>CM040176.1:1200000-1800000 GCA_022606695.1 Vaccinium macrocarpon | reverse complement strand
TTGAAATATAAACAGTAACGCGTCTTCAATGGTTATAAAAGAGCCACGTCTCCAATCATTATGGCATGGTTAAGGCGAGCCCTAAATTTTCAATTTCGATCATGTGTTGTAACTTGTAACCTTATGTTTTTGTAGAGATGTCCCATTCTTGCCTGAAATCACCAAATCTGGGATTCACAAATGGATTCCGGCTTTGAAAGAGAATCATACATCTAGTCCTCCAAATGGTTAAACATTCCGTAACCAAAATAAAAGCACCATACAGATAACCAAATATTAACCAACCCTGTACCTTCATCATAAGAAAAATAAGTGAATCAACCCTTTGAAGCAAACCAGCACAATCACCACATATATACACATCTCTCTCTGTCTTTCGTATTTTCGTCATCATCTCAATGCTCGTCACATATTTTCATCATCATCTCAACGCTCGGTAGAGGAGGTGCCCCTGATAAAAGAACCCCTCCGGTTTCCACCCACAATAGCATCTTTGAAACGAGAAATGGGTCCAAACATCCTTCCCAACTTCTGAATTCGGAGAGCAAAAAACATGTCAGATTTGCATTACAAGTAAGTAAAGCATGGGGAATTGAGAACTTTAACCAATGACATTCCACAACTCCGAATCTTATGTTCCTACCTTCCACTGAAGTTTCTGAATACCGCATCACTAGAATCGTAACTATAAAGACGAAATTACACCCATAAATGATTTGGTTCAACATGCCACTTGTATTCACCTACTAGCAATTGTAAGTTGCCAGAGTGACAATAAAACCAATACGGCAAGCGCTAACATTATACTCCAATATTTGAAGATCAACAACGATTTCTCATTACCAGGTTGAACATATAATGTCGGCAACAATCTTATAAGGTTTCTCCAACCCATCAGAACATTAAAGCACCCATATTGGAAAGGGAAAACTTCAAAAAAGCCTCCGAACTTTCACCGCAATGCTTCATAGGCCTCCAAACTTAACGAAATTTCAATTAGACCTCCAAACTTCACACATTTAAATCAATTAGACCCACACCGTTACTTTCCGTCAATTTGCTAACGGAAAATGCTTACCTAGCGCATTTGGAGGGAATTACCGCTCGTTTTGAAGGGAAATGGATACACATGGAAAGAGAAGACGCATGTATAGAGGAAAATACCATGTTCGTTCATTTTGATCCCAACAAACCCTCTTTCCCACTCCTCCAAACATGATATTTTCATAAACACCTCAAACGAATCACATTAATCTGCTTTCTTAGTCCTTATCGATCGTGAGGAAGACGAAAATGGGTTGGATGATGCGAGAATCTGGGTGTGATCCCTCCTACCTATGGTACGCATACTTTACACTGCATGAAGAATCGATTAAGGTGTTTTTAGAATAGAGTGCAATTTTTTAGAATAGAGTGCACTACATGGTTACATGCCCTGTTTAATGGGAACCTGGATTACACTCTATTTTATTTTCCCAAACAAAGGCCATTCTTACATGCTCTATTTAGAGTGCAATTTTGAAGCATGGAGGAAGAATAATTCCTCATACATACAACAATTAGGAAACACAAAGCTTCATTAAATAAACTAATAGTGTCATTACATTGGTCATTCATTCCATACACCGCCACAAAAAAGAAACAAATGTCCAAGAGGTGTCCAAGAGGTAGAAGCCCTAAAATTTCTGCAACCAGAGGTGTCCAAGAGGTGTGCATCTCTCTCCAGTTGCCACAAACTTTGCAAGATTGTCTTCCATGAAGTTGTCAATGTCACGTGTATTTCTCATTTTTCAAATGTGAGAGAGAGAAGATGGAAGTGGATTTTAAGATGGGAAAGAGAGAATGAAGAAGGGAAGTCGGGTTTTAGGGTTATTTGGAGTGGGGGTGGGTATATATATAGATAAAATGAAGGAGGGAGTCAAAATGGCAAGAGACCAGCTAAATATTGCATTTTCATCCAAAATGAGGGCTAACACGCTAGGTAAGCATTTTCCGTTAGAAAATTGACAGGAAGTAACGGCGTGGGTGTAATTGATTAAAATGTGTGAAGTTTGGAGGTCTAATTGAAATTTTATTAAGTTTGGAGGCCTATGAAGCATTGCGGTGAAAGTTCAGAGACTTTTTTGAAGTTTTCCCCATTGGAAATGACCCGACTTCCACTAAAAAATGACTTCAAAAATACTCCCCAACTACAAGAGAAGGAACTCTAGAAGAAGCATTAAATTGTGTCGCATCAAATTTTGAACCTTCACAAATTCATTCACATGAATCTACAAAACTCCAATAAAGGAAACAAATGGCAAAAATCACCACCGAACAGGTAAGTTTGAGAAACAAGTTTGCATGTTCCTGAGTAAAGAACAAATAAGTGCTCTAAAACTTCTGATACTGATGATTTTGGGTGGCCTTCAACCATGGCCCAACCTAAAAATATGGATTCAAGTATAGCCAATACAGTTCAGCGTGTAACTATCAATTCTGGACTGCATCATCAACCATCATCTCTAACACGCGAGCATTCAAGGACCATCCATTATATACTTTCTGTACACATACAGTCGATACTCCCTTGCGACTTAACAAGGAAATGTAAAAGATAAAGCAATCAGGTTCAACGAGGTTGCAAGTCCAAATTCATTTATCAAAGGGGAATGTCTGCCATTAGCTTAGCAAGACAACCACTTGTAACCAAGGCACTTTAGTCTGCGTTGAACACCAAATACAAGGAAAATTCTCTCTCCCAGAAATAAGGCTAATAACCTAGATGCGTTTATGGTGCATAATAAATATGAAATGCATTGACTATGATGCCGACAGCATTTATGGTGCATAACAAATTTGAAATGCATTGACTCTGATGCCAACACAACTCAAAACAGTTACTAAAGAGATGCAAAAGTGTTCAAAGACTCCAAATTTCCTTGGTAAAGAAAATTTTGAATTATATATGGATCCAAATCAAGCATGCAACTAGTATTGCATAATTACGACATGGACACAATCAAAAGCAACAAAAAAGTGAGAAAGGTGTCATAAATGTACTTTATTTAGGAAAGATGAGGACTCACGAACTTGAGTCTTACTATTTTTATTGGGAGAGGGAGAATATTTAGGAAAGTTGAGGACACACAAACTTGAACCTACTATTTTTATCAGGAGAGGGAGAATCCAACCTTGGCCACTAGGGTATTCCTTTGGAGTACCAGTCAAAAAATTCCTTCCATGATATGGAATACAACCTAGTCAATCTTGGACCACATAATAAATTTCTTGCAATATATTCCTTCCATAAAAAATTCAATCGTATGCCATCTAAGACATGTTTGTGTCCTACAATTTCAAGCATATTGTAAGTTTTTACAAGTAATATCGTGTATGTTTCTCACATCTGTCCCTCAAGCCATTCACCATTAACAAGTAAGGCTAGCTTTAGAAGTTACACAACCAAATACCTATTCTATAAACACCATGTCAATAATTAGTGCGGAAAATTGGCCTAAAGGCCAAGTTTGGGGCTTTAAAGGGCTTTTAGCCCAGCCTAACTTATTTTAAGGCCTCCAATACATTGATGGGGAATTTTTGAGGCCACAAGGACAACATTAGAAAAAAAATACCCCTAATGAAAAAAAAACAAGACAATTTTCAGAGAGAGTAATGTGGGTGTTGGGTCTGACAGCAATGTCCCCGACATTTGTTTGTCATGTGACCCACCCCGTCACTTCTGAGTCTTTGACCCACTAGTCTCTCTCTCTCTCTCTCTCTCTCTCTCTCTCTCTCTCTCTCATGCGTGGGACAAAATTGATGAGATGGGACAAAATTAATTTCTCTCTTCAATTTTGGGGGTGGGTTCAATTTTAGGGAGTTTGGGCTCTTTGGGGTAGGGTATAGTGGGTTTAGGCACTTAGGGTATCATACGGTTTCACAGGGTTTTAGAAGTTTAGGCATTTTCATAGGGTTTTGGGGTTTATGCACTTTCATACAGTTTTTGGAGTTTAGGCACTTTCATACGGTTTTGAGGGTTTAGCCAATTTCATAATGTTTGGGGGTTTAGGCACTTTCAAAGGGTTATGGGTATTTAGGCACTTTCATGGGCTAGCGAGGGCATTTTTGAAATGTGGGGTTGATTTGTCCTCTGGCATTAAGGAATTAGTTTGTGTCCTAAATACACAATTGACCCTTATACCATTTCCTTGTCAAAGAAAGATCCTTAGTAGAACAGGTTTAAAATCCATCCCTGAGGCATCACTAAAGCCAACCAGATGTATTTCCGCAAAAAAACTGCACAATGTCAGCCAAAAAACACTGTTGTTTCTCACATAAATAAAATGGACATACCTCATCATTGATGCTGAACTGCCATTTCAGCTGCAAAGCCTGCCACCTTTCTTGTTGCCAATGCTGACCAAGAACTACGACACCCATTACAGCTGCAGCAATAAAGATTGACCAAAAAGTATTGGCCTCTTTTGCCTGAGCATACAAAGAAGCAGCTCCCCTCTTCCACCAAGCATCACAGGGAAATTCAGAGTCGTCATTTTTATCTTCCTTTGAATGCTTTGGAAACTGTGAGATGTCCGGATCTAGGCCGCCCTCAGGGGGTTCAGTTTGTCCAGGAGTAACTGTATTCTCCCCAGTGTTTGATCCGCCAGTTGTTGTTTCACTCTGGAAAGAGCTAAAGTTAGAAGCACTATACATACTCTGCTCCTTCTCACTCAAGTTTAGCCCTTGGAGAGTTGTCCGTCCGTTGAAATCGGTTCCAGGAACGGATATTCTGTCAACCTTTTCGTCATAAAAATCTATACCAGGAAATTCATCTGGCATAGCCAATCCTTTAACGGTCCAGTTCTCTTCATCTTTTGTATCTGACCTACCACCTTTATCAGCACCCAACTCTGTAACATCGTCTTCAACTACTTGAATATTCTGGATCCCAATATTTTCAGGTTCCACGGGCAAATTCTCATACTTACGTGGCGGAAAGACAAAGTGACCAGACATGAGCATCGCATGTGACGTTTGAGCTTCACCCTCCTCAACTGCATTTCCCTTGTCATCATCATTCAATACAATGTGCTCTGGACCAGGAGCAGCAGCATAAGCTGATGCTGTGAGCGACACAACTTCCCATTCATTTCCTCGAGAGGTAGGCTCCTCTCCCTCCTCAGAATCAGCCATCTATCAACATGCAAAGTTTTTTATAATTGATCAGTCAAACAGGAAATAAAAAACAGAAAGCTATTAAAAAAAAAAAAAAGAAGAAGAAGAAAGATATTATTAAGGATGGTAATTATAAACCAGTAACCAACAATCTTGATTCACCAATAGAAGAAAGAACTCGTAAGAAAATTGTTATAGAAGCCCCCTGCACCAATCCCCTCGATTACAATTACATCCCTGATCCCTGGAATTTATTAGTATCTTTTATTAAAATCTTCACAGGGAAGAAAAACTAGTTACAAGGAAGGTATTTCTTTCTCCCATGTTCACCTTTTTCTATCCTTCTCTTTTTTTCTCCACAGCCTGTTGGGGTCTGCGGCTGGGGGCCGAGGTAACTTAGTAGCTTATATTAGGGTCACTAGGATAGTCAAGGGCCTTCTCTCAACTGATTATTCTTTAGGGGATTACTTCACTTTACCCTATTGTGGTTGAGTCTAAGAGCGGATTTGGTCCTTAATCTGTTCAAGGATAAGCACATAAACACGAGTGGTTTCTAGAAAAACAACCAGTCCCAAAATTGTTCCAATTAATGGCATATCTGTAACTGTTTCCAAGTAATGATACAGTTAAATGCTAAAGAAAAGCATCAATAGGATGCTTCTAGTAGTTCAAGTATTCAAAACAAAGGTCCAAACCCAATTAAAATCCAGAAAGGGCCACTAGCACAAAAGGACCACTCTAGCCATGGGAATAGGGAACCTACAAATCAACAAAGAACTCAATGCTCGGAAACACCTTCCCCAACAACCAAGGATGTAATCAATACATTACCTAAACCACTGGGGCAAAGTTTAGTATGCGCTTTGCCCTGCATTTGAAGACCAAACAGTAGATGAAGTCATGTAAACTTTGTAATAAAAACAACACCCCTAGCATACATGCAAAATCTTTACCTTCTCATCTATATTGATAAGCAAAAATATTTTCTCACTGATCAAGAAACAATTTGTGCTACACAATATTTGAAAAGATAATGACTGTGCCAACTGAACCCTCCCTTACTATAAGTAGCAAGACACATACGTTACATAACCATTCCACCTTGTAGGCAACGAGTGACTAACCACCTACATCACACAATAAGTGTGCGTGAGCAATAGTGCGAGCATGAAAACGTCTTTCAAGAACATCCCAAACTACTAAAAAGTCCGTGAGAGCTAGAATTGAGATTAGGATCGGATCCAACTTAAGGATCATGTGACGAAGCTAACAACTGCTGTAAACAAGAAGCAAGTCGGTGAGTTATCAGCTATTCTCTGTTTGGTCAAGGTGCTATTGTGGTCGTGACTTTGACTCAATTCCCCCAGGTTAAATTCTCTTTTCACAGAACAAAATTAAGCCTTGTAAAGCCTAGTTTGCCAACTTGAGCTATGGTTTTCACCTTCCTCAAAACCCAAAACATTTCAGTGATTCCAAACCTAATCTCACCTAAACGATTTCTCAGCAACTAATCAGAAAATACAATCAAAGACATCACCGATTACATCTGTAACCGATCAAACCAGGGCCGGCCCTGGGCATTTGAACTCATTGATTCACTCCTTGTTTGTGGATCGGAGCCCAAACATATCATGTTTCAGCATCTATATCAATCAATCCATACACAAAAACAGAACACACACACACACGCACAGAGAGAGAGAGAGAGAGAGAGAGAGAGAGAGAGAGAGAGAGAGATGGGTACCTCTTCGTTCGATTCCCGATTTCGTGCTGGTTCGGATTCTGATCGCGTAGAAATTGGATATGTCTTGCGACAAATACAAAGAAAACCCTATAATTTGATCCTTGTCAAAAGTTACTCCCGCTAATTGTAGTACTATTAACACAACATTTTATCATATGGCACTCTATTTAGCAATGTAAATGATTTTTCATCTTTTGCCCAATAATACAATGTCACGAAAACATGTTGTGTATATTATTGTGTAAAGTATTGTGGTAGCACCCTCTTTGTGACACCATCAACTAGTATTCAACTTGTGAACTAGAACATATAGTATATATACCATTTGAACTTAGTTATGAGATGTATGTTCCGAGTTGTCACACAATATCACTATGAAGCCATTTTTACTATACACTCACTCTAAGCCATTTTTACTATGCACTCAATCTAAATCACATGACTCTGTTTATCCTACTCAACTTCTCTAAGGGGGCTTGTCGCATCAAACCCTTTGAAATTGTTGTAAGTAGGGACGAATCTAAAGGGGGGCACAGAGGGTCATGTGATCCCCCTAACCTCGCTCAAAATTGCCCAAAAAAATATACATGTATATATATAGGGAGAGGATCCAGTCAAGACTCCCGCATCTTAATAAAATGCGGACCTCCCCTCTCCCGGCCATTTCCCGGCCAAATGGTCAGGATCCGAACCGTTGGATGTGTTAAAAATGTGTTTTCAAGGGTTTACACGAAAATTCGGCAAAAAAAGACCGGGAAGGGCTTCGTCCGAACAGTTTTCATAACAAACCGTAGGATAAATATTTCATGAAAACTGCTCGGATGAAGCCCTTCCCAGTCTTTTTTTTTTTGCCGAATCTTCGCGTAGGCCCTTGAAAACACATTTTAAACACATCCAACAGTTCGGATCCCGACCATTTGGCCAGGAGATGGGAGGTCCGCATTTTATTAAAATGCGGAAGTCCAAACCAGATCCTTTCCCTATATATATATAGCATAATTATGTAATATAATGTTATATTTAGCATACACTCTCGTATATATCTCAAATTTTTTGAAATGTAGAGTTAATTTTATGCTTCAACTTTCGTTGGTTGTTTCATTTCTAATTATTGGTCTATAAATTGTTTGTTTATTTGAAGATTTATCTTTTAATTTTTGTTATTTTTAATTGTCGTGGAAAAATATTTTTTTTAAAAATCATTAATGAAACCATCTCGGGCATTCTAAGGACCTGTTAATGTCAAGGTAAATCATACTCTAAAAGTTTTTTCTAATATTGAGAGCTATTTTTTGATTTTTTTTTTTAAGAAAAGGTAGGCATTATAAACTTCAAGTCCATAATGAATATCTTAATTTAGCAAGATCATTGACTAAAAAAAATTTCACGATTATAATTAATAAGGTGCCTACACTTGAGTGAATTCTTAGATCCGTCCCTGGTTGTAAGTTATAAATTTCTAGTTACCACATCATGTCACAACAAAACTATGTTTACTATCCCCGAAAGTCTATAATACATGCACCTCTTAAATGCGTGTCCTATATGCACCTAATATATGGTTCAAATTGTGTCACCTCATAAAGATTCATAATATTTTAGTGCATCTCTTAATTTTTATACCAAAACTCATAACTTTTTTAGTAATACGATTCATAATATTTTAACTAGAAATTATAACATTTGCTTCTCGTAACTTTTCAGCAGCAATTCCTAACATTTTCACTAAAAATCATAACATGTGTCATAACTTTTGTACTAAAAACCCGTAACATTTTGAAGGTGCATATGATACACACCCTATAATATTTTTATGTACTCAAATATATGGAATCAAACTCAACTAACAATTGATTCTCTAACTTTCACAATAAAGTGTTCAAGTCGTGCATAAGTCTGTGGATGGTTGGTGAAACACACAAAATGTACTCAAACAAAACAACATGAACACAACACTAATGGTTTCTATCTTAACTCATTCATCATTCTTCAACACACTAATGGGAAGTGTGGATCAAAGATGCATTTGAAAATTGATCAAATGAACCAAATGGAGTAAGACTTACTTAACAAAGAACTGAACACAGGCACAAATTCAAGGCTTTATATACACAGTATAAGTAACTCTAAAACAGTATTCCGTCACAAAACAACGATAAGAAAGACGCAAAAGAAACTAGTATTATTAGAAAAATGACAAAGAAATCCTAAACAGCTCTTGGTTTGTATGCCGAAAGGATTTCCAGTGATCTACAACTCATCTTTCTGGTGCCCATCATCGTCTGCGGGACTGGTATTATCTGTATTGTCTCTGTTGCTTCGGAGCTTCTCCAAAACTTCTTCAAAAGGAGGATCTCCTGGTCTTCGGAAAACTTGATCCCCTATCTTAATCTCGTATGCTTCTGGTTGGTTCAATACAAACTCTTTAAGCTGGAGAAATAGCAGATGCATATCAACAAAGAGATACGTTCGAGGGTTAGAACTAGGGAACGTAGAATTCTAACCAAACTTACAAGATGAGGTTAAGACATCTCCAAACAAAAGCATAAAATTCAGTCAGGTGATTATCAAGAAAGTTACATAAAATGAGATACCATCCACAATGAGACCTAGGGATGTAAAATCCACAACACATGGGTCAAACAAACTTGAAGGAGGATAGCAATCAATCTTACTCAAAACAGAACACACTGCAGCAATTAGCAAACAATACATAAGTACATACATGTATACAAAGGAAAAGTCTAATACACAAACCTCTTAAAGGTGTGTGTCATATGCACCTAACGTGTGGTCCAAATTGTACCACCTCATAAAGATTGACTATATTTTGGTGCGTCTCGTAACTTTTATACTAAAACCTCGTAACTTTTAAGCAACATGATTCATAAAGTTTTCATTACAAATCATAACATTTGCTTCTCGTAACTGAGCAATAAAATTCATAAAATTTTACTAAAAATCACAACATATTAGTGCGTGTCGTAACTTTTACACTAAAACTTGTACACATTTTGGAAGGCCGACTGTCCGTACTTAATAGAATTTCCTGCCTAGGAATTAAAACGAGGTTTTTTTGAGCTTATGAAATCACGAGAAACACTGATCTTAACGTTGCTCGAAAGAATTTATAGCTTCAATAGAAGACAAACAGCTGAAAAACATAACTGGAAGTATCTCAAACTTCAGGTATGGTTTGAGAACCATATAACAACCAGTAAGTATCCAATTTTGTGCATTGTCCACCATTTCATCATCCACTTTAGTTGAAGACTAGGCGCAACTTCTCAGTGGAACATTAAAAATGGTTTGAGCAAAGGATAAGAAATCTGCTGACTGCAAAAGGAAAAAGAATTCGGATTTCCTGACATTTAACATACCTCCAGTGAGTCTTGGCCTCTCTGCATAGTGAACATAATCGTGCCAAGATCAAAACCCGTAAACTTCGTCTCAATAGCCCCAGTTCTTGAAAGTTCGGACCATTTCATAGCAATATCAGATACCATATCCTGAAAATTATGAGGGAAAAAATAGAAGAATTTGAAAGATGAAGATTTATTTGAGATATTTCACCCCTTTTTTTTTTTTTGTAACTGAAGAAATCTTATTAAAGAGCAACTAACAAGAGGAGGAACCTCAGAGTACAACAATTACAAAGGTAAAGAGCCTAAACCAAGGAAAAGAATCCATAAATAAAGAACAAAAATACTAGAGCCACATACTTTATGCCACATCCAATCACACCCTCACTCACATGGGGTATGGGCCCCACATATGGCTCTGTGTGAGTCCCACACCCCACATACTTTATGTCACACCCTCACTCACATGGGTATGGGCCCCACATGTGGCCCGTATGAGTCACATACCCCATGTGAGTGGGGGTGTAATCGGGTGTGGCACAAAGTATGTGCCTCTATCCTAAGTAATCAATATAGGTCTATCTCTGTTAGTGGTATCCGCTACTGTAATCACTCCTCTAACTTCCGCATCGGCCGACATGTCAAAACTACCTTAATCTATTTTTTTTCTTATCTTATACTCCCATCTGTGTACATTCAATAATCCAAATACGCAAAACAGGAAGAGAGAGGGAGAGAGAAAGCGTTTTGCCATACCGGAGTTCGTTTGAAGTCCCCCAACCGGAGCTTGACGAAGCCGAAAACGGGTCCAAACTGCCGCTTCATCATTTCGGCCTGGATTTGGGGCAAATCCATGCCGGAGAAATCCGTCGGAGGAGGGTCGAACTCGGATTTGGACGATTTCTTCCCCCACTGCTTCCATCCTTCGTCTTCTTCGTCGTCGATCACGTCGGCAAGGTCGTCGGTGATATGGATTCTTCGTTTGCCTCCTCCCTCTGCGAATTGGGAGAATTGGCTGGTTCCGATGAGGATTGTTGTGAGGAGGAGAGAGAGGAGGGGAGAGATTTGGTTACTCATGAGGATTGTGATGGTGTTTCGGTTGATTAACGAAAATTTGAGGATTTGTGTATATGTGTTTTATATATATAGGTTTTGCAGGGATCAGGATCAAACAGTGCGTTTGAAGTTAATGGGTTGGTGTGTCTGTGTCGTGTCCGGTATACAAACCTTGTCACTGTGTTGTCACTATATTCCCTTCCGAATTGGGGGATGATGTCCATCCGTGATCCGTCATGATGACTCAGATCTAATTTAGTAGCAAATGATTTAAATTTATTCGGATAAAATATGATTTGAGTCGTTTAAGGCCAATCACAGACGCTGTGATTAGCCAAGGTTAGCGTTGGTGGGGGACCGTACCCAACCCATGTAGGTTGAAGCTAAAATGAGATTAAATGTTTCTCCTTTTATTTTAAAAAAAACCTTCTTGTTGGAATTTTTACCCTAATTTTTTTGTTGTCCCGTCAATTTTGCGTCTAATTTTTATGGATTATTGATTCACTCGTCTAATTTTTATAAATTATTGATTCATCTAGACAAGAGAAATTTTAAAAAATTCACTACATAACGAAAAAATCCAAAACATATAATTAAAAAAAATTTACCCTACTTTTTTACTTTTAGTTCCTCTCATTAAGACATTTAGAACAATGAAACTCAGAACTAATAGAAGTTCGTAAAAGATAAAACCATATTATGACCAAAAAAAAAACACTTATGGGTCTCATTTATACTTTAGAATATCATTGTAAATGTACTTTAACGTACACATGTGTTTTAAAATATAAGTGAGACCCAATAAACTTTTTTTTTGGTATCCTTAATAGGTGTAATGATGCACGATTAGCAAGACCGTATTTTTAGTAAGGACAATTGCGTTGACTAGTTCTAGCTTAGAATTGAAGCATAAATTTTATACTATGATTTTGTTATCATACATTTTTTTTTTTTTGATCCATCTGTTATCATACATTTCGATTTATATTATATACACACGGGTGTCATCTGACTCATCTCCCAACTTTGAACAAATAGGAGACTTGTTTTCTTGCTTGAGGAACGTCCTCCAGGAGCAAAAAAAACAAGCCAAAGTCTGCAGATTTTTCTTCTTGGTTGCAGAGGAGGGGAAAATCAAGGGGGAAAAGAAAGGAGAGAAGAAGTAGGTATTCGCAAAATGGGGTTTCTCCCCTGGTGAACTCATTTGCTAAAATCAATCATGATCCTAGCACAAGTTTCAAAGAGATTTTGCTTCCGGTCAACGGAAAAGCTCTGTCCAGCTCTGTTTTTATGCAACGCCAAAGCTCTACGAAAATTCTGAGCAAAATCAACAACTTCTTCCTCCATCTGAAGCCAGGTATGAATAAGCTGCGTTACTTATATGTTGTAATTAGCGGCAAAGAGTGAGTTTCCCTTGCTTATGAACTTCATACAAGTTGTTTTCGTTAGCAGAAATGCTAAGTGTCATGAAATATTACCCAGAAAGTGAAAATTAGTGGCTCAAATTCACCCATTTTCTGGGTAATTTCTGGATAATATTTTTGTGTACGTAGCAAACGACGAAACCATTTCCATTTGCGGAAATGGGTGTTATGGATTATGGCGAACACCTGTTCAAACCTACAACGCAAACGCCCCTACGTATCTTGGGAACAATGAATCACAGAAACGCAAGCAAACAAATGCATAATGAAAACTGGAAAGAAAAGCAAGACATAAAGATATAATGTAAAACCTCAACGCTGGTAGTAAAAACTACATGCGAGCCACACCCGCCACCACTCATGAATCGAATCAACGAAGATAAAGTTTTCTCACAATCTCTCCGAGATTGGCTTTTCTCTGCTTCACTGCTTTTCACGCCTCAAAAACGGACACACAAAGATCTTAGCTACACACACGCAGCCGGCCAACAAAACCCTAAAAGAAACACTTTAAGTTGCAATGGCTACTAGGAAAAGTAAACACTGCAAATAGCTTCTGTAACACTCTATTCACAAATTAGAGAACTGCGTGGCTATTCACACCAAAAAGCTGCAGTAGTCTTACTTAAGAGGTTATCTGCACTCCCAACAATGAGTTGATTCTAGCAAATGGATGAGTTGATTGTAACAAATGTTTCCTCATTTGCTAAAATCAATTAGAATTCTCATTTTAGCAAATGAGAGATAAGGCCTTAAAACAAAGCAATACTTGATGTATGTAAAGACGACGACCTATCTCGAAATGCGTATTTTTATTCACTTTAGTCCATTTAGCCCAGTTAGACAACTTAAATGGAGTCAGTAATTTCGAAAGGGACACTGTTTGTCTTGATAAGAGTCCACACTGTTATTGTACTTATACATCCACATTTTGTCATGGGCTTTTTTATTTGGAAAGAATAAAAGTTTGGTCCAACTTCATGTGGTCTTCGAATGAAAGGATGATGAGATACTATCGCAATGATCCAAACTATTTATTTTTTAAAAAGTGATCTTTATATTACTTTTGTAGATGAATATTTGAATACTAAAAGATGCTTACGTAACGCCTTTTGGGTTTTAAAAAAAAAGAAAAAGAAAAGAGGCTTGAAACTGGGATGGTTATTGTGTGTGTTTGCTGTGCTTCTGGGTTTTTTTCCCAATATTGTCCCTTCCTACCATTGTTTTCTGAATGAAATTTTATTCACGAAAAAGAAATCCGAATTGCTCAATGTTTCTAGAGGTTGGTTTTTTGTCATTTTAAATGTTAATTTAAAAGATTCCTTCGTTTAACTGTTTACACTTGGAAGGATGACATTGTAAATTAACACGAGGACAAAAAAAATTTGTCCATATGCTCAAAAAGGACGTGCGCAAATCAATTACCTTATTATTTTTTATATGTGGATTAGCATGTGAGACCCCAATTAAAAGACAAACCACGTCATTTGAAATCAATACAAAATTTTCAGAACATAACTTTAAAACACAACTATGGACACAACTGTATCCCGAACTTTTGGATGCACTTGGACCGACATATATCTAACGGGTCCGGACATAGTTGTGTTCGGAAGGTGAGGTGTCAATGTATTGAAAAGGTAAAAAGAATAACACCTCGTACGCCTATGCATCTAATTACTCTTTTACATCTCCAATTCTTTTGCTACTAACACTCAAAACTTTAAAGTGCGGGTGTTAGCCATGCTCATTAGAGGGGATCATTGCATTGCATTGTTAGTTTAAAATGTAACTAGTGAAGTAACTAGTGTTGAGTTTAGGCTTTCAACCATGGTTAGTTCTTAAGTCGGTGTAACTGCCAAACATATAAAAGGCTGTCTTACAGTTGTTTTGAATAGAATAACAGATGAAAATTTCAGATCTAATTCTCTCTCTCTCTCTCTCTCTCTCTCTCTCATATTCTCTCTTCTATCTGAGTGCTTAGGGTTTAGTTACTTCTTTGACTGAATGAATTTACAAATTCATTATGGTATCAGAGCTTACGACATCTGTCGAATTTGAAGTTAGATTCTGGTGAAAGACTTAGTTGTGTCAAAGAACATTTTTTGAGAATCGAGTGTCAAGAATGGCAACAGCAGCAAATACATCGAGTTCTTCATCATCTTTGTCTTAAATGCAAATTACTACTGGTGAAACTCAAATACATGCCGCCATCTCTGGTATTTCTGATATCCAATATTCATTCATTTGTGACGATAAAGCTTGATTCTCACAACTATGTTATCTGGAGAACACAAATGGAACATGCACTGAAGGCAAATAACTTCTTCGGTTATGTTGATGGTTCTATCCTCTGTCCGTCTCCTCTCGGTTGTTCGCTGACAAATGAAATTTCACATTCTAGATCCTGATTTTGCACTTTGGACCATTATTGATAGTCAACTCCTGTCATGCCTCATTGCAACTATATCTGCAACTTCTTTACCCCTAATTTTAGGGTTAGACCATGCTTCTCAAATTTGGGAGATTCTTGAACATAGGTTCAATTCAGTGTCACGCACACACATTCATGACCTCAAGAGGCAGTTGTATAATGTTGTTAAAACCTCTACACTTGAGGCATACTTTGACCTAATCAAACAGTTGTCCTATAAATTGGCTGCTGCTGGAGCACCTGTCTCAGATGAAGACTTGGTTTTCTATACACTACATGGTTTACCAACTGAGTTTGATTCTTTGCAAACTGCAATAAGTACAAGAACAGGAGATATAACTTTTGAGGAATTGATTACTCTGATTAATGGTGAAGAAATGCCTAAGAATAAAGGCTCAAAGAGTAATTCAACTGCTTCAACATCAGTATTTGTGGCTGCACAAAAATCCGATGGTTTGAGTACTTCTTCTTTTGTACAACAACAACAATCTCAGTCACCTCAGTTTACTCATTATCAGAATACTCAGAACTTGGCACCACAGTTGGTTCCTCAATTTGTTCAAACTCAGGGTGCTTCACCACCACAACCTTCTCCTATGTTTGTCTCTCAGTATCCACAACAATACAACCATTTCAGAAACAATAATAGATCACAAGGAGGCAGGTTTCAGAGGAATGATCAAAGAAAGGGGTCTAAAGTTTCATGCCAGATATGTGACAGGACAAATCATACTGCTAAAAATTGCTATTACAGATTGAATCTGCAATATCAACCACCTGTTTATAATCAGGCTATGGTAGGTCCAACTTATCCACAGGCCCAAACTATGATGTCTCAACCTTACCCACAGGCCAATATGGTTCAGGCCAAACTATGATGTTAAACTTCTTGTGACTCAATTTCATGCTTATGTTCAAACTCAATTTCATGCTACTATTCAGATCTTTAGATCTGATAATGGGGGTGAATTCATCAATCAATACTTGTCTCATCTATTTCTCATTAATGGTCTTATTCACCAAACATCTTGTCCCCATACACCTGAGCAGAATGGTAGGGCTGAGAGATCTCATAGGCATATTATGGAAACAACTCTAACTTTACTTCATCAAGCAAAATTACCTGTTCAATTCTGGTTGGAGGCCCTTCTTACAAGTGTATATCTTATTAATCGATTACCTCACTCTGCTATTAACTTTCACATTCCATATACCCTATTGTACAACACTATTCCAGACTATTCCTTTCTCAAACCATTTGGATGTCTTTGCTTCCCATGGCTTAAACCTTATGTGTCCAACAAATTAACTTCTAAATCTGTTGCTTGTGTTTTTCTGGGTTTCTGTTCTACTACCAAAGGATATAGATGTTTTGATCTTGTCTCTAATAAAGTATACACATCCAGACATGTTAAATTTGTGGAATCAGATTTTCCGTATGAATATCTCACCCAGTCTGTCTCATCTTGTTCTCCTGATTTCCATTCTTCTTCTTTATCCTTTGATATAACCTTAGCCACTGCTGATTCTATACCTCTGATTGTCCCTACTATTCCTGTTACTACTAGAGTGCCTTCTTCTTCATCATCTATTCTTTCTTCTTCTTCTTCTTCTGAACATATTTCCTCTTCTATTTCTAATTCTTCTGAACCTGTTCCTACTACTCTTGTTCTTTCTTCCCCTGCACCTTCTTCTCTTGGTCATCCCATGGTAACTAGATCCAAAAATGGTATCTTCAAAACCAACTATTCCTCTTTCTCTTATCACTCCTCCTGAACCTAGGGAACCCAAGTCCTTTGCTGAAGCTGTCAAGAATCCTCTTTGGCAGAAAGCTATGTCCTCTGAATATGAGGCCTTGTTGTCTCAAGGTACTTGGACCCTTGTGCCTCCTCCCAGTCATGCAAATGTCATTGGTTGTCACTGGATCTTTAAACTTAAGAGACATTCTGATGGTACTATAGCTCGTTTTAAAGCCAGACTTGTTGCTAGAGGCAATGAACAATCTGCAGGACTGGACTTTACAGAAACCTTTAGCCCTGTTATCAAACAACCTACTTTGCGATTGGTTCTTGCTCTTGCTGTTCATTTTGGTTGGTCTTTGAAACAATTGGATGTTTCGAATGCTTTTCTTCATGGAGAAATTCACGAAGATGTGTTTATGAAGCAACCACCTGGTTATGTTGATCCTTCTAGACCTTCCTATGTATGCAAGCTTCAAAAGGCTTTGTATGGTCTCAGACAAGCTCCCAGAGCCTGGTATGCTTTGTTCTCTAAACATTTGGTTACTCTTGGATTTCAGAATAGCTTGGCTGATAGCTCATTGTTTGTTAAGAGGCATGGCTCTACCATTACCTATGTTTTGATATATGTGGATGATATCATTGTAACTGGCAATGACACCTCCTTTGTGACTACTTTACTACATCAACTACACGATAAGTTTGCTCTCAAGGATCTTGGTGATCTCCATTATTTTTTGGGGATTGAAGTTTTTAAGGACTCCAATGGTCTGTTTCTTACTCAACAAAAGTATGCTGTGGACATCTTAACCAAAGCTGGGATGTTGGATTGCAAACCTAGTTTGTCTCCCTCTTCTACCAAGCCTTCTCTGGATGATTCTACTCCTTTTGCAGATGTGAATCTCTATCGGTCACTTGTTGGGTCTCTCCAGTATCTTACTATTACTAAACCTGAATTATCTCACGCTGTTAATCATGTCTGCCAGTTTATGCATGCTCCATTACAGTCTCATTTCAATGCTGTCAAGCGCATTCTCCGATATGTGAAGGGTTCTATTCATCAAGGTCTCCATTTTACTCCTTCTTCTCTGTATCTTACTGCCTACTGTGATGCTGACTGGGCTGGTAGTTCCACTGATCGTCGATCTACATCTGGGTTTTGTGTTTTTTTGGGGGATAATATAGTGTCTTGGAGTGCTAAGAAACAACACACTGTTGCTAGGTCAAGTACTGAGGCAGAATATAGGGCTTTGGCTCATACCACCGCTGAAATGGTTTGGATCCAACAACTTCTTACGGATCTTCAGGTCTCTCTAGATGGTGTTCCTCTTATATTCTGTGATAACTTGTCTGCTATTGCTTTGGCTTCTAACCCTGTTTTTCATGCTCGTACGAAGCACATTGAGGTTGATTATCACTTTGTTCGTGAGAAGGTCTTGTCTAAGCAAGTCTCTCTCAGCCATGTTAGTTCTGAAGCTCAAGTTGCAGACATCTTTACTAAGCCTCTCTCCGTCGCTCGGTTTCAATTTTTAGCTGCCAAACTCATGGTTTAGCCCCTTCCCCTGAGTTTGAGGGGGGCTGTTAGCCATGCTCATTAGAGGGGATCATTGCATTGCATTGTTAGTTTAAAATGTAACTAGTGAAGTAACTAGTGTTGAGTTTAGGCTTTCAACCATGGTTAGTTCTTAAGTCGGTGTAACTGCCAAACATATAAAAGGCTGTCTTACAGTTGTTTTGAATAGAATAACAGATGAAAATTTCAGATCTAATTCTCTCTCTCTCTCTCTCTCTCTCTCATATTCTCTCTTCTATCTGAGTGCTTAGGGTTTAGTTACTTCTTTGACTGAATGAATTTACATATTCATTAGCGGGCAGTTAATTTGGGAGGCTGGCTAGTTGCAGAAGGGTGGATCAAACCATCTCTCTTTGATCACATACCCAACAAAGATTTCCTAATTTGTACTCCCTCCGTCCCAAATTTCTCGTTCATTTACGTGCATGTTTGCCAATAAAGATTTCCTTGAGTAGTATCTTTCCACACGCCAATTTCTGTCTGCAGATGTACGTTTTTTCTGTTCATTCTTGCAGCTGCACAATAATACTTCATTTTTTTACCACTAGGATGGAACTAATTCAAATCTGTAACACTCAGTAAGTACCTTTGTGCCGAAGCAGGTGGAGGAGAAAACATAGCAGCCAACAGAACTGATCCTTCAGGCTGGGAAACATTCAAAGTAATAATCCGGTTACCTTGTTATTATGAGTCTTGAGTTTGTCAGATAACTTGTAGTAGTATTTGATACTCACAGTGTTCTAAAAGTTGGTCAAGTCGGCCGACTAGTCGGCTCCAAGTCGCTAGTCGGAGGTCCCCTAGATTTGATCGAAATCCGACTAGTCAAGCAAAAATCGGCAATTAGTCAGCCAAAAAAGTCTCTAGTTGGCAGCCAACTGACCTGGGACGACCGACTAGTGTCTTTTAGAACCTTGGATACTCACTATGCTGTATGATTGTATTCTTAGTTATACTCCTACAAAAATGATCTGTTTCATTTCCCCATCCACTCCTACTCACTCCCCCTCTCACATCGTGGGTCCCGCCGTGGGTCCCACATGTGATGGGTCCCACGGCATGTGAGAGGGGGAGTGAGAGGGAGTGGATGGGAGGGAGTGAACGTATCATTGTTCATACTCCTATATGTTTTGTGAATGCAGTTGTGGAGGATCACTGAGAACACTTTTCAGCTGAGGGTGTTCGACAAGCAATTCATGGGATTTACAGGGAATGGTATTGATATAGTTGTCGTGGAAGAGACACCCGGTGAATCAGAAACTTTTGAGATTGTGAAGGGTCCCAGGAATTCCAGCCGCGTTAGGATCAAAGCGCCCAATGGTTCCTTTTTACAGGTTTTTGCTCTCCTTTTTTTGAATAAGGACCGTGTCGACTATATTCAAACTACAATTAAGCTAATGAATTTGGGCCACTGCCTTATGTTGGGGGTTCCTTGCAAGCCTTGGACAACGCCCTCTTATGGGCGCAGTATGTTTCTTATAACCCCACGCTTCATCTTTAACTAAAGGACTGGTAGCTAGATCAATATTGAATTTGGATAATAAGTAGAAATGAGGACAAATTTATCACAGATTTGTGCTTCGGTAGACTTTGGCTAAATTTGGTTTTTTGGTTTATTAGATTATTTGGTTTTGTCATTATTCAATTTTTTTTGCATTTGTTAGTTTTCGGCCGATTTTTTGAGGTTTTAGTTTTGTTAATACCGGCAAAAAAGGAAACCAAAAAAATTATAAAATTATTTTCAAACTTAAAGTTTTGTGAATAAAGACAAAAATAAACTAAAAATTTGGTTTACTTTTTTGTCTTTATTCCTTTAAGTTTGACTAATAATTTTATCTTTTTTAGAACCTCAAAAAATGACAAACCAAAAACTAACAAATGCAAAAAAAAATTGAATAAGGACAACCAAATAACCCAATAAACCAAAAAACCAAATTTAGCCAAACTAGGCCGAACGGAGGTGTTGTGTTTGCAGAAAGTAGAGGATTAAGGTTATTATTGTTCTCCATGCTGCATTGGGCTCTCAAAATGGTTGGCACCACAGTTCTACTAGAGATGGCTCTCAAGAATGGGGATTGTCCGACAAAAACATACAACAGAGCAGGCTAGTTTTGGGTGGGCTACAAAACGGGATTACCAAAAGTTTGCCAAGGCTCAATTAAAAGTCTACAAGCAGGCTAGTTTTGGGTGGGCTTACTGGTCTCTTAAGAATGTGCACAACAACTGGAGTCTGGAATGGATGATCAACGAGGGCTATGTCAGTTTGAAGTCAGGCAGCAACTTCCGCGATGTGGTTTCTTTGGCGACTTTGGAGTTGGTTTAGTCGAAAACATGGATTCAGGTATAGGTGTCGCGTGTAATTATGTGTTGAGTGTCGAATTCATGCAACATCTGTTTCAAGGACACCATTTCTTGTGCAGAATATAGTTGCTGCAACACAACACCAACTTCACCGTTACCATAAGAGAGTGTGCAAAAAATAAATAACTTAACAGATCGACTTATTGAGTATTGCAAAACCAAAATGAGGATTCATCATACAAAGTGAAATATGAAGAGTTGTTGATCCTAGTAGAGTAATGGCATCGAGTCAATTGCTTAATGCATGTGCATCCAATAGTTTTAATTTTTATTTGTTCATTACTCTGTAGATCCCAAAAATGGTTCTTTTGGGGGGAGATTCATCTCTGATTCCTTAAATTTAACAGTTTTTTTAGTTGTTTCCCTCCTTTGACTTCTTGGTTTTTGATTTAGATTGGTAGTTAAACCACGAGGGGCGTGCACATAGAATTCCACAACTTGGGGGTCTACTTTATGTATTTTTCTCATTTTTCAAGGAATGTACAATGTCATAGGACAAATAAATAAGAGTGATGATTTTGGGGCTCATTTTTTGATGCAGACACTCCAAAATTTAATAAAATTACAAAACTATTTTTTTTCAAGATATAAAAATCACTAGAGGCACTTCCCGCAATTATCTCTTTATTTACTAAGGCACTCCAAACGGAAAAATGAACCCAAACAAAACATAAACATTAGGTTTTAAACATAAACATTAACATTAGGTTTCAAACATTAAACATCTAAGTACAACATAAACATTAGGTTCCAAACATTAAACTTGCATCAATGTTAGATTGTTTTACGCCACTTTGCACAAAAACAGAAGAAAAAAAAAACTAAGCAATGCTAGAATTCTCCAAAATAAACAACACACATTTGAAAATGTTGATGCTGCAAAATCTTCATAACGGTTGCGACACAAGATCTTCATACTTTTGTACTCAGTGTCGACCATTTTTCCCTCAAAAATCTTCATAATGGCGGCAAATCTACATTTTAAAACTCATAGTGAGACAAAAAAAGCACATTACCAAAGTTATGAGAACTCTTGAGAGGAAAAGTAATAGAATTCCCAAGAGACTTTACATGGACAAAAGGATGGTTCTACAATCATAGGCCGAAGACCACTTGTCCAGGTTGTCCTGGAGTAGAACGTGGAGACAATAACATAAAAACTCCATCAAGGAAATATTATATGTGGAAGTAGGCAATTCAGTGACGTATAATAAAAGGAGTTGATCAACTATCTGTTTTTTTTTTTTTTTGATAAAAAAAAATCATTTGCTTTTTTTGGAGTGCCTGAAGCAAAGGAGAAGAGTAAAGGTTTTTTGGAGTGCCTGCAGTAAATTATGAAACTTGCAAAAGGGTAATTTTGGAAAACTACTATAACTTGGAGTGCCTACATCAAAATTGGAAATGCAAATATCAATTTCCAATAAATAATCGTAATATTAATAATACCACACCCTCATAAATCAATAATTCGAAAGTATACCAGTGCCTATTTAAACCAAGGACTAGATTTGTAGTGTTATAGTCCAATCTGATGCTCATATCTGGTGAATTAAATGAACCCTTAATTTTTTTTTCCTCCTCCAAATTCCATCACAATTTAAGACTCAAACGGAACTGAAAGCGTTGCATCAAAGTTTTGCAATAAATAAATCTCGTTTTGCAATAAATTAAAGTTATTGAATTCGGCAACTTTTGCAAGACCCATTATTCTATGATCTTAGCGCCCAACATCCTTATCCTGCACACATTCCGTACAGTCAGTATAATGTGTGGTAGTCTGATAGATAAGAATACTAGGACATCAAACAATGATGTAAGATTTTCTGTCTGCCAATTTATAAAATAAATAAATAAAAAAAGAAAGAGATTTGTTGTGTTTGTTATTATATTAATGACGAAGGTAAATCTTTCCTCGGAAAAAATAAAAATGCTTGGTGGCCTGCAGCCAATATTGTCCATCACCAAATTAATTAAAACACTATGTTAGAGCAAGTGCAGCAGTTTAGGCAACTTTTGAGCCAAAAATGCTAGTGAACACTGGCGTTTTAGCTATACACCACTTTCTACACTCCAACAATCCTCTTTATTTTTCTCTCCATTCTTAATAAAACAATAAAATATTACACATTAGTATTATATACACTATACGCAGGTGATATATATATATATATATTTATATACAAAAAAGAGGCTGAATCAAATACCAGCAAGCCATCAAAAAACCTAGACCACCAAACCCGATTGGAACAAAACCCAAACAAAACCAAACCCAATCGCCGTCAATCGGACTAAACCCAGTCACCAACGATCGAAAATAACCCAGTCGCCATCGATCAATTGAACTCTTGGTGGTCGTCAAGACCAGCCGGAATTTAAGGTTTTACAATCTCTTACAGTTTCAAGTTCTATCAACTCTTTGGCCCAATTAATATGAGATTTTGCCCTTATTTTAATTGAGCCTCAACCCGGCTATGCGTACATACACAACATTTACGTAAGTGCACGAACACATCTGGACTGTCCATTTCAGGAATCGACGGTCTGGAGTTTAAAAAAAAAACTCTTCCATGTAGGAGTCGAAAACACGCACGGATGTTCAAGATGCACTGTCCGTTCATATTGCATACACCTAGCATGCATATACATCGAATTTTTGAAAAATTTATTGGAGGCCAGCATAAAAAACACAAAAACTTAAAACATCAAAAAGGCTAAAAATATCGTTGTAGGGTATAGACCTCAATTAATGGATCACAAAAATTAGAGGCCTCTCTTTTTTCCCTTGACCATTTTTTATGCGGTCATTCACACTTCACACAATGAATGACTCCTTGTGAAAATAAATCTGAAAAATATCAATTAAAGACAAATATATGTGCAACACTCACATTGGGGAGGGCACTCGGTGTGCGTTGAATGTTGATCCCATGCCCAATTTAAGTGTGTGTACAAATATTTGTGAATTTTTGTGTGTCTCTATCATTGTTGCGTACAATATTTGTTGAACTAGATCCTCACGTAACTGTTATGTTGTATTGCTGCAATCAAAATGGGCTAAAATGGCAGCAAATTGTTACTGATCACTTCATTATTGTAACTTTTTATAACATTATAGTAAGCCATAAAATCATGACCTTGACAAAAGCTTTTTTCGGCACCAACGTGTAGATTTGCTCTTATAGGCTCAACTCAACTTTGTGTTTGGTTTCAGAAATTTCTTTCGTGTTGGTTTTCAGTGTTTTGAAATGGGAAAATAGCTAAAAATTTGGAAAAGTCATTCATTTAGTAACTTTGTGTGTAAATCTAAACAATTATTTTTACTACATTAAAAACTTAAGGTTTTTTTAGAATAAAATGATGTCTTCAAAATCATTCACAAGCTCGAAAAGCGCAAACTCCTTTCAATCATCGTTTTTATCAAGCCTGTAATTTGTTTTGTTTCACTTTTATTTTAGGATTACGAATCGAAGATCCAAACATGGTTTTTTTGGGCTACAAGAGAATTTTATTGGAAGTTGTTTAAGAGCAAAAAAATTGTAACAAAATAAATAAGTAAATAAATAAAGACGGATCATCTCTGCACATTTATTTCTTACATCCCTCAAACAATATTTAAAAAGAATGCCGATTAAAAAACAATATTTACAAAGAATTATCAATGACCTTTTGTTGCCTTCAAAAGTCATACATTCGTGTGATTTTTTGTGATCTCTACCACGGATAAAAAATTAAACGGTTCGTATATATGTATACTAGATACAAAGCGTCGTGCGTTGCACGACTTTAACGCCCGTTGTTTTTAGTTGTTTTTTTTAAGATAGATGTGTGTGCTAATAATGATGAGTAGGAGTAAAAGATTGCATAAGTTGTAGGGCAGGGAATTTTGCTTTCAAGTAAATGGTTAATATAAAAGCCATAAAAAGGTATTTTGTGCATAGTTTTTGTGGTAGAGCAAGGATCAGAGCATATCATTAGATGTTCAAAAGTGCATTGGATTTATGTACAACACAAAATACATATTGGAAGAATCACATCCCTAGTTAAATACATAGAGAAAAAAATATTGCAAGTATGACTTCGATGACAAGGAGAAAATCTTAACAATTATACTATAGTACTAATTAGGGGGAGAGCTATAAATATCACCGACAGAAGGACATTCAGACATGTACACATATAACCTAAAAGGAAGATATTTCTGTTTCAATGACTTGACAGAACCTTTATGCATGCAGTCTCGTCCTTAATAAAGACATAAAACCTCGGGATAATTGTCACCATCAATCTTCTGAAGGCGTTGTACAAGTTCCCTAGCAGATTTGTTAAAAATTTTAAGTCCCTGCATTGACGATTTTAGTTCAACATTAATGTAGGTTCTCCTCCTCGATGATTATCCTATATCATGTCTAATGTCACAAATAAACTTGTAACAGTATACAATGTTACAACTTGATGAAAGTCAAAAGGATGTATGATCTTCAAAATACCCATCTCAGGGTATATTATCACATACCACTCCTTGCACATCCAAAATGGTTGTACTTTGATCGATGTGCGACTATTTTCGCACAGTTAATTTCCTAAATCCAAAAATATCACTCTATTGAGGTAGCATTAAATAGCTGAAAAAGAAAACAACCTCATAAACTAAGCTTAAGCATATAGGAATCAAGTTTCAACAAACAGCACGAAATTTAGCTTCCTTACAGAAGTGGACTATGCAAATATCTGCTTCAGTATTCCAGTAACAAAGGAATAATGCAATGATGACAATACCAACGGCATCAGCAATAAAAGCGACACAATTAGTTCAGAAGTACTCGTATGATCTTCCAGCCCAAGGGAGTATACACAAAAATAAGTTTGATCAAGGAACTCAAACAACGCCTAATGACAACAAATTGCAATTTGGACCAATATTCTATATAAAGAATTGTTTTAAGGTCTATTATAGCTTTTTTAACATCTCTAGTCCACCTCATATTTCTATAACACCTCTAATCCATTTTTTTGAATTTTCTAAGGTGTAAGGTCCACTCTCTATTTTTAATAGACAAATATACCCTTACATTGATTTTTAAACATAATACACCCTCACCGGATATTCGCCGGAAAGTCACTAGCGCCGGAAGTCTGGCAGAAAAGTTCACCGGCGCCGAAAAGTCGTCGAAAATTGAACTTTACCGGAAAAGTCATCGGCGCCGGAGAGTTTGCTGGAAAAGTCACCGGCATAGATAACCATATCTGGAATCAAAAGAGGTGGTTATCTAGTGATTCCAGATATGGACCTGTTACTATAGGGAATAGATTGGAAAAGTCGGCGACGCAGATAACCATATCTTGTGAGCCCAAATAACTACATCTGGTGATTCTAGATAAGGGCCAATTGCCATAAGGATCAAATTGAAAAAGTCATCAACGCAGATAACCACATCTTGTGAGCCTAGATAACCACATCTTGTAGATAACCACATCTGGTGATTCTAGATATAGGACCAATTGCTATAAGGATCTAATTGGAAAAGTCGTCAGCACAGATAACTACATCTTGTGAGCTCAAATAACCACATTTTGTGAGCCCAAATAACCACATCTGGTGATTCTAGATATGGGGCCAGTTGCTACAAGGATCATATTGGAAAAGCCATCAGCCTCGATAACCACATCTTGTGATCCCAGATAACCACATCTGGTGATTCCAGATATGGGGTTAGTTGCTATAGGGATCAAATTAGAAAATTCGTCAGCACAGATAACTACATCTTGTGATCCCAGATAACCACATCTGGTGATTCCAGATATGGGGCCAGTTGCTATAGGGATCTAATTGGAAAAGTCACTAGCGTAGAAAACCACATTTTGTGATCCCAGATATCTACATCTTGTAGATAACCACATCTGGTGATTCCAGATATGGGGCTAGTTGCTATAGGGATCAGATTGGAAAAACCATAAGCCTAGATAACCATATCTTGTGAGCCCAGATAACCACTTCTTGTAGATAACCACATATGGTGATTCTTGATATGAGGTAAGTTGTTATAGGTTACACCCTAGGATTTCAGGGTAGGGTACCTTAGGATTTCAAGGTACCCTTGGATCTTAAGGTATCCTAAAAAGTGAGGGTATTCTTGTAATTGGTATATGTGAGTGGACTAGATGTGTTAGAATAATATTAGGTGGACTATAAGTGCCAAGAAATAGTTATAATTGACCCAATATCAATTTTCCCTATTCTATATATAGATATAGTTACTCTGTACAAGAATCTATGCTTTGCCTTCTGGTTTAGATCTTGTTTGGTTGTAACACATAGAAGAAATACATCAAATTTATCACAGCAAAAGCATGAAAATCATGCAAATTACAAGGGAGGCACATAAAAATATGCATTAAGAGAAGAAACAATGTAAAACAATGTCGGCTTAATTTCAAATAGCATATATTTCACTACTATACTTTTGTTATATGCATTTCAATGTACAAAGACAAGTACCCTAAGTTTGGCTGATTGTGAGTCAACATTCACTCACAGCAACATTAACAAAGTTTTAATTAACATCCTAATATACTTGAACTTTCTTCCTTGACAAAACCTTAATACAAGACAATTGATTGCCAAAAGATACAAAACAAAGATGTTCCAAAGGGACCACCCACCGGCACTTCTTGACAAAACCCTTACTGAGAAAAAAACTGCAACATGAAACTCATGCCTCGTATATGCCATTTACCTGAAATAAAGTTAAGATTTTGGGCGTAATTAAGTCGCGGTATGGAGAGCATCCAAGAACCCAAAAGCTTTAGCGATGAAATAATCATAGTAAAGAGAAAACCACAAGAATAGAAACCGTAAAGAGCAGATTTGCACAATTTATTTCTCGTACAGTTAACAAATTACCAATCCTTCGTCGCCTTTGTTACTATCCCCATTATCCTCGTCACCATCTTTGTAATCATCGATGTACAAAAGGGATCAATTGACTTGTTCGTCTGGTAGAGGTGGGAGAATGCCTAGAGAAAGGAAGACAAAGACGAGAGAGACACAGAGGCGAAGAGACCTTCACTTGTTCGTCTCCGATTTGTTTGCGAGGGAGAGGGGGGGGGTTTCAGATTATCTCAGATAGGAGGTTTCAGATTATCTAGAGAGAGAGCGAAGAATTTTGTGGCAGAAAGTTAAAAGGACGTGTAAAGCTGGAGTTCGTAGAAAGCTTTTGAACAAAATGACAAAATAATTGGATCCGTTATACCGTTGGCAATGGTGAAGACACTTTTTTATGGCTTGATAATTGGCATCCTTTAGGGGCATTGTATTAGACATTTGAGGAGCATGTGGTGCATAATCTGGGCAGATCTTTGAATGCTAAGGTTAGTTCCATTATTCATTTGGGAAGGTGGTGTTGGCCTAGACAACAAAATCCGGTTATCATGGAAATTATAAGAGGTACTCCAGTTACTTTCCTTCTTGATTCTAACTCTCTTGATTCCGTCGTTTGGGTCCTTACAGGAAATGGTGAGTATTCTGTTAAATCTTCTTGGGAGGCTCTTAGGACTCCAAATCTTCCTTTCCTTGGCATAATATGATTTGGTTTCATCAGTACACTCCACGTTGGGCTTTTATTCAGTGGTTAGCAATTCGGGAACGACTAGCTACCAAAGATAGACTCTCTTCTTGGGGAATGCGGATGGATCTCAATTGTGTGCTCTGTCTTCGAGAAGTTGAGTCTCATTCTCATCTTTTCTTTTCTTGTAGCTATGCCTAGCAAGTTTGGTCTTTTATTATGGACTGTAATGGAGTTAGTAGTGTGTTGATGGATTTGTTTGAGATTTTGTCATGGGCAAGACAGCATAGGGGTGGCTTGTCCATGTCTCATACTGTTTTTAAGCTTTCGATGGCAACAACTATTTACTGGTTGTGGAGGGAACGCAATTGTAGGATTTTTCAGCAGCAAACCATGGATTGTAACTCTTTGAAGACTATCATTATTCGGGATATTCGTGCTTGTATCAGTTATTGGAGAGGTATCAAATCCTCACAGAATCTATCCATTGCTGCTAGTTGAGGTATTTCTCAGCGTATTTTTTTCCCTTGATTGTTTGGGGTTAGTTTCTTGTTTTCTTTGTTTCTCCCAGTGATTTTCTGGGCTTGTACCTTGAATAAGGGCTAGTCCCTTGGAGTTTTCTTTTGTTTGTGCTTTATGGAAATCATAATTTCCGAAAAAAATGACAAAATAACTAGGAGTCGTAATTGTGCCCAAATTGGAGGGTAAAATCGTCCAGCAAATAACCAAACAAATCAATTGGAAAGCCTCTCTTTTATTAGCGCTCCGGTCGGCGGTCTTGGATAGGAATTTTTACTTTGTCAAAGGTTTTTATTTAACTGTAACTAAATCATTTTTCCTATAAATTAATATTCCTTCAACAGATA
This sequence comes from Vaccinium macrocarpon, assembly GCA_022606695.1. Taxonomy (NCBI): domain Eukaryota; kingdom Viridiplantae; phylum Streptophyta; class Magnoliopsida; order Ericales; family Ericaceae; genus Vaccinium; species Vaccinium macrocarpon. The sequence continues at coordinate 1,770,725 of CM040176.1, read as the reverse complement.
AGCATATTACAATTTCATAAATTCGTCAAAGGCTTTTATTCAATTATCACTAAATTATTTTCCTAATATTCCTCCAACAGATAAGCATGTTACAATCTCATAAATTCAAAATTAATTATTCAATGGTACCAATTCCTCTCAAACTGAGCCGTCTTATAAATAAAGGGCGACGAAATCGGACCGCAATTTTTTACTTTCTTGGCTAAGCCAATTACAAGAGAAAGGAGAAGAAAAACAAAAACAAAATAGCAAATTTGAAAAGAAAAAAAACACACACACACACCTAAGAAGAGGTTGAAGATCCCAACAAAAATTGACCTTTTTAAATTAGCGGCCCCAATTTTTTGCTGCTCAAAAAAAATGTATGAATCCTTGTGAAAAATACGTCTGAAAAATTGCCAATTAAAGACACATATATGTGCAACAGTCACATTGGGGAGGGCAATCGGTGTGCGTCGATCCCTTGCCCAATTTGAGTTTGTGTACAAATATTTGTGTAGATTTGCTCTTATAGGCTCAACTCAACTTTGTGTTTGGTTTTAGAAATTTCTTTCGTGTTGGTTTTCAGTGTTTTGGAAAGGGAAAATAGTAAAAATTTGGAAAAAGTCATTCATTTAGTAACTTTGTTTGTAAATCTAAATAATTATTTTTACTACATTAAAAATTAAGGTTTACCCTTGATTAAGGAACACAAACACTTCGGTTGAACTCGATTGTTTGGGTGTTGCTTGTTTGGGCTTGAATTGGTTGTTGAAGTTGATTTTTGGGTGTTGTAATGGCTCAAAGAGAAAGTAGAGGTAGAAGAGGAGTTAGAGGTGAAGGATTTATGGTGAAAAATGGTGAAGATGATGGTTACGGCTATGACAATCCAAATAGGCATGAGATTAAAGAGTTAAGGGCACAAATTGCTATATTAAGTGACTAGGTACAATATGTGTTGTTAAATAGACAAGTTGCTACCTTAATGAAGAAAGTGCAACGATTGCTACCTTCGAGTAAAGGTACAAATGATTCTCAAAGTCAATTGGAGTCTAGTTTTGACTACAAGGAGAAAACCAACATTAATGATGGCCCCGTCGAATCTCATGAAAACTTCAAACAGAATGAGTTTGAGGAAGAGAGAATCTTCAATATGGATAAAGTTGGAGGTGGTCTTAAAGATGATAATGCCTTTGAGATTGATGATGAATCAAAAGAATTGCCCATCTTCAATGAGTCTCCAAATGAAGATTTTGTAGGTAAGTTTGAATGAGTTCTCGTGTTTAACGAGTTTCCAAACCATGATATTGATGGTGATGATGATGTTTCTCTCTTTTTACGTGAAGAACTTGAAGATGACTTTAAAGATGGCGGTTTCAAAGACCTTCCCATCTTTGATGAGTTCTTAAAAGAGGAAAATGATCTTGAAGGTGACTCTATCTTAGAGATTTGAGAAGATTTTAAGGATGACATTGTCCTTAAGAATAGAAGTAATTTGGAAGATGATATTGTCTTTAAGAGTAGTGGTGAATTTGAAAATGTTCCAATCTATGATGAGTTTGAAAAAGAGTTTTTTGTGTTGACAATGAAGAGGGTAAATTAGTTGATGTGATCAAGGAGAACTTCCTTGTGGCTAAGCAAGAAAGTAAGGAAGTGATAAATGAATACCCTTATGCTTTGGTTGTGTCACCGAAGTTGGATGAAGTTGTTTTTTATTATCTATCAATGAGTGAAGAGTTTGGAGAGCCAAAACTTGATGATTGCTTCCATTGTTTGGCTTCCGAGCACATGGTACAATAAGTGTTTGAATTGACTCTTTTTCCTTACACACGCTATTCGGGATTACCAAAAGAATGAAAAGATGATTTGGGACAGCTTGTTGACCCTTTGGGTTTTGTCCTCAAGCAAGCAAGTTTTGAACATAGTGTGGTGACTTTTCAACATGCCAAGGAAATAGTTCTTAGTGCAACTTGGAAATGTGTGTGATGTGTTACTACGACGATATTTTGATTTACAAGACGCATGGTACATGGATGATTTCATTGCACATAAGCATGGACGCGGTGGATGTATACAAAAAGAAGTTGCTATTGAAGATTGGTTGTGGGGTGACACGTTGAATAAGGAATGCAGCAACATTTCTACTTCGAAGCTGCACAATAAAAACTTTTTGTTGTCTTTATTTGGTGTCTTGTGTCATGTAGTCCAACTTGAGGACAAGTTGTTTTCTTTAGAGGAAGAGTCTGATGCAGTAACTTTTGGGGTAATAATGTTATTTTGTGTCCTTAGTGTTAGCTGGTCTATAAATAGGTGTGTGATTTTTTTGTTTAAAAGTTTTTTTAACATATTGATAAAAGAATATTGAGAGCTTTTGCTCATTGTATCCCGTTTTTGAATTTTCTCTCTCTTATTAATTTATCCTAGCTTTTGGTTTGCATCATTCAGTCATCTAGAAAAGCAATGGATGGTCTAGATTAAAACGCACTTTTCTTTTTCTTCTCTCTCTCTCTCTCTCTAATACATTCGACACTTTCAATCTGAGCCATCCGTTGCATTTTTTTTAATGGCAGGACGTGTGCTTGTGACCTTGGATTGTGTCGTAGAAATTGTTGCCCCAAGCGTAGGGCTAGGTCGGAGGTAGCATAATAACCGGTAAGACCGGGTCGAATCCACAGGGACCGAACGCACCCGGCGTGAGAGTTGTCTTGCGAATGAAGTTTTTAGCCTTAAAGCGGCAAACTTGCCTTTTGTGATTTGTTGGTGGATTCACTTAACTTCGTGAATGACACGGAATACGAAAAGACCAAAAAAACAGTCATGGCAACATAGAGGAAATGAAAATTCAATCAGTATCAATTTGGGGGTAACACGTGTTCTACAAAAACCTAGAAGGAAATAAAATTATTGGCTCAAAATGATTCAACATTGAAAGTTGTAGGAGAAATCAATCGAAAGGTTGAAACAATAAAGTAGAAGGTCTTGTTTGGCATACAATTTTGTTGAGTGGCGATAGGGAAGGGTCCCCACAGGTTTGGAAATTTGGGACCCAACAGAGAATAGCCGCAGTTTTTTCCTCCTTTTTTCCTCTTCCTCATTTTTTCTTCTTTTGTTAACCTAATCACTTGGGAGCGCGAAAAAGTAAGGTTTTGTTTGGATGGCTTCTCAGCCATACTTCAAAAAAGTTTTGTGGGGTCTATTGGCCCTTCACCCTGAAACTTGTTAGCCATACTTCTCAGCCATATTTCGAAATGCTCACAGACCTAGGCCCCACTGGCCCCCTCACCCAAAACTTGTCCCCCCTCTCTTAAAACGTGATTGAGTGTTTTGTTTGGGGCCCACTGTGCTAGAGTGTCCAGAGTGGCGGGTTTCCATGTTTGACCAATTTCAATGTCAACGAATTGGTAAAGGTTGACCCCACAAATTTTTTTAGAATATTGCTGAGAAGCCATCCGAACAAAGCCTAAAGGTTTGTAGTGCTTGAAGTAAAAGAGAAGAGTAAAAAGTTTTTGGAGTGCTTGAAGGAAATCATGGAACTTGTAAAAAGGTAGTTTTGGAACACCACTGTAGCTTGGAGTGACTGCATCAAAATTGGGAGCGCGAATATCAATTTACCTAAGTAATTCCCCATGAACATTTTAATATAAGATATGATCTATCACATGATTTGGTCAATCTGAGAGACACCAAGTAATTCCCACTTGTTTTATTAGTACAATTTTTTTATTCATTGATGTCATTACCGAGATATATAAAAAACACTCGATTTATCCAAATTTGTTAGTTTTTTAAGGAGTTTGCGTCACTTTTAAATTACTTATATCATTTGATCTATAAGATTTTATGCAATTTTAAATACATTCTTTAATACATAATATAAAGAAATTAGAATTGAGGTAGTATTCGACTTGAACATGTATTGAAGTTGGAGGGGACGGAGAAGTTGGCTATAAACCATCACAACACCACTACATATGCCTATAGTGAGATTTGAAACCAAGACCTCTCAGGTGAAATGAAGTGTCATCACAGAGCCCATGAGCAGTGGGCAATAACTTTTTTTTTTTTTTTTTGCCATAAGTGACTTTTATGGTTAATAGTTTAATTAGAAAGGTTAGAACGAGAGTAGGTTCCTGTAGTGAAGGACTCACTACAAAGTGTAGTGAATTTATTCGACCATCCATTTCGATAATGAATATTTTGATTTTAATCCAAACAATGAATGTCTCAAATTATTTAGAGTTCGGATCAAATTTGAGCCCTTGATGACAAAATAGACGGCTGTATGAGCCCTATTAAACCCCTGTAGTGAGACTCTCACTTCCAATTACGACACAAATCGACTAAAGTTCCATCTACTTAAACCTGTGACCTCTCGCTTGGGCACTTAGGGCTACTTTGGCTTAAAAGCCAAAAACTGGAATATTGGATTATTCGTTTTGTCTTTATTCAAAAAAAATTGCATTTGTTAATTTTGCGTCAATATTTTGTGATTTTTGGATTCCTCTCGTCGAGACGAATCCAAAGAGTATAAATTGTGGTCAAAAGTAATAGTTTTTTGAATAAAGCTAAAATATGTGGATTGTTGACGTAAAACTAACAGATATAATTTTTTTTTTAAATAAAGACAAAATGAATAATTCAATAATCTAATTTTGACTTTTAAGCCAAAGGAGCCCTTAGCCCCCCTCCCATGCGGAATGCTGACAGGACAAATTCCCCCCTTTTTTTTTCTTTCTTTTTGATCTGGTACAAATTCCCGTTGGCGTGGGTGGTAAATTGGGTACAACTTTGGTCACATTCACTGCGGGAAATTTTATTCAGTGCTGGTGAAATTTATTCAGCACTTAACGGAACCAATCATTGTGTAGTTGGTTTTGCAGTTTTGGGCCCATGAGTACTGAATAAATTATTGGGGAGTGCATGCATTTGGCTCTGGGCCTCTGGCTGCTAATTTTGAATTTTGAAAGGTCATTTTTTGTCTAAAGGTCAGATGTCTCTTGGGATCTTCAACCTTTTCTTAGGTCTTTTTCTTTTTCTTTTTTAATTTTTGTTTTGTTTTGTTTTTCTTGTCCTTTCTCTTGTAATTGGCTTAGCCGAAATAAAAATTGCGGTCAGATTTTATCGCCTTTTATTTATAAGATGGCTCGGTTTGAGAGGAATTGGTAGTGGTACCATTAAATAATTATGAATTTATGAGATTGTAACATGCTTATCTGTTGAAGGTATATTAATTTATAGTGAAAATAATTTAGTTACAATTGAATAAAAACCTTTGGCGAATTTATGAGATTGTAACATTTTTTTTTCCGATAAGTAATGAGATTGTAACATGCTTTATCTGTTGAGGGAAAATTAATTTATAGGGAAAATAATTTAGTTACGATTGAACAAAACCCTTTGACAAAGTAAAAATTCCTATATTCATATATATGAACAGCGTAATTTTTTTTTTCCCGGGGTGGGGATCTTTTTAAGGCATCCTTCAACCCACAAATTTCTATTCCTCCATTTTGGAGGATCAAAATATAATTTTATATTAAAAAGTGAATTTGAAGGGTTTCACTATTCATGTGAGCTCCAACCCAATAATCTTCATTCCTCCATTTCTTAAACATATTGGTTGTATCATTAGAGGGTGAGGACAAAAAAAAGACATGAGAGGAATTTGGAAGGATGAATTGTGAAATGGAGGTGATCCTCCATAATTTTTTGATCCTCCATATTTGGAGGGTGAAAAACAATTCTCCAAATTGAAGGAGAAAATGAAGAATGGGTTGGGAAGAGGTTTTCCTCCAAAATGGAGGAATGAAGGCAAAAATGGAGTTATGAAGGGTGGGTTGAAGATGCCCTAATGGGCGAGAGAGATCGCAAACAAATCACATGAGCATATGACTTTTGAGGGCAACAAAAGGTCATATATTGACGATTTCTTTGTAAATATTGTTTTTTTTTAATTGGCATTCTTTGTAAATATTGTTCGAGCTAGGGATATATGAAATGTGTGTACAGAAATGCTCTATCTTTATTTTTATTTTTGACAATTTTATGATCTTAAACAACTTCCTATAATATTCTCCTGAAGCCCAAAAAAACCATGCTTGGATCTAGGATATTGTAAATATTGACGGTTTCTTTGTAAATATTATTATTTTTTAATTGGCATTCTTTGTAAATATTGTTCGAGCTAGGGATATGAAATGTGTGTACAGAAATGCTCTATCTTTATTTTTATTTTTGACAATTTTATGATCTTAAACAACTTCCTATAATATTCTCCTGAAGCCCAAAAAAAGACCATGCTTGGATCTAGGATTCGTAAATGAATGCACCGGGTACCATAAAAAAAAAAATGCACCCGGTAAATCTCACCCATTGGATGGATTTTCTTGTTCCATTTTATGTTTTGGTTTCATGTACTGTAACAGGCTTGTGAAACAAAACTAATTGCAGGCTTGATAAAAATGATTGACTGAAAGGAATTTATGCCTTTTGAGCTTCTAATTGATTTTGAAGACATCGTTTTATTCTCAAAACCAAACTCAAAATCTGGATTTGTGTGGAACCAAGGTTTGTACGAGTCTTAAATGAGTGATTGGAACCCTGTATTGCAACTTCACAGGTCTGGGTCACTATTTCGAGGTTCGATCTTGGTTTTCGAAGGTCAAACAGTGTCGACAACTTCAGATCTGGCTATAGAAGGTTCCATTTAGGGTGCGAACTGGGTTTTGATCTGCCAAAATAGCTAAAATCAGCTCGAAATGGTCAATCTGTGGGTTTGAGGGTGAATTTGAGATTTACAGGTTTGAGTTGAGTAGATCTTGAGAAAACAAGAGATTCAAGAGCTCCGGCAAGGTTAGGTTTCCGGCGGAGCTTCTGGCGGGATAAAGGGTTAGGATCTGAGCTTCGTGCTTTGATACCAAAATGATGCAAATCAAAATTTAGAATAGATTAATAAGAGAGAGAAAATTCGAAAATGGAATAAGATGAGCAAAAACTCTCAATATTCTTTTATCAATATATCAAAAAAACTACTAAATGAAAGACTCACACACTTATTTATAGACTCACTAATACTAAGGACACAAAATAACACTATTACCTCAAAAGTTACTGAATCGCTGAATGTGCACGAACAGATAGCCACATCAGCAATATTCGCTTTACACTGGAAAATTCCTCCCAAACGAGGCCAAACCCGTTACCCATCACTAAGTACAGTATAACCTTTTTCCTATAAAAAGGTAACCTCCCTTCCTTACGAATTCTCAAGCACACAGACACAGTCTGCTAAATTGACCCCACACCCACAAGTGAATCATCTCAAACCTCTCCACCCGTCTTCAATGGCTGCCTTGGCCAATTTGATCAAGAAAAGATCCTCCTTTTCCTCCATTAATGGCCTCACCAAATCCTTCAGACTGTTCTCATCCGAACCCATTCTTGATTCTTCCCCTTCTTTTGCTCAGAGAATCAGGAATCTCCCCATCGATCTTCCCGGTACCAGCATCAAGACTGAAGTCGAACAAGTAATCTCTCTCTCACTCAATTATTACTCTTTTTCTCCCGATAAGTATTGAACGACTCGAATTATTTGCGAAGAACCCAGAAGTGGGGTGCACATTGGTCTGATTGAGTACTCTGTTTCAATATTTTATCATCAATTTGCCCAGTTCTTTTATTGACCCAGATGGAAAATGACTTACAAAAATCAAAGATGTATTGTATCCCGAATTTCATCTGGTATCTACATTTCTAAGAAATTTTGAGTCAGTTTCGGGGTGTTTTTGTGTTAAAATTTGATCATTTCGGGACCCAAAAAACACGTCTCTGTTCTTTTATGCCAGTCTGTTTGTCGCAATATATGTGATTCTGTTTATGAAATAAATATAGCTTATGTAAGTGGGAAAAAAAGAGTACAAATTCGAATTCGTCGTATTAACTTCTGATTTTTAGCAGGATTTTTAGGACTTGATAATGTAACAACAAATCACTTGTCTGAATCGAAAGTCCTACAAGATCTTACAAAATTTCAGAAGAAAGATTCTGTTTTACAAAATTTCAGAAAAAAGATTCTGTTTTTATACATCTACCATTACTGATATTAATCCGTATCTCTATGAGTATATACTCTATGCATAGAAAAAGACTTTTCTTACTGGCTGCTTTTTATATGTTCTTTTTTTTACGTGTTCTTGGAATGGTCCAATGGTCCGTTGTTTCAATTCCACCAGTTTATTTATTTATTTTGGTAGTTTTGAGATAACTTTTGAAGATAAAGTTTTTTATAGGATTGTGTAATTTTTCGTATTAAGTCATATTTTTAATATTTTACTCTTTCCGTTTCATATTATTTGCCTCTTATGGGAGTGCGTGCATTTTGCACGCAAAAATAATGTACAAACATTAATTTTTTTTCAATAAACTTTACGCCAATTTAAAGATTTCATTGAGAAAAAAAAATTGGTGTAATTCTTTTTCGAAAAAAAAATATCATAAACACGTTATTTTTTGTATGCAAAATGCACGTACTTTCGTAGGGGGCAAAATTTATGGAACAAATGAAGTAACTATTTTTTTACTTTTTGAATAAAGGTACACGATATACACCCAAAAAGTAAAAATAAATAATAAAATTTTTATAAAAGACAAAAAAAATCCTGAGGATGAAACAGTGACTTTTGGAGATAAATTTTCTAAACTACAAACCAAACAAAGCCGTCTCCAATTCTTTTTTTTTTTTTTTTTAAGTACGCATAGTTTTAAAATATATATACCGATAATCATACAATTCAATTTTGATATGGTTGACCGAACTCTTGAGAGTCAATAATTTAGATCAATAAAGTGGACCCGAGAAGATACCTGAACCATCCAATTCTATTACTCTGGTCCCAAATCACTATTTGGGGACCTCTAAAAAGAAGTGTCTATATCTTCTAATTTATGGTGTTTTTTTTATTCAATATGAATCTTATTTGATAAATTTTAATTAATTTTTATTAAACACATTATATTTTAGAATCATAGAAAATGTTAGCGATGTTTAAATATAGATAAATGTTTGAGTTGCAGCAAAAAAACAGAACAACAACTTAAAACGGAGAGAGTATTTTATAGTTGGCCAATATTCCTGGGCATCGTAGACGACATATAGTGTGTGCCCGAGACCGAGAGGACTTGAAGGACCAATCTCCTGTCTAGTTTTTCCTTAGTACATTCAGGTTCAGTTTTGGTTTTGTAGAGCTTGTTGTGTATGTAGTTCACGTAAAAATATCTCAATTGAATATCGATTGGTACATGAGCAAAACAAATTTGTACAAGCAAAAAAATGGGCAATTTTGGTTTCAAGTTATTCTTTATCATCTCATTTTCCTTGTACAACTATGTTTTGTTCATGTACCTATAGATACACGATCAATCTAATCTTTTACGTCGACGACATACCCGTTGAACTCTACAAAATAAATGATTTCGATTATTGTTGTGAGCTCCAAAACTAGACCGTAGCAGACCCAAATAAAAGCTGTTACTGCCAGGCCAGGAGACTAGTCCCGCATTGAAGTGTTGAAAGGTGAAATATTGTTAATCTAATGTATTCCATGTCTAGCTACTGCACTGCACCATGTAGTGCACCATTCGACCATTTATTTTAATAATGGATGGCTCGGATTTAATCCAAGGAGTGAATTGAATCCAATCATTGATTGTTTGGATTAAATCCGAACCGTCCATTATCAAAATAGACGGTCGGATGGTGCGCACTTCACCGTGTAGTGCATTTTCTGCACTACAGGGACCCCTCGACATGGAGAACTTCCAACGAATATTTGACATTTTCTGTGTTCGATTTGTAGTGTAACTGCCTTATTTGTTCTTTCCTTCTTGTCTTTTCTCTTTAGGGTTTATTTTGATTTTATTTCAGATGCAAATTTGTCTAAATACAAATGACATCCTTAAGGCTCTGTTTGGTTCTTAGGGAAAGGAAGAGAAAGGGAGAGAAAATTTAAAAAATTTCCCTTCCTTTGTTTGGTTCTACAAAAAGAGGAAGGAAAATAGTCAAATTCCCATTTAACTTTCCTCTCATTTTCTCTTCAATTTTCCCTCTAATTTCCTTCTTAATTATTTTCCCTTCTCTTCTCTTTCTTTCCCTAACTCCCAAACACAACCTAATGTTTCACTAAATCTCACTTTATGCTCTTCAACCAACCCCTTATACTTGGGTCAGCTGTTATAAAGTGGCCCTTCCCTCCATCTGTCAGAACATTGTTGGCCCAGATAGCAAGAGAAAAGAAGAGAAGGGAAAGAAATTTATATCAATTCAAGCGCGCATAATTTGCGTACCTTAATCGAGAGTGAATAACGCATAATTTTCCCTTCTCTTCTTTTTTCGAATTAGCCGTCTGAAATTTATATGATTCCATATTCCATTGACAACATTTGCATCCGATAAAATATGGAAGAAGATTTGTCCTTAATCTTCTCCATCTTCATATATAACTTGCCTATTGGAGATAGGAATTTTGGTGTAGAATCTTTGCATGTGTAACTTAACCAACTCCTACAAAATAAAAAATTATTCAAATGATTACCAATATCACAATAAAAACTATATTTCTCCAAGTAATAAAATCAATTTTGTTGTCATAAAAAATCACCAAGGTTCTATAGAAACCATTGGGCTAACAATCTCCAACCATGCTTCATTTTCAAGGACCATTTTTTATTCTTTATATATGGAGAACAACTTCAAAAATGAAAAACATTCTTCATTGGCTTGACCATAGTAACTCTAGACCCACAACTATCCTTATCAACCTCACAAAAAAAAAAAAAAATCAAATTTAACCCCAAAAACACCTTTTACAATTTAGCAAGTCACTTTATCAAAAACTCAAAAAATCGAACTCTCTATCCAAACTTTACTATATTAAACTATTTCTCCAAGTATAAAAAAATAACTTCCTCCTAAAATATTTATCTCCATGCCTTGGGAGGAGTAGGACGTCAGTAAAGTACTACCACACTACCACTTTTTCTGTCTAGTTCTCTCTCTCTCTCTCTCTCTCTCTCTCTCTCTCTTCTGTTCCGCTCTGGCGCTTTCCCTCTCTCTCCATGGCCCCACGGCAGAAATCAATAATAAAAAAAGTGCATGAACAGTGCCTACTCAAATTTGAGTAGGCATTGAAGCAAAAATAATTGAGTGCAACGCCAATACTTTGGATGCTGAATGAAAGAAGCATGATAATATGCACATAAATCAAAATGATTCTTGGGTCTGCCCTCTCTGATGCCTTTTGGCTTTGATTTGAGGGCATGATTCCGCAGCATACTTGACGGTATAGGGGGACCACTGTTTCAGTAGTATTCTGTGAGTAGCCACTTTGTGCATTTATTGCCAAAGGTTAGGTTTGTCTTAAATCCATCTGTTTTAGTGATATTCTGGGAGCAGCCACTTCGTGCATTTATTGCCAAAGGTTAGATCTGTCTCCTATCCATCCCCCGTCCATACCTCCAATTATTGGGGACTAAATGGGTTATGTTATTGTTGTTGTTGTTGTACTGAAGCAAAAATAATTTGGGGAGAAAAGATAGAGAGGCTGATTTTGGGGGGCTTTTAGAGGGTTGGCTCTTTATATTAAGCTAATATAGGGAGCCTGATAAGGATGCTCTTATGCCACCCTACCAAGGGCTACAGAACACAACCAACTTCATGTGAGGGCGAATTTTGAGGGGGTGGTTGACCACACGACTCCAACTTTGGACCTCTTGCCTTATGCAAAAAACATAACAAGAATATCTTGCCCAAAAAAATAAATAAAAAAAAATCATAACAAGAAAACAAGAAATTTTGAGCAGGGACATGTTTCACAACTGGTTCATTAAACAAAAACCATAGTTATAGCGGCCTTGTTCGGTTGGGAGTTTTGAGGGAGTTTAGTTTAGTTTTGATGACGTAGGCAGGTATAATAAGTGGAGAGAGACAGAGAGAAAAGTGAGAAAAATGATGATGTCAGTGCAAAACAGAACTTGACAAAGCCGGAGCAAAGCTCCCAACCGAACATGGCCAGCACTGTTTTGGAGTTTTGAATCTTATTGATATGGCCGATACATTGCTGACTGATGTTCTTATTGTAACAAAACATTTCTCACATTTCAGCTTATTGGGAGAACTCCCCTTGTATATCTTAATAAAGTTACTGAAGGCTGTGGTGCCTATGTTGCTGCCAAACAAGAGATGTTTCAACCTAGTTCAAGCATCAAAGACAGGTAAGATAGTTCTTCGTCGGTGTTTATCCATATCACTTGATCAAGTTCTTGTGCATATTTAAAAAACACGATTGTTTGTTGGATCTCCAGACCAGCATTGGCCATGGTCCTAGATGCAGAAAAGAAAGGGTTAATTACTCCAGGAAAGGTTAGCAAAATTTTCGACTTTGTTTGTAATTGCTTTTTATCATTTTTTCGTGTTTTTAAGGAGAGTTCTCCACTATCTTTCGCTGAATGAATACAGGAAACGAAAATATAACAGATGACACCACCAATTTGCAAGAAAAACATTAAGAAAATTCATTGATTGCTGCATTTTTTAACTTGGTTTTGGGGTTTTTTTTTGGTGTATGTGTGGGTGGAAAATAACCCCTTTCAAGAAACACAAGAAAATAAGTTTTCATCATATTGTGGAGTGTTTGTTTTCTGGAATATAGATTTTCTGAAAAAACCGATTCTCAAACAAAAACCAAACGGGATTGCTTCTAGTTTCTGTCTCCATATGTTTCGTTTCGTCCTTTGGTCATTTAACTAATTTCAGTATACCGACAGCCTCTTGACTCTTATTGTTTCTATATCAGACGGTGTTGATTGAGCCGACATCAGGGAACATGGGTATTAGCTTGGCATTTATGGCCGCCATTAAAGGGTACAAGATTGTTTTGACCATGCCCTCTTACACTAGCTTGGAAAGAAGGGTGACCATGAGAGCATTTGGAGCTAATCTAGTCCTCACTGATCCAACCAAAGGCATGGGAGGAACTGTTAAGAAGGCTTATGAACTTTTGGAATCCACACCGGATGCTTTCATGCTCCAACAATTTGCAAATCCTGCCAATACACAGGTAACCAAAACCTTCGTGTCTTTGTTTTCCTATGCAGATTACCAAAGTCGTTTTCCTGAAATTCTGTTATATGGACTTGTGGACTTAGGTGCCTATTCGTGTCCAAGTGTCAGATTCATCTCTTTGTTATTTCAAGAACACAGTTAAATGGCCTACTATGCACATATATTAGCAAAAATGAATTTTAATTTTCATGGGTAAACCTGATGTTTTTTCCATAGGAGTATTTTGATGACAATATGGAAGTTTATGCATAGTTTTCATGGTAAACTTGAGTCACAAACATGGTAGTCAGTTGAATGTGCGACTAAACATGTCAGACAAATATTCTAAGTCCGACGAGGGTACTCTGTGCTTTAAGAGGATTCCACCACGTGGATATGTGTTTGCATCGGTTTTGTTTGAGTCACGAATTCGTGGAGGGATTTACCATGGAAAAGGACATCCCGTGATCCATACACAACCCTCGTTTGACCATGCGTGTTTTGTTAAGTTTGAGATATTCCTTTGAGTGCTGGTTTTATTGTATCGCGATTGGATGTTCAAACTAACAGCCACAAGAAGTGATTAACTTGATAAATTGGACACAGGTGCATTTTGATACAACTGGTCCTGAGATATGGGAAGATACCAACGGAAAAGTCGACATCTTTGTAATGGGAATTGGAAGTGGAGGCACTGTATCTGGTGTTGGACAATATCTCAAATCAAAAAATCCTAATGTTAAGGTGAAACTTTTATGCTCTTTCATCTGCTTACGAGTAATGTTCTCTTCATAACTGAAAATCCTAATTTTTTTCGCAATTGTGCAGATATACGGAATCGAGCCTGAAGAAAGCAATATACTGAATGGAGGAAAACCAGGTAAAGGGTTCAGAATTATCATGTTCAAGCCTTGTATCGCATACCCGTTTTCTTTTAGAAGAGATTCCTGAGTATTTGTATTGTTCCAAACAGGCCCTCATGAGATAACAGGCAACGGTGTTGGATTCAAACCAGATATATTGGACATGGATGTGATGGAAGAAGTTCTTATGGTAAACCACGTTGATTTTGTTGTTATATATCTGATGGCTTCAGTTTAGGAAATGGAGAAAAAGGATTAGACTGTGACATATGTACTCTCAAATACTACAACATTCTACTGATCAATTTGGCTTTTTTGCTAAATTTATGTTTTAGGTTTCCAGTGAAGATTCAGTGAATATGGCAAGGGAGTTGGCACTGAAGGAGGGGCTTATGGTAATTTCTCGAATCGATGTTCTAATAAATTCTGATAAGTTCGATACACACGTAGTGTACATATTTTCTTGGATCGTCTCAAACGAAAGGACATAAGAAGAAATGGCTGCGACGTTGTTTTTATGACATATAAACCTCATTTTTTCCATGTAGGTGGGGATTTCATCAGGGGCTGCAACAGTTGCAGCAATGAGACTCGCTAGAAAGCCAGAAAACAAAGGAAAACTTATTGTGGTATGAACAACTTCACCCCAGCTTATTATTATACAGTCACTCGCACCCCCCCTGTGATTAACTTATGAGCCTTTGACCGTTGCTTTCTCCTTGTTCCTATTAGTCATTGTATCTTTCTCGATGATTAATGAAATTTTTTTGCCATGCAAAAAAAAACTTATGAGCCTTTGACAAACATTGTTATTGTCCTGAATGACAGACAATTCATGCGAGTTTTGGGGAGCGGTACTTATCATCGGTCCTGTTTGAAGAGCTGAGGAAGGAAGCCGAAGCCATGCAACCAGTTTCTGTCGATTAGGGTCGAATGTGAGCGCTCATGTCACATATGTTTTAATGATCGTTCGTTGAAAACTCTCTGTGTTGTATTGGAATAGATAACGCTAATGATCGTTCGTGAAGTTGTTGGAATTCATATTGATCATCCTCATTTGGGTAAGAAAGAACTTTTTTGAATCTTAAGTTCAATTAAATGAAATAAGTGAAATAAATAAAGGTTGATCAATTAAATTATGTGTTATTGAGGTATCAATCTGAGGGGGATTGAGTGTTTGGGTTAGCATTGTTGAAATTGTGAGCTCATGAAAATCTTTGTTTTGTTTCAGCTAGTTCCATATTTCCAATAATGAACAAACCACCATGCTCACAAAATACTCGGTAGATAGACGATAATGCTAACGACTGCCCTTATGACCATTCTTGTAACGTGCAAAAAGTGCTTTAATATCCGTAACAAGTGATCAAAATCAATTACTACGTATATCGAAAATCCTATTGTGTATGCCATTATATAAGCAGAGTTGAAACAATTTGCCTCGTCCTCCGGCTGGCCTAAGCTCGAGTTGCTCCGGTCGCGATGGAGCCATGGGAAAACAGAAAATCAAATACGAATCCGGCAGGCGGAATCGTTATATCTTTTTCCCACAGTAACAGTTCGTTCCCTTTTTCATTTCTTCAGGTAAACTGTAAATAATAACGTTATATGAATAGCCAAGTTAAATTTCCTTAGACGCTGTGTCCATGAGCATGTGAATTTGAAATTAAAGCCAAAAAGGTTGAATTATATGTTGCTGCCAAATCCAATCCGTTAGGCAGTGGCGGAGCCACCTTGAGACCCGTGTTGGCACATGCCCACATTGCCCTTTCCTATTTTATTACTTTAGTTTTATAGGAGGGTTTGGGACAGTTTAAGCGCACCTCAATTATTCTCCTCCTTGGTCCGGTCAAAAGCATCACATCCGCGCTGGGGGCTAGATGATTCACAAGAGATTGATCTCTCTTGTCACCTGGCCCCAACAAGTTGCCAAGTTTTGAAGATGTTAAGGTTTATAACTCATCCTTGTTGCCACTTGAGCTATCCCTAGAGATTTCTTATTTTGCTATTTTTACTTGCTACTTGAACACTTAGTCACTTGATCCTTCAAAATGGTCCTTGTTTCCAATCTCTATTCGTGATATGTGCTCGTGCTCTCAATCCTCGCACTCATGAGTTTTAGTTGTCTCTGAGGTTTTTGGAAAACTCTTTCACCGCCCTCCCGCACCCCATTTGTACTCGCCCACGCATTATGTGAGAACCGAAGAATTTCATTATTTAAACAATTCTTCACTTTACAAACATTGGAGTTATATTCATCTACTTTTAGATGGGTTTATAATAAAATAACACTCTCCACAAGCCAGAAACTCTCATTAACTTCTCACGCTGCAAGACGCATGTCACCATCGCATCTTCAACAACCATAAACTCGTGGGCGTGTAGTAGGTTGTTGAAGCATGGCTATTCTCAGAGCTTGTGATTAATTTATAGTGCTCACTCACAATAATGTATAATCCTGGCTACGCCACTAGCAGTTGGGCATGAACATATAGTTGGCTTAGTTCATACAAGTTTAACCCTGACTTTAAATAGCCATCTACCCACAAATGGTGGAATTGATCCCCAAAATATAATCGAAACGTGCATAAGTTGGTCTGACAATCCTCGGTTATTACAATAAATAAACATCTAGGTCGCTTCTAAATTGACTGGTTTGCTGATTAGTAGTTCAAAAAGGTCAATTTCCTTTCTCTTTTTTTTTGGGGGCGTGTAGCTGTTCTCCGGTGGGTGAAAGAGAAATCAAGATCTTGATTCTTTCACTCTCTTTTTTTTTCAACTTAGACCGTATTACTTTATAATACAACTTTATTCGGTAATGTAAGATGTCCCGGGTCAGTTTGCGTGGACTTTGGACTAATTCCAGCCCTTCCCATAGCCATTTCATACGCTTACACGTGAGAGTGAGGTGGTCACAAGAATTGCTACCAAGAAAAATCGAATCTAAAACTTAGAAGCGAACAAACTTTTAATTCTCAAGCCAACACTGCCGGTCAACCCTTAGGGTTACAACTTTCTAAGCATGTAATACGTTTGGGCATTGATTCTGTTCCTTTCTTGACTTGTAGGCAAACTGCACACATTCCAATGTCCCGACTGGAAAGGGTATACCATAATGATCATGAGGTGGACAAGCTGGGGGTAGTCCAGTTCAAGCCTTTTGAGCAGATAACTCTGGAATACACACACACACATATATAGGGCTTATGGTCCTTCAAAAAGAGGGTGAAGTTTTGGGGGTATATTAGTACGCCATTTTTTCAAGGTATATTAGTAAGCCATTTTTCAAAGATTCTGGTGCATAGTTGTAAGGGTTTTGATCTGGAAACGATCTTTGAAATGAGATGTTTTGAAACCTGGATTTAGATTCACTCCGGTACTTGTCTCGAATAATCCAATAATTTTCTCACAATGCAAAAATAGCACTATTTAGTATCTACGGCAAGAGTTTCATGTGGCATCCACATTGTAGCCATATCTGGAATAGTTATTGGAGAAGATTAGTTTCCTTAGTTTCTAGCTATGAATTTTGTTTGTTTATCGGGTTTTGAACAACAACCAGTCTGAGAACATGAATAACTTTAATACACAATTCTAGACATAACTGTGTCCAAAACCGTATCATATTTGCAAAGTTAGGTACGGATCCAAATACACTTTCGATCAGAAAACTGTATTCTAAAATTGTGCTCCTGACTTTTTGTCTTTGAACAAGGAGTTGAGAAGGATAAAAAAAAAAAGCACAAGAGGAAGAAAAATGTGTCATGTGATTGGGCCAACTGGTTGAAGTCTTGCAGTTTTGGCTGCTTGAACTTTTGGTGCTTTTGGCTTCACTCTTTGGACTTTTTGGTTTTCTCCTCTGCAGGCAGGGAAAGAAAGGTTTCAGAATTTACAAATTTTACAACATTCCTTATTAATCTTCCCCTAAAGAAGAATAGTAGTAGTAAAATTAATGGTCCTAGACCATTTCGGGGAATTTTTTCATGTTCCTTACTATTTAAAAAAAAAAATGTACCTAAGACGACAAAAAGGATTTTAATTTTTGTTACAGGAATGCTACCCTTTTGGGAAAACTTGACAAAAGTTAGCAAAATAGGGGGAAAAAAATATTCAGTACTCTTGGAACAACATTTTCTATGATTTTTTTTGAATTGACATTAATGTGTGATGAAGATGGTTTGCATAATAGTAATATTTTTGGAGCAATGAATAATCTCTCCAAGAGAGACGGGGAGTGTTGGTGTGCGGGAATTAGGGCCGTTGAATGTGTTTTCAACGGCTTGGATTTCATCTCGGCACTTTGTTAATCTCAGTTGTTTATTGCCCAAGTACAACTCAAGCCTTTGATTGCCAAAATCAATGACCCTGATGCGTACACTAGGATCACACACCATGCACCCCACCCTGGGTCCCCTCCAACAGACCTCAACACCCTTTAAAAGATAGAAAAATAATGGCAAATAATTTCAATCTTGCAGCTAATGATTTGGGACTCTTTGGCTTTGTTGTGCTTTGAATATCATTGATCGAGGTGGGTGGGATAAAAATATTGGAAGAGTGTTGGGGGTACTGAGAAGGTGTTTGCACTAAGGAAAAAGGGTTGTGCATTTAGTCCTGCTCCTGAAATTCCCCAGGTCCCTTTCCCCTTTAACCCAGCACCTGATATCTAACCACAGTTTCCAAACCTAACATCAAAGTTACCATAAAGTATTCAAATTACAAAAAAGGAAAAAAAAAATCTCAAAAATGTATATACTCCAGTATATTTCCTCTGTTCCATATTTCTTGTTATCATTGAATTTTTAAATATATAATGTTATATAGGTTTAATATGGATCTCGTTTGATAGTTCTCGAATGAGTTCTACTAAGCACAGTTTTCAAAATTTGTAAAAAACATTGGAGATTGAAAGATATAAGAAATTGAATAATAGTACGCGCACATTTAAATAGACACAAAATTTGAGACGGATGGATGAAAGATGCCTTCTCAAGTTCTCTCCTACGACTAGAATGTCTTGTCCAACCTTTTCGTGTGGATTTTCTCAAGCATTTTTTTTTAATCAAATATCCAGACCAGTTTGCTCACATCTTCACTAATTCTGAAGCTCTGGAGATAATGACTGGACATAATCCCTCGTGGCCCAAATAGTTTGTTAGCAAGAGGAATATAATGTAAGATTTTAGGTGGAAGCAAACTCCTAAATTATAAGGCAAGACCATTTTACTGACTCATTCTAATTTTTCTCGAGCTTATTTTGATAATCGAAACCAATTCAATCTTTAAAAATTATTGAGGTCATGAACAAAGCTAACAATTAGGTTCATGGAACATCGATGACACATTTTTTAAGCAAATCTATGCGGCAAAAATAGGCGAAGTGTTTCAAACTTTTTCTTTTTCCTCATTTTGGTTACATCAAATGTTCTGAAAATAGTCCATGCCTGCTGAATACGACTTTCTGACCGGAGTATAATTTATAATTTCAATAAATTTCTAAAAAGTAATTGGTTTCGATAATCAAAATTAACCCCCCCAAAAAAGTCAAAAAAGACAAAACAGGACGGTTAAGTTCCAAAGCTGACCAGAGAGGATCCCTTCCACAAATATATTATTGGGTTGGGTTTCTCTCTATATATCATCTCTTCGTACCCTTTTATACTCTCAATTTTTATTTAGATCTTGGACCAAAAAATATAATCCGAACCGTTTGTCATGTAGAACACAAAAAAAAATGTATGACAACTCTACAAAATGTAAGTATGACTGAAGATTAACAAATGCGTTAATCCATTGCAAATTGTTACAGAAAATGAATGGTAAATATATTCTACTGTTTAACCTTACAATTAACCGAACAAAAAGTAACGTATCAATTTTGTAGTTAATCGATATCCAATCAATATTTTAGATGTGTGAATAGTTAGGATTATAGTTTTTGACCAGAGATGTGAATGAAAATTGATAATATGGAAGGATGAGGTTTGAAGATGAACTAATCCCGATTTATAAACAAGTCCTGCTAGGGTACAACATTTTAGTGTAGACCAAATGTGCACCGCTTACGTGAGACTCATTTTGGGATTCCACACAAATGACCGGAGTCATTCAATATTTTTAAAACATTTTTTTAAGAGCAACTATGAACAATTAGTGTAGAATCGATTGAGTCCTTACCGATGTTAAACTGAGCTAATATTTTAGAGTGACCCTTAAAAAAGTGTTTTAAAAATATTAAGCGTTTTCGATAATTTGTTTGAGACTTCAAAATGGATCCACAGAGAACAGTGTACATTTGATGTAGAGGAGAATATTGTACCGATACTCATACGGTGGTGTACTATAGAATTAAGCTTAGTTTTTCATTTGATATATATGTTCAGATTCATTGGAGATAAAATTACCTCCCTACTTTATTTGATAAGATCACCCACTTAATTTTAACTAATATCCATTTTATCAAATAGAAAACTAAGCCAAAGGGAAATACACTTAGAGAGAGGGAGAGGGGGTGGAAATAGGAAAAAATGGAAAGCATCTAAAATAACAGCTTAGGGTTTGACTGAAATGCAATTTTCGTGAATTTTGCGAAATTCAGAGAGAGAGAGAGAGAGAGAGAGAAGAGACAGAGACAGAGTGTAGGATCAGAGCATTCCGGCACCTTCGGGGGGATCGCCGGGCACACCGGCCACAAGATCGATCTCTCATTGGTCCCGCCAAGTAAATCCCTCTCACCCATTTCCAGCAGAATTCCCGCTTTTTCTGGAGAGAGAAGGGACGAGAAATGCATATCTAGAGAGAGAGAGAGTGGAGGGACACGAGACGTCATCTGAACACTTGGGATCGGGGTGCAAAAGGGCTTTAAAGGACAGCGGTTCAATAAAACCGCGTGAATTTTGGAGGGATTTGATTTGACAGCCAAGACTCCTCCAGTTGATTTTGTATTAATTTTTTTGTGCTTTTGTATGCAATCGGGAGGTGGGACCCAGCAAGGCGCTGGCCATGGGCGGAACAACCCATCGGCCGCCTTGGGACCTCCTTCTTCTTCTTCGGCATCGCCGACGGCGTCTTCGTCCTCCGCCGTTTCGACACCGCATTTAGGGTTTGATTCTATTCAGCTGCAGCAGCAGCAGCAGAGGCAGGTCAGTGTTGCTTAAAAAATTCGTCTTTCCTCATAAAATAATGGTTTGGACTGAAAATTGTGACTCAAGGAGTGGTGTAATTGTCACAGCTCAATTTTAGAAATTGCTCGTTAAATTGACAAATGGCTTTCCCATAGTATAAATTGGAGTGGAGTGGAGTAGTTAGTGTGATTTTCTCTGCTCAATTAGATTGATCAGTTGTTTCGAATTTGTGTGTCAATTTATTCTTCTCTCCTTTTTTTTGGTTCCGAGTGATTTGTTAGACAATGGGTATCTAGTTGGGTTGATTGAAATATTTTGATATCTATGCGAACAAATGCTTTTATTTACAGTTTACTTTTGACTTTTTTTTGTTTTTTGTTTTTTGCTGTGCACTATAAGAGCTTGTCGTATTTAATGATGGGTGCCATTCTTTTGTCTTTTAACTTTGTGCTTGTTACGACTTACGCATGGATATTGTTGGTGCAGTCATTGCAACAACAATTTCTCAGAAAACCTGAAGGAAATGAAGCCAACCCAGCCTACCAAGCCGGTGGTCTCCATGGACTCTTGAGGGGGGGAAATTTCGCTTCAGCTTCTGGTGCGGCCCAACTGCCTCAACAGTCAAAGAACTTCATTGATTGGACTCAAATGACTCCTTCCCAGCTTGTTCAATATGGTATGGCAGCCCAACTACGAGCTGCGGGAATTCATCCGCAAGGAGAAATGGGAATGGCAGGGCCTTCATCGGCAAAGGACCAGAACACTAGGATGGGCAATCTGAAGATACAAGAGACCATGTCTATGCAGGCTTCTAACCAGGCCCAAGCTTCATCATCTAAGAAACAGATAGAGGAAGCACAACAAGAGGTTGCCGGTCAAACTAATGATCCCAAGCCTCCAATTCAGCCAACCTCTATGGGCCAATTAATGCAGGCACAGGTTCAACAAAACATGCAGAGAATTCCAAACAGCCAGTTGTCAATGGCTGCACAGATGCAAGCTTTAGTTAATGAGCGTAATATTGACTTATCAATTCCTGCAAATGCCAACATGATGGCTCAGCTTATTCCACTCATGCAGTCCAGGATGCTAGCACAGCACAAGGCAAATGAAAACAATATGGGTGCACAGTCTTCACAAATGACAAATGAGAGTTCTCCGCGCCAAAATTCATCAAGTGATGTCTCTGGACAGTCTGGGTCCAATAAAGCTAGGCAGACAGTTGGGCTTGGCCAGATTGGCACAGCTCCAAATGCTCCTTCCGCTAACAATTCTAACAGTTTTCCAGCACAGCAATTTCCTGCTCATGTGAGAGAAAACCAGGTGCCTTCGAGACAAACGATGATGATGGGTAATGGAATGCCACCTGTGCGGCCCCCACAGCCGCCTGTGAACTTGAACCAGGGTGGGGATCATACATCCCAGACTAAAAGCCCATCAACTGGCACAGAAGCTTTGCCAATGCAGTATGGTAGGCAATTGAACCGTTCTTCTCCACAACCTGCGGCTTCACCTATCGATGGAGGTTTGGGGAATACCTTTTCATCTCAAGGTGGCGTAGTTCCCCAGATGCAACAGCAGCGGTTAGGTTTTACCAAACAGCAACTCCATGTTCTTAAAGCTCAAATATTAGCATTTAGGCGTCTTAAGGTTTGCAAACTCTATCCCACTCAATCACATTCTCCTAATGGCTACCCATTAATTTGGGGCGACTACTGGTTCAGTGGTTAGAAAACTCAGCCTAACAACCTCTAGGTTGTGGGTTTGAGCCTTCGAGGATAAGGACAATCACTTTGTGCATTTAATGCCAAAGGCTAGGTTTGTACCAAATCTATCCCTCCCAAAAACCCCATTAATGGGTACAAACAAGGCTTCTTTGTTTTAATGTCACTGGTTCTTAGTACTTACGTAGTTCATTGGACTTTCTGTTCAAATATTGATGTAAGGATACTTCCTTTTCTTCTTTCTGACAGAAAGGAGATGTTACTCTCCCACAAGAACTACTTCGAGCCATTGCTCCGCCACCCCTTGAAGCGCAGCCGCAGCAGGTGCTTCTCCATTCTGAAACAGGTAGTCAGGATGGATCTGTTGGGAAAAATGCTAAAGACCATGCGAGACTATCAGAGTCCGCTGAGAAGGGTCCTCGGGTTGTAGCATCATCTAGTGGGTTGAAAGATTCAAAAGAGGAGGCCTCCACAGAAGATGGGAAAGCAAGTGCCTTGAAAGCTCATTCACAAGGCATTTCAAATGTGACCGAAGAGCCTTTACCAATGGTTCCTTCTGGAAAGGAAGACCAGCAAAAAACCATATTTCCAATTAAACCAGAAACAGAAGCTGAACATAGTAACCAGAAAACTCCTATTAGAAGTGATTTTACTGTAGATGGGGGAAAACCGCTTGCACCACAGGTTGCTGTTTCTGATACAATGCAAGGTAAGAAACCTGTACAAGCAGCCAATGTGCCGCAGCCAAAAGATGTTGGTTCTACCAGAAAATATCATGGTCCACTGTTTGATTTTCCCTTTTTTACTCGTAAACATGACTCCATTGGGTCTCCGCTGATGGTGAACAACAATAATTTGGCATTTGGATATGATGTTAAGGACTTGCTTGTCGAGGAAGGTATCGAAGTTCTGAGCAAGAAAAGGAAAGATAACTTGAGGAAGATAAGTGATTTACTAGCCATGAACGCGGAGAGAAAAAGGATTAGACCAGATCTTGTTCTGCGGCTGCAAATTGAGGAGAGAAAACTCAGACTATTGGATCTTCAGGCGCGCTTGAGGGAGGAGGTTGATCAGCAGCAACAGGAGATAATGGCAATGCCTGATAGGCCATATCGCAAGTTTGTCAGACTCTGTGACCGACAAAGGATGGAGCTCACTAGACAAGTACAAGCCTCTCAGAAAGCCACGAGAGAGAAACAACTGAAAGCTATTTTTCAGTGGCGCAAGAAGCTTCTTGAGGCTCATTGGTCAATCCGTGATGCGCGGAACTGCCCGAACAGGGGAGTTGCAAAATATCATGAGAGGATGTTGAGGGAATTCTCTAAGAGGAAGGATGATGATCGTAATAAAAGAATGGAAGCATTGAAGAATAATGATGTTGAGAGGTATAGAGAGATGTTACTGGAGCAGCAAACTAGCATCCCAGGTGATGCTGCTGAGAGATATGCTGTTCTCTCATCTTTTTTAACCCAAACGGAAGAGTATCTTCATAAACTGGGAGGTAAAATAACGGCTGCAAAGAATCAGCAGGAGGTCGAGGAAGCAGCAAATGCTGCTGCTGTCACTGCACGAGCTCATGTACTCTCTCTCTCTCTCTCTCTCATACTATATATATGCGTGTGCACAAGTATTTTACTTTCTTTTGTCATTTTAATTTGTAATTTTGCTTCCTTGTACCTTAGACATCAATTTTTGTCATGCAGTTAAGTTTCTCACAGCCTCATGTGCATCCTCGTGCTTTCATTGATTTGATTGTTTACATGTGATTTTTTATAAAAGGGTTTGTCTGAAGAAGAAGTAAGAGCAGCAGCAGCTTGTGCTGGAGAGGAAGCAATGATAAGAAATCGTTTCTCTGAAATGAATGCACCCCCCCAAGATAGTTCATCTGTTAACAAGTAAGCTGGTTTTTAATATGATAAGATGCTTAATCTCATTAATTCATAGTGAGAGCAGATAAAATGAGGGAGTGCCGTCAATCATTGACTCCAAAAGTGGAAGTTTTGTGCTTGAATGAATGCAGTGGTTGTAGTCCATGCAAGAACTGCTCCGCTTGTGACAACCGGATATGTCATAATTTTGTTTTCGATGCGTCTTTCCTTCAGTTTAGGTTCATCATATGTACCTGATGTTCAAAATCTCTTTTTTCTTTTACCTTGGTTTTTATTTTCTTTCTTTTTGTCTCCAGGTATTACCATCTTGCTCATGCTGTGAATGAAAGGGTCACAAGGCAGCCCTCGATGCTACGGGCTGGAACCTTAAGAGACTATCAACTTGTAGGTTGCAAGTACCTTTGTGTATACTACTAGTTTTTGATATTAATTGTCTTGTCTTTGTTTTATTATGTTCATTATCTCTTCTGATACCATTGGGAAATTTAAGTTAATTGTTGTGCTGGATGGGACAGGTTGGATTGCAATGGATGCTCTCGCTGTATAACAACAAATTAAATGGAATTTTGGCAGATGAGATGGGTCTTGGAAAGACTGTACAGGCGAGTGTCTCATATATTTAGCGGTTTAGATTTTTTTTCTGCTGCCCTCAACCCCCTTAAGAGCAAAGAAGAGGCCCTGTTTAGTAATTCTTTTGTGATCAACTTATCTTTGTGCTGTTTTCTTAATTTGGAAAGTTTACCAGTTTGACTTCATTATAAAAGGTTCAATGTTTATGAGAAGAGACTTACTGATGCACTTTCGTACTGTTTTCTTTGCCTGTGCAGGTGATGGCATTGATTGCTTATCTGATGGAGTTCAAAGGAAACTATGGCCCACATCTTATTATTGTTCCAAATGCTGTTCTGGTGAACTGGAAGGTCAGTTATTGACTTGCGTAACAGTAGTGATTTTTATTCCACCATTCTGTGATCTGACTTTCACAGTTAATTTTTCTCAGAGTGAGTTCCATAATTGGTTGCCATCTGTGTCCTGCATTTTTTATGTTGGTACGAAGGATCAACGGTTGAAGTTGTTTTCTCAAGTAAGATGTTCAGACTTCAGAGTTATCATTTTTTTGTGTATTTTGATTTCGAGCTTCTGACATGTTGCTGATCTCTTGTTCTTTCCTTGTCTAGGAGGTTTGTGCCATGAAGTTTAATGTCCTTGTGACAACGTACGAGTTCATCATGTACGACCGTTCAAAGCTTTCAAAAGTTGACTGGAAGTATATTATAATAGATGAAGCACAACGCATGAAGGACAGGGAATCTGTTCTAGCTCGAGATCTTGATAGATATCGCTGTCAGAGGCGCCTGCTTCTCACTGGCACTCCTTTGCAGGTTTGTTAAATAGATTCGCAGTGTAGAGTCACATGCTATGCATCTGTATATGTGTATGGTTTTGTAAGTCTGCATGTTTAGTGTTCCAAGTAATCCATATACTCTGCAGGATTAGTTGGCTTTGACTTTAGAAGTTTGCAAGCTTCTTGGATAACCATAATGCCAGTTTTTCGTTGTAGTAATATGCTTACCCTGATCATCCTTCCCTGCCTTAGAATATTTCTTCAAATGTCTGGTTGTCTAAGGTAAGGTATGCTCTGGTCTTGTGTCTAATCAGGATATGAACATTTTATGTCGTTAAAATGATTTAGGTTTGAAAACCATATTAGTATATTTTATTATTTTTGGAGTGACTCTTAAAGTATGCTTAGATAGTTCTTTGGCATCTTTATAAGATGCTTGAACTTTTCAGTTATGTTTCTAAATTTGAGAGCTATACATACCACAACTCAGCTGATCTGAACTAAGCTTGAGCTTCCTTATTTTTTAGTGAGCTAACCTAACCTTAGCGTTCAAACTAATCTACTCATCATATTCTCCAATCAAGCTTGAGAATAAGTTCAATGAAAGGAATCTGTTCTGAAAGGCAAATAATGCTCATAATTTGCAACAGTTTTTGGATTATGGGCAGATGTTTGCACGTATCTCTGTCATCCACATTTATGCTGTTTTTCTGTAATATTGTCTTATCAGCCTTTGGTTATATAACCCCAAATAAGAAGTGAGTTAATTGATTGAGATTGGTAACCGGACTGAGATTTATACTAAAGATTGTGAATGCGCTTTCTTATGTAGGAATAATTTACTTGAAAGTGGTTAATCCACCCAGAAAAGAAAGGAGAATGAAATTGTGCTGTTATTTGAGATCCTGGAGGTCTATAAGCTCTAATTTTATAATTCCTGGTTACGGCATAACGCATACCAAAATTTTTATAAGAACAGGAATGCATATTTTCACTATCTAGAAATAGTGCATAGAATTATGACCCATTGACCAAATAAAGCTCTCTAATTAACTCTTTTCTTCTCTTTTCTATTTATCATTTTATTAATTTCAAGTTGAATTGTAGAATCAGTATGTTGGCCCTTTGTTATGCAGAATGATCTCAAAGAACTCTGGTCACTTCTCAATCTACTCCTCCCTGAAGTTTTTGATAACCGGAAAGCATTTCATGATTGGTTCTCAAAACCATTTCAAAGGGAAGTTCCCACACACAGTGTAGAGGATGACTGGCTTGAGACTGAGAAAAAGGTTATCATCATCCACCGACTTCATCAAATTCTGGAGCCTTTTATGCTCCGACGTCGTGTTGAAGATGTGGAAGGCTCACTTCCACCCAAGGTATGCTGTTATATCCAGTCTTGGTGTATCAAGTACTTTAGTTTCATTTGTTTCTAACGGTAATATTGCATTGTAGGTCTCCATCGTTTTAAAATGTAGAATGTCAGCTATTCAGGGCGCTGTGTATGATTGGATTAAGTCTACTGGTACTCTTCGAATTGACCCTGAAGAGGAGAAGCTCAAGATTCAAAAGAATCCCATGTACCAGTCTAAATTGTATAAACCTGTGACTAATAGATGCATGGAGCTCCGGAAAGCTTGCAATCATCCCTTGCTTAATTACCCTTATTTCAGTGATTTCTCCAAGGATTTCCTCGTTAGATCATGTGGGAAATTTTGGGTTCTGGATAGGATCCTCATAAAGCTTCAGAGAACAGGACACAGAGTACTGCTTTTTAGTACGATGACGAGACTTTTAGATCTATTAGAGGAATATCTGCAGTGGCGGCGGCTTGTGTACAGACGCATTGATGGGACTACTAGCTTAGAAGACCGTGAATCTGCTATTATGGACTTTAATAGCCCTGACACTGACTGCTTTATCTTCTTGCTTAGCATTCGTGCGGCTGGAAGGGGTTTAAACCTTCAGACTGCTGACACCGTCGTCATTTATGACCCTGATCCAAATCCTAAAAATGAGGAACAGGCAGTTGCAAGGGCCCACCGTATTGGACAGACAAGAGAAGTGAAAGTTATCTATATGGAAGCAGTTGTTGACAAAATCTCAAGCAATCAGAAAGAGGATGAACTGAGAAGTGGTGGGGTAGTTGATTCGGAGGATGACCTGGCAGGTAAAGATCGGTATATGGGATCCATTGAGAGCCTCATACGCAATAATATCCAACAATATAAGATTGAGATGGCCGATGAGGTTATTAATGCTGGGCGTTTTGACCAGAGAACAACGCACGAAGAGAGGCGGTTGACTTTAGAGACATTGCTGCATGATGAAGAGAGATATCAAGAAACTGTTCATGATGTCCCCTCACTTCATGAGGTGAATCGGATGATTGCTAGAAGTGAAGAAGAAGTAGAGCTCTTTGACCAAATGGACGAAGAGCTTGACTGGACAGAGGAGATGATGAGGTTTGACCAGGTGCCTAAATGGCTGCGAGCCAGCACAAGAGAAGTAAATTCTACTATTGGTAGTCTTTCGAAAAAGCCATCAAAGAATGGCTTAATAGGTGGCAATATTGGCAATGGATCAAGTGAAATGCCTTCTGATATAACTGAGAAAAGGAGGGGACGGTCAACAGGGAAAAAGTACCCTATTTACAGGGAGGTGGATGACGAAAATGGAGAGTTCAGTGATGCTAGTTCTGAGGAGAGGAATGGATATTCAGCACAGGAAGAAGAGGGAGAAATTGCTGAGTATGAAGAGGAAGAATTTAGTGGCGCTGTTGGACCACCTCCACTAAATAGAGATCAATCAGAAGAAGACGGAGGATATCAGTATCCTCAAGCTTCTGAAAGCAATAGACATGCCATCGAAGAAGATGCGGTTGATGAAGATCATGCAGTTGAAGAAGCTGGATCGTCAGGATCATCCTTAGACACTAAAAAATTGATGAAAGCAGTCTTGCCTTCTACGTCTTCTCAGAAATTTGGGTCGCTTTCTGCATTAGAAGCAAGGCCAAGTTCTCTTTCCAAAAGACTGGTATATTTTACTCCATATCACTTTCTACTTTGTGGCCCTGTTTCTTTGACTGAAGTAACAATGAATGGATAGATTAGCCTGCTGGATAAGTAAGACTATCGGTTAGTGGTGAGGGGATTACCAATACTATATCCCCTTGGGTATCGTATATCACAGAGTTTTGTATTCTTTAATATCGGACAGATAATTGATACTAGCCATAAAAGCTTCTACCAAGTGTGGTTCCCTTTGATTTATAGTCCAATCCAATGCTTTTCAGACAAACAAATGGGCCTAATGCTTTACTGTTGGAGTCATAGTTTTATGTTAGCTGATTAGTTTTCTTCTCATAAATGATGCCAGGCCGATGAATTAGAGGAAGGTGAAATAGCTTTATCTGGGGACTCTCATGTGGACCTCCAGCAATCTGGAAGTGGGATTCAGGATCGTGATGAAGGTGAAGATGAACAGGTTTTGCAACCCAAGATAAAACGGAAACGTAGCATTCGGCTTCGTCCACGTCCTACTGCTGAAAGGCCAGATGAGAAGCATCCCATTGAAAAAGCATCTCTCCGTGGTGGAGATTTATCTCAGTTGCCATTCCAGGCGGACCACAAATATGAAGCTCAGGCAATTATTGACTCCGAACTCAAACCGCATGGAGATCCCAATTCTTCGAAGCATGATCAATGTGGGCCATCCTCGAAGAATAGGCGAAATTTGCCATCAAGGAGAACTACGAATTCATCAAAGCTGCATGCTTCACCGAAATCTAGTAGATTGAATCCCTTGTCAGATGCTGCTGAGCATCTGAGGGACAGTTGGGATGGTAAAGTTATGAACACTAGTGGGGCTTCAACTGGTGGCAGGATGATGTCTGATGTCATTCAAAGAAGGGTATGTGTCACTGGATACCTTAGGGTCATATTGAGTTGGTTTATTTGATAGTTTTTGGCTGTTACTTGCTAAGTCACTTTTTCCATCGACTGTTCTTTATATGAATTTTTCTGTACATTATCTGGCATTTTAAATGAGGAGCTGCCATACTCGGTTTCCATTTCAAGCATCAAAATTTAAAATTCTGTCCTTAATGATTAATACTTATACCATAAGTTCTCCCCTTTAGCCTCTCTCATGACCTTTTATCTTCTCTTCATTTTCATCTTGGTTCTATTGGCTATAAATTATAAACCTCAAAATAACAGGAAATTATTCACATTTGCAGTGCAAGAACGTAATTAGCAAGTTCCAAAGGAGAATAGACAAGGAAGGTCCTCAAATTGTTCCACTGCTGACGGGTTTATGGAAGACGAGTGAAAATTCTGGTCACCTGAATGGGGGTGCAAGTAGTCGTTTGGATTTGCAAAAGATTGATCAGCGTGTCGAGAGATTTGAGTATAGTGGAGTGATGGAGCTTGTGGTTGATGTGCAGTTTATGCTAAAAAATGGAATGCAGTATTTTGGATTCTCGCATGAGGTACGGCTGCCTTTTAATTCGCCTTTTGCTGCTCAATATTAGTTTCAGTCTTTCCTAATTTATCTGAGCATATTATTTTACTTATTTCCTTCTGCATGGAGAGACTTGAACTTGTGATCTCTCCCAACCCTAGTTCTCATACAATATTAAGTTGCCAATTGTTCCAAAAGCTTAAGTTGGTAGGAAATGAGCTCAAACTGGATATCAAGCTATTTAACAAAAACATCCTTAACGGGCAAAGCTGATGTGTCAGATTTTTCTCCCAATTCCCATGAATTGAATTGCCTTTTGTGCTGTTTTGTCGCCCATAAATAAAATAAACATGAAAAATACAAAACTTCAGGTTATATCTGGTTTTATGTTCTTCTACCAAGAGAACTGTAACATTCAAGTTCTAGATTCCATAATTGCCTTTGTTTCCCTCCATTATCTCTCAGTACAAGGGGGCATTTTTTAGGGAACTGTGTAGTTTAGCACTTCAACCTTCCTTTAAGTTTTCAATATGGTGCCAATCTTTTCTGAAGTTTTTAAAACAAGTCAATTTCCTCTCAAACATATTGATGAGCTGTTTATCCGCGGTTGTTTTTGCAGATTAGATTCCCTTCCAAAATTATGATTTGTGTAGCCTCTCATATATCTCTTGGCAATTGGTTTATTATTGTGAATCTGTGATACAATATAATGTTTTTCATGAGGATAACTCCCCGGTTTGAAGAGTTGCATCTCTCTCTCTCTCTCTCTCTCAATTTTGTGAATATTTCACGTTCCTTCAAAAGCTGCACAATTTTGGTGAACAGGTGAGATCTGAGGCAAGGAAGGTACATGATCTTTTCTTTGATATCTTAAAGATTGCATTCCCGGACACAGATTTCCGAGAAGCTCGAAACGCCCTCACGTTCTCTGGCTCATTACCTACCTCTACCTCTGCTCCATCTTTGAGAGGCCAAAGCAAGCGACAGAAACTGATAAATGAGGTGGACCCCGATCCAAGCCCTCCCCAGAAGCCCCTGTCCGGTATTTCCCTTCCTAGAAGTGAAGATAGAAGTACCCGATTCTTAACTCATCCCGGGGAGCTTGTTATCTGCAAAAAGAAGAGGAAAGATAGGGAAAAGTCTACAATGAAGCCAGGGAATGGGTCAGTGGTCCCCGTGTCACCCCCTAGTGTTGTTCGTACCACTAGAAGTAGTTCAAGTCCAGGTTTAATCTCAAAGGATACGAGATTGCTTCAGCCACGGTCCCACCAAACTCCTCAACCGGTCAACAATGGCGCCAGTGGGACTGTGGGTTGGGCAAATCCGGTAAAGAGATTGAGAACAGATTCTGGGAAAAGGCGGCCAAGCCATTTATAACTCTTGACTGTAAACTTTCTGCTACTGCTACCGCTACTGCTGCTGCTGAGACCATTCCGGGGTTAGCTGTTAGCAGAAGTGTAGTGATCTCATACTTGTTAGTACAGTGTAGTAAGGCTCTCTGTTGCTATCTTTGTATCTTTGCTTATTGGTCTGATGGTATAGTTAATTAGGTGTGCCAGGTGAGCACGACCGTTGAGATAATGATTTCTGGGCTCGAGCTCAGTTGAGATCAGCAGCTCTATAAATATGTAATCCCTGCCTTAAATTTTCCTATTTTCGTATTACGCTGAGAAAAAATCACAGTTTGAAAAGCATTTACTGTGTTTGTTTCATATGCTAATTGTAGCGGTTGAATAAATGGCATAAAAATTGTGGAACGGATGAATAAATGGCATAACAATTGTGGAAATGGCTTTTATGTACATCTTCTTTTTTAATCTTTCCTTAAACTCAAAACTCCAAATAATTTGAAACATTTTCTGTATGTACTTCCCAGGAGTCCAGGACCGACCACCAAACCAAATGGGCTCGTTATAGAATAATAGTTGGGTGCTGTTGCACTGTCGTGATATTCCAACTCCCTCCACAACCCTACATTCATGTGCACTATTTTCACCAGTGATGTATGAGAAATTTTTCAGTGCCGAGTGGGTATTGCCCACGAGGTACCCGCTCGGCAATCTCAGCCGTCCATAACATGATCCAACGGTTCGGATTTTAGAGAGAGAAAAGGAAAAGAGTGTTTGGGTGAGGAGAGAGAGAATCAATCCGGGTTGTCCAAAACACATTTGGGCAGCTCAGGTACCAAGTGGCAATACCCACTTGGCACCCAGAAATTTTTCGTGATGTATTGGTTCTAGAGGGTGATTATGTTGTACCCGGGGGGTTGACTTCTTTTATGTTTTGGTTAGGTAACTTTCAGATTGGGGCAGAATCCCAGATTCATGTTCACAATGGGGATGGAGGTGATTCCCCCAAACGGGAAAGGTTCAAGAAGAATGGAGGCTGATAGGGGGTTCGGGGATCAAAGGTAGGGATGGTCAAATCCATCTCCGATCAATCCTGTTGCCATCTCTAGATCTTGTTTAATACTAGCTCTTAATAAGTATTATTAAACAAATTTTTTAAAATTGTCAAAAAATATTATAAATGAAAAGACCTAAGCAATTAAAAAATGACACACATACTGAAAAAATAATTTGGTACGGGGTAGTAGGTTTGCTTTCCGACTGGGTAGATGGATCGGTCTCGTAGTCCTAGGGGAAAAGTTAGATTTGACAGGACAATTTGAGTGGTCCTTCATGTTTTGTTGCCGGCTAGAATAATGGAGTATCCACCTGATGAAGGGGAAAACCAACAACTTCAATTTGCAATTTTATCATCTCAAAATTTGGAGACATTTTCTTCAATTTCTACAGGGTATTAAAAATCTTGTCTGCCCTTGGGAACAAATTCCATGGTTCTAGTGATTTAATTCGATAAAAGATTTTTAAAAAAAAAATTGATTTAATTGGACACAACCAAACAAAACATTTTGAATGGCAAGCAACCAACAGACAATTTCAACATAAAACCAACAACAGTACAGTTATATTTACAGAGGTACAAAGGTCACCAATAAAACAGGCAGAGATGCTCTTTCCATCCTCCCTCAATAAATGGTTGTTTTTTGTCTTTTTTCTTTTTAGAGTTGGGTACAGAAACAGACACATAATGTACAGATACAGATTCTTACGAAATGGAGGTCGCTACGGATCCACGGGCCCAACCATTGCCTCATCACTCGAGTCGTCATCCTCGTCTTCACTCATCTCGTCATCACTTGATTTCTCTTCTGGAGCAGCTCCCGCATCTTCTGGTTTGGCGTACTTCTCACAATATTCTGGATGACAAACGAATATGGCAATGACACTTTTAAAACTTCGAAGAAGAAGGTAGGCAGGGAGAGAGCATAAAGGCAACACGAGTCATGAATTAGAAATTGAAAAGAAACAAGCAAGCCTGATCGATCTGATCACAACCCTTTTTGTTAGGATATGTAACTGCCAGGATCCAAAAAGAAAATGATGATCCAATTGTTCTTCCAAAAGTGATTTAAGACCTCAGTGCAAACCGGGAAGTGACTAAAACTGCAGCTGTGAATCTAACAGCTTACGATATCACAAAACAAAGCCTTGTGTTTAAACCAATCATGGTTGGCTACATAAATCATTTTTGCAGACTTGGATACATGAAGATCAGACAAGGTTATAGAGCTATTGTCAGTCTCTAAGTTGCATGAAGCGAGTGCGGGAGCGTGGGCCGTGGGAGCAGGGGAATATAAAAGCTCTCAAGGTTGGGAGCATGAAAGAAACATGTAAATATATTATGAAAATAATGTAATAAATACAGAATATACACTTTAAAACTACAATAATTTTACGGAGTAAAAATATGGGCCAAGTGTACCTTAAATGTAAGAAATGGGCTAGTGTTGACATGTATAGTTTTCTTTTCAAGATATCACAACTTGGGCTATGCATATGAGCTAGATTGAAAACCAATTTATATAGCTAAGTAATAAATTACTTTTTTTCTATACCAGTATCATGCAAAAGCTCCCATCTTCGTAAGGAGCAAGCTTATTTTATTTTATTTTATTTTTTCTATACCAGCATCATACAAAAGCTCCATCTTCGTAAGGAACGAGCTCCCATCTCAGTGGGATCGGGCTCCAGTCAAGCTCCTTAGTTGGGAGAAGCGAATCGAACTCCTAATGTGGGAGCGGCACCACTTTAGGAGCTCCCTGCTACTAAGGTCAGTCTACCTAAGGCATAAACCTCCTTTCCTGCGGACGTGTGTTGAAGTATGACCCTAAGCATGACACACAAGGCTAATTGTTCCTCGAAAGGTGTTTGCTTTGTCGAGTCCCTGAAGCAACCACAAAGGAGACATTATGATCTTCCCCCATCATTTTAAGAACATATATTTTAGTAACTCTCCGTACCATTCAAATTTCTTTTGAACATGCCAAAGAAAACAAAATCCTATCAGACATCAGAAGAGACAAAAGTTTTGGGTCTGAACAAAATCACTTGATATTTTGTAATGCCTATGAGGTGAAGATACTTGAATGCACTTCACAGAAGACAAGGCAAAGAAAACATGATCTTGTCATTACATCCATTGGATCCACTCACTTCTACGTGCATATGCTGTTCTAAATCATCTTCAAATTTGTTTTAGCCCCCTGATTGCACCAGGTGCTTTATGCTTCTTTAATAAATCCATTTTTCCATGCGACACATCGCCTCAAAACTACTACTATTGAAATTCCAAGGAATAAGAGAATCGTAAAGTATATCTCATCCAAATGCCGAAAAGTTTGATCACAACGATGTCAACTTTAAGAAAGTTCTCAAACGCCTCAAATCCAGACATGCAGACAAATAACAAGCCCAACTACAAATGAAGAAATCTGTACTATGCTAAAGCCAACAATCGGCAATGCAAAGGATTTTTGTATGGACAGCTGTGTGGTCGATAATGCGAAACCCATAATTGACAAGCAAGTCACCAGATAATTATCTAGGACTGCAGATAAAAGAGGTATATTCAGAGACTGCGGCAAGTTTGAGTTGTGTTTGGTTTTCAAAGCTAATCCCACCAGGGGCCATTCCAGTAGAGGTGTTTGCCTTTGTGGAAAGCATTTAAGAATCTCCTTCCATTCTTATCAAAAGTGCTCAACTGAAAGTGAATTAAAGGTCAGGGTAGGAAAGACAAGTACCACACAATGTCACACATACAGACGCAGAGAGGTGGGGGTAGGATGAGCCACAGACCTTTTCTAGTGTCTTGGAGGAACACATGGGGTCATCCAGTGATAGTACAAGAGGTTGTGATTAGATCATGAACCAAGAAGTTTTTGTGTTTGGACAAGAAGCAAGTTTACCATCATTAGGCCAAGAAAACTTGAAGATCATTTTTGTAGGGTTTCACTGCGATAATTTTTTGTCACAACATCGCAGCTATTTTTGTGTGTTCCCTTAATATGGATTGGTTAGTGTTGATTCTTCCTGTTCCAGATTCATCCACATCTCTCTTACATTTTGCATTGAGTTTCATCCGACCCCTAATCATAGTTCAGTGGGGTATATACTTTGGTGTCTGAATAGATAAAAGACGGTTACTTTAGGCTATTAGAACACAACATGTCGATTTCAATTACCTTGGACTTCAATTTTTTTTTTTAAACTGCAAAAAGGGTGGGAAGGGGCTACCAGCGTAACAAACCCCCTTGGGCGCGACCATAGGGGTTCGCGACCCGCTATGGAATGTCCGGTTTGACCCATAGCTACTGCCCAGAAAGGCGAGTCCATCACTACAGCACCACCTTGGTACTAGATGGACAAAGTGCCCTCCACGCAAGTCCCGCAATACAATGATACCCATTGACACCTGATAATGTGCGGCTATGTACAATGCAGTCTCAAATCTAGTGTTTGGTAATTTGACTGGAGGCATTACGAAACAAAAGTAGAGCTCACCCTTGAAAAGTGGCTTGCAAAAGAATCTCCCTAAGAAGGTTATTTGATGTAGAGAATTAGGATCATAACACATAATTGCCGTTAAGAAAAAGAAAGTGCATAGGATGAAATGATGGTCTTTAGCCAAGTGACTTGAATCACGTTGAAAGGAGCAAGAAAGATTAAAAGCACAATGGCTACCAGAGAGGAGATTGTCCAGAGTCCTACATCCTAGTCCCTACTGATACCAGAAAACTTTCCCTATGATATCCCAATCCTGCAAGTCCCACATCTAGAATTCATAAGAAAATGAATTGGAATATAAGGGAATCCGACCATCCACTGTATAATTTGAGGTTAACCATTTGAGCCATGTGGTTAGGCTAAAAGTTAGTAGGTCAGTTGGGGCGGGTAGATTAATGCACAACCCCAGTCTACATGGTGGGGGGCCACCTCTAGAATCTGCAGGAGCCACCTCTAGAATCCCAAAGTTGGAGCAAAGTACTATGCAAGATTAAGTGTTATACCATGGCTACTGGGGAAAGGTTGTTAGGCCAATGCAATGACGACATTGCATCACAAGGTGGGGAGATTGTGATATCCCAATCCCAAAAGTACCACATCGAGAATTCATAAGAAAATGAAGTGGAGTATAAGGGAATCCGATCAGCTACTATATAATTTAAGGTTAAGCTTTTGAGCCACGTGCTTAAGCTAAAAGTTAGCAGGCCGGGTGGGGCATGTCGTTACATTCCCCGATAGTTGCAAGTCTAGAAGGAAGAAACACGTAGAATCATTTTGATATTGCCACAAAAGAAGATTGAAAAAGACTAGGGCTCGGTGAGTAAAGAACACAAAAGCCAAAGAGAGAAGAGATGTTTCAAGTTTTGTTAGGTACGACCATGGGTCCAATTGCACATAACTTTTAGTTTCCGACGTCCGCAATGGGGTAGGTGACGTAGCGGAATTCACAAGAAACTAGTTAGCATACTAGTTCAAATGAGGATAGGTCTCGAATCCTCGAGAATTCTTGAATCCACAAGAAGAAAGAGATTTAACTCAAAAATTGTTATTGAATAAAAGGTAAATATGCCCATAGGCTACATCCTTATTTATAAGCTAAACCCTAACTCAACTAGGAAATAATATAATCTTGCTAACCAAGAAAAACTAAAAAGACTAATAATATTAAAAGATTTTTCTTAACCTACTTATGGAAATTAAGACTAGTGCATAATAAAAAGATGCCAAAACAAGTGGCAGAAAATTAAAATATCATAAATCAATCTTTTACTAAAATAACGTTTCCATAAATTAAAACCCTTAGTATCTTGTCCTGCATCAGTAGGCAAGGGAATGTAAATTAGTAAACTTTTAAGCTTTAACTGCCCAAGAGCAGGGAAGAAACCCATCTAATGTAGGACTAAGCCTTATCATAAGACCCAGTACACAGATTGCCATTAGGCATAGAAGCTAAATGTTGTACGAGGCACGATAAAGTTCTGTACACATTCATGGAACCCTGCTACTGCATCTAAAACAGTAGAAACCTTCTCGAGATGACTATAATTGTAGTAGGGAATTTTAATCCTAGTCGCATTAGCATTCCAACACATGCACGATTGAGACTTAAGAGCATATAAGTTTAGGTAGGTCAAACCTCCGTACCTTTAACTCTTTGTTCATAAGCAGCTCGGTCGCGCATCATGAGAGCAGCAGCCTCCCCATTCAATGGATCTGATGGGTTGGGATACAACAGAAGTTGTGGAAGGAACACTTCAAATACATTTACTAGATCTGGCAAAACATAGGTGAACAGATAACTGTTAATTATTTAACCAAAAGCTATCTTTGTCTTTATTCATTAAGAAGCCATTGCAATCTTATCAGTGAAAAACAGCAAGAAAACTTCTTTTACCAAACATAGGACTCCACGTCTGATTGATAACATCTAGACACACGGAGCCTGACCTGTATGAAGTACCGCAATACGATTGTCAAATTTTGGAACCATTCCTCTCTCAGCATACAAATATGGCGCACTGCCTACACAGAAAATTATAGAATGGTAACACTTCACTTACATTTCATCAACATTTGGGTGATAGATCTTGTTAATAAAGCCTATCGATGGAGATTTATAAGGATAAGCATCTGGAAGTTCAACCCTTATCTTCCACACACCTCCATGATAAGGACCTGCCAGCCAAAAATTAAAAGAGAAATGACACTGAAAGTCCAAGAAAATGCCTTCATTTGGTTATAAACAATCCATTCAATCCAATTTCTAAATTTAGCAAGTTCATTGATAACTACAAGTAAACAGCAACTATGTAAAAACAGTAACCAACAGAAAGCAATAAGTAACTCCCTTATTGGGCATTAAAGTCCAAAAGAAAACAAGCTTATGTGAAATTAAAGCCCAGAAAAGGGTATACAGTAAAATAAATAGTATTAAAAAAAACCCAATTTGCAGAAGTAATCGAATCCCATAACTAAACATCAAACCCAGATCAACAAGAATTTTATGCACAAAATCTTAAGAAGTATTTACAAAATAAGCAAGTTCATCAGAATATCAGATATAGATGGTCAACAGAGCAAATCCAAAAAAGAAGCAACTGCAATTTACAAAAAACCACAGTAGAAAACATTGCAAAGGCTCAGAAATGAATAAACAGGACTAAAGGGTATCTGATTGAGATAAGGGTAAGAAGATTTACTGTCAGTGGGTCCATTGAAATGTACAAAGAACTCTTGCATGCCATCATTGATCATCTCTACTTTGTAATCACTCATCATCCTAATTTTTAAACCAAAAAAATCAAGAAAACAAGAATCAAACAACAAGTCCAAATTAACAAGAGAAAATTGAAGCAACAACTAATTCAAGAAGATCAATTAGAGGATTAACAGTTTCATCAAGTCCATCTCTCTGCGTTTACTTGGCGAAGACATGATTTTTCCCCTGAAGTTTTAGCCTTTTTCCCTCTTTTGATGGGTTAAGAAATCAAGAAAGTAGTTTTAGACAGAGAGAGAGAGAGAGAGAGAGAGAGAGAGAGGAAAGGAGAGTGAAGGGAAAGGAAAGCAATGACTTGCTTGGGCAACTATAAGAGACGCAAAATAGTTCAGACATCAATGAGGGGGAAATGGGGATAAAACCAGATTATTGTACTGTATTTGTGATTAGGCCCCTTTAAAATACTTTTATTTTATTCACATTACTTCTAGTTTCAAGATTCTTCTATTTCATACCCTCCAATCCTTGACAGCTAGCATCTAGTATGGTTCTACATGTGGTTTAATAAATGCTTTGTTGTCCCTGTTGTCATCACAAACCCAGCATCTAGAAGATTTGTGAAGATTTATTTAACAATTTTTAACTTCAGAATTATCAATATGAAAAAATTTATATTCAGATAAGATAATGATAATATTCTTTTAAACAAAGAAAATTGTGCACCTCCAAAATAGAGTAGTTGTCACACCTAATTACTGAGCCTTATAAGTCTTCATCACTCATAAAAAAAAAAGCTAGGCCTTTTCGAGATAGGTGCTTTTTTTTTCTTGCGTATGATTGTCTATCTGAGATTATTATTTCGGTTGTGTTTGTATTGCCATTTAATGCAGAAAATTGGAGATTATTATTTCGGTTGTGTTTGTATTTTTTTATTCAATGCGGAAAAATAACAGTTTTATTCTAATCCTTTGTTTGGATAATTAATTTATAAGGAAAAAGAAAATGCAAGAAATGAATAAAGGAAATGAAATGACTTCATTCTTTGTTTTGTGATTGAAATTTTATTGTTTCGTTTAAATTCCTTGACCAATTCAAAACTAATGTGAGTGATTATTTTTTATATTTTTCTGCGATTGACTCGATAAAAGATTCCATTGGTGCGATTTATAGGAAACCCAACCTAGCCAAGGGAATGAAGGGATGTTCTAAAAAAATACCTTAGACAAAAACCTAATGGTGTAGGGTTAGCTTGATAAGTGGGGGAAGAACATTTTTGGTCTTAATGGAAAAAAAAACTTTTTCTCCATGTCAAAAAATGAATCGATGTATCGGTATTACGAAATGACGTACAGAAGAATATTCCACACTTTGAAAAAGTTTAAAAGAAATATCAGCTACGTGTGAAAAGCCAAAAACGGGTTCTCAAAACTTCTTAGAATTTAAGACTCAAATTTATTTAACTTCAAAATTTGCTTATAAATGATGATAAAATGTTACTACTTTACTTTACTTCTGAATTATGCTTAGAAAAAATCCCAATAACATAAATTTATTGACCAAACCCTCCCCCAACAAAGGTTGAATTATTATTCTCCATGCTCAACACTCCAACACCCCACATTCTTGTGGGATCCATGACAAAATACATAGACTTCACATAAATTTGTAGTGCTGAAGTGATCCAGAATACCACGTGGCTGCAAAAATCATCTCCTTCTGGTAATATAAATTTCTGGACCAAATCCTCCCCCAACAAAGGTCTAATTATTCAGTGCTCTCAGGCACGACCACTTAATGCTGCAGGACACCTCAACATCACACGTTCTTATGAAAATCATGACTAAGTATATGAATCTTTACATAAATATGTAATGCTTAAATGATCCGGAATATCACTTGGTGGTGCTTACCGACTTCTGAGTAATTACTCCCCACAAAGGTAATGCTATAGCCATGAATAGGATATGTTGACAGGTGGTATCCCCAGTCGCATCACTTGCCACCAATCACATTGTACGCCAGCTTAAATGGTCGTTAGAGCAAATTACGTGATCATCTTTCTCAATGAGGATTGGGTGGGTTGGTTATAAGGCTCTGTTTGGACAACAGAAAAGTGGGGTTCCAAAAAAAAGCTGAAGTAGTTAACAAATCTTGTTCATTTAGTAATTTTAGTTTAGTTTAATTTTGGAAAAATGTGTAATGAGTGAAGAGAAATAGAGAGATATGAGTGTACTGATTACAAAACAAAATTAAAATTACGAAACGAACAAGGCCATCAAAAAAATATTTGCTTGACCAAAATTCTAAAAAATAGGTGCCACCAGAGCACACTCCAATTAGCTTACCTTAGATTCATTGCACTATCGCTCTTTACATCTTTAATTGATAGATGATGGCTCCTAGCCTCCTCCCAAATGCACACATTTTTCTTGCATAATGGTACCAGTATATATGTTGACATGTCATTGAATTACAGAGAGTGGAATTACATATAGTGACTAACTTTAACCCAAAGAGTCATAGAAAGGACGGAGGAGGTGTCTTGTACGTACAAGTTTTCTCCACCACAATCACAAGTCATAATTTCTTTGGTAAATTTTATAGGATCATGAATGATCTATCTTCGACCAAATCGGTTAAGGAAATTGGCCGAAGAATTTGTGAATTTGCTAGGATTCTTATTGCTAAACCAAAAAATAATGACTAAATTTGCTTGACTAAGGGGTTGATAGAATGTGATTATTGTTGTCACCTATGAGTGATGATTCATGCTCTTGGATTATCGTCATGTGGTGCTCTAAGGGCCTCCAACACTATACATTCACTGGAGCCTCCAACACCTAGTCATGAGTCATGCATACATGAACGATGTGGGAGGCTCTTAGAGCATCTCCATTATTCTCAACAAAAATTTCGCCATTTTGTCTTTAAAAATGTCATATAGTGATATAGCTAGCCAAAAAATATCATCTCTATCCAATAGCCTAGCCACTTGCCTCAACCAAAAAAAAAAAACACCTCTTCATCGTCTTCTACCTCTAGGGCACGTGAACGTCACGCGCGAGAGTGGATCTCACTCTCTGACACACACATATGTTCACTGGTGCGTGTGAGCTCTGGCCAACTTCTACGATAACGAGTCTTACACCATTGAAATTGTCTCGATGAGACCTACAATTCTCTGGTATCAAATCAATTTTACAATCACACCTCCCGTTTCCTCGCCAAACCTCCCCTCCTATGGCGAGGTACTGTAGCTGTGGACAAAATGGCGAGGTGAGGCAAGGTTGTTGGGAGTTGGTTTTGGGGGTTTGACTTGACAGTTTGCAAGAAATTTCTAGTTGTCAAGGCTGCTGGAGATACTCTAAGAGAACAAAGTGACGGTACTCCAAATACACTGGATAAATTTTCATCCGCTGTGAGACAATTTTCATTCAGATTGTACCAACCTTTGAGAAGATGGGGACCAAATATACGTACTTAAAAATTCTAGTATTTTTATATGGTTGGAGGATTGCTTCTTTGAAATGAACAACCCACATTTTCCATTCTTCCGAAGAAATTAGGGAGAAATTATGACCGTCTTTCACTATGTGTGAAAGAGCTTGAGGCTCACGTCGAGACGATTGAGAGAGCTCTCTTATTTTGTACTTTGTTGTATATTTCTCATTTGTTGGGTTGTTTTCCTAAGATCTTTATCAGTTTATTTTAAAGGAAGTCGTTGTAAGTGCTGCTGAGCTTTATTAAACAAATAATTTCTTCAAATAATAATAATAATAATAATAAAAACCTAAATTGCACAAAGTGCTCCAAGTTTTACACGTGTGGGGGGGACACCTTTCTTTCTTTCTTTTTTTGGAAGTGAGGGGCTTTTGCTAGATCCACACCATAGCATAGAGAAAAGAGGAAGGGTTGTTTTTGGCAAAAAAAAAAATTGATTCAGATTTTATTTTGAAAATTGATCTAATACATATAAGAGTATCAATTGTTTCACCCGACAGTGGAAATTGTGAGTTTTTTGCTATTGTCGTTTTGGACCCTACCATGCATTTATTATAGTAACCTGAATCGTTCATCTTGTAAGACCTTTAGAATAATATGTCCACTCAAAAAAACCAACATGATTGGATATCGACAAGCATATCAAAAATTGAAATTATGGAATTTCATTATTATATAGAATGCTACTTGGAAGTATTACATATCATTTGAGCAACCAATTTATACAAAAGGATGAATTTTGGGGGATGGGATATTGGTGCATATTTGAAATTAGACAAGGATTGTAATTACACATGTAAACACTCCATAACAATCGCAGACTGGACGTAATTAGAGAATCAACCATCTAAGAATTGCATTTACTATATGACAATAGGCAACAATAGTGAAGCAAAGAGGGCTTTAGGTGGAGTCAGTAAGACCTCTAAGTTGGATAAGATAAAATATAGGGACACATGATGTCTTCACATCTTATATGTGGCTCCAAAATTAGATACATGTATAAATCTCTAGCAAACAGTGAAGATAAGACCTTCATAAAAATATGTCAAGATTTTTTTTATTTTATTTTTTGAACTGAGCTCGAGCGTGAGAACGTCTTTGAATCACAACAAAAATTGATAAGTGAAATAAGAATCACGAGGATTGAAGTTGGCGATGCAATAGGGCATTTTGAAGAATTATAAAACTAACGTGAACTCCTAATCTCTCAAAATAATTCCACTTCTATCTTTATTGCTATTGGAACTGAGCTCGAGCGTGAGAACGTCTTTGAATCACAACAAAAAATTGATAGAGTGAGCGCAATGCGAGGATTGAAAGCGGCAGCGCATGCAGGGCATTTTGAAGAATTATAAAACTAACGTGAACTCCTAATCTCTCAAAATAATTCCACTTCTATCTTTATTGCTATTGGAACCGAAAACGAAGTGAGTAACGTCTTTGAATCACAACAAAAAATTGATAGAGTGAGCGCAATGCGAGGATTGAAAGCGGCAGCGCATGCAGGGCATTTTGAAGAATTATAAAACTAACGTGAACTCCTAATCTCTCAAAATAATCCTAAAAATAGATCCCGCGAAAAATACTAACCTCCGTCCAAATTGGACGTCCAGCAATTCTAAACCAATTAAAATGACAAAAATGATTACACTTATTCAATTTAAATTTCCCAACGATGCCCTTCAACTTTAACAAAATAGCTATTCAAAAAATTGGACTTGACTTCACTTCAAGGAGACGGGTAAAAATGAACAAACAATTGAGAAAGACAAACAACATACAACCATAACAACAACAGAACCCATATAGTCCCCAATCATTTCATTTGAGGTATGGAGATAATTGAAAACATGAGTTAGCGGCTTTTTAATATGCATTGAAAAGAAATCACTAAAACAAAGTGGCCCCTTAGACTTTCAAGAACTGAGAAGCTAGAGAGATGTTTT
Organism: Vaccinium macrocarpon; assembly: GCA_022606695.1. Lineage (NCBI taxonomy): Eukaryota > Viridiplantae > Streptophyta > Magnoliopsida > Ericales > Ericaceae > Vaccinium > Vaccinium macrocarpon. The sequence continues at coordinate 1,726,166 of CM040176.1, read as the reverse complement.
GCATATGGATAATCTAGTTTGGGCAGAGGGAGTGAATGATAGGATAAGGAATTGGGTTGGACATAGAGGCTGGCAAATAGAGTTAGAATCATAATCGAGATTGAATTCTTTTTTAATATAACTCAAGAATTTGAGCTGGCTTACGTATATCTCAACTAATCTGAATTGAATTCTTAGATAGCAAAGTTCAATACAGATGATAGATCGGTCTTTTAACTAGATGGAATGCCCAATCTCCTTGCAAGAGGGAGCAGGTTCAGAAATGGGACAGACAGGAATGAATGACAGCTCTACATGTCAGTAAAATTTAATTTTAACCCAACAAACACAAATTTGATCTGTCGAACTGTTTTCCAACAATAACAACAATACCCATGTAATCCCCAAACAGATGGAGGAACAGGCGGGTAAAATTACCGACAAACCTAACCTTTAATAATATACACACAATATAGTTGATTTCAACAGTACCCATATAATCCCCAACTGCAGGAACAGGAGGGCAAAATCTACCAATAGACCTAACCTTTAATAATATACGCACAAATAGTTGATTTCAGAAAGTTTTAAATCCAGAGCATTAGTTACCCCACAAGATGGAAATGTTTTCCGATTATTAGGGCTTGCTTAGCAACCAACTTTTCAACTTTCCATTTTCGCATTTTTGAGTTTTAGCTGTTTGACTGAAAAACGAAAAACTCATTCTGTCAAAATGAGTTTTGATTTTTGCAATTTGGAGTGTAGAACTGAAAAGTAGGGCGGGAGGAGCTTTTTGGCTCCTTTTTTCCACTTTTCTCATTTTGATTGACAAAAAGTCTTAAAGAATGTATTCTGCGAATATCTCTCAAAACACTACTCTTGTTGTAAAGTACGTTCTGCATATTTCTCTCAAATACTCTACCATATTCAAAATACATTCTAACCATAATCCACAAAGTCAAAAGGCCAAAAAGTTGAAAATGAAAAGCTGCAATTCTGCAAACAAGCCGAATCGAGTTGAGCTTTAGAATGTTTAAATTCGTTCATTAAGTTTTTAAACGAACCCGAGTCGAGCTCAAGCTCAATGACAATTTCATGAACCAAGCTTGATCCGAACTCACTTAAGTTTGAATCAAACTCAAACTTGTTCACGAGTCTTAACGAGTCAAAAATATTAAATATTTATGCTTTCATACAGGTCAAGAACTTCTAATAAAAATTTCACATGAATAAGTTTATATGCATACAACATTATAAAAAAACGTATTAAAATTTAAGTTTGTAATACTTTTAAAAGTTTATACATGAACAAGTGATGATATTTTCATTATGTACATGTAAAAGTTCATACACATTCAATGTTATATGTGAAATTCTTATGACATATAAATAAATACTCCAGGTTTGCAAGCCTAACCGAGCCGAATACTGTCAGGTTCAAGTTCGGCTCATTTACTAAACGTGCCTAAAATCAAGACTCAGGTTTGGTTCATTTAGTACTCAAGTTGAACTCGAACGAGCTTTTACCAAGTCAAGCCTCAAACGGCTCGGTTCATTTGCAGCCCTAGTTGCAAATAAGCCTCCCAAATGGATTTTTCTAAATGAATTCAAACAACTTTAGATTATCGTTAGAATAACTTCACGGATTTGAACCCTAACAAATTCACCCAAGTCTAGAAGTGAAAATGTGACATGCTAAAGAAAACAGCTACCAATGTTCTAAAATTAGCTAGGTGCTAATCGGGTGGAGAAGGGGCGCCTAGGCCCTAGGCGTTGACTAGTCGGCCACCTAGCGCCCTAGGCAAGGACTAGGCGCTGACAAGTTGGCTTCCTAATCTAGGTGTTAGACCAGCGCCTAGCACCTAGACAAGGGAATAATTGGCCTAGGCGGCCAATTTTTATAACACTGACAGCTACTACCACATGCCCTTTCATAACTCACCATAATGGTTGACTAACAGAGAAACCACAGAAAACACAGGTCACACAACAAAAGGAAAAAGGAGGGTAGGGATAGGATAAATCATGCCAAGCAAACGAAACCAAATCGAGCCTTGTGTCCTTATCAATAGGTTTGGTTGCATCAATTGTTATGCTTGTGTTCAATTAATTAAATTCAATTACCGACGTCAAATTAGTAGATGTCAAACTCAGTTAAATGACACCTACAATGGCTCTTTATGCGACATGAACTCGCCATAAGTGCAAAGGAGAGAACCAAAATGGAAATGGATAAAGCAAAATACATTTCTCACACCATTTTTTTCCCAATATCCACATGCCAAAAAAAGAGAGCATATAATCTCTCTCATAAGGACTACAATATGAATCCTAACATTGGTTCCTTTCTCCGATCCTTAAAAACTTTCAAAATTCTCTCAACAATCATAAGGCTTGGTTTAGGACCAGCCCTGCCGTTAAAGTAACTGACTGAAGAAAGAATAAATGGGTAAAAGTAATAGTACCTGTGCCAGATGCTGGGAATCACGATATGAATGGACAGAAACCTAAAGTATATGCTGAGAACCAGAAAAAACATGAACCAAAAACACTTCACCGACTCAAGTGGCTTGTGCCTCTACAATTAGCATCTTTCACCGCTACATGCGTGAAGCAAACTCTGGACCTGCCCTTTTACTAGCTTTTTCGGTGTTATACCCATCAAGAAACATTAAAAGCCAAAACTCACATATCAACAGCCATTGCAGACTCGTAGTTTTGAGTGAAGAGTAAAAGGTGAATTTCCGTTGAAACTGTTGAACATGAAGACAACTGTTGCACTTCTTGATCCTAATCCCCAGACAACTATTTCACCTTCGAGTGTGGCTTCTTTGGGGAACAGAAAATGGAACCTGAAGATTTAAGTGCATCATGCCTATACCGATTAGTCACGGGCCCGAACTCTGATTCTTCATCATCACTTTCAATGTTACTAGGAGTGGACCTATTCTGGTAACACCTACGGCGTAAAAGAAAGACATTAAAGTAGTAGCTCACCAAATCTTCCCGCTTTTTGCTAGGAAAAGACTTAACAATTTCATTCCAGAAACACTTATCCTGAGATGCGGGATTTGACTTAATTATCTCCTGGAACCTTTTTTCTTCTTCCTTTGTCCAAGAAAGTGCAACTTCCTCACCCATCCTGTCGAACTTCGAGCGTTGGAAAGCCAAACCAAGTTCAAGCTTTACTCTCACCCTTTTCTCGGCAACGTGGAATCTGACACATTCAACAGAACCTGGGTTTTCACATCCACATGAATCTTGTCTTCCTTTCCCAATGCGATCCCGTTCGATTAGATATTTGCTTGGTCCACCACTTTCCAGTGGCCAAACCCGCGAGCCTAACCATCTAGAGTCACTTTCACAAGTCTCCCCACTCCATTCCGGTACATTAGCTTGAAAAAACGGCCCCACTGGAACCCGTTTCCGGTTCGGATTGTCATCTAAAAAAGTAAATACTGAACTTGTAGACAGGGTTTCTGATTCTTTGTCCAAGTAATCCTCTAACTGAGTCTGAGTACTTGACGATGAGTCTGAACGAGGTCGTATTTTGGTAGGAAGTGATCGTGATTCTTTTGCTGAAACAAGCCTCTGGCTGCTTCTTAGCCTCTCAGATCCACCATGATCATCATACATCGACGGATGCATCCTTTGCTTCTACAAAGATTCAAAGTTTGACTATATAATGCAGAGAAACGGAGATACTCATATTTCTTCACATGATCAAGTTATTGAACGGAGAAAAAGTGAAGTCAAATGCTCTGAAACTGAGCTAAGGACCACCAGAAATGAAAATTTTAGATTGCATATTGCAAACTACTAACAAAACATACACCTAAACTGAAACTAGCAAAGACAGAGCAATCACAGGCCCGTTTGATTTGAGTGAAAATGATAGAAAGTATGAGAAAGAGGAAAATATTTAGCATTTGATGGAAAATAGCACATAGTGGTAGAAAGTTTAATTTTTTTTGTGAAAGCAGCCAACTCTTATGAGACTTCAGGGGCAGCTCTACTAGTATCCCAGGAAGTTCAGGAGAACTTTTGGGTTCAAGAAATGTACTGAAAAATGGGTTCAGTGGTATTCTGGGAGCAGCCACTTTGTGCATTTATTGCCAAAGGTTAGGTCTGTCTCTTATCCACCCCCCGCCCATACCCCCAATTATTGGGGACTTAATGGGTTTTGTTATTGTTGTTGTAAATGTACTGAAAAATAAATTTTTTTAGATAAAAATTAAATTTTCTTTAGTCATGTCAGCAGTGGATTACTCGTGCAAAGTTAAAATAAATGAAGTCCAACTAAATTTGGACAAAATGCTATAGCCCAACAAAACAAAATAAGCCTAGCCCAATAAATTTATTGTTTCTTTGATCAAGCCCAATATACTATTAGGATAGTGATGTGGGCAGCTGGCCTAAAGGCATAAAAACAAGGGTCTTGCTAACCTCCACCCAATAGGTGGAGGATAATAGGTACATAAAGACAAAAGAGTTCGGATTTCAATACATATTTCACAGATAATAATACACTTTCACGGATATTAATACACTTTTCTTGGGTATCAATACATTGTTTCCACATTATCCTCCACCTATTGGGTAGGTTAGCATTTTCCTAAAAACATAGAAAAGGGATTCAGGGAAACGAACTTCTTCTTCTTCTTCTTCTCCTCTCTCTCTCTCTCTCTCTCTCTCTCTCTCTCTCTCTGTATCAAAAGAAAAACTCAAAGAAGAAGGAATTCAAGGAATCACACAGAATCATAACAATCCAAAGAAAGAAGGAATAATTGAATGCTACCTAATTTTAACAATGTTGATAATGAAGATATAATTCAACGCTTTCATCACTGGTCGTCATGGAATGTTGTAATATATTGCCATATTGAAGTCTCTCTGTCAAACAGCGGAATGTGTGCGAATATTTCTCTTTTGCTAGAATTATTTATTTATTTATTTTTTATTATTATTATTATTATTATTATTATTATTATTATTATTATTATTATTATTATTATTATGCATAGAGCTTTCAATCAATGACACAACATGTAATTTTTGTCTCATTGGATAAAAATCCTGGAGTGCCCTTGTGAGACTTCCCATTATAGTTGTCCGTTTCCTATAGTGATCCATAGTGTATGCTAAGGATTAGTTAATATCCATAAATATTTTATTCCAAGATTCTCACCTATAGAAGGAAATAACTAATAATTCCTTCCAATACCCTTTTTCACTTATATTTCTCTCACTTTCACTTTCCACCATAATTTTCTTTCTTGGCAAGAATTGGATATACTAGCACTTGGAAAGTGTTACTAAATTCATAAACTCGTGTTCCATTTTCAAAGTGCATTTGAATAGGTGTATCATTCAGAATTCCAACCATGAAGCAACCTCGAAATACTAAAATTCTCATGCTTCTCTTCCCCCGCAATGACCTTATATGATCAACTCAAACCGACTAATAAATCATGGCAATATTTTATAAAAATTCTTGCACAAGTCCCTAAGAAATTTATTTCACATCAAATCTTTGGTAGAAAACATTCCATCCACCATCTCCCCTGAAAGGCTACCAAATTATCCGCTTTAACATTCTATCTCCTCAAAAATATTATACAAAATGAATTTGTTGAACAAATGCACCAATTATCATCTAAACAAGACTGCATCATTGTCCATCTAAACTCTTACTCCCTCCGTCCCAATTTGCTTGCCCCTTTTGGGGAAGCAAATTTTTATGGGGAGAATGATGTGATATTTAATTGGGTTTGACTTTCTCAATTTACCCCTATTTAATGCTTGGTGACATGAAACTTAAGTGTAAAAAGAAAGGGCAAAAGAGTAATGTTGCTTAACTTTTTATGTTAAACTTTTCAAAGTGGACATTTTTTTTGGGTGGGACGGAGGGAGTACATATTTTCACCTCAATTATTGGGAATCAAGTTAAACAAACAAATTAAATTCAGTGATTGAGGTGAATGCTAGGAAAATCTGGGAGAGATGAGTTTGGGATGAACAAAATCAAGATCATGCAACTCTATGCACTGTTAGAGTAGGCACCCAGAATGCACTGCTTCAACCCGTATGATTCTGTACATGACACAGGTTGAGCGAATTGGAGCCACTCTTACGCAACAACTAAGACAATAAAGATCTGAAATTAATATGAGCAGAAAGGTAAAATAATTCATTGCACAATATACTATCAAGGAAAAAATCCTACTGTACAAGCATATTTTAGTCAATTGACAACCTCATCCAAAACAATTGGAGCAAAAGACACATTGCAATGCACACAAAGCATTTTGGGAGTGAATCGTATGATAGGAAACTCAAGTTTTTAGGACGTACCAGCCAATTCGAAATTGATTGCTCAGAACTTCTATTGTCATTTATTTTAAGAAACATTGCCTGTCGGGCCAACAAAACCCGCTTCCATAACTGTTCCCTCCCATAATGCTTCCAATCAGGCCTTTCGGGTAAGGCACCAATTTCTGGGTCACAAGGATTCTTTGCAACCTTGGCAACCCAATCCAGCATCCTCCACTCACACTCCCGCTTTCTCTTCCTATTAGAAAGCACACTTGTGCCAGAAATCATACTATCTTCGCCTTCATACAAATTTTTACTGTCTTCAGCACTTTTCCTGCTTTCATCTGATTCCACTAAACCCAGAACCTCATTTCCATTGCTCGATTTCCCGACCATAGAATCCATGTCACTATCTTCCAAATCCAAATACGGGTATTCTCCATTTTCGTTCTTCTGGTCCGAAATTTCCGATGAAGACCCCCTATACTCGTTCTCTAACTCCATTAAACAATCACTCAGACCTACACCAATATCCTGTAAATCACCTTCTGAGTCCTTATCTTTTGCAATTACAATTCTGTGTGACCAGCTATCTAATATATCAAAATGCTTGTCGTAACTCGTAAACCAAAGTCAAATCTGAAGCAACACCAGAACCCAACCCAAACTCTTTCACTACCTAATCCCACAACCCCTCTGTGGAGACATACCCACCTATTTCTCTCACTAACAAGTAGAGCTTGAACACATCTACTGATTGCCCATCTCCAAGCATTGCAGGTTCAGGCCGAAAAAAGTCACTCCAACAGGTCTGTTTGCGAAAAATGTACAACAATAAACTGAACAAACATTGAAGCCTGTCTTCTTCTGAACCATCAACAAAATCCTCTGAACCACGTTTGAAATCATAAGAAAACTTCTTTGTTTGAAGCTTCTGGAGGTTTATGAGCCCAACTAAAACAGACCCATAAGCTATCTTCTGCCACCCTGTCATGGATTATGAATTCAAACCCTAAAAACCAATGACATCTCACTGCCACAAATCTGCATTAGTTGAAAATAAAATACGACATATACATATATATGCCCCATTGTAGAGAAACAAAGCAATCGATGTACATGCATAAGCTATCTTAGACAACCCCGCAATGGATTGTACATTTAAACCCTAAAAGCAAATGATACGCAGGAAAATATATATATATATATAAACAAATATATCCACAGAACGAATTGTAGATTTTCCCATATGTACATTTACAACTCTGTACAGAGATAATCACAGAGGGATGGATGTACCGATTAAACATCTGGGTCCAGTAAGGGAGATGGTTTTTTGGCGGGAAGTCATTGATCTATGAGATGAAACAAATCTAGGGCTTGAAACAAATTTTGCCACACCATCATTAATGCCCCACCCTGTCTCTCTCTATAAAGAAACCAGAGGAGAGAGGGGGGGGAAGAGGGCCTTTTCAATGTGGGAAATTGACCGTTTCTCTACGGAAAATCAAAGATTTGTCATTGGGGAAGTAAGGAAGGAGAGACGTACCAGTATTTTTGTTGGGTTTTTTTTGGGGCCTTCGAAGACCTCTTTGTCCTCTTTTCAACCCCTATTTTTCGAAGGGTCCTTTTGTGCAATAAAGGGGTGTGGGGAGAGATATAAGAGAACTTTGAAGAATTGGAGGTGTATTAGGGCTTTCCAAGGGGGGCCTTGACCTTGATTTATACTAGTTGGCATCATCAACTAACCATGGTTGATTTAACTAGGGTGGTGGGGTCTTGGGTTGATTGTGATGGGTTTGGGAAGGGCTATTTGGGTATAGGAAACAATCAAATCTTTGTTAGAGCATCTCCAATGGAAGAAGCAAATTTTTATACTTCCTCAATTTCAATTTTTTCATCCCTCGTTCTATTCTAACTAACTATAAATTTGTTCGCGTATTCTGATCGATAATGTTTTTCATTATTTAATATGAATCTTGTTTTGTTTGATAGATCTCAAATAATTCTATTAAACAATGTTTTTAGAATCACATAAATCCTATAAATTATAAGATACGAGCAATTTAAAAATTACGCGAACTCTTAGAAAAGACTAACAAATTGGGATGGTGAGAGTATCAAATAGAGGAAAATTGAATACAGAAAATCAATGGAAATAATTTCCTAAACAAATGTAATCTACATCATGATTGTAGTTTTTCTTTGTCTATAACACTCTCATTGTTTATGATTTATGTAGCAGAGTATGTTTACACTTAGAAAAGCAACCCTCTGAAAGTTGTACTAAGTAGAGCTTAGAATACTTGCAATACTTAAAGAAAGTATGACTATCCAGTCAAGGTTTGACTGGAGTACTCCCGATGCTTAAGTTAGAGGCTGCATGAAAGAGAGGAAGATAAAATTGGACTCTGTGTGTATGACTATATGAGATTGTGTGAATCTTTAGACGAGAGTCAAAACCGATTCCTTTACTTGATGTCCAAAATGCTTAGCCTGTCTAGGATAAACTCTTATCCCTCTATCCCTGGAGTTTCACCATTATAGGGATATTCTATAATGCCAATCAAGATAGCTTCCATGCTCGATTTTGAATGTCTTCCTTATCGTCAAGATCTTTGCTACCGCCTTTAAGCACCTTCTAGAACATTTCTTATGGTGATTGGACTTACTCTGCCCCATTAAGAAGGTCCATCCAACTAGGGCCAATCAGTTAGAGTCATGCTTCGTCTTAGTGTCGTCCACTAGTTTGACCCAATTATTTTGGGGCCCAAAATTCAGCCCACTTCAATCTACCTCATAATTGTTTGTTGATAAAGCCAAAATCAAAGTTTTTTTTTTATATTTTTATTTTGAGGTTTCTGCTAAGAGAGTTATTGTACTCTTTTTCTCCATTATAGTTTCTTTACTATTTGTTTGTCTTATTTCTAGTTGTTTGGTAACATTTAGGAATCAAACTCTTAGTAATTCAATACTCAGGTGATTATTCTGACGTTTGGATTATTTCAGCAATGTTCTCTAGGAATCATTTATTTTGGAAATTACTAAAGTCAAACACTCCCTTTATATACAGATTGAGCCAGGAATCCAAGATTTTCATGGGAGTGGGAGGTATCAGATTCCTTCCCTATTCAGGAGAAGTGGGGGCCCTGTAGTGAGGTAACTCACTAAAGGGGTTGTAACAAGTCCTGTCCAGCCGTTCATCTCAGCACCGACGACTCGGATTTAATCCAAACTCCAACTAATCCAAGCCTTCATTATTAAAATTCGAACGTTCATTACCAAGATGGACCATGTACCCCTATTCAGGAATGTGATTCCTCTTGAATTGAGAGATCAGAAATCACATTCTCATTCTCACTCTTCCCAAACATAGGAATGTTAGAGTTTCAAAATCACGTTCTCAGTTACCTTGAGCCATTTTTTTACCTTCTTTAGCCCCATGTTCTTTAATTCGAATGATATAAACTTTTTACTTCAACCCTTCCAATTATCTTCCTCAACTTATAGTGTAGATCTTTGGAGGATTTTCCTTGGTGAACATCAGCATAACAATATCTCAGTTTGAGATTTCAAATCTAGTTGAACTTGAACCTCGCGTGAGCTGTCAATTAGAATCATGCCTATGCGTAGAGCACTCAGGGACCATTTTTGACAATTTAATTATTAGAACTACATAGTTTTATGGGTCTATATTTAATAGTTTTGTGAGAACTTAGAACTTTAATTTACGGTTGTGAATTTCGATGCGTGATTGTTATGATTGATTAATTTATATTTGTGATATTATACTTTAGAAAAATAACAGGCTTGTTAGACGGGTTTGGAAAATAAAAAATTCAATTTGAGTTGGGCTTGGAAATATTAAATGAAGCTTGATTATTAATCGGCCGAGCTTGAGCAGTGACAAGTCTCGTTATTATCTAGTATAAGCCCGGCCCAAACCTGACCTAGCGCTTTGTATGTGTACCCCTAATGTAAATACATTGAACACGGTTCCACGAAATCTATTGATAAGTCTACTTTTAGTTTTATTGAAATAGAAATAGGGGTGTGCAAATATTTTATGCACTATTTAGCTACCCACACTTGTGTATAACTCAGATAAGATCCAATGCTAACGCATCGTAACAGATTAGACCCCAGCCTCTACTATTTATTAAAATCTCAGCCTCTTATATCGTTTTGTAGGACTCGGGGGAGGTGTTGTGCACAGCCGTGCTGTGCACCTCTCGGCCGTTGGATCGAGTTTTGGATGGCTTAGATTTATCCTTGCATCCAGCCAATCTGCCCCGTGCACATCCTTAATCGGAAAGCTACAAACATGTAGCAATGCAAATAAAAAAGAAAAAATGAAGTGCGTTATTGAATTTTTAATTTGATGTAGTGTTTGATCGTCTCCTGACATACCTTTTATCTCTCAAAAATAATTATTCAGACCTTCAAAATGAATAATGGAAGCTTTGTAACCATGCTTCATTCTCATTCTTCATAATGAAGAATCAAATTTGATTCTTTACATGGATCATGAGAAAGGAAAACACTTTTCAAATCTTCTCTTTAGAATACAGGTTACTTTTGACCACATAATACTCCTGCAACTTTTGTAAAATTAGTGTCTTATAGGAATGTATTCACAATACCTTTAAATTCAATGCATGTTGGGAATATGTTAAAAAGTACATTTAAGATTTGAAAGAAAAGTTGAGTTTTTGGAAGAAACGGATGATTTTTTAAAAAACTAAAGATGAAATGAATAATTGTGTTGGAGTTACACACTTCATCTTCTATTCGAAGAGTCAGGTTGGAGATGCTCTTGGTCATATTCAATATAAAGCTTATTGTAACAATTAGTTCTCAAATTTCTCTTAAAACGATAAATTTTTCAATGCGCCTAGGGCATGGTTGAGGGCGATTCTAGACCACACCAAACATGTGGGGTCTACACACTTGAGAGTAGATGTGAAGTCTAAAATGACACTCAACCTTCCCCCAAGGATATTGAAAAAAAATTTCCTCTTAAAAAGCCAAAGGAGCCGTAAAAAGGTTTTGACAGGATTGTAAGTCTTAATCATAACAATGCCCTAGCAACAATTTACTGATTAAAAAAAAAAAAATCAAACTTTGAGTGGACATTCATACAAGAACTACAAAAGGTCCAAAGGCCCATATGAAAACCTACACGACCATGCGCCTAGATCTTCCTGCAAGTCTCCCTCAATTATTATCAAGCCGCTTCCTAATTCATGGACCATATAGAGAACCTGCATTCTTCATGTTGATGGGGCTTGAAAGGAAGAAAATGCGTAGCGTGGCCTGGGCATTATTGCAAGTCTCTCATCTGGGAGTCTTGTTGCTCAACTTTCCATACCTTCATATAGTAATAGCCACCCTCCAAACAAAAATTCAAGCAATCCAACAGGGTGTTAAATGGACTTTAAACCACAATTATAATTCTATTGATATTTATTGTTTTAATGACATCATGCAGATGAATCTGAGGGGATGTTATGCACCCGAGTGCTTTGCACAATGTTGTGCAACCCTTGGTTGTCCGATCGTGTTTTGGACGGAGTGAATGTGTTTTGATTTTTTACCGGTAAAAAAAATGAAAATTGCCGAATGCATGCCGTCCAAAACACGATTGGACCGCCGAGCGTGCTCGGATCCCTTTATTTATTACCATTTACTACACCAAAATTTAACAAGAGTTCGAGATTTTGAGATAGAAAATGGTGAACTCACATTCACCTATTCAAAATAGCTTGTTTAGCATCTCCACTCCTTACTCAAATCCTACATCAAACTCAAATTTGAGTGAAAACCACCAAAAATCTCACTCCACTCATTCACCAAATTTGATATTACTCAAATTCTTCACCAAATTTGGTGAGAACCAAATCCAACATCAAATTCTAAAGGTCATTTTCTCCCCCCTCAAATTTACAACAATGCCATTAATGAGAGTCAAATTTATGCCTAGATTTTCTTTTTCCTAGTGGAGTGTTCCATACCAAATCAAGTTTTTACTCAAATTTCCCAAATTTGAGTAAGGGGTGGAGATGCTTAGTAATTCTTTCCGTGGTCTTCATTGAGCTCTGTTAACAGCATCGTGTTCCGTGATAATTAAACTTGGAGGACTAAATGGTGTACAGCTAAGATTAAGGACTAAAGTCAGAATAGAGTAATACTCAAGGGATGCAAAATGTAATTTAATTTTGGAAGGGAAATGTCCGTGCATTATGAATTTTCTTTTTGAACTGGTCCGTGCACTATGAAATTGCCAACGAATGTTTTTTACGCTAAATTACAATTTTGTCCTTTAATTTTAACATTTTAAAAAGGTTGGTCAGAATAGAGTAATACTGAAGGGATGCAAAATGTAATTTGCTTGATAATTTTGGAAGGGAATGTCCGTGGCAGTATGAAATTGCCAACGAATGGTTTTTACGCTAAATTACAATTTTGTCCTTTAATTTTAACATTTTAAAAAGGTTGGTATAAAGGTTGCTTTTTTTTCTTTTTCTTTTTGGATAAAAAGGTAAAATCATTTTTAGATACCTCACAGTTCCAAAAAAAAAAGTTTTAGATACCACGTGATTTGTTCAATTATTGTCAAGAAAATAGTATGGAGTCTGACTGAAAAAAGTCACCAACTTGTTACCACAAAAAAAAGAAAGAAAGGAAAATGAGTTCAAGTGGATAATTAGCTGTAATGTCGGGACAAAATAATGGATAATACTTTAAAAAGAACAAAGACACAAAGCTTCACAAGAATTTAGTTTTAAAATAAGACGTGCTGACCTTTTCCTAATAAATGGAATCTAGTTTGTACATAGCGGGTAGCATATGCGTAAATAATGAGAAAAAACGCCAGTTACTACATGGCGGTACCCAACGTGCATCTTTATTGTCTAAAAGTTTTTTGAATGGTTCAGATTTAAGAGAGAGGAAGGGAGAAATTCGGACAATCCAAAACATCTGTAGACTGCCGAGATGTGCGCTCATAACCTTAGACGCAACATGTGAAGTACCCTATTTGCACCTAAAATTTTCTCGTAAATAACTATTAGCTCGGAGAACTTGCAAGATGATGTAACTTGGTTGGGTGCTTGTTTTAAATTCATCAAGATATCATATTTGAGTTTTTGCGTTACTAACTTATCGATCTTCGAATGCATATCGTGTATGAGTTTCTTGTTATTCCAAAATAAATAAATAATACTCGGAAGGGTAAAATGCGATTGACAGCATATTTAATGGCTAGACCAAAAAAAAAAAAAAAAAAAAAGCTAATGGCTATGAGAGCATAAAAAAGTGTTGGAATGATTTTTAATATTTCCGGTAAATTTTTTTGATATAATTTGTAAGGTCTCACTTATTTCTTGTAAGCAAAAAGTTTAAGAATGTTTCAAAATACGAAGTATAAAGGATAGATGGTTTTATCAAAATGTCCTGAATAATTTAAAATGGTCGAATAATAAATAGAGATGGTAAAAGGATTAACTAACAAACAATGGCTCGTGTAACGATTCTTTTCTTCCATGGAACACCAAAATGAAGTGCAACTGGGGACAAGTTACATATGGGAAACAGCTCCCCGTCTTTCTCGGACCCACTTCAATGATTGAAAAATACTTATGTTAATCGAATATCGACAAGTATATGATCGAAACACAATTATATAGCAAAAATGAAATCCGATCCACTGTGTTTTATGCAATTTTATCAAGATAAAATTGCTCTAATAATTTCATTGGCCGATATCAATCACCGTGAATTTCGGTAGGATTGATGTTTCTCAGTGAAACCTAACAGATGAACGGTTTTGGTCACCAAAACAGACCCGAATAGGGCCCGTAAATAGCCCAACAACACGTGCTAGTCCGACAGGGATCCTCTACCTATAAACAATGCAACCAGCCAAAAAAGACCAAATGCATTCATGATATACTACTTGTAGATGGAAGAGAAAAGGAAACCGATAATCTGTACATCACTGAAATCGTCAATATACAGAAGGCCGAGCTAACCATCCATTCTCAAGGTGGGTAATCTGCCGGGCTGCATTTAGCTCCCTTCAACAAGAACAATTATTCAGTGCCCGGCTTCTACACCACTACCACGCATTTATGTTGAATCCAAGAATAAATGCATGGACCCCATGTGGTGCGGAGGGGTCTGGGGCACTGGATAATTACTCCTTAAACAAACACTGGCAGATTCTTCAACCCTATGACCTTAGTATACACGACCAAACTAAAAAATTCTAATATATAATTATGAAAACCTAAAGATGAACTTCGAGTTCATTGGCCCGTACCATTTACAACCGTTACCCAACACATGTCTTGCAGTATCTGAGTCGGCAAGCTTCTACTTTGAAGTTTGAAGAGCCGTGAAGCTCCATCTTCAAAGCATTACTTCGCTTCATATATCATTTCCTGTATAATTGAGCAGCAGCAGAACACATCTGTGAGCAAAAGAAGATAAGTGCTGGAAAACAAGGAAACAAGAATTTTCTTCCAATATGTGGAAAAGTTCAATACAGCATGAAGCAGACCTGGTCGCATATAGGGCAAGTGTCGCTTCTTTCCATCCACTCAAGGATGCACGAAAGGTGAAAATGATGTTTACATTTTGTGATAATCTTTGGGTTCTCTGCATTGTATTCTGCAAATGATGATTCGGAATGAAAGAGTTAGTCAGGAGATCCTATTTTAGTTTAGATGAGTTCATGCAGTTTGCCCCCTAACCAAGAATGAAAGTTTTATTGGTTCGTTCGTTACAGAAATGTTCCCTGAACGTTATGACACTACAGAGAATTGAACGTACAAAAAACTGAAGCCACCGCTATAATCCTATAACTATATGAAAAATTATCCTGTATTATGAAATAAGTTTCAAATACATGCTTACATAACTTTGGTTTTGCTAGGTATAATTGGGTTTGAAACAGTTTTGCTATATTCTGCTGTCTTTTGTTGGAAACACTAGAAGCTCATTATTCCACTACAATGAAAACATCTCCATCCGTCTCGCAAACAAATAGAAGTTTGAACCTTGTCTGGGGGAACAGACATCCTTGACATAAATAAAAAGCATGATAGATCTACTAGAAAGGAAATGCATTAGTCTAGTGAGATTCTGCCAGTAGTGCACCTTCAAGACAAGTGGGACAGACATCTTCATCTTCCATTGCTGATACATTAAGATCGCCTGATTTTAGAAGTTCAAACTTAAACTTCTTCGGAGAGGCAAGAAGAATGTCGGAGACAGTTTCACAATCTGACTCCTTAACATCTACGCATGTTGACAAATTTTCACAGTCACTGCCATTAATACCGTCGCTCAGGGACTCGGAGTCTGTTGATTGTGAACGGCCAAGAACCACGTCATATGGGATAGGTGCAGGAGGGGCTTGATAAGTGTCAGGGGTTGAAGTATCCAAATTCAAATCAACCAGGAATCCAGCAGTCAGTACCATGGGTGCACTATCATGAGATGTCAAGGACTCATGCTCTTCCAAAATTGGAGGACACTGCAGAAAGGACCAAGAAACTTCATGATTGCTAATCGGAACCCAAAAGAACATCCTAATGCAACACTCATTTTACATTTTTTTTGGACAAGTAATAACTCATTTTTATATTTTTAAAAGAGAACAATCGCAGACTTCCATTTAACATATTTTCCGAATTCTAGTATCACAACAAGTAGGAGATAGTAGCTACCACAATATAAAAAACATTGTGCCTCATGCACATCATTAAATGAGTGGCCAGCTAATTATGAAAAGGACCAGTGATGTTGGTTTTGAAGATTATATGGTTGAAAGACTGGGATTGGAAAGTGACACCTGAGAAAACAACTAAGAATCTTTCGTACTGACAGAAAAAGAACCTTTCTTGACCCTCGTGATTGCAAAGTCATAGACAATCCCCTCAGACTAGGTTCAGACTTCAGAGTTAAGACTGAAAAAACTAAAAAAAGTCATGAATTTAGCAATACTAGTAAAAGGAGCACCCAGTCTTCCCAGAAAACAATTGGGAGCACCAGTCTGAAAATTTACGCTAGAGCTAAAAACATATATCACCGAGTTGCTATGGGACTTATGGACTGATACAGCTACATGGAGTTCAAGCGGTAACATGGTAAAACAAAGAATACATCAAGAAAATCGCTTGGTCAACTTATTTTTCAACAGACGGAAGCAAGATCATAAAGAAGTGATGACATTCTTGAGAATGGAAAAATGTCGTTGGCCCTGAACTACCACTCATGGTTGGCACATGTGTTTTTCTTTCAATCAATATAGTCTGATAAGGGCAAACAAAAAGATGTGCTCCTATTTAAGCGGCATAAAGCAGGAGACCATCAAATCAAAACAATATTCTGGAAAGAAGATCAACAGACAAGAATGATTGGCGACTAAAGGGTGATAGAAGAAAGTACTGACATAGTAGTATACTGGTGTTCCATGTAGCTGTGGTTTTCTGCAAGAACAACAGCAACTCCCCATTCCTGCACTGTTTGTGTTATGCACTCAAATCCCCGGGCTCATGGCATGTCGCATCCTGTACATGAAGCATACGTCACTTGTAGGCTATAGCCAATGGAATTATAAAGCTTCTAGGGCGAAAACTGCAAGGCAAGCTTTTAGAAGCATGAATTTCAAAAATCTGCAAAACTAACACAAAATTTACATTCTGGAAGAACAAAAAGTAGTACACAGCGTTCTTCACATATTTCCAATTCCACTGCACAGGTTTGTGCTTATTTGGAGTGAGTTGAACTATGAATAGAAATAGCTCATTTGGCTACTATGAGTCTATGACATCTATATCATGCAAACTTGAAATGCAGGTCTAATGTCATCGGGAGAGCCAACCCACTGGGGTACACCACACAGGATAAGTATCTAACTCTTGGCTTGCAGTTGTTAGATTGATAAAATATAGTAACATTATTCGAAATTTCCAATTACCCAATCAGGGGTAAAGAAATGAACCATTATCAAAAGTTAAGCTTTCACGCAGCAGGCAAAATCTTACCTCAGGTGACAATATGAGTCATTTTTATGTTTTCTAGAGCATTACAAAGATAAATCCAATGTAATCCTCTTACTTAAATACTTAGTAGAAGATATGATCTATAAAGACGTGCTTATCTCTGGTTTGTTAAAGTACTTTCACCATTCATACTCATGAAATATTAACTTCTACAAGAATGAAAATGAAAAACCAAAGGAGCGCTCCGCCCGGTGACTAAGAAATGGGTTTGCGCTTGAATTGAAGTGATGAGGTCGCAAAGGGAAGTAGGGCTCCCATTGGTGACTAAAAAATGGGTTTTCGCTTGAATTGAAGTGATGAGATCGCAAAGAGGGAAGTAGGGCTCCCATTGAAACGCACCTTCGGTTATCAGAGGGCCTTGACTCAGAGAATGAAGGTGGCCAAGCAAATAGATGTATCCACTTACAACTTGATTGACAACTGACCTCCGCCAGAACTGTACAGCAAAACAAGTTTTTCCCAGAATCCCAAGTAAATTAGCTAACGATCTCCCAAAAAGTTCAAACATTTATTCACCATTTCTGATACCAAAATATACCCAATTGAAGCCTTTCGACAATTGAAGTTTTACATTGAAAGGACATGTAAAATCTTCCTCAAATAGAACCCCAGCCAAGTTTGGTAGACCAAAGAAAATCAAAGCAATGAGGTGCAACAAAAACAACAAAAAATTAAAGGCCTGAAAGCCACTAGGTGAAGTCCAAGTAACTTCCCTGACGGTCAAAAACTAAAATTTCAATCCTGTTTACAATTATCTCCTTGCTATTAGACAAATGGAATAGAAATCAAGTTAATTACATCAGTCACATGCTGTAATTATCAGTTAAGGGGCTGAATTTACAAGAATTGATTTCCAGTCTAAGGAGAAGAAAAAGAGGAGAATTTTAACAAAAGACAGAAAACCCATTTGAAAAAACAAAGCAAAAGGACCTAAGAAGTTGAGGGAATTTATCCTACCTGATTTCAAGTATAATCAGAGGAACAACAAGTTTTCTTCCTTTTCCCTTCTGGGTAAGCAAACCCAATTGAATACAGGGTGCAAACAGACCTAAGCAACCATATAAGCAATCATTTCACCGACAAGCAAATTGCAGCAAATATCTGTCGGTATAATTATACTTTTTTAGAGTCCAAAAGCTTACCGAAAGCCTAAAGATTCTTGTTAATGTTAGGTGGCCTCCCCTGTGTTGTTCCGTTTTGGGTGGTGATGCGAGACCCTGAGAGAGAGAGAGAGAGAGAGAGAGAGAGGGTTTTCCTCACTTTCGTGCCTTCCTTTTGAACTCTCTTTTCAGATGATGAGTCTTTGGTTTTGGAAACCTTTTAAAAGACAAAACGGGATAACCAAAACAAAAATTTGTAACTTTCTTACCTTTCATTTGGCGTCGCCCGGGTTTGAACCGGAGACCTTCAGTGTGTTAGACTGACGTGATAACCAACTACACCACGACACCAACTCTGAGGTGTCGCTCTTAAACAACTTATTTCTCAATTAACTGTATTTTGATGACGAGTGCACTCAACACATAACTTCTTGATTGTGGTAATGGATGAAAGTGACTCACTAAATCATAACCATTTTAATGCAGTATTTTTTAAGTAGCACTATGAAAAATAAAACAAAAATTCGATGTGTACACAAGCCTGAGGGTGCATCTTGACCTCTATGCGTGTTTTTTACGGTTCGAAATTCAAAAAACTTTTCAATGTAAGAGTTCCGGATCGTCGATTCCTAAAATGTACAATCCAAATGTGTTCGTGCGTGTACATACACATAGCTAGGTTGAAAATAAAATCTTCCTTTAAACACTATAAAAAAGAAACATCACAAACATGCATTAAGATTACCATGATGTTGAATATTGGAAAATTTAAGACAATCATTTGAACTAGTATATAAATTATATTATATAATTTATATACTACATTGTTCCAAATCAATGATTC
The DNA here is from genome assembly GCA_022606695.1 of Vaccinium macrocarpon. Classification (NCBI taxonomy): domain Eukaryota; kingdom Viridiplantae; phylum Streptophyta; class Magnoliopsida; order Ericales; family Ericaceae; genus Vaccinium; species Vaccinium macrocarpon. The sequence continues at coordinate 1,706,856 of CM040176.1, read as the reverse complement.
AATGGTAGACTCCTTCATTGATGGGTGTAATTACAATTGGATATATATCTCATGCAGGGACGGAGTTTAGGAGGGGATACTGTACATGTCATACTCAGATAAAAAATATAAAAAAAACTATTTTTGTATTGAGCAATATTATTCTTTAAAATACGTGTATTATTTTTGGCATTAACGAGCTTGATGAATGATTAAATCAATGAAAGTGCGTTTAAAATGCGTGTAATTTTTTTGTGTATTAGGCATGTTGATGGATGAATACCTTATGAAAATGTGTATCATTTTTTTTTTACCCTAATTACTCCCTCTGCCCGTAGAGGTAATTCACAAAAAAAAAAAAAAAAAAAAAAAACCTCCAATTTTTAGATAAAAAATGAAGCACTTACGTGCATAATTTTTTACATTTCTTAAAATAAAATTAAATAACTAATTGAGATTTTTATTCTTAAATTGCACATTATATTAAAATAGACTTCTTTAGAAAGGTAAAATATTAATTTTGAATGTCATCTCTCAATTAAAATTCTAGCTCCGTACCTCGTCTCATATTCCATATCGATGTGTGATCCTCCAGATTAATAAATTTGATAGCCTTGCCCCTACGTCTAAAAATTCCATTTGGATCACTTCTTCACGCCAGCGTCTGATTCTATTTCTTCAACGATTCTCCTTCCGTTCATAGATTTTATATGATCAACAAATGCCGCAACCTTCCAATCCGCACCGTCCATTCCAAACGTCAATCAACTGCCATAACTGTAAACCCAATCAACCACAAAGGCCAAAAAAATGACCGCCATCATTTTAACAACGAAATTTCCCATCTGGTTCGACTTAGAGCTTCAATGGCGGGTTTAGAAACAACCCATTTCTTGAACTCATACTTTACCCCTTCCTTCCTTTCCATTGCCTTGAAAAACTCTGCAAAAAAGGGTTCTTTTTTTGGAGGACTACAGCTACATGGGTACCTATACAAGTCAGGGTTATGTAATGTCTTGTCATTGCAAAATCAGCTCCTACATGTTTATGTCAAATGCAAGGAATTCTGTGACGCTCGCTATCTGTTCGATGAAATGCCGGTGAGGAATATTGTAACTTGGAATACGTTTTTTTCTGGTGCGGCTAGCTGTGGTGCTGGTTTTAGATCAGTTCTCCATCTGGGTTTTTGCTATTTCAAGAGTATGTTATTCCAAACGGTGCGCCCTGATTGCATCACGTTTACGAGTTTGCTTTGTATGAGTATTGGGCTGAATGATATTGAGATTGGCAGGCAGCTGCATTGCTTGATGTTGAAATTGGGACTGTGTGTGTACTGTTTTGGAAGTAGTGCTCTTGTTGATCTCTATTCAAAATTCGGTTTAGTTCAAGATGCAAGATGCACTTTCGATTGTTGTTTGGACAAAGATTTGGTTTTGTGGAACGTGATGGTGTCTTGCTACGTTTCGAATTGCTTAGGAAAGGATGCTCTTTTGGTCTTTAGTATGATGCAGTTGGAGGGTGTAAAGGGGGACGCTTTTACATTCACTAATCTGCTCAATGCCTCTGCCGTTTCAGGATTTCCAGAGTTTGGTAGGCAGCTTCATAGCATTGTTACTAAATTGTCATTTGATTTAGACGTGGTAGTGGCTAGCACACTTGTTGATATGTATGGGAAGAATGAAAACATAAAGGATGCTCGTAAGGCCTTTGATGGAATGATCTTCAGAAATATAGTCTCATGGAACACGATGATTGTGGGTTATGGACAACATGGTGACGGAAAGGAGGCAGTAGAACTTCTTGTGGAGATGTTTCGAGAAGATTTGTGTCCTGATGAACTAACTTTGGCTAGTGTCCTTAGTACATGCGGCAATTTATCCTCCTTTTCTGAAATTGTGCAACTTCATGCCTATGCTATAAAAACTGGGCTTCTTGCTGTTCTATCAATTGCAAATTCACTAATAAATGCATATTCCAAGTGCGGTAGCATTGCCATGGCATTCAAATGTTTCAGCTCTATTGCAGAGCCCGATATTGTTTCGTTGACTTCAATGATTAGGGCCTATGCATTCAATGGTCTTCCAAGAAAAGGTATTGAACTCTTTGATGAGATGCTGTTGAATGGTAAAACACCAGATCGAGTTGCATTTCTTGGTGTTCTCTCTGCCTGTAGCCATGGGGGACTAGTAGATGAGGGGCTTCATTACTTCAATCTAATGACTAATGTCTGTAACATTGAGGCACATTCAGAGCACTATACTTGTCTCATTGACCTACTTGGGCGTGCCGGTTATCTAGATGATGCTTTAAAAGTCTTGACATCCATGCCTTTTGAACCAGGATCAGACACGTTGGGAGCCTTTATTGGGGCATGTAAGGTCCATGGAAATTCAGAATTAGCAAATTGGGCAGCTGAAAAGCTTTTTGTAGTGGAACCAGGAAAGCAAGCTAATTATACCCTTTTGGGTAACACATATGCTTCTAATGGTTGTTGGGTTGATGTAGCAAGAATTCGGAAAATGATGAGGGACAGGTGCAATCATAAAGTCCCAGGTTGTAGCTGGATAGAGATTGCTGGTGGGATTCATACGTTTGTGTCAAGTGATAAATCCCACATCCGAGCATTAGAGGCTCATGATTTATTGGAATTGCTGGTCAGATTAATGCAGGAGGAAGACCATGTGCCTAGCGTAGACTAAATTTGACTGCATTGAGGAGGATTGTGTCCATGGTTAGTTCAGATGACATGATCAGTTCTTGTGTGTGCTTGCATGCAGACGCGGACAAACATGTGGATGTGCCCAAGATTGTACCCGCATTGTGTAAACTTGAAAGCTGAATGTGTTTGATGGAACTGATACAGGTATGTAAGCCGGTGTTCTTGATTTTACTGCAAGGTTGACTTAACATCACATTGCTATGGTCCATATGGTTTCCTTTGCAATGCAGATCACATATAACTCGTAGCGACATAAAAGTCTTCCAACATCTCCCTCAGAAAGTGAGAACATCGTGCTAAAGTGGCTGATTTTGTTTAATCTCTATTGGCAGCCGAGAGGAGCAATGTCTACTCGTTTGGTTGGTCACTGATTGTGCTGGTTACAGGTGGGCACCCTAATAAACCGAAAACGGAGCTAAAGAAATGCAAGCGAGATGGGCATCACTCTGTTTCTTCCAATACCTGCTGGAAATCACTTATTTGTGGAAAAGGAAGACTCTCTTGCATGCAGAAAATCAATATTGCGTGCAACTGTAATGGTGATTTAGGTTGTTCAAGTGCAGGCCATCAAGAAGTTTTCTGATGGAGATACAAGAGCGCGCCGAACACAAGTTCAGGCCATCATAGCTGTAATGAGCATTTGTAGTCAGAAGTATTTAGTTTATACAGAAAAAAAGTACTTAGAAGCATAAGGCTGTGAGGTTTACAGAACAACAGATACCATCATATCCTTTCTTGTCAAACCCTCTCCATCAAGAAAAAAACACAAAATGAAAGGGAATATAGATTGTTATAATATTTCCAACTTCAAGTCGCTCTTCTGTGTACCAGTTTTCATGTGGTTTACTAAATACTACAGATGGAATGCATTTCCTGGCACCAAATACACTATTGGATAATAAGAATTTAAACTGCCTGCAGAAAAATTGTTGTATTGGGTCTGAGTGCCACCACTGAACTATGAATAAACGACTTCCTGCATCTTTTTATTAACCTCTTGAGAATGAATCCTGCCGAGTTAACTCATAGTTAGCTTCAGGAAGACCTCCACTCTCTCCATTTACAACAATTGCTTTTGAACAAAGGAAGAGGAAAGAAGAGGAGTATATAGAGACGTGCCACACACTGCAAATCCATTTGACGCACCAAACGTTAGTAAAAGGTATTCATGCAACAAGAGAGAGAGAGAGAGAGAGAGAGAGAGAGAGAGAGAGTTTTCGTCTTGGCGTCCTCATACCTATGCCAAATCCAGTAGCTTTCACTGGTTTCCAGAGTCCAGCTGATTGCAGCCATTGCTAAAGCAGCAAAACCTGCAACTACAAATCCCCAGCGGAAACGCTTTACGAGTGTCTTAACGAGATTATGGAACCACCCTTTAACTGCTTCCCACCTGTCATGGATGCAGACACTAATTTGTTAGGGCAACGATTCTATCCAGAAAAGTTATCTATAATATGCTGTAATTGCAAGTTGCATCCATAGGCTTTGTTGATTTGTTACTCCCCCATTTCCAAGTTTTATGTGAATGATGGATATTAGTGCCGAACTTCAAAGAAAACAAGTGGAAGCTGTCAATTCTCATGGATATCCAGATAGTCCCTCTAGTAATCTTTGAATTTTATTGTCAAAATGAAGCCTTTAGGTTTTGTTTAGTGATTACACGTTTACCTCAAACACCTAAATCCAAAATCTAAAACAGCAATCAAGATAACGATAGGGGAAACAACTCACCCGTGAAGGACATTCATATGGAATTCTGTTGTGAAGGAAAGAGTCCTATTTTTGGTGAAGAATTCAATCAGCCACCCAATTAGCAGACCTAGAGCCCCAATCGCCATCACAAGAGCAATATTTGAAGGACTGCAAAAATTAGTTATGGTTAAAAGTCTTCCAATTAAATTCATATGTGTGAAGTGTCATGATTTAATACCTGGTGGGTCCAGTTGCAGCCATAAGGGCAGTAATAATTGCTACAATTGTGTGGATTGTCCTTCTCGAAACTTCGTCAATATTAGCTAGGTATGCAAAAGTACTCACCACCGCCATGAACGAGAGCCAAAAATCCATGAACTGTGAATACCAAAAATAACTCGTTAATAACTTATCGCAAAAAAGAAAGAGAGAAGAGACTGCACTTGAAAGACAGAGGCTACAAGTAGTGATAAACCTGTAAGACATGATAAGATAATGGACACCAGGTGCCAACGTCGCATGCATGATATAATCCACTAGAAACACCGCTACACATGAAAAGCACCCATTCTGCATATGCCTGTAAAGAGTAGAAAGATAGATCATCAAGACTTAAAAAACAGAATTACAAAAATGAATTTTGTAGCTTACCCAATTATGCTAAAACTACCTTCTGGTGAAGGGACCAATAAGCAGGAAGCAAGGCTGCAGCATTGGAAGCAATAAGGGAAATTGATTGCCATATGTGTCCTGCATGTGTTTTCAGCAATTTTGATTTAGCGAAGAAAAACAAATGAACAAACCTTTGCAGAGTATTAGCAAGATAGATTTATTACATGTTTATGTATGTAACCGTGTTAATATTGTAGACACTTCAAATAATAGCGGAAAATTGGCAGACGCGTTAGATGGCTGGTTAGCAGTAGTTAATCATATAGGATTTACCTTTACGCGATACAATTTCAAGGCTACAGTCAAAGCCTCCATGGTCTCGATCACAAGAGCAGTAGCTGAAAACGAAAATTTTAAGCGATATAAGAAAGTGTGAACTTTATAACTTCCAGTATTCACTTTAAATAACACCAATTTTATGACCCTCCGGAATGGAAAACGGAGAGTTATGGACTTGAATAGCATATTTATCCACCAAGCAAATAAAATATTTACCAAAAAATAGGAAGAAAATAAAACCTGTATATGATTAATCCACTTGCATCCATCGAAGATTCACAATTCCCGTGAGGAGAAGAGCATCCCCTTGGGCATCTCTCCAGTGAAATAGACATGGTAGTTTGATTTTTGGAAGCAGTATCACCAGTGTTCAGTTGCCTTAGTCCGACACTCCATGTTCCGCTTCTGATATACAATATATAGTAACTAACAGTTTGATTGTCTGCATCATACAGCTTAAGAAGCATTGAGATATTGCTACTGCTTCTCGGGTTTGCATAGTAGTAGTCCCAGCTACTGGGAGATGGTAATCCACCATATTTGGCATAGATTTCGTAATTTGTTTTTGCATCTGTGGTTAGTTTGATGTGGAGATTGACTCCAGCAGCACCGGAAGGAATGTCCAGAAGAAAGTAAGTCCAAGCGTCGTTTAAGTTTCCCTCATATGAGGAGTTGCTTAAAAGGGGTTCCAGAGGGAAATTTGTCGAATCAAAGGATATCTTCTCACTTATTGGTACATACTCAGCTTGGAAATATGGATTCGTCCTAAGAACTGTCTGCAGACAATCATTCGCACCTTATCAATAATTAGTCCTGCAAATAAGTTCTACAAGAATCAACAGGAAGCACAAACACCAAGGAAATAGTTGCATGAAACATGATTAGTTGACAGAGAGTTGGCATTAAGAAAAAGGAACACGAACATTACATGAAGCTACTATGTGGATTATATGGTAGGATAATACGAAAATCGATAGTTTCCTGAATTGTTCCCCTAAAAAGTTTACCTTTCTGCATTTTCAGGGAAATGACCACAGAAATGATACCAACAGGTTTCAAAATGAAAAGCAGCACAAGCACAAGTTGACGAAAACATATATTGAAGCACAAAATCTTAATAATCCAACCTGAAGCATGTATCTCCCCGATGAACAGTTGAATCCAGCTTTCCCCTCAGGACATTCAAACACTAGCCAGTCCAAAGAATAGCAAAGTTTCACAACTTTCACATCCACGTCCACAACACCTCCAATTTCATTTGACAAATTAAGAAGATGAACAGCAAAGTACCAGCGACCAACTTTTGGATAGCGTATAACTAGAGGGTCTTCACTGATATTAGCAGAATAGTCATGCAGAGTGGCCTGCGGTATTGCACCATGACGTGCATAACACGTCATAGTAAGTCCACTGCCATTCAAAGTACCATTGAGAGATGTTTCATTCAATTTCACATTTGTTGCCATTACAGTTAATTGTTCTACTATCCCCACTACATCAAGCGCGTAGACTTTTGGCTCAAGACCTCCATGGCACGAATTCCCATCAGAGTTTCTGCAAAAGACAACATTTTCTTCTGTTTGGTCGTACAATTTAGCCTCTGAGAGATTTTCTGTTAGATTGTAGTTTTCAGCACATGAAAGCAGATCAACTGTTTGGTTGCAGTATTGGCCCCACATCGATGGGGTTGTGCATCCTTCCACACTTATATTGCCACTGAATGAGTAAACTGGACCCCGATTAATCTACAATGTCACACCAGCAGAAATTATCAGATCCAATGTTGTTGTATGCTTATTGCCCACAAAAAAAAAAAAAAAAAACCTTTTGCCATTAGAATAGAAATAAGAGGAGAATTATGAGAGAGATGGAAGATCGGAACATAAGGTAAATTGAAGGGGTGCAACTTGCAAGGGTATTAAAAATTGAAGTGGAGTAGATATTAAAAATCACTTATATTCATCAAAGATTAAATAGTACTACCATTTTTGACTGTGTCCTTGTAGGTCCAATGCCATTAAATAGGCCCCAATACCAGACTCCGGGAGAAATCTGTACAAAAACTTTGCATGTCAAACTCAGATAGACAATTCAGAACTTCTATGCACCACCCTGATACATAAGCCTCGTAGTTAGTGTAAGCCTCATAGAAAACTATTCTAGAGCGTTGAATGCAAACCATGAAAACGTACCTGCTCATTCGTTAGAATCACAGACATATTTTGTTGCATGGGATAACACAGCTCTGCAATCTGTAGACCTTGTATTTCTCCAAAATATCCTTTTGGTGACGCATCTAAACCTGCATTCAGAAAGAAAATATCTAGAACAATTTGGTTTGTAGAATAAGGATGAAAGAAAAGGAAAAATCCTCAGTTGCTCCAAGCCTCCAAGAATAATAACAGAAATACAAGTACTGCATATTTATGCAGAAAATGGACTAGAGTTAGAAGCATGTGAACCAATTTGCAAAAATCAACAGACTAGTAAAGAATACAGCAACCTGAACAATATCGGCAGTGATTTTGAGTATCAATGTGAAACAACCGCTGATTTCTAGGATCTAAAGATGTGGTATGCATTTTAATGTTCTATATTTACTGTGTCTGCAATCAAGGGGCGATGACTCCATCGAAAATATGGACCCAGATAGAGATTTGTCCAAAACAATCGTCAGGCACACAACAATAACATCTGGGACAGGAAATGAAGGAACTATATAAGTTTTACCTAAACCAGTCAAAGAGGTGCTATAAACATCAGGCAGAGGAGGGCTGCCTTCTCGTAAGCATATGATCGGTAACTTGATTGAGGGAACATTCTTAATTTTCTTCAGGTCCTGCAAGAATTTGAATCACACACATGATGAGAAAGCCAATAGGATAAAAATTGGACAATTGAAAAACCAAAGATCATGCAATGCTCATGTATTAAGAACGGAATGGTTGCATAAACCTCTAGTTTTAATGTATACATTAGTCAATAAAATTTGCTCTACATCCAGGAACTTGCTAAAGCAAAGATTGTAAGTGAACAATGTAATACATAAATCAGAAGCAGCCTTCGAAGAAATTTACAGAATTGAGAACAAACTTAATTGAGGTAGCTTGATAAGACTTACAAGGTCTACATCCGATTCCAATGACACAGACATTGAAGAGAACCATGGCGGCAAATCAACTGCAACAAGACATCCAAACCGAAACCAGCAAGATGAACTAAGAAAGCAGAAAGTAATTGACCAATAAAAATATAATTGTTCATTGATAATGAATACAGACTCATTTCAAGCCGAAACCAAAAGGCAGTTAGAATATAAAACCAAAAATAACAGTAACGATAAAAGGTAACATCCATACTAATAGTCTAAAGGAATTGGTCACTGAACATCTGAACTAAATAGTGAAAGATAAATAAGAAGGATTCAAGCTACATTGCCGCATAGTCAATGGAGAAGCCACCTTAAGGCTTAACCCCAGAGGTGGTAAAATTTCTCCAGGCTTCCATGAAATTTCTCTCTCAATTGATTTTTGTGTGAAGTCTCCTCAAAATAACCATATCCCTACATATATGTTCACAAAATAAGCACTTTATTTCTGGACCTCTGGTAGAATGCTTTCTCTGTGGTTGCTTAAATTCACCCAATATTCAACCAAAATAATTATCCGCAAAAAAGATAAAAGCCCAAGCAATACAATACTTAAAAGTGCAATAACTCCTAAAAGTACTTGATATATTTGAGAAGAATGACCCGACTCGAAATCCGTATTTAGAAGTTTTAGGAACAAAAATGCTACGAACACAACTGTCTTGACACAAGACCGAACACAACCCTTCAACCCATAAAAATACATCAACTATTGCAGTTTTATATTCCTCTGTATAAAACAACTAGTTGACCACAATCCTTCAACCAATCAAAATACATCAACTCCAGAAGACCCAAGTCCACGGCAAGCTTCAAAAACAATTTCTCAATTCCTTCTTATGTCATCTGCGATCACCTGGTGACACGTACATAACTCATTCAAAGAAATCAAATTCGACCCATTTCAGATAACAACCAACTTCGCATAACCATAAAATCAACGTATTTCCCAATCGAATCCGATATATTTATTTCGAAACCCAATCAGGACCAATGATAAAGATCGAATTTTTACATCAACCCATTTCAGATAACAACCCACTGATCATAACCCATAAACAGAACAGATTACCCAATCAAATTCAGTAATTAGAAATCCAGTAAAACTGTCTGTACATATAAATATAAACACACACACACACACACAGAGATAAACGTATACGTTCGGACGAGTAGATTGGACGCATGCAAGTACCTCTGATATAACGCCAGTCGGACGGACGGAGCTGAGTCTTGGGGTAACTGAAGCTGGAAAGAGTGACGGAATTGTACGAGAAACATAGGCCATGAAAGCATGTAGATACGAATGCGACGAAGAAACAGAGATTCAGATGACGACCACCGACCATGATCGAATTATCCCTCATTTGCGACGGCTATAATCATTCAGTGCATGTATGAATTGTGTGTGTGACGATTGGAAAAAAAACAGTAATCTGATAGGCGCAGAGATGTCCCTCGGCTGATTAGACTACATATGGGTACGTTGGAAAATTTATAAGGTGCTCTTGGAACACCGTAACTTTTTTTTTTTTGAAAGCTACATGTCCACTAGTCCGGGCATGCATGTGCGTACCTTGGTTAACCACGAAGTCCTGAAGACTAGATAGACAAACTTCCAGTCGAGGGCGGACAGAGGGTGGTGCATGCGACTGCCTGGGTCCCTCCACACTTTTCAATTATCTCATTATTGGTATTACTATATTTTAAGTTTTATTTGTAAAAATTACTCGCGTGTTATCAAATATCAAGCAAGGTCTCCTCAAAATTATTTTATATGTGAAGATGATATTTTATTATTAATTTGATAAATACACGATTTACATAGGGTCTGGTCCTCTCGCATTATAAATCTTGCATACGCCACTGCTTTCATCACACCAAAGGAGATGGACATAGTAATTAATTGAGTGTCGACATACTCTTCGTAGTTCATAACCATGTAATTTATTGATTTTATGTCAAATTTTATGAATTATTCCATCTCCTTGGCGAGAAAAGTAGAGTAAATAATATTTTGAAGAAGTTTTAAAAAATGCACCGTCTTATATAACTTATTTGTTTCCTTGGGGTTGTTCTTGAATGGATTTTACCTTTGATTTTATTCATTAGTAAAGAGATTTGATAAAATTTTAGATATATCAATAGATAAAATTAAAGGTTTTATTTTATCAAATCTTGATAAAATTTATTCGAGAACAATCCCTAAAAGGTGTTCATTAAATTTTGATCATGTCTTAATCTTTTTAAGTTTTATCATCGTGGTTCGGGATAATAAATAATTAAAAATATTGAACACAAAATTAGTACTCCTACCAACAATAAAAATAAAGTGAAACAAAATAAAAACCAAACTCTCCCTTGTTCCAGGGTCCATTTAAAAAAGGAGGTTGGCAAGCATCCAATAATTTTCCGTTTACGTTGACCATTGTCCGCTGAGTCTGCTGGGTTCTGTTGAACCTGATGACCACGCGCTCCAGATGGCGGCTGAGATTATATATTTATATAGTACTACGTTTTTTGTTTTTTATTTTATTTTTTATACAGTATTATATTTTTGTCTAGTCGTCCGAAAATATTTTGGATGGTTAAAATTTTTCCCACATAGTATTTGTCTATGTCTGGTACCCCAATTTTTCTCTTATTTCCAACGACGGTCATTTTTAGTAGTTATTTACTATTCATTTACTCTGTCCATTCCAAATTGTTCTAATCTTGAAAATTCAACTACTCTTTCCATCCAAATTTGTTATTCCATCCGGAGAGTTTATGGTAGACTTTGGCTAAATTTGGTTTTTTGGTTTATTGGATTATTTGGTTTTGTCCTTATTCAATTTTTTTTTGCATTTGTTAGTTTTCGGTCGATTTTTTGAGGTTTCTTGGCTTGTCTCGACGAGAGGAATCTAAAAAGTATAAAATTATTAGCCAAACTTAAAGTTTTGTGAATAAAGACAAAAATAAACCAAAAAACCAATAAACCAATTTGGTTTATTTTTGTCTTTATTCACAAAACTTTAAGTTTGGCTAATAATTTTATACTTTTTAGATTCCTCTCGTCGAGACAAGCCAAGAAATCTCAAAAAATCGACCGAAAACTAACAAATGCAAAAAAAAATTGAATAAGGACAAAACTAAATAATCCAATAAACCAAAAAACCAAATTTAGCCAAACTAGGCCTATGTCACTTCTTAAATGATTATATCTTATACATTTATAATGTTTTTATGTAATTATAAAAACATTGTCTTATAAAACTAATCGAGATCTATCTAACAAGATCCATATTATACATATAATTACTTGCCAATTTAAATATATCACTAATTTTTTTATCCAGTTGGAATAATACAAGGGACAAACAAATTCGAATGGAGGGGTATTTTAAGGAATAAAATGATTACACCCTAAAAGGATACTAGTACAATTTTCCACATTTACCCTTGAATTTCTTGAAAACTATTTTACTGATGGAGGTGCACGGACCTTAGAACTCCTATAGGTCTCACATGAAAGATCAGAACCGTTCATTTGTCTTAGAATGATTTTTCAAGGGGCTCTGCAAGAATGTTTTAAATGAAACAAGGAGATTTTGGATCAACCATTTACGCATCTCCAATGGAGTTGATTTCTCGCGAGGTCTTTCAAAAAATCATTTCTTTAGATAAATGAACGGTTTAGAATCGTTTGTGTAGGACCCACAAAGGGATTCCAAGGTCGGTTGGTACAATACACCCCATCGGTACCAACAGCAACGTTGAACATTATCACTTAAAAATCTACTAATTTTACAAAATTAAACTAGCTAAATTATTTTACTAACATTGCATTCTTGCATTCACGCGTTTTTGCTTGTAAGTATGGTAGTTTTATGAATCCAAATGCATGAAAAATTAGAATAAGAGAGCAAATAGGAAATAGAATTGTTACTCTTTTTCTTTTTTTTTTATCTAAGTGATCTAATAATTCAATACACTTTGTTGTTGAAAGTGATTTTTTCACTAATCAAAAAAATAAAAACACATCATTTTATTTCATATCTCTATGCGTAGCACGGGTTCATGCTAGTTCTTCACTGTTACAGAAGTGGGCGGTGGAACTGGGCCCACAAGAGGGCAGTGGAACTAGGCTCACAAGATTGTTTGAAGTGTGTGTACATTGACCCAGATACACATCTTATATTAAAAATTAAAAAATAAAAAACATACTCTCTCGTTTTAGTATTCCGAGAATAGGTATGTGGGAAGACTGCTGTAAAGACTCGTAATTTTGTATAATTTTTCTAAAATTAAATTTGGGAATGTGTGAGGAAATGAAAATAGAGTAATATAGGGTCAATGTGAAGTTAGTATTGCATTTGGGTCTTTGTGAGATACATTATGAACATGAGGGGTGTAAATGTGATTTGCGGGAGTGCATATAGCTATGTATGGCTGATTTTTGGAGTAAGCAAAACACTCTCTTCTCTTTCCCCAAAACCAACGACACTCTCTCCCTCTACTCTTCTCCCAAATTTCCTCCATCTCTCTACAAAATTCACATCTCCAACATTCATTACTTCAAGATTTAGCTTCGTATTCATCATCTACATGCAATTAGGAGTTCGGGTTTCTTTGGAATTCCTTGGTGAGGCCTCTCTTGGTTGGGAGTTGCAAGAACAAGCTAGGGCTTTCACTCTCTCATCCTTAGAGCTAAACCATTAAGGTAGGGAACCCATTTCTACCTCCTCTAAGTGTATATGGTTTGAATTAATGCATAGTGCTCATATCTCTCCTTGATTTTCTACATAACTTTTATACCTCCATGGAAATTGGGTTTGAACTTGTATAAGCTTGATTCTCATACTTTGTTAGATTGATCTTTGATTGGGTGTTTAGACATGCTAAAATGATGCTTTGTTGTGCTTTGGAACCTCAATTTTTGCCTTGGATTGAAGCCCCATTCATTTGGAACAAAGCTGTCAAATTTTCGCTCGAAACCCGTTTGGATCGATCCAATCTAAAGTTTCTCGGATTGATCCAAAACCTTCTGTTTGCTCTCGGGACTTTTTGGATCGATCCACCCACTTTTTGGATCGATCCAAACCCCTTTTGGATCGATCCAGACTCTTTTAGTTCAGGTAGATTATTGAACCAACTTCGCAGGCACGCCCCGGCTTCGTCCGAACTCCAATTGCGGTGATTCTTGAACCGTTGGAAAGCCCTATGAGTCTACTTTCAAACTCAATTGATCTTATATTCATATCCTTTGTATTTTGAGAGAAATGTCCTTTTTACTATCAGCATGTCGTATTTTCTTGAGGTTTATAACTCCGTTTTCATGTTCCATTACTCCGGGCTCTCATTGGTCCTTTCAAAGCTTCTCTAATTGACCTTTAAGCTTTGGTAATCCATCATGGTGAATTTTATGCTTTCTCTTGGTTGTCTTGGTTTCTCATACACTTTGACACGTGCTAACTTAGTCATTACCGACACATTTTGTGTTTTTTAACAAAAATGATTGTGTGAATGTTTTGGACACTTTTAAAAGGGTATTGTGGTACATGAATTGGCTTTGGATACTAAGTTGAACTTATTAATTGATAAGTGATAAGCGAAAATGTAAATGTGAAATGCATGACACGAGGCCCGAAAGGGTATGCTCGGAGTGACATGGGGTCCGAAAGGGTATGCCCGGAGTAACACGGGGCCTTTAATGGTATGCCCGGAGTGACACGGGGCCTATATGGCATGCCTGGAGAATAAATGAATGATTAAAAGGAATAAGATGCTTATGATTAGTGTAAAGAATACTTGGGTTATTTTAGATGTTTTGGGTACTTGTGAGATATTGTAAAATGAAATGTTTGTGTAAATAACTGTATTTTGAGGGGAATGAACCCATGACACGAAATGTAATGGTTATAAAGAAACTTATGGATATTCTGGTTTCATTAGATCTTTGAGGCATCTTCTAGACACTTTGTCATCGAGTTGATTTATCTTAGTCCATCTTAGCTTATTCATTCACGTGCATATTTCATTCTCTATACCATTAGTGTTGGTAGAAACGTTTCCTACGAGCTAGTGAGCTCACCCTATCTTTCTCAGGTACACGGCATGGAGCATGAGACCGGATGCTTGGAGTGTGAATGCATGCCATGAAGATTTTATGATCATGAAGTTATTTTCTCATCTTCATACTAAGTAAATTTTTGGAAGATGATCTTGTAACTTTAATTTCTTCAAGCTTTTGACTATTTCAAATTATGTAATAACTTTAAAACATTTTTTGTTATTTTTGCATGGGTACAGGTACCTTGAGTAGAAGCTTATTGTACTTTAACTTTGACTTTCTATGGAAAATTGTTTGACTTTGAGTGATCCTACGTGGATTTTATTTGTATTTGGCTTATTGAAATTGAGGGTGTGACAACTGCAAATCCTACTCAAACATCTTTTGGGGAATGATGGTTCAGAGAGAAAAAGGGCAAATAAATACAAAGAGATGACACACTTATTGGCAATACCCTCTACCGTGACACGGTAAAAAATACCAGCATTTAAAAGGTCTAAAATGTCCCTCTATGAATTGAAGTCTAACACCCCTACCCCTACCCCTTTTCCCTAATCCCGGCCACTGCTGACTGGGTTAAATTGCATCAATTTTGTCTCTACTTCTTACTGAGTTATTTCCCTTGATTTCTAGAACTGAGTAAAAACGTTAGGCTGCTTTGACAATTGAGTCGGGCTCCAATAAAAACTCAAACACTCACAATAAAAACTCAATTCATTCCTGGAACTGAGTAAAAATCTTCTCCCTCCCAAAACGTCTCTCTCTCTCTCTCTCTCTCTCTCTCTCTCTCTCTCTCTCCAATTGCAATCAATTTCAGTAACCGGAGAGAGGAGTGAGTGAGATGTTGAAAAATAGTCATTGCTCCTTAAACAAAAAACCATTGCACCTTGTCTGAATTAACATTGCACCCTTTGAGAACAGCCATTGCTCATTAATCAAACTTTATATTTTGAAAAAAAGAACCATTGCTTAAATGATTTTTTTTTTTTTGCATATTTAGTGAATTAACATTACGCCCTTTGAGAATAACTATTGCTCCTTAATCAAGCTTTTTATGTAAAAAAAAAATAGCCATTGCTCTATAAATGAAAAAAAAAAATTGTACCTTGGCTGAATTAACATTGCACCCTATGAGAATAACCATTGCACCTTGCATGGAGAAGAGGTCTTAAATCAAACTTTTTATTTTTGAAAAATAACCACTGCTCTTTAAATGAAAAAACATTGCACTCTTTGATAATAACATTGCACCCAAATGAGAAAGATTGAGTTACCTAATAGAAATGGACTCAGAGTGCAATGTTGATAATATGGACCAACATGCAATGCTTTTTTTATTGTGAAAAAAAAAAACCATTGCAGCTAAATGAAAAAATGTTGCACATTTAGTGAATTAATATTGCACTCTCTGAAAATAACTATTGCTCCTTAAATCTAACTTTTTTATTTTGGAAAAATAATCATTGCTCTTTAAATGAAAAAACGTTCCACCTTGCATGGATTAACATTGCACCCAAATAAAGATATTAAAAAAAAACTCTTGCTCCTTTTATGAAACTAAAATATTGCACTCATATTAAATACAGTTGCACTCTAAAATAAAACCATGGCACCTCATCTAGACTGAACTGGGTGCAATACTTTTGACACTAGAAGCAACACAAACACATGGAAGGTGCAATACAATGGGACACAAAGTGCATTGTTGGGAATCTCCAATTTTTTCCTGATGGCTTTTCAACTTCAAATTAATCTCCATTGACATCCTTTTTGGAGCCTTCTCTTTGTACCAGCTCCAGATCTACATTCTCTTTTACATCTTTTTTTTATTATATATATTTAAGCAAATGCTTCCAAACAACAAATGCATTGACAAACACCATCAAAATTCTAGAATTAATTTATCCATTGACCACTATCTAGGGTTTTCTGATTCCAATTTTCTTTGCACAGTGAAGTGGGTTTTCTGATTCCAATTTTCTTTCTGATAGGGTGGAGGTAGAACTTGTGTTGTTAGCCATTGGAAGTGGGAGTCGAGAAGTGGGTTTGTTGGAATTTTTTCAGGAGCGGTTATGGGCATTTATTAAATGGGGGAAGACAGCGGTGGGAAGTTGGGGTTTGGGGTGTGGCTGGAGTTTCATCGCGGAAGGTGGCAATTTGGTGGGAGGAAGTGAGGCAGTTTTTTTTTTTTAGGGGTCGGAGTGGCAAAGGGCATGGTAGGTGTTAGTCGAATTGTTTGGCTGAAATTAAGGTTGAAGACTGGAGAGAGAAGAGTATTGGCAGAGCTTGAGAGAGAGAGAGAGAGAGAGAGAGAGAGAGAGAGAGAGAGAGCAACGTTGATTTGGGGGTGGAAGAGGGGTTTTTAGTGAAGGATTTCAAAGCCCAGGGCATTTTAGTGTGCCATCAAAGTGGAATTCTTTGCCCCTTGTTCCTCTGATCGGTCATTTCCCCTTCCCCAACATCTTTCAATTTCATTTTTGCGTGGTTGTCAATACATTTTCCATGGTATGCCTTCCAAGGTGCACCATTTTAGGGGACCTTCATATTCTTAAGTAGTAGTAATATGAAAAAGAAGGAGAAAGAAACTTCTAAAATTAAATTCATGCCAACGCGTTTTTGGTATACTTGAAAAGTAAGTTTCTCTCTTGTTTCAAAGATCTATTCAATGAATGTGAATAATTTTCAACTTTTGTAATATTTCATTAATGTTTTGCGTCAAAGATATTGAAAGTTTATTTACTTATGTTAAGCCTTTAAAGGTGAACTCCTTATTCAAAAGTCAAAACGTCTTATTTTGTGCATTGAGGATAAATAGAGGCGTAATTAGGGTTACAAACAAGTCGAGCGTTAAAATGTTGGATTCATTCATTAAGTTTTGAAGCGAACCCGAGCCAAGCTCGAGTTTGAGTCGAACTCAAACTTGTTCGTAAGCCTTAACAACCAAAAATATAAGAGATATTTATGCTCTTGTGTAGATCTGGAGCTTCAAATAAAAAGTTTATTTTGTCAATAAATAGGCTCAATATGTATACATCATAAAAACATGTTAAAATTCTAGTTTATATTACTTTAAAGGTTTATAATGTTTGGTTTCCCTTTTAAGTTTGACTTTCCTTGGAAATTTTTCAAAATAATTTTCTTTGATCTTGAGGTACTATTACAAGTCCTAACACCATTTTTCATCACATATTTCTCCAAACTATATAATATGGGTCCCATAAAAATGTAGTGTAAAGCATTGGAGCATCACATGACCCAACCGTGCCCCATGATTCCATGACCACGCAAATAAAATTGAAAAGATTCGTGATCAAACACGACCTACAACATCCACCATTCAAGCAACCTATACTCCCTAACCTTTTTTTCTTTTTTCAGGAGAGGTTTGATCCGAAACATGAAAAGTTTCTTCATAATCTTTCCCGAAAACAAAATGTGTGGGTGTGATTCACTCATTATACTGTGCATACAGAGTACATTGAGTAAATTATACTCACACATATTATTTTTGAAAAAGATTTCGGAGAAAGATTTCATGGCCCCCGGAGTTCCTTTCCTTTTCAGATGCGCCAATCCAATTAACCAAATGAATGTCTGAGCCCATCCGCTTATGAACGATTGGCCTAATGGCCTCAACCCATGGAATTTCGGGCTGGTAGTCGATGGCGAGGTCGGACTAAATCGGGTCGGACCAAGTGATTGAGGACGTAGGTGCCACGTCGATCCTGTGGGCTGTGTCAACGGGTCAAGCACGCAGACAAGTGGCAACGACAGGCACAACTCTAAGAACATCTCCAACTCATCTCAAATGAAGAGTGAATGTGACATATTAAGGAAATTTTTTTGTAATTTATGCTCTATTTTTTTCTTAAAAAATTGTACTAAAAAAGTTGAATTTTTTGGAGGACATCCTCGTTTTTAGATATTTGGTTCTTCAAACATACTTTGATTCTTTAACTATGAAGTACCGAAGTAAATTTAAAGAATGGATATGACAAAAAAAAATGATGAGCCCCTCTAAAAAATACAACTTTTTGAAGAAAATGGGGCATAAATTACAAATCTCTCATTAATATATCACATCCATTCTTTATCAAAAATTTGATGTGTACACATGGAAAGCGTACGCAATATGCATGGACGATGCATCTTGACCGTCCATGCGTGTTTTCAACGGTCCGGATTTATAAAAAAAAAAAACTCTTACATGTTAATCTCATGTAAGAGTTTTTTTTTTAAATCTAGACCATCGATTCTTAAAATGGATGGTCAGGATATGTTCGTGTGCGTACGTACATGTGTGTGTACGTACGCATAGCTGGGTTGATTCTTTATTTTAGAGGTTTGAAGATTGGTTAGAGGTGTTCTAAATACTCTCTCTATTTGTAATAGGAGTAGTTTTCTCCGCTCTCATTTGCATAAAATTCATCATTTACACCTTCGCAATTAAGTTTAGCTCAGTTGAATTTGCCCTTGCTGAGTTTCCATTAAACATAATATCTTTTCACTGAAATGAATGTTGTTTCTGCTAGTTAATATATTATTTAAAGTATTTGAGTAGAATGATTTGTGAGAAAATACCATAGTAAAAACTCGCCCTTCGTTATATTGGGGTGATAGAATTTTTTTAATACAATTGCATGGTAGGTGTGTACAGATAACTGTTGCACTAACAATTTTTATGGTAAGATTGGTTTAAAATGTTTAAAATTGTAAAATCTCAGCATTATCTCCAATTTCACATGTTACTTGTTCACAATTTCAAACTTGTAAGATCTAAATTGACGACCAAATCAGTTCAGGATAATCTATGGCAACGAATGGAGTGCAAGCAATTAGCTTAGCAGTTGAACAAAGTTTAAAGTTCGAATTCAACAAATTTTAGAAATACCTTAAAGCCTATCTCATTTATGAAAAACGAATTTTGGAAAACCTTAAACCCTATGTAAGTGATGGTTCTTGCTGACGTGATGAGCTGGAGAGGTATGAATAGTCAACAGTAAAGACACAGAAAGAAGAGAATAAGGTGGTCTAGAGAAAGGGTGAAGAACAAAGCAGGTGTGCACAGAAAGAACTAAGGCATCAGATCGCTCTCAGTCTTATCCGTAAAAGAACCCTTGATGACCGAGGAGATGGGGGTGGAATCAATCAGAGGGAATGTTCTTCACTCAGTGACTGCCCTTTTCTCTCTCTAGGATGACAAAATACTTCTGCCAAGATTTTACCAACCTCCGGGTATGAAAAGGGAATGTCCCATATATATAGGCACCTTGGACCAATCATAAGGTGCCAGGCTGTAATCCTATAATATGATAACACGTGTCCCTGGGTACAACATGGCCAGATACGGGTGGACGCCACCACCGGCGGTACTGACGGTGGGCGGCGAAGCCATTCCGTATGACCCGATCCTCTTGTTCTTAGCCACCAAGCCACTAGATCTCCCTTATTCCCGTAGGGGCAAGGTCGCGGACTTCACGGCTACGCTTCATACCGGCAGCCTAAGCCTCGCGGGCCCCGGTCTTTGCACGCAGCAAGTATCACACCGGCTAAGTTGGTGATGGCTCGCTTAATTGCCATATTCTCGGCAGGCCGCTGCTAATCACTGAGCCACGGTTTTTCCCAGTCGGAGACCCATAACCGCAGAGCTCTACCCTAGTTCCGCATGTGGTGCGCTGCCACGGGCGCCCGCGTTAGGGTCCCGCTTATAGTGGTTCCTTTGCGCTTATTACTCATCCCCACACGCTGGCCCCTCGACAATACCATCTTCCCGGAGGGTGCTAATGTCACGGACGCCAAGGCCACTGGATGACACTTGTCATAATTCCATTGGTTGGTCAACATTGACTCTAGTCAACAGGGAGTGTTACGCCGACCTCCCCTACACCCTATCTCACTACGAGTCCCTGACAATGTAAAATACCATGTCATATTACATGATTTAAGACATTTTTATTTATTTTTAACGAAACCTAAAAAGAGTTTTGTTAACCTCTGCCTAGTGGGCGGAGAATAACGAAAACATGAAAACAAAAGAGATTGGTTTTCAACACAAATTTCATGATAACAATACACTTTCACGAATATTAATACATTTTTCTCGAATATCAAATTTAAAAATACAGAAAGTCAAGGGGCACACCCCCTCAGTCACATACAAGTCACACCCACTCATGTGGGACCTAAAGGCTACTTTGACTTAAAAGTAAAAAACTGGATTATTAGATTATTTGTTTTGTCTTTATTCAATTTTTTTTACATTTGTTAGTTTTCTGTCAAGATTTTGTGATTTTTGGATTTCTTTCGTCGAGACGAATCCAAAGAGTATAAAATTGTGGTCAAAAGTAATAATTTTTTTAATAAAGCCAAAATATGTGGATTATTAGTCAGTTTTTCAAGCCGCTCAATTTGTTTAAAATATTTTTTAAGGGTTCCTGAAAAAAATCAGCTCAATTAAATACCAGCAAAAGGCTCGATTGTTTCATTAAAGTTCAGTTCCTAAATCGAACGGGCCAAAACTTTAACAAACTTATCAAGCCTTTCCCGATATCTGATTGAACTGATTTTTTTACGGAAGCCCTTAAAAAATATTCTAAATAAATTGAGTGGCTTTGATCATTCATGTAAGATCTCGAAGTAGGTCCTACACGTATGAGTGTGGCCGGTATGTGACCGAGTGGGTGTGCCCGTAGAAGGATTCTAAAGAATGAGTCCAATTTTGTTTACCCTCCTTAAAAGATGGTTAACAAAACCCTCTTTTCTGAGGAAAGTGAAGAAAATTGCTCTCCTAAAAAATAATCCTGAAATGAATAAAGGTTGTGTTTGGTTTAGATTTTGAGTTTTGGTTTTTGTAATGATTAAAGGGAGAAATAGAGATAATAGTTAAAAAATAGGTATTAATGATTGGAGAGTGATAGAAAGAAAAATAAAAATAAAAAATAAAAAAAAGCGTAATAATTGAATAATAATTGAGAAAACCGATTCTTGAAAACCAAAACGAACAAAGCCAAAAAGTCTGATCTCCGTCGGGCCCACTCTACCAAAATTTCTAATCTCCGTCGTGCATTCAAAATTGCTCTCCCACGTGCATTCAAAGCATTTCCTATTCTCCGTCGGGCCCACTCTACCAATTCAGATGCACACTGCAAAATTCACGGTCAAGATTCACTTTTTATCATAATAACATACTCCCCAGTTGTATATTACAGAAATCTCGGCAACTTTTCCCCATCAACGCGAATTTCTTAGCTGTACTTTTCTTTTTTTCTTTTTTTTGGGTGCAAACGGTAATCAATTTATTGCTACTCTATTAGAGATAAACTCGGGTGTTGAACGGATACCAAATGACTATATTCGTCACGCATTTCAACTGTCTGAATGTTTAAAATACTTTTAGCCGACCTAAATTTCACTCAATCTCTCTCCTATTTGTCTCTTTAAAATTTGACCAGCTTAGATTGACGCTCAACAACCGTGCCCCTGCCTGCTCGGACCCCAAAATTTTGCTCGTATTTTTCTCCCCGTAACGAACCTTCGTCTCCATTGCCCAATCAAAACGCTTAGTACTACTAAATTTCCGACGAATAAAAAATAAAAAATAAAAAAAAACGCTTACTAATAGTAAAGCTTATTGAACCTTGAATTCAGAGATATATCAGTTCCCCAGTACATTTATCTCTGAAAATCTCTCCTCTCTCTCTCTCTCTCTCTCTCTCTCTCTCTCTCTCTAAAATCTCTGCATTTTGTCCAAGTTTAGGGTTTGATTTTGATTCCTGCGCAGAAACAATGGTGTCGCAGGCGCATCTTGACAAAATGACGGTTCGTCAGAACTATCGGAACCTATGGCACACAGATCTCATGAGCACCATGACGGCCGATCCTGCTTGTAAGCCGTCGAAACCTTTTTCTGTTTGTTGGTGTGTGGAAATTTTTTCAGGATAGAACGGATATTTTCAATTCTCAAAAAGTCACCTTTTATGTTTTTGGCAAAAGTTTATGTATTTTTTGTTTCGATAAACAAGGTTTTGGCTGATTTTGAAAATCCTTTTCTTGAGGAATTTTTTAATTCTTAAAAATTCACCTTTGGCTTAAGTTTACGCATTTCTTTTTACAATAAACAAGATTTTTTTTATTTAATTGAAAACGACGATTACATGTTTGCTTGATTTGATTGGAGCTTTTTGATTCGGTTGATTTCTGTTTTCAAATTTTGATTTGATGAATGATTGGTACTCCTTGTGAATTTTGTGTTTGCAGATTGCTGTTTCTCGGCCATATGGTGAGCGCCTTGATCTCTCTTATTTCGTTGATGATTTGACTTGTTTTTTTAAGATTTGGTTCTCCTTTCACATTGGTAGTTGAGATACCAAAGAAAAGAAAGTTTGAATCTTATGCATTGTTTGGGGAAGACGTAAGAAAGGAAAAGAAAATTGACGAAGTTTTCCCCTAGTTTCCTGCTTACAGATGGTAATTGGAAAAAAAATTTGGAATTGATTCCTAGTTTTGTCAAGAGATTAAAGAAAAAAAAAATGTTTAAAAACCTTCATCCAGCCTGGCCTGATTACATTTACCTGTGTTGATGAAGTTATCTTTCCAAGTTACAAATATAATATAAGTTGAATCGCATGCATTGTTTGGAAAAACAATCTAGAGTAAAGGGGTGTTTTGAAATCTTGTGCATTTTTTATGTCTAAGAAATTTAGAAGAAATTTCAGGTTTGAACGATCTGCGCCTTATGATTCAGCGTGGCCTGATAACAATAATTTTTCATTGATGATGCTATCTTTTCAACTTGGAAATAAATTGAATCTTGTGCATTGTTTGCTATCTGATAGAGAATTGGGACAGGGATATATAAACTGAAATTGAAGATTTTGAACTTTCTCCACTGTAGCACCGTATCCAGGAAATTACTTATTGAGAAACCTTGAAACAACTTCCTCTTGTTTTGAATAGATGAAAACAAAATGTTGAAAAACAGACTCAACATGGCCTGATAACACTAATCTCTCTTGGATGAAGTTATCGTTTGGACTTGGAATGAAATAAAACTTGAATCTTGTGCAGTGTTTGGTATCTAACTAGACCATAGGAAGAGAAGGGAGAAGGAAATTGTCAAGCCTGAAATATTTGCCCCGTGGTCTTGCATATAGGGTGCATGTGTGCGATCAAAAAACTTTGGGTTGATTTTGTTAGTTGTGAAGATAAGGAAAAGAAAAAGGTGATAAACTCACTCAAAATGGCCTGATAACACCTATCTGTCTTGGCTGAAGTTGTCTTTTCAACATGGCAATGAAGTAATAGGGATTTGAAGCTCTAGATACAGTATGCTAAATTCCTAATATTTCTTAAGTTATCCGGTAACCATGTGTTCTAATGTCAATTATCATGTGTAGGACATACAGAGTATGCTCTCATTATGGTATTTGTGGTTTTCATATTGTATCTGTTAGGAATGTGCTTTATTTGTATGCAATAGTTGCAATTATGGGACACGTTTTGCCAATCAAAAAAAAAGTATGGGACATGTTGACCTGTTCGGGATTGTGAGTGAGACCATCCGTTGTTTGATGGATCAGCTAATGAACAGTGGAAGGATTGTTTTGTTGGTCTATCTTTTGTTTCTATTATTTGATCATACGTCTGTAATGCATTGTATGTTCCATAATGCGTCTTGTTCTTTTACCCTTTCCAGAAGTCAATGACTATTCATAGCTATGACACCAAAGAAGAGTTTGAACCAATGCTTTATCGTTGTCCTAGTTAATCCTGATTCGACATTAGTCTAGAAGTTGGTATGAAGAAGACAAATAATAACAAATAGTGAAGTGCTCTGCTTCAACTCAATCTAACTGGGGGCACATCTTTAGGCCTGAAATGTTCTTTATTCTCGTGACTCACAAAGAGTTGTATCATTCCTGTTGTATATCAACCTTAAAATCTAACCACTTCTGATGTTTTAATATTCTTTTCTTGCATTACCACATTGTTTATCCTTTTAGTCAACATGCTATTTGATACCAATTTTTATGAGCAAAATGATAACTTGAAAGTACTTTGATATGTGTTATGGTGGTACTACTATGAGTGTGTCTTAACAAATATCTTTATTGTGTTTTAGTGCTCCCTGTGTATCTTACATGCTTCGCAAACGAGCTCTTTATGGTGACATGTCAAGGTAATCAGTGCTTTTCTTATGCTGTAATGCTGTTACAACAGAAGGAGATAAAGAGCTTCTGTTGCTTATGATTTTTTATTGTGTTTTTTTGGTCAAACAGGTACACATGCTGCGGTGGATATATGCCCTGCAGTGGTCGATGTGGAGAAAGTAAGTGCCCAGAACTTTGTCTTGCCACCGAGGTAAGAGATTATCTTCCATCTTGTGTATATGTATTATGTAGCTTCATTTGTTGCACAGGCTCTATGTGATCCTGCTCATTCTCCCCCCTCTGCACATCATTTCTATTAATTTCCATGTAAACACACTCTCTCTTTATCTCTCATGCCTTTGTTTCCTTTGCTCAGGTTTTCCTTTGCTTTGGCAATTCTGTTGCATCAACTCGCTTCATGTTGCAAGACGAGTTCAACATACAGACCACACAGTGTGACAACTGCATTATTGTACTCTCTCTCTCTCTCTCTCTCTCTCTCTCTCTCTCTCTCTCTCTCTCTCTCTCTCTCTCTCTCTCTCTCTCTCAGAATACATATTTGAATGCTTAATTGCTTAAATTTGTCACTCGCATTTTGTCAATCTACAGGGATTCATGTTCTGCCTGCAACAGTTGGCCTGTATATTTTCCATTGTTGCTTGCATTACCGGAATGGAAGAACTTCAAGAAGCTTCTCAGATACTGTCCTGTTTTGCGGATCTGGTTTATTGCACGTAAGTCCTTTGTCATACCATTGTCAACATCGCTAACCTAGAATCTCCAAAAACTTGTACTGAATTCATGATTTATATTTTTGCAGGGTTTGTGCTTGTATGCAGGTAATTTACTGTTTAGTTGGTTTCCTTTTCCACTGTTCGTTTATATGCAAATTGCTACACACACATCCATCACTACGTACGCGATTATTAGGGGGGGAAAAAAACAAAAACAAGAGGGAGAAAATCTTACGTACTCTCTTGCAAGTGATGGTGAGACTCTGTAAATAACGATGTGTGATCCATCAGTCCTTGTGAGAGTGAATGTAATGATAGATGCGTAACAAGCATTGCTCTTTTGGTATTTAAGCACTACCCTTATAAGCAGACACTTCATTTTTTTACCTGTTTTTTCCTACCGCAAGATTTTTGTATTTTGTTGTTGATCTGCTTTACAGTTTTCATTAAATTTCAAACCTCCGAGGAAAGTCAACAGTAAACCTTAGATGGTTTAAGGTCGTAATCATTGTAGTAAGATTGTTCAATAAGCTGTGCTAGTACCCATCAAATTTTGTAAGGGCTTTCTTTTGCTTGAGGCAAGGTTTTCAATCTAACTCCAAGGTCCTCTTTTTTCTCTCATCTTAAGTAAATTACTACTGTGGAGCAATGCAGACACAGCATAAGGTCGAAATGGACAAAAGAGATGGCAAATTCGGACCACAGCCGATGGCAGTTCCTCCTGCTCAGCAAATGTCGCGAATGGATCAGCCAGTTCCGCCATCAGTTGGATACCCACCTCCACCGGCATACGGGCAACCCTATGGCTACCCACCACCACAGAACCAAGGTTACCCACCTGCTGGTTATCCTCCACCTGCAGCTGCTTATCCTCCTCAGGCCTACCCCCCTAGTGGTTACCCCCGGTGACATTCTCATTGCTTTGGTTGATGCGCGAACAAAATTATAACGGAAGCATTTTATGTGGAGTGGTACTGACAAAAGACACATTTTTAGCGTTGCCATTATTTTCGTTTGGGTTGTTGTGGATGTCATTTTGATAATCGATGATCGTTACTGAATATATTAGTGATGAAGCAAAGACTAAAACTCCCTATGTATACAATGTGCGCTTTGTTTCCGTTGTTACGAATCTATGAAACCACTAAACCGAGTTTGTGTGTGTTGTAATGTCTTAGTCTTTTGTGTGTATCTTTTCTGCGTATATTTTGCAATTCCTCATCTGTTTTCTGCTAGGCTATGAATGTGTTACCATATGAAAAAAAATACGCCTCTGGCTTTGTCTCCAATTATGATAATTAAACTAAGAAATTTTGAAAATAAATAAATAGAAACACATGATTTGGAAAACGTGAAAAACACGAGTCTAAGAATCTACTTACGCTCCCCAGCCTCCATCCCCTTCCCCTTCCTCCAGCCTCTCAGCCCCTCTCCTCTCTTCTCCTTTATCACTTCCTCTCCTTGATTTACTGGTAACTCCCCATGCATGGATGAATCTGCTTTCTGGTCAATGTGGGTGGCCGGAATCTTGATTTTTTGAACAGGGGAGCCAGATCTGGCTTCCGCCACCGACGGCGGCGGCGGCTCCAACAAGCTCCGGCGGTTTTTTTCTGTCTTTTTTGTTTTTCCATTTCTTTTTTTTTCCTTTCTTTTTTGCTTAGTTTTATAGTTTGTTGTGTACTGGGTTTGTTTTAATGCAATTTCATTCTATTTCTCCACAAAAAAAAAAAAAGAAGAAAAGGATCTACGTACTGGAACGGGCCTTGATATTTCCATATCCTATGTAGTGAGAAGATCTTATCAAATTGGTTGTGTTTGTATCTCTCTGCACCAAACATAGTTAACTAACTCCAGCACAATATAGTTAAGATTAATACCCATAATGCACATTTTATGTGGATTAGAAGATGGAGTTTTTTACCCCAAAAAAAAAAAAAAAGATGGAGTTTGAGATTACTTGCAGATTATAGCTTTCAAAAATTGTTTTCCGAATTCACCCACCTGAAAGAAAAAGGAATTTCATTAAGGGGGAAAAAAAAACATTGCAACTTCATGATATTTAAAATAAAATATAAAAAAAAAAAGAAAAAAATGTGTTTTAATCCGGACTATTCGTTACATTTTTAGATCACCAAATGTGTGCAAACAGATATCACATCAGTTGCCCACTCACTGAAAAAATTCCTCCCAAAACCTCTCCCCTGTGCCCACTTTCTCAAGTGTGAGCCATTGATTTATGGAGGAGTAAATGGGATAAACAGTCACAGACTCACAGTACATAATAGCCTGGGGATAGAGACGGATCAAGCACAGAGTCCAAGCTCAAAATCATATACTCCAAGAAGACCACTAATTGCTAGCTCTCTCTCTCTCTCTCTCTCACTTAGGTGAGAAATTTTTTAGAGCTGAGCAGTACCAGTTGTCACTGCCACGCAATGCTCGTTGGCTCATCTGAACCATCTATCCGTGTTATGAAAAACTCAAATCTATTGGGGTCATTTTTGTAAATTTATCCCAACAAAATTGCACCAGCCAAAATACGGATAAATGGTCTGGATAAACCGAAGAACACCATGTGACAGTGTTAGCTGGTATCCATTGGACACTCAAATTTTTTCCCTCTTAACTACTTTAGCAGATAGTCAGTTTGGAAGGACAAACTTGCAGTGCCATGATTAGTCACAGAAATGTCTTTACTTTGGAGAAAGTAGTTGGAGGAGCGACCGGTAACAACCCCACTGTAGGTACCGATGAGAATCGGAGTACCGCGGGATCCAATTACGGATTTCTACAAATAATTTGAATCATTCAAGGTGGTGTTTAGTTTGAGTTTTAAGTTTTAGATTTTGTAATGATTAGAGAGAGAAATAATAATTAAAAATAGATATTAATGATTGGAGAGAGATAAACATAAAAATAAAAATAGGAATAATAACTGAGAAAACCGGTTCTTGAAAATCAAAACAAACAAGACCCAAAATTTTTAAAATATTTTTTCTAGTGGTCCCACGGAAATAAGTTTTAAAAAATATTTTGGACACATGCCTGCTTTCCACTTAGAAAAATTCTAAAATTGTCTTTAGTTTTTAAAAGTGTATTGAAATATGTGAAATGCGTATGAGAATGCATGAAAGTGTATAAAAAGTGAAGAAAAAAAATACACTTAAATGTGTTTTTTAATCTTCTTACTTTATTGTCAGCTCAATAGACTGTCAATAGAATGACCCTAAATCATCAAAATAAGATACAGAATAACATACTTAGACCGAGGATGGACAAAATAAAGATGAACAAAATTGCTCTCCTACTTTTTATAGTGACAAGATCCGATCAGATCGGCTGTAATTGTATCTCTGCACTAAACAAATTTAAAAGACTCCTCTCAAGAAAATCCTCAAAAACTTTGGGAGTATCTTCCCAGTTTCATTGTTTCCCAATAACCATTCCATTGGCTAAAAACCCATTTTAATTGGGGCTGAAACTGAATGTTTGAAATGATAGATGAACCAGATGGGAACACAGAAAATAAGGAGAGGTTATTCAGTGATCTTGGGCACAGTATGTGTCGAGATATCGAGTTTTAAAAAGTAACGGAGGGAGTAATATTTTTGACTTGTCCAGGCTCGTAAACAAGTTCGAGTTTGACATAAAACCTAAACAAGTTCGGCTCGATCTCAACTTGTCAAATTTTCATTGAGTTCAAACTCGGTTCAGGTTTTCTTAGAAACTTAATGACCAAACTTGAACATTCTAAAACTCAACTCGATTCAACTCATTTGCAGCTCTAGTCACATACTATAGATTAATCATTAAAATATTGTTATTCTTCATATAAAAATTGAAAAGCTTTCTTGAGTAATTTTAGTTTTTCGCTTCCATTTAAGGAGTGCATCTAATTTTTTTAAATTGATGAAAAATGTAGAAAATTTCGAACAGGAATACTCCATTAGTGAATAATTTTATTCGATGATAAACTAAAATTATGGGACAAAGAGAAAAAGAGAAATAATCCATAATCATAATAAACAGGCACGATTGGCAGGCGTAATAGTATTGCTTGCATTCATGACTCACTTCCATTTTCACTATGAGCATAGCATAAGCTGCTACAAATTATAGAATCCGGGTAAGTGATCCTCTGCTGTCTGATTGTATTTTGGCTTTAGTAAAAAAATTGAGTTTTGACCATAATTTTATACTTGTTAGATTCGTCTCTTCGAAAGAAATTTAGAAACCACAAATTCTTAATGCAAAATTAACGAATACAAAAAAACAAAAATTGAATAACAACAAAAAAGTAATCCAATAATCCAAATTATTAGATTATTACCAAAGAAGGCCAAAATCAAACTACAGGCATCTAGAAAAAAAAAAAAAAACGTGACGTGAAATACTACTTTTTGGGGAACTCAAGTTCTGCCGATCTACATTCTCTACACGTGTAAATTTATTGACTTGTGATTTTTTCGATAGCTTACGGAATCGACCAATCTCTCTGTCTACAAAATGGCCAATTAACTCGGGACCAAAAATTAAAAAAAATCGCGAGGTGAACTGACTCAATAAAAATTGATAGCATTTGTATAGAAAATATGATAACAACTCACTTTCCTTTCCCCTAGGTACACACCGAATTTACAATCTCTACAAATAAAAAAAAAAAAAAAAAAAAGATTTCACAAACCCGAACCGGAACCATAATCGGTGATAAAACCCGACACATCACAGGCGGCCCATAGCCGTTGACTGAACTCGTACTGCATATTATGGGGCACTAAGGGGGTCCTACAGAGGGGACACGTCTTCTGATCGTGGTCCATCCAACGGTCCACACAACCCCGGTGGAAAATATGCTTGCAATTCGCCAACCACCTGATCTCCTCCCCAGCCTCGAACTCGTACAGGCACACGGCGCAGCTCTCCGTCCCGTCTCCGGCGGCGGCGGCCTCGAATTCAACGACAGGGAGGAATTCTCGGATCAGGGCGGCGGACGGGGCAGGGTAATCGAGTGTTCGGGTCGGATTTTCTTGGGGAGAGAATTCGGGTTCGAGAAAATCGGAGAGGCCCAGATAGCGTAAGAGGGTTAGAATGAGGAGTCTGATGAAACCCAGAAGGGAAAGTATGTGAACGAAGAGGTTGGGGAGGAAAACTTCTGTGTAGCCCACTGGAAACCCCATAGAAATCTAGAGAGAGAGAGAAGAAGAAGAAGAAGAAGAAGAAGAAGAAGAAGAAGAAGAAGAAGGAAGGAAGGAAGAAGAAGAAGAACGAGGCTGAGAGGGAAGGATGGAGGAGAGAGAGAGAGAGAGAGACAGAGAGAGAGAGAGAGAGAGGGGAAGCTTCGGATTCTGCTGTGATGAAAAAGGTTTGGATATATAGACAATAGGTATAGTATAGACGAGCTAGGTGCAGTAGAAGGCTAGGGCAACAGCCTGTGACGTTTTGCTTGTGGGGCTCACCTAACATTTTACTAGAAGCATATACTAGTGCATCAAAAGTTATTGAGATTTTCGTTTGGTAGTTTTAATTTAATTTAGTTTTGAAAAAAAATATAATAAGTAAAGAGAGATAGAGAGAGAAATGAATGTAATAATTACAAAATAAAATTACAATTGTGAATAGAGTAGGGATGACGAATGAAAAAAAAACTGTGGTGGCTAACTCATATGGTAAAACTCTTGGATACCTCACATTGTATCATGAGATTGAGTTTCATTTCCCCGTCCCTCATGTAATAGAGTAGAAATGACGAATGAAAAAAAAAAATATTGTACTTTTGCATTTTGCTACCACACCTCAAAATTTAAAAGGTTACGTTATGTTATGTTGTATGTGAAAAATTTATATCTAATTCAAAATTAATTGACAATGAGCAGAGAGGCACAACATTTTATTAAGGGATTATTACCTCTAGGTCTATAAAAGAGATGTCTAATTACCAATAAGGTAAGTTATTTTTTTTAATTACCACTAAGGTAAGTCACTCTTTTTTTAAGTTTAAGTTTAGGGTACACTTTCCTATTATAGGGTTTTAGTGGTTTAGACACTTTCATAAAGTACTCTAGGATTTAAAGTACCCTAGGATTTTAGGCAATTTCATAGGGTACCCTAGTTGTAGGGTATCTTGTCATAAGGGTACTCTAGAGTTTAGGTTTAAGGTGCACTTTTCTATTATAGTGTTATAGTGGTTTAGGAACTTTCATAGAATTTCCCCAGGATTTTAAAGCTGACTTTCAGTAGAATGCACTGAGTCGATATGATCTGCTAGGATTTTAGGCACTTTCATAGGGTACAATTAAATGAGGGTACCCTAGAATTTTAGGCACTTTCATAAGGTACCCTAGGATTTTAGGCACTTTCATAAGGTACTCGAGTCGTAAGGTATCCTAATCATAAGGGTATCCTAGTCTTAGGGTACCCTAGAGTTTAGGTTTAGGGTGCACTTTCCTATTATAAGGTTTAGTGGTTTAGGCACTTTCATAGGGTACCCGAGAATTTTATGCACTTTCATAGGGTAACCTATGATTTAGGCATTTTTATACGGGTTGGGGAGTTGAGGAGAATTTTTCAGAGTTAGACTTGACCTAATGGTAATTATGGGATCCAAAGGTGACCTGATGGTAAATATCTCTTTTATTAATTGATCACACATTTTATCTCCAAGCAATGAGAGACAACAATAATACGAAACCATTATATATAATTGATCACTTATTCTATTTTTGTTGTGCTTGTCAGTGACAACTAGAATCCAAGATTATAACACATCTAGTATTTAAAAAAGGAAAAAAATTATAATAAAAAAAAAAATCACAGTGTGCTTTGATTTGGCTAGTTAATTTTTTTGGAAATTGATATTTACACTCCCAATTTTGATGCAAGGGTTCCAAGATATAGTGGTTTTTCAAAATTACCATTCTACAAGTTTCATGATTTACTTCAGGAACTCAAAAAAACATTTATTATTCTTCTTTACTTCATGCAGTACCAAAAAAAAAAAAACTAATAGTTTTATTAGTTTTTCTTTTTCTTTTTAATTAGGAAAAAAAAAAACAAATAGTTGCTCAACTTCTTTTAGTATATGTCACTGAATTGCATATTTCCATATATGATGTTTCTTTGGTAAAGCCTTTATGTTATTGTCTCTATGTTCTGCACTAGGACAACCTGGATAAGTGGTTTTCGGCCAATGATATTGTAGAAGCACCCTTATGTTCATGCAAAGTCTCTTGATAGTTTTATTACTTTTTCTCTCAAGAGTTCTCTAACTTTGGTGATATGTTTTGTTTGTCTCACTATGAGTTTTAAAATATAGATTTGTGGCCGTTATAAAGATTTTGAGGGAAAATAGTAGATAATGAGTATAAAAATATAAAGATCTTGTATCGCAGCTGTTATGAAGATTTTGCAGCATCAATTGTATGCTATTTATTTGGAGAATTCTAGCAATGTTTATTTTTATTTTTATTTTTGTGCAAAGTGGCATGAAGCAATCTGACATAGATGCATGTTTATGTTGTAGATGTTTAATGTTTGGAACATAATGTTAATGTTAATGTTTATAACCTAATATTTATGTTTAGTTTTGGTTCATTTTTCCGTTTGGATTGCCTTAGTAAATAAGAAGATAATGGGGGTCGAGTGACTTCAGTAATTTTTATATCTTAAAAATGGTAGTTTTGTAACTTTATTAAATATTGAAGTGTCTGCATAAAAAAAAAGGGAGCCTCAAAATCAGCACCCAAATTTTTTTTTTCATAAGTTTATTTATAGAGAGAGACTAATTCGGACTGCTGCTGTATTTATGAGAACTCAAACCATTAAACATTGTTAGAGGGTATTCAATACTACTTTCCCAATTGGTTTGAAATCTTATACGCTATAATTAATTTAAGAGGCGTTTGGCGTTTTAAATTCTCAATTACTTAGAGTTTTGAAATAGTATTTACATGCTACTAATTGGATAGAGCCGGAACCAAATAAAAAACGGATTAGTCTCGTGGCTGGGGTCTAGTTAGTTTCACACACATATTGGTTAGGTTTTGGTTTTCAATTTTTTATAACCATTCAAAATGGTCCAGTTATTGGTTTTCTTAGAGAAAAGGGACAAATTCACACTGCGAACACCCCTAGTTTGAGGGATCTGTTGGAGCACATATTTCATAGTTGATTCTTCAATTTTTTTGACAGTTGATGTTTGAGGGATTTGCTTAGAGATGCCTGTAGGGGCACTTTCTTGGTCACTTAGCTCCGGTCTTGTATTGAGCTCAAAACTGTAATGTGCAATTATCAATGTTTGAGCAATAAGCGAACTACAATTGTGTAAAAAATCGAGTTAATCAGACATTGGTAGCTTATTAATCAAATCCAATAATCTTGCTAACTATTTCTAAAATCATATTTGCTGTAGTTTTTACTAAAAAACTAGATTTGTTTACTAAATTAATAACATTGTCTGATTGACTTAGTTTTTTACTGGATTGTTAAATTGCGTCCAAGTAAAATATAATGAGCAGTTCGAATTATGTTTTTGAGCTCGGGACAAAGCCCGAAGTGAATACACAATAGTCTACTTTCCATTTGGCACATCAGGCCACCTGTCCAGTTTCATGAGGTTACGATTGAAATCACACAATGCCCACATTTTCTTGTTACGCTTCTAGTCTGGACTCCGGACTTTCGGACCTTCACGTTTCCGATATTTTTTTGACGATTCGAACCATCCAAAGTATTTAAAATGTGTTTTCAAGGGTTGCAACGAGAAGTATAGTTTTGTAAAAAAACTACTCAAGTCAAACCCTTCATGGTATTTGTTTTTTGTTGATTTTTTGCGGGGACTCTTAAAAATACTTTTTAAACACATTTATGGTCAAGTAAATTACTGTGCAATTCTGTTCAAAAAAATTTTTACTGTGCAATTCAAGTACAGTACTTGTTTTCTTGGCAAAAAAAAAAGTACAGTACTTGTTTTATTACTTTTTTGGGTTGCTGTTTACTCATTTTCTTAGTTTGAAGGCGTCAGCAAACATACTTACTCCTATTTACTTATTAAATATAATTTCAAGAAATATTATCGAGAATCCAGCCACCAATCTCTTGGCTGGTGAGCAAGAGTGAATAAGGGTTTGCCAATCGGTGGGACAATCTCGTGTGGCATAGGTCAACGTGATTAGACCTCCAACCATTTGGTCGTAATCATGATCTCAGAGTTAAGGGTTTATTTCCTCTTAAAATTTCATGCGACGCATTTGTTCCAATTGTAATTGAGAGGCCGAATAAACATATGACGGGATTGATTTTCTATAATTAGACAAGATGTACCTAAGTTGGACACTTAAAAGAAAAGAAAAAGGTCAACATGATTAGAGACCAGGGCAAGTTGACAAAACTGCATACGTGTCACGTGCCTTTTCTTTTCTGGTAGGAGTAGTTTATTGGGGAATATCAGTGGATATCTGCCTAAAAAATGCACGACACTCTTTCTCCTTTTCTCCTAAATCTCTTGTACAAATTCAATTGTCATCATCTAGAAACCTCTAGGTTTCAATACTAGATTGTTGTTAAAATATTGTTTTTTTTTTACACGAAAATCAGATTATATTTATAAACGCCTAACAAACAAAATTCAATACAAAGATCTAGGACAAAGTCAAACTAATCATCTTAATAAAGAATAAGAAACGCACAACGCAATCGATGTATTTCACCCTAACCTAGACATGATCGGACGTAAACAGTTACACTTACAAGATTCATACCTAGAATCAGCATTTCTAAAAGAGACTTAATGCTAGTTAAAGATAAAAGACAAAGAATACCTAGACGATCAGATGGACTCAAACCAAATTTGCTCGCACCAATAAACTCCCAAAACTACAGATTTTCAAAGTCACCACGAGTTGCACTACCATCAATATCATGTAGGGTAAGAACACTGCTGGCACAGATACCATTGTAAAGCAACCACGTCTGAAAATACCTGATCTGTAGATGAAAATTCGTCCGAAGATGAAACTAACAACTCTCACAAGGCGAGGGACATAACCCTCTCAGATCAGACGACAAGTCGTTGGTCTAGAGAAACAAAAGAAAAATAATGAATGAACGAATGAAGATAATAAATAGTACCATAACCCTCCCCTCCCACCCTTATGGGTATTGAAGCCCTAGGGGGGAGGGGAAGGAGGAAGAATAATATTAGTGGTTGCTAGAATTTTCGGAGAGAGAGAGAGAGAGAAAAGAGAGAATGCTCGTAATTTGATGGGGTCAAAAAGAAAAAATTCTAAAATTCTCTATTTGGAGAAATGGGGAGGACTATGCATTTCAATGATGGTACTATTATATTCGAGTGCAAAACCACAACTATAACACTATAGGCCTTGTTTTGTTTGGTTTTGAAAACTTAGTTTTGAGAACCAGGTCTTGTTTGGTTTCTCCACCCAAATCATAAAGTGGGTCCAAGGTCTTCCACCAGTTTTTTTAGCCTCTTTGTAGAAGACCAACTTTGAAACCTAGTTTTGAAAATGGTTTTCAAAACCGGGTTTGCAAAATCCAACCAAACAAGGTAATCATCTCTCTTGATAGGTAAGTGAACGAGAAAATATGAAGGAAAATTTTGATTATTGTTTTTCTTCGTGTATTTATATGGAAGAATACCGAAGATCAAAAGTAGATATTGTCTTCAACCGAAAAAAAATATTCAAGCCGATAAATATTAAGGTCAAGATACTTGTAAATACTAATAATGTTAAAATACCTGCAATTAATTGTTATCTTGTTTGTAATAATAAAAGTTACCAAATAGAGTCGTTAAGGAAATTTATCCGTCAAGCAAGTTTAACAAGAGTTCCGAATAATTTAGTATAAACACTTCTAATTAAATCACCATCGTTGCTCAAAAAACATTCTTTTCACGTCGTCAAACAAGTTTAACAAGAGTTGAAATAATTTAAGCTCAATTCATCGTCAAAATACATCCATATCACCATCGCTTGCCACCAGTTTTCTTAATTTAGCATAAATAGTCAAGTACGTCTATCATCATCACGCAACCCAATTTTTTGCCCAATTTTTTGCTAATCATTGAATCAATCACTCATAAATATGTACCCAACAAATTAACTACCGTAAGTTTTGCTTCACTTTTTTTTTTTTAACGGGAAAAACTTATATTATTAGGCCAAAAAATGACACTACCTTTCCGAAAATACAAGAAAACAAAAAAATAAAATACAAAAACCGCAAAATTGTAAAACACCATTGATGGAAATGAATCCGCTCGAATATTTTACTTCACTTTTACTTAATCCTTTATAAGTAAATCCAACCTCCGAGTTACTGGTTATTTTTAACTACTCCGTTGTGGACGATGTTGTAAAGTTCTACTTGAAAAACTAATGATATGGCTACCTGCGAGAGATTGAGGCCATGTTCTACTAAAAAACATTAGTTTTGTTTTAACTGAAAAATCATTTTATTCAACTAACAAAAAACTGGTTTTTAAATCTAAAACCACTCCATTCCAGTACTCTTTACAATAAACCAAAAAACTAACTACCCTTTACAATAAATCAAAAGGCAAAAACACTTTAGTATAATAAATTGTAAATTTAAACTACAATTAAATTAAAGGTTTAAAAAACTAAAAAAAATAATCAAAAAACACGTTAGTGCAACATGACCTGAATGAAATCATATTGGAAATGAAAAATGAGCCGAACCAATAGTTGTCGTAGACTCCACCTCAGTCAGCCAAACAGTCCCATCGGCATCAATCTTCTCATTTGAAAGGAGGACAAAATATGTAACATCACCACCCACCATGAGTTTTCACTTTCCATTCATTTTTTTTAATTTTTTTTATAGTTGGACGTCCAGACAAACTTGAAAAAAAAAAATTCAACGAAGAAAAAACAAAAAAATCAAAAAATCAGGTTAAGTGTTTTTGCCAATGGACCCCTAATTCCGAGACTCTGGAAAGAACGATCGGGTATAAACTTCAATGGCTCTAAAAATTGGCTCACACTAAAAATAGAATTTAAGATCTTAAGTAAAAACAAACTCCAAAATCCGAAAGCAAAATCATTGCCAATCTCTTAAGCCCGCAACGTAGTAGAACTTAGAAGCCACAGGACAGGATATAGTGGCATTGTTCCACCCAATTCGGGAGTGGAAAGTGGCCCCATAAACCATAGCCTTTTTGTCCAAAGTGGCCTTATGGCCTTGTAGCATTATTTTCAAATTTTTAATGATTTTAATTATTTTGTCGTGCATGAAATCAACTAGTAAAAATATACTCCCTCCTGTTCAAATTGTTGCTCCTAGTTATTTTTTTGAGACCTTTCAACAAATTGTTGCTTCTAATTAACATTGAATTTTGCTCAGAGCACCTCCAATGCACTATCGAATAAACTTATGGAAATAAATTTAGCCGCGTACACATCAATAATCTGTATGCTCCAATGCAATGACTAGACGGATCTTCAATTGTGAAATCAAAATAGGAAATACAAAGGC
Organism: Vaccinium macrocarpon; assembly: GCA_022606695.1. Taxonomy (NCBI): domain Eukaryota; kingdom Viridiplantae; phylum Streptophyta; class Magnoliopsida; order Ericales; family Ericaceae; genus Vaccinium; species Vaccinium macrocarpon. Next base: position 1,668,920 of record CM040176.1, on the reverse strand, counting down.
CAAATTTGGCCGACTTTTTAGCAGATGCTAAAATGAAATTGTGCCTAAAAAAGGGACTATTGTGGCATGCCATATATTTCTTTTACTAGTATTTGTTTTTTCGTCTTCCGAAAAGAATTATTTTCAGGTTTTAAGTCCCTTCGCAATTGGTAGTATTTTTTGGGTCCATGATTCTCCTAATTTTAGAATTTTTTTAAAGCTTTTAATTTGGTAAAAAACTTAAAAATAATTTCAAAGACCATAAGAATGCAAAAATAAAAATAAAAATGTGTGACCAAACATTGCCTAAAAGATAAAGCCGAAGCCAAATAGTGGGAAAAAAGCATGTAAAACGTGGCTTCCAAGTTAGCTATTAATTAACTTTAAGCAGCAGTTAAAAAATGGCATTTGGCTTTCGAAACCAATGATATTCAATTAACCAGACACAAATAGCTCCCAACTAGAAAAATTAGATGAGTACCCACCCGCAAATCCGAATTTATTCCAATATTATAGTATATCTTAATTAATAACTACAATAATTGATGATTACACATTTGACCTTATCTTGATCCCCAACTAATCTAACAGTCCGACTATGTGTACGGATGGGCTCTGCAGATATGGGTTTGAGGGGATAATTTTAGGGTTCCACACGAATGATTTGAACCATTCAATAATTATTAAAGAATTTTTTGAGTGAGAACATACAAAATTAGCTCAATCAAATAAATGTGGTGCTTGTTCCAATCAAAAAGAAAGATTAATAGATTGGATCAAGCACCTACACTTATCCGATTGAGATAATTTTTAGATGTCACGACTCAAAATTACTATTGAACGGCTTGAATCATTTATGTTAGACTCCAAGTGGTCCACATGAATCCATATGTGCACCATCTCATTGGCTCCCACAACATTGTGTTAATCTATTGTCCTTTATTATCCATATACAGATCGGAATTGATAGAAGTCATAGAACTCAAGTTCAATCCACGTTACATGCAAGTGGAGTGGTAGCTCAATGATAGCACTTTGTACGTTCATGTATTTGATGAATGTTCAAACCTCACCTTCCCCATCTAGAATCCTTTAGATTATAGTAGTATATTTCTTGCCTTGTCAAAAAATAAATAAAAACAATAATAATAAATAAAAATAAAAAGGCAGCCATCCTCTTGTTCCTCCACCTTTTGGTCAAGTTGAAAATATTCTTTCTTTTTGGGAAAGGCCAACGTTGAAAAGAAAAAATTAGTATGAAATGGGGGATTTTGAAATTTCTCAACATGGATTTTCTTGGGTTTTCATCTAGAAGTTTGAATGAGCTTTTAATTCATTGAAAACAATGGTTGCGTATATCATTTGCAAGTTTAGACTATTATACTAGTAAAATGTATGGCTATTGTATTACTATTGTATTTGGTTGACTCGTGACACTAACTAAAAGCGTGAGAGGGGATGACTAACACATACCAACTACAAAATCAGAGTAAAATCGCACACCCGTGTTCGAAATCCGGTCAAATCAATTAATACATAACGTGTAAAGATAATCAAGAACAGAAAACAAAAACGGAAAAAAACACAGATTTTACTCAGTTCCATAGCAAAATATTAGGTACATTTATGGCTCGCACTAGTTTTCCACTGCGTATTGGATGAAGAAAAAGTACAAATTTCGCTGCGTATTACCATGTTTACCTCCAACTAGGCTTCACAAGCGCAACAACATATCAATTCACAACTCAAGCAGGTCTTTTTTAGTACGGCCAAACGCTTCTAAATTTTCTAGAAATTAATACTCAACGCTTAGTTACAAGAATTAATCGGGAAAGTTTGGCCTAATTGAAATTTGGTGGCTTGCCTTCTAACGCTTCTATGCATGAAGCTCTTCGAGGCTTTTCAAACATTTTTTTAGAACATTGATCAATTGTTCCACCGTCAATAATAAAACAAAACAAGTCCCATTACCAATCCATAAACACTACAAAAACAATGAGATCTAGGGGTCTAATTTGGGTCCCCCCCAGCCCCCACTTGAAATCCCATCATGATAACAGGAGAGACAAGGAGAATCCACAGGCCCATAAAAATATATTATGAGTAGAGACCAAACTTTAATTGGGTGGAACCACAAGTGAAGGAGACAAGGACAAATAGCGTCGGTGGTTCGAACCCTGGCCAACCAACAAAGCATCGTGGCTCGGATATGGACACCCCTCCTTCCTCCCCATTTCTGTTTGAACATGAGGTTACTGGGCCTGGTTTGGGCTTTTCCTAGTCAGGCTGAGACATCTATGGGTCCAATTGTCTCCCTGACAAGCACATCCCTCCAAACTCAATTCTCTCCATAGTTTTAACCTTGAATACATTAAATGTGCCCACAATGATTGCTTAATGTTTTATTTATTTAAAAGTAATAACAAAAGTGATTGGGAGACATTTACCACACACACACACCTCACACGCCACGACCGGGTGGGGCCCGTATAGGGTGGGGTGCGGTGGGCCCCGGCCCAAGACGCTGAAATACAAAGTAACAAAGTTTGCCATTGAAATGTATGTAGACATTTATTTAAGTAATAATGCCAAAATTGGTTTTATTAACGTCAAAATTGTAATGCATAAGAGTCTTGTACTCTGCACTTGATATGAGTTTTTACATACTTGAGTTTTGACATTATTACTATCCTTTTTTGTTTTCCTTTTTTGTTTTCAATTTTTGGAGATGAAGATTAGAGAGTCATTCTGCCTAGATTTTTGGTATTGTTGTTAATCTTTTTCTCTTTTTTTTCCGTTGATTCACGTTATATTTTTTTAGATTAATCATCCTTCTCAAAAAGAGGAGTCTAAAAAATATTATTCAGCTGCTCCCACTTTTACCCATTGGATCACACCCACGTATTGCAACCATTGGATGGCTCCCAAGAGCCATCTATATTAGATTTCATGCTGGTGTGGGACCCACACAAATATATTTTCGATCATAATAGCGATTGCGATTGAATTAATCACATGCTTAAAAAATAAAAAAAATAAAGTAAAAATTGTTAATTTCCAAGACAATAAGTTGGCTCTTGAATGGCCAAAAGAAGAAACCCTCCCTATTCTCAACCTAATGCAAAAATTATGTTTTCAAACCACAATTTGATCAACCACCTGCTTGACTCATTTGACTTTATATAACCAGTAGTTACAGAGTGCTGCAAGTATAGACAAATAGTTAGACTAACGTTTTACCCCCAAAAGTTATACATCCAAAACAAATGAATCCATAGTTTAGTATGTGGATTGAACATAATTGGTATGCCCTAGCCACGGGCAATATGCTAGTTAAATCATAACCCTGGAAAAGAAAACGCCCAAGCTGACATTTTTTGGCTCTCAAAATGGTTCCGCATTGGAGGAGAAAATTTCGGTCTTGATGCCAAAATATGACTTTGGCTATTAAAATGGCTCTCCGTCTGAGATACTCTTACACTCCACTATTTATTTGATTTGAATTCCAAATGTTTGAGGATGCTTAAGACCACACTAATAAAGTACAGGTAGGCTAATTTGGTAATGAGCTAATCTCAATTCTCACATTTTTGGGTGGCCACGGACAGATTTCATGCACTGGATCTATTTTTCTTAATGCTTAAACAGATTGCATCAATCATTGTCACCTCTCTAACCCATTCTCTTCATACATGCATACCCACAAATCCTAGTCCCAATCATATCTTCTTGTAACCCTTGTTTGGGGAATATTTCTGTGGAGGTCCTCTTGGGGTGTCTTTGTCAACTCTAAATATACTTGTAACATCTTCCACAATTGAAAGTTTTGATGTAGTTATTTTGCTATTATTTAGGTGATACCCACAAATGTAATAAGAATTAAATCATATTGTAGGATACAAATAAATAAAGTAAAAAATGATGGAGAAATTTGTTGTGACTAATCTTCTGAAAAAATGGTTATAAAATAAACATTTTCGATCAATTTGGACTTAAGGTGAGCCCACATAAAGGCAAACTGGACAAGATTTGATGGTAGATAGACCGGAAGTGGGCTTTCTCCACAAATAGTCTTCGTAGAGGAATGAAACGTTCAGCGTTCAAAAAGAGAGAAAGGAACGCTTAAAATTGCATTCCGAGAGAGTTGACTCACCCTGTCTTCATTGGAAATCGCCGAAAAAGAAGAGAAAAAAAACCGTCTTCATTGGAAACTTGCATGAGTGGCCAACTTGACTACTCTAGTTGGTTGTAATTTCTCCCGCCAATTAGTTTAACTCGTTGCACATGCGAAAAAATCAAATATTTATCTTTTTTCTTTTCTTCTGTTTCGTATTTGATTTAGATCTCCATCTACCCCGATTGGCATATTCACTTAACCCTCATTTGGATGCTAAGCTACTTGTTACGTAAAAGTTAGTTTACGGAATTGCATCCAAACGAGGCCATCGGGGTATTTGAGTAGACTTGGCTATTGCTGTCTTTAATTGAGAAATTCAGGCTTGAAATTTGGAATTGCAGCTGAAGTAATTATTTTTTTCTTTTTTAAAATAAAAGTGCAAGCATAGTATCCCCATCACCTCTGTCAAAAACTATTGTCTCGTTCACATCGTTTTAGTATTTGTATACGGGATCTTACCGCACCTATGTTAAGAGTGAAGGTAAGGTCTCAACACGTAACACGTGTGGGTGATGTTAGAGGCCCATTATTTGTTCGAAGTTTTTATGGGGAGCCCAATTCATTTATTTAACTTCAGGGCTAGGCCTAGTTTTTTTTTCCTCTCTTTTTTGAACAGGTAGGCCTGCTAAAGTTCTCAATGAAAAGCCCATTCCCAATTCAGTGAAGAGCACTGGCCTCCAATATCGTTTTATTGGGCCCGAAGAAGAGTCCATGACCCCTAAGAAGTCTCTATCTTTTTCTTTTTTTTTGGGTACATACAAAAGAAGTCTCGATCACTCAAAAGAAATGTCAATTTTGGTTCCGTAGCACCCGAAAACATATAAAATATAAATTTTTATTGTTAAGAACAGAATTTGCTAGAGCTAAAGTTGGAGATGTAGCCGCTTTAGGCTTACAATAATTTATGAATTTTAGTGAGTCTGTACTTTGTTACCCCTTATAAATATTCTAGCAAAGAAAAAGGCTCAATCTTTAATCTTCGCTTTGGGTCACCTAAAAACTTAGAGCTAACAAAGAATGTATTGTTTTAGCTGGTTAAACATTTATAAGCAGGGTCGGCTTTAAGTTCTGAGAGGCTTAAAGATACTTTTTAAAATAAGCCCTCAATTAACTTTGCATGGTTTAAAAAAAAATAAAAAATACTAGAGAAGAATAAGACTTTTCATCTAGAAGTCATTACAATTATTTGAAAGCAAAAGTATCCAAAATCGATAACCATTACAATATATCAAAAACTTTCAATTCCAACATAAATTCTTTCTATTAATTTCGGAAAGCTCTTCTCTTTTTTTCTTTTTTTTCCAAAATATCTTCAAGATTTGCATGATAAAAGATTAGCTTTTCCTCAGAAGGGCAATACTTGGTAAGTGAGGTATATTCTCGAAAATAAATTAGTATGCGATCATCTTTTAACTTTTTTTATGCAACTTAGGCCCCCTTGGTTTTTCAAAAAAAAAAAAAAACAATAGGGGCCAAATTTTATCATGCTTGGACCCTTTCACTTGGGTCTTATTTTAAATTGGCCCCTTAAAATTATTAGATAAATTAACTTTAAATTTTTTTTAGGTTTGATTACAATATATAATATAATTGAGGCCTCCATAATTAGTCAAAAATTGAGAATTTAAAACGGTGGCTTTATGGCCCATAAACATCTTAGTTCACAGGGTGGGCAGTGCTAACGTAAAATAGTGCACTATTGAACATGATTCTATCTTGTAAATGTAAATTGGACCATTGTGCCCTTATTATCTATTTTAGTAGTATATTATCTAGTTTATTCTAATAGTAATTTTCATCCTGAAAATTTATGGGCATGCCATCTTGATAGTATAATTATCCCGTGAAGTAAAAAAAGAGGTCCACCAATTAATCTCCACTAATTACGGTATTCATGAAGTCAATCCCTGTCTAATATATATCCATATATACTATTTTTCTTTATATACTAACTAACCATCATATTTACAGAAACTCTAAAATCAATCAATCAATCAATCAATCAATCAATCTCTCTCTCTCTCTCTCAAGATCTGTTACCTAGAGATGAAGGCAAACATCCATGATTGAGGATGGCGTCGTGCTGATGAAAAAGAGAACGAACCCGATGGCAACAAAATCAATCTCAGTGACGATAGAAAAAGTGACCACGACAGTGGTTGGTGACTACAATGTATTTTTTTTATGGTGGTGGTGGGTTCCAGATCTTACTAATAGTAGTATTGTTTTTTTGGATTCGATGGTGTTTTTTTTTCCCTGATTCAATACTGGTTGGTTTTAATTTGTGATAAAGTAAGAATGATAAGTTAATAAAACCATGTTTAGATTCATACAGTGATTATGGTTTATTAATTTGCCATGTCGAATTGGATTTGGAGTAACCTTTTGTTTTAAGGTTTAATGGTATCAATTTCATGAAAAAGCACAATCAATTTCATGGTAAATAGTTTCATAATGATAGGAGTTTTTGATAAACTATGTTCATCCTTTAAAAGATTGTTATTTCATACATTGATTATGGTTTATTGACTTGCCATGTTGGTTTGTTCGATATAAAATAAATGGTATGGTAGTGTAGTATATAAAGTTGACTAGGTTTCATGTTGTATTTGTCACTTAATATTTTCTAAGCATGAATTATGGTTAATTTGATTACCGTGTTAGGTGGATTTGATAAAATAGATGGTGTGGTAGTGTAATATATAAAATTGACTAGGTTTCATGAATTATGGTTAAAATGGTTTATTGATTTTTCATAATTAACCATAATTAATATATGCAAATATACCTAGTCAATGCATGATTTATTTTATTTTTTTTTGTCTTTTTTTGCGTTGTTTACATATCACATTTAATTTAATTTTTTGAGATTTTAGGTGTGAGAAAATTATGAGAGAGAAATATAAGATTAGGAAAGAGAGATTTTTCAAGATAAGAAAGAGAGAGATTGAGGTAATTTAGGAAATATTATGAGAGATAAATGTTAGAGAATTATGAGAGATAATTATTGGAAAAATCATGAGAAAAATATTAGCTAAGAAAATTAGGAAAGAGAAAGAGCGTTTTGGGATTTATTTGAATTTTAAATGGAATCATAACTATTCAAATCTCATATGATAGAATCATAATGATATTTTTTTGTATAGAATGCGTAATTAAGGGCTGGTTTGGGTGAATTGGGAAAATTTGTTTTTTAGTTTTGTCCTTATTCAAATTTTTTTTTGCATTTGTTGGTTTTTGATCGAATTTTTTTGTGATTTTTTGGTTTGTCTCGAAGAAAGAATTCTAAAAAGTATAAAATTGTTAGCCAAACTTAAAATTTTGTAAATAAAGACGAAAAATAATTTTAAAAAATATAACAAAAAATTAACCGAAAATTAACAAATATAATTTTTTTAAAATAAGAACAAAACTAAAAAACCAATTTACCCAATTAACACATACCAGCCCTAACTCTCTCATTTTATTACTGTATTAGGAAAACTCACTAAACAAACTAAAATACAGATCTTCGTTCTCGAAAATCTCAGATCCACTCCAACTGTAATGGGTCTCCTCTCTCTCTCTCTCTCTCTCTCCGACTCGAAGCAATGCTTTGTGAATTCTTCAGGAGAACCCTAACTTTCCATTTTTGATCCAATTCGCTTTCTCTATCTATACAAACACATATCTATAGTGCATATTTCGCGCGAAATCGAAGATGTACATGTCATATGGATGGCCGCAGGTGATCCCTCTTGAATCGGGTCTCTGTCCTTCTTCCGAGAAGATTATTTACCTCAAAGTCACTAATCGCCTTTTGCTAGTCGTCGCTCCTTCTCATTTGGAGCTCTGGAGCTCGTCTCAGGTATATTTACACTCTCAATTGTATCTATTTACTCGAGTTCATGTTCCATGTTGATTTCTGTATATAGAGCTACACACACACACACACAGTGGTCTAACTACGGTGCCGGTCCAAATTGCATTGTGTAAAAGGAGGGAAAGTGATTTTTTTTTGCAATTGAGATGAATCCGTAGCGAAATCTGAGATATGGAATGGAAGTAGAAAAAGAGGGGAAGAAAACTAGGGTGGCAGTTTCATTTGCTCTTCTTGGAAGTTTCTTTGGGTAGTTAAAAGGGTATTTCGGGAAATTAAAGTGTGAGCCGGCTTCATAGCCGTCGTTCGCACCAACAGTGGTGTTCCCTTTATAGTAGTAACCAGACGCATGGGCAGACGCGATGTGCCTGCGAATGTGTTATAAAACATCCTGAATTATGATTATTTTTATAAAGAAATCTAGGATATGGAAGTAAGAAAGAGGGGGGAGAGAATTTTTTTTTTTTTTTGTAGAAGTTTTGTTTTTTTTTTTCCTTGCAGTTTTTTGGGTAGTTAAATAGGTGGAGCCTCCCTTTCTAATAGTAATAGATATATTTACAAAAGTTGTGTTGTTACTACTTAAACAATGTTGGTGCATTGTTGTGGGAACCCAATTTGCTTTCATTTGGAAAGTGTTTTCAGAAATAAATATAGATGCATGGTGGGTAGTATATTTATGCTAGTTCATACTTCTTATTCTCTATTACTTCTTGATCAATGTTGGTTCATTGCTTTGGAAAATTGGATTTGCTGTTGTTTGGGGAGTGATTTTTTGAATTTGACGTTCTTTTGTAAATTTTACTTTAGCACAAGGTGAGACTGGGGAAGTACAAGAGAGATTCAGATTCCATTCAAAGAGAAGGAGAGAATGTGCAAGCTGTCTGGAGTCCAGATGCCAAGTTGATCGCCATTCTTGTAAGTTTGGGATCTTTGCTCTCATAAATGATATTTTCTGTTGGTTTCTGAATTGTCATGGCTTACATTCTAGTCTTTTACGGTTTCGTGTGAAGTCGTGATAGTTCTCGTGGTGCTAATATTGACCCATAGCCAGAATACTAAAAGGAGGATTTGTATCCGGATGATAGGTTAAAGTTATTTTTAAGGTGGATGAAGTGGTGACTTTAGCTCTCTCGATCTGGTGGGACGATTGTCTTGCTTGCTAGTTGATATCGTACTTTGAACTTTGGTCAGGAAAGATTTAAGAGGTTTTATGGAATAAAGGGTCGAATTTAATCCCAATTCAGGTTCTGAGCTGAATAATGACAAGGACTGGCAAATATTTTTTTGGGTTTTTTTTTCTTGATTCAAGAATAGGCATCAGTATCTCGCTGGTCAGTAATATTTAATTCGACCTTTCGGGATGAAACAGATGCATCATATTGGCCCAAGTGTGATGCCTAAAAGTGCGATCAAGGAGTGTGGTAATGCCTGTGACTGCTGAAACTCCCAAATTAGATGGGTGTCCTTATAGAATTTTCGGATATTGAATTGTATCTATCACTCACATTGCTGGGCTACTTTTGCAGACCTCATGCTCCTATCTTCACGTTTTTAAGGTCCACTTTACTGAAAAAAGTTTACATATTGGAGGAAAGCAACCATCTGGCTTGTTTCTTGCAACTATTTCTCTACTTCTCAGGGAGCAGGTTCCATTTTCTGATGCAGAAGTAGCAACGTACGTGAATCCTGATGTTATACGTTTTATGTCTGTGTACAAGTTCAACTCTGTTAAAATTAGCCTTGCTGTCGATAAGGACTTTTAAGGTTAATATCAAGAACTTTAGTTCATATTTCCTTAAACCATATATAGAAGGTGAAGACTAATATCCCTTGGATACAATGAACTATGAGTACATAACTGGATGATCCTAAAGATAATGTTTATTCTGCCGTATTCGTATCGTGTAAGAAGGCTTAAGATTTACCCCTTCCAGTTCATTACTGCTGCTGGAGAATTATTGTGGTTTTCAAGCTGGATACGGCCTGTACAATCCACATACCCAAATGTGCCCTCATTAGAAGATACAGGTCCAAACGCCTCCTCAACAAGGACTCATTTCTCCTTTTGGCGGTTTTTAGGGGATTGTACTTCTCATAGATCAGAAAACTCAGTATTACAGCTGTAGAATTTTAATTGTATTGTCTGTTCGTTTGGTACATATTGAAAAACTGATTGTTTTTGTTGAACATAATGAAGTACCCATTTCCATTGTTACACTATTTTCTTTTAATCTTGCATTTAGCATCAAACTCATGAGATTTTCTCTGTGCATCATGGAAAATTGCTGGGCTTATATTGATGTTACAATAGTTGGTTTTGTTCTTACCCTTCTTTCTTTCTGTTTTTGGGATGACCAGGAGCAATATTACTTGTGACAGCAAACACTTACTATTTGGACTATCAGATGGATCTTTATATAACATTTCCTGGAAGGGGGAGGTAATGTTTATGTGGTGGGCACTAGCAGTTTTTATCAAAATTTTAATGCAATATTGAACCATGCATGCAAAAACTGTATTTGAACTCTTTGCTTTCAGCAATATCTTGCTTCTGATTTCATATCAAACAAAACTGGCAGCTTCGGCTTTTGATTTCAAAACTAATTAATTTATTTTCAGTGCAGTTCTATGGGTCCTTTCGACTTAACTTCCACCTAGAAGAGGGGAATGAAACAACTAAGTTATTATACTCTCGAGACAATGGTCTTGCTTCTGAAGGGGTTCATGGAGCCTTCATTCCCAGTCTTTATTCATCTCAAAGGCCTGCAATTGTCCAGCTGGAGTTCTCTCTGTCCTTACGGTTGCTATGTGTGATATTCTCAGATGGACAACTGGTCCTATGTTCTGTAAGTAAGAAAGGTTTAAAGCAAGCTGGGTCAATTAAAGCTGAAAAGTTGTTGGGGTCTGGTGACGCTGCATGTGCTTCCATAGCTTCGGAGCAGCAAATCCTTGCTGTTGGTACCAGAAGAGGTGTTGTTGAGCTATATGATCTTGTAGAATCGATATCACTCATTCGTTCCGTATCTTTATATGATTGGGGGTAAGCTTTTTTGCAGTTGCCTGAAGCTAAGCAATTTGTGGGATTTCTGCTTAGTTACGAGATTTAATTCTATTCTTTGGGAAAATACTATTTGCTTATTAAAACAAAGTTTGAATTTTTTCTTCTTATTACGTAGTAGAACATTTCAAGCAGCTTTCTAAAGTACCACAAAAGGTTTCCAAAGTAATCCTCTCTTTCCTCTGCTTCTAGTCTAATACATATGTTTCTTTTAACCGTTCAAATTCGTCTATCTGCTTAATCCCTATCTAATATTTTTAAGTTATTTGATTATTGTTCACTTCCAAATGGTCAAGACGTCAATATCAAATTGGTGCTTTTTACTCTCTGCAACAGTTTGTTCACATAGTTATGTAAATCGGCATACTGATGCTAGGAATGGTCCAATGGTAGCAAGGGCTCTCCCTTTCCTTGCCTCTGAATGGATGAACCATTTGGGACTCCTGTCGAATAGCCCATACCTTGTAATTTGAATTTTTTTGTCTTCTTACAAGAGCCTTGCTGCCATTTTGCTTCTTACTCCATAGTTCTGCTCTTATGATGCATTCTTTGATCGCATGTCATTTTGAAATGGATCTATTGTCTTTGGTTTGTTTTTGTTTTGATGGTTTACTTTTATTAGACATTTTAGTAGATGATGGGATGGGACTTCTCCATTTTGTATCCTGATTCCTGAATGATGACAATGTGTCTTGCCTGTCGTTTTTGCAGATATTCAGTGGAAGATACTGGTCCTGTCAGTTGTATTGCCTGGACTCCTGATAATTCTGCTTTTACAGTGGGGTGGAAGTTAAGAGGACTTGCAGTTTGGTCTGTCTCTGGGTGTCGTCTAATGTCTACTATACGGCAAATTGGTCTAAGTTCGGTGTCTTCTCCAGTAGTTAAGCCAAATCAGGATTGCAAATTTGAACCTCTGATGGGTGGCACCTCACTCATGCACTGGGATGAATATGGATATAGGCTTTATGCTGTTGAGGAACGATCATCGGAGCGAATCATTGCATTTTCTTTTGGAAAATGTTGCCTTAATAGAGGAGTTTCAGGCACTACTTATACCCGTCAAGTTATCAAAGGTGAAGATCGACTGCTTATTGTGCAGTCTGAAGATACTGATGAACTGAAGATTTTGCATCTTCACCTTCCAGTTATGTATTTTATTTAATCATCCTGTGTACCTTTCTTATATTTTGTTGTATGATACGTATGCTGCTAACGTTGTTTTGTTTGAACTAGGTTTCTTATATATCACAAAACTGGCCAGTTCTGCACGTGGCAGCTAGCAAGGATGGGATGTACTTGGCTGTGGCTGGCCTTCATGGCTTAATTTTGTATGATATACGACTGAAGAAGTGGAGAGTGTTTGGTGATATTACACAGGAACAAAAGATTCAGTGCAAAGGCTTGTTATGGCTTGGGAAAATTGTTGTTGTCTGCAACTACGTTGATTCTTCCAGCACGTGAGCTATATGTACATTTTTGTTTGTTGAATTCCTGTAGGCTATTACTTAGTACCAAAAAAGCAATAAAACAAACTGAAAAAGAATCCTAGGGGCAATTTGAAATGATGTTGGTGACCGGAAATTGAAAACCATGCTTATAGTTTCAACAAGCAATAGTATTTGATGCGGTGATGATACCCTTGCTGGTGGTCCAGGCATTTATGGAACCTGATCTTCCTTTTGCATCTAATTTGCTTACTGTACACAATCCCCATCTTTTGTACTTGATGTGAAGACACTGATCAGACAGCAATTCGATTTGCAGTTGGCTGGTCAATTAGTTTAATTTTGTTAGTTATTTGTCTATTCAGACGTGACTAATATCTGGTAATAAGTGGCTGGGCTTGGACATGAGAAGAGCATGGAAACAGGGGTTTCGTGTTACCATTATACATACTAGGCATAGATAGATGACACATCATGACAGGTTTTAGAGTGATGTGATGTCCAAGTTTCCTTTATTTTGTCTAGTAATGCTAATAAATGTAACCTGATTCTCAGAAAAAAGAGGTTATAGAAATATAATCAGAATCAAGCTGGTCTCAAAACTATGTTTCTTGGAGGTGGCTTTTGGCAGAGGAGACTTTTGAATTTTTTATGGAAGTTGATCATTCAGTACTATTCAAGTGTTAGATTCAGATGCTGATTATGAAATATCTACTTGAATTTTGTTTTACATTTCGGAAATCAAGTGCATGATGCATTGGCATGCCTCAGATTAGGTGAAAATGACCCACACTATAGAGTGGCATTGGGCGTATGCTTATTGGGACACTTAATTCACATACAACTTGTGGAAAATATATTCTGCTTTTCTACCATTTTCTCTCAATTTTCTTGTTTAAGCTTCACGGAATGCATTACAAACCTTACACAACTTGAACTTAGCCAACGTTACTTCATCTTTGGAAATGTACTTGCTAAGTTGTTATTGACTTGCTTTACCAAACCAGAACCTATGTAAGCTGTTACTGAAGGTGCACTCAGAATTAGCAATATTTGTGCTGTTTCTTGCCTGAAGATAATTAGCTTTAATGCATATTACTTGTTTTTCAGGTATGAATTGCTTTTCTACCCTAGATATCACCTCGACCAGAGCTCATTACTTTGTAAGAAACCACTGCTTGCAAAGCCAATGGTGATGGATGTATATCAAGATTATCTTCTTGTTACATATCGCCCGTTTGATGTCCATATATTACATGTGAAGATATCTGGTGAATTGACACCTTCTAGCACTCCTGATTTGCAGGTAAAGGAACATTTCTGTGCTCTCTGCTTCTCATTTGACTTGATTGGAGGAACTGATTTTTCTTGTTGATGCTGTTTGGTTTGCAACTTTTATGTTGCTCAAAGAATGAGATTGTTTATGATTATTCATCATTCTTCACACGTTTTTAAGTGATAAGATGACAAACAGCTTTCTACAGTACGGGAACTCTCTATCATGACTGCTAAGAGCCATCCTGCTGCAATGCGTTTTATCCCTGATCAGCTTTCAAGAGAGCATGTCTCAAAAAGTCATATCTCAACTCCTTTTGATATGTTAAGAAACGAGCCTGTGAGGTATGCACTTATTGTTGAAATTGGTGTATACAATCTACATTTGCACTACAGATTCACAAACTATGAAACTCCTGCTGGATTTTTTTTTATTTCTCTAGGTATTTGAAATCTTCTTTTGATCGCCCTAGGTGTTTGATATTGAGGGTGAATGGGGAACTTTCACTGCTTGATTTGGATGATGGGCGGGAAAGAGAGCTGACTGACTCTGTTGAATTGTTTTGGGTGACGTGTGGTCAATCAGAGGAGAAGACAAACTTGATTGAAGAGGTTTCCTGGTTAGATTATGGCCACAGAGGGATGCAGGTAAATTCTCTTCGACAAATATATTTTCGTTTTGAGTGCTTGCTTTGTTCTACTCATCTGATTCATCATTGCAGGTTTGGTATCCGTCTCCAGGTGTTGACCCTTTCAAACAGGAAGATTTCTTGCAGGTACATTTGGATTGTTGTTTAGGCTGTTTAGCATTTTTCTTACTTTTTTTTATTGAATGAAAGAAGCATGGTAATGTGCACATAAATCAAAATGATTATTGGGTCTGCCCTCTCTGATGCCTTTTAGCTTTGACTTGAGGGCATGATTCCGCAGCAAACGCGACGGTATAGGGGGACCACTGTTTCAGTGGTATTCTGTGAGCAGCCACTTTGTGCATTTATTGCCAAAGGTTATGTCTGTCTCCAATCCATCTGTTTTAGTGGTATTCTGGGAGTAGCCACTTTGTGCATTTATTGCCAAAGGTTAGGTCTGTCTCCTATCCATCCCCCGCCCATACCCCCAATTATTGGGGACTAAATGGGTTATGTTATTGTTGTTGTTGTTGTTATAGTCTTATGTTGTCAGTTGGATTGATTAGACAATTAAATACCATGAGGTCGATGGTTTAGTGTTTGAGGATTTATAGTCCTGATATGATCATCCGGGTCATACGTATTCTGAGATAATCGAGTAACTTGACATTAATTTTCAGTTAGACCCTGAATTGGAATTTGACCGTGAGGTATACCCTCTTGGTCTTCTTCCAAATGCCGGAGTCGTCGTTGGTGTTTCCCAGAGGATGTCGTTTTCAGCTTGCACAGAGTTCCCTTGTTTTGAGCCATCTCCACAAGCTCAAACTATACTGCATTGCCTACTCAGACACCTTCTTCAGGTACCACTTGGACCCATTAGCTTGTAGTTCAACATGAGCAGGTTATCATCTCTTTATACGTTTATGAGATAGACCCAACTGAAAGTGCTGTCTTCCCTTGATATTTGGTCGTTATTGCACCAGAATCTTGCTTTGTTTTATTGTAAGGCTTTTCGGTTGTTTCATAAGTATGTCATGGCAGCATGATGATATCACTCTATTTGTTCTGTTTTGATTTACATTTCTTTCTTCTAAATTCCCAGCTATGTTTCTTATTTTATGTTCGCCAGAGGGACAAGAGTGAGGAAGCTCTGCGTTTGGCACTACTATCAGCGGAGAAGCCTCATTTTTCTCATTGCTTGGAGTGGCTTCTTTTTACAGTATTCGATGCAGAGATTTCCAGGTAACTCTACTTGATCAACACTCCAATTCCGAGCCTTGTGACTATGTTCCAGTTTTTCTCTATAATACTTATTTCAAGATTCAGTGAAGGAAAGGGCTTTGGGGCTGGTATGGTGCTAAGAATTACATGAAACTGATGCTGAAGTGAAAGGAGCTTTCCTGCACTTATTATCTATTCTAACTGAAAGGCTCTATGTTACTTTTTGCTGAATTTTCCTTGTGGAAAATGCCATTTTCTAAAGCCGGTTTCCCCCAGAAGTTTGAGTCTCCTTCACTTACCTTTGATGCAAATATTTCATCCATGCTGTATTTTAAATCATCTGTTATTAGGAAAACATGACCATTTTGCTGTGGTTGGGGATGGGGTTATAGCGCTTGAGATACTGGGTGGGTACTGGGTAGGGAAGGAGTGCTTGGCTTTGGAGCTCTACTACTATTTTCTGTTTATGTATCTCTTTTTCACAATGTTGTGACTGTAGTCTACATGATAATGTTTCAGTTTTTGATCGTTTCTGACTACTCTCTTGTAGGCAGAGTGCAAATAAAAACCAAAACTCTCTCCCTATGCGTCCTGCAAAGTTCTCTCTTTTGGAGAAGACCTGTGGTTTAATTAAAAACTTTCCGGAGTATTTTGATGTGGTTGTTAGCGTTGCAAGAAAAACTGATGGCCGACATTGGGCAGATTTATTTTCTGCTGCTGGAAGATCAACAGAGTATGTCATTTCTCTTCTTTTATCTTCGATTTCACGTATTTTGTAGTGTATTGCTGGTGGTTTCCCAGAGCCATAATTAACATGGACAAATACGTCAGATTCCGACAGTTTTTTATTTATATTTTTTATGACCGACTTGGGAACATTAAAACAGAATAATATGGAATCTGATAGAAGGGTGGGATTGACCTGTTAATTCACATCTCCCAGGTAATTGGGTCATGGTGGAAGCATGGAAAATCTTGTTTTCTTGCATCATGATTGGGGCACTGTAATTTGATGGGCAATTTTGCAAATTCAATAAGCTTGTTTCCTTTTCCTTTACTTTTAAGAGACTGGTAACTTATTTAAGAGATAAGTGGGAAATAAGTATGTTTGGACTATGTTATATAATGCATTTTTGTGTGGAAAATAAGCAAACCACAGGAGGCATTTTTCACTAATTGATAGAAGTTACCAAGCATTGGCATACCGCTAAGTTTGAGGGTAACCAGTTTGTGCAAATAGTACCAGCAGTTCAAATCAATCGGTTTAAAAATAGCTAATGGCTTTACATGTATTGTCTAGTTGTGAAAGGGAGTGCTTTGTTATGCAGTAGTGATCAGTGTGTTTGTGGAAAGTACGCATTACTGATGGGTTTTGTATAGCACCTACAGCCTATGATCGCTTCTGGAGGAATATGAAATGTTTGTGAGCTGTATACACCAATTGAGTTAATGCCATAGTCCAACTCTTCCAAACAACACAACGTCAAATCTACTTGATAGAATCTACCAGCTAGGCCTGCTGAAAGCAATTCAAGTTCCAAAGGGTTATATCCACGTAGCATTCTCTTTACACTTGATGACTTCTACCTATATTACATAGGCTTCTGGAAATAAATCAAATTTTTGCTGTGACACTTGAAAACCTGGACTAGGGTATAGGCTATCTCCCATACTTCCCCATGAGATATTTGTTTATATAATGGAACTAGACAGTCCATGTAGCATATGGGCTGCTCTTAAGTGGCAATTCATTTTAGAGTGGGTCATCTTTTTCTGTACTACTATTCAAGTCAAAAGTTACTTGACTCATTGGCGAACACAACTCCAGTTCTGTGAAATGTATAAAAGTAGGTCTTCTTGCTCAATGAAAAATTTAAAATTCTGAGGTGTGGTGTTATAGAATCTTTAGTTTTTTCCTAGTGGACCTCTGCTGGCCCATAGTTAAGCTGACGAAAGTGAGCCTTTGTTATGGAAGATATTCTATGAGGGGTAAAAGCTTGCTTTGAAGTGCGAGGAAGTAGCTCAAGTCTGAATATATGATGGCCCCCCTCTGCACAATTAATGCCAAACCTTAGGTTTGTATTCTGTGTTTTGAATATGCTCTCAGCATACTTTGATCATGAAGGCCTTAGCTGGGACATAATTCTTGATAGATGCTTAGGACTTTGTTCATGGCTTTCCTCTCTTTCGGGTTGGTAATATTTTGTGTTGTCAGTTACCAGAAATGATTTTTTTCCTCTCTGTTTTGAATCATAGGTTTGGGCTTTTTTTTTATTACCAACTCCTATCATGAAATTGAATTCAACTTCCACTATAACTGATGACATTTACTACTTGTGCTAAATTCTTAAAAAATCTCTAGGTTGTTTGAGGAGTGCTTCCAGCGAAAGGTGGTACGGACGGCAGCATGCTATATACTTGTCAGTACTAAAATCATCTCCTTTTGTAATGTGTAAGCTTTGTAATTTACCAGATGTACTAAATTAGGAAGTTCCAATACAAGACAAGTGTATCATTTTGTCTATTGGAAAATAACATTGTAGACTTCTTAAATATGGTGGTACTGTGTTTACAATATCACATGTGAGTAATGTTCTTCCTACAATTTAGTTCATGTGAAACTGGTATTCTCAAAACCTCTTCTTTGATGGAAGAAGTTCCAGCTGTGCATCTAATTTTCAAATGCCCATTCCAGCTGTGCATCTAATTATATAACTTTGATGCCAGGTGATTGCTAAACTTGAGGGTCCCGCTGTTAGCCAATACTGTGCTTTACGTTTATTACAGGTAATCACTGTCCACAGTTGCCGCAGTAGGTTCCATTTTCCCTTCGCCTTGGCTGTTAAGTCATTCTACTTTGTTATAGACCTGATAAGGGGTTTCAAAATTCTTCAGGCAACACTTGACGAATCTTTATATGAACTTGCTGGGGAGCTGGTATGATATTGATGTACTCCATTTTTTATGCTTCATTAAGAAAAGGTTAATGCTGTAACTTTTCCCCTCCAACATTGACCTTCCTCCTTCATTTTCAGGTGAGGTTTCTGCTCAGATCTGGAAGGGAGTATGAACCTTCAAGCGCAGATTCAGAGAGACTATCACCCAGATTCTTGGGATATTTTATTTTGCCTTCTAGTTACAGGAGGCAATCTTTTGACTCAAAAAGGCAATACTCTCCACCACTAAACTAATTACCATGTGAGGAATCCTATCAAAGGTTACTAAATTTAATTACTTAATTTTCTGGTTGCAGCCCTTCATTCAAAGAGCAGAATGCACACATTGCTTCTGTTAAGAACATCCTAGAAAGCCATGCCAGCTATTTAATGTCGGGAAAAGAACTTTCCAAGCTTGTTGCTTTTGTGAAAGGCACTCAATTTGATCTAGTGGTGGGGTAACTCTCGTACCTTGTTTATTGTGAATAAATGACCCTATTTCGTGATCTTATTTCATGTGCTTATAATCTTATTGCAGGAATATCTCCAAAGAGAAAGGTATGGAAGTGCTCGCTTGGAGAATTTTGCTTCAGGGCTTGAATTGATTGGACAAAAGGTAATCTGGATTTTTTTTCCATATGTCGACTTTCTTGGGGCATGTTCGAAAATGTTCTTGATTAGGTTTGGTGGGTTAGGGAACATGTGGACGTCCACATGTCTCTCTGGCGTTAATATGATATTTGCTGCCAACCCCTAGTACCAGAAATTGTATCCTATCTACTTCCCCATACGGGTAACGACCTAACACCATGGTGACTGGTGAGTGGTGTATTAGTTCGGCGCTCTTCATCCAATGACCCAAAATAATTCTCCTCCCCTTAGCCCGGTCTTCATTCCGCTTTTGAAATACAGTATACTATCAAGCCACATGTATGATCTCATCGATTCTTCCGTGGACCTCTCCATCCACATAATCCCAACTTTCCTAATCCTCCCTAAAGCTAATGTGGCAATCAATCACGTGCTTGATTTAATTGGGTGGCTGATGTGTCTGCAGGTTAGGTAGACATGAATCTTAGTCACTGTGTTCACTTCACATTTCCAAAAAATTGTCTAAAAAGATTCTTTCTTCATCTCTCATCTTTCCAATCATTAATCACATTTCTCTCTCTACTCATACCTCTCTCTCCAATCGTTATTTTCATTTCTCTCTCTATCTCTCCCCAATTATTACACCTCTCTCTAATTATTACTTTTTCCAAAAACCCATCCAAACACTATCTAAAAAATATTTCTCAAAATATTCTTCTCAAAATTCTCAACCAAACAAAGCCAGTATCTTCAAGAGGCTAGTTTTCCTAAAAAGAGACGCGGAAAAGAATATTTACCCTTTTTTCTTCTGGTTTCTGGAAACTAATAAGTTGCTTTAACCCATACAATTTCATTATTTTAGTTGGTTATATCCATGCCTTAGGAAATGGAGGCCCGAGTGTGAGTCTTTCTCCCTCTAAAAAAGAATGGAACAAGAAAAAAAAAATGCTCAGAAGAAATGCCTGACCATCAACAATTTAAAAAAATTGCATCACTTTTTGTGGGTAATTCAAGGCTATACTACTTGGGAAACAATCATACAAAAAACGCTACCAAATTTTGAAAAATGTTTATTAGTGAGCATGAGAACACTACCTTTAGGCTTTTAGAGGCATTTGATAGTTCATAGAAGATCTTTTAAATGTTTAGGGGATGTAGATGTTCATTTATACATGTGGCGTATTGCATTTCCTGACAATTGAGTTGTTTATAACGTGTTTCCAGCTTCAAATGGGTACACTACAAAGCCGGTTGGATGCAGAATTCCTTTTGGCTCATATGTGCTCTGTCAAGTTCAAAGAGTGGATAGTTGTCCTGGCCACTCTCTTACGCCGTTCCGAGGTATGATTTACATGAGTGACAATGACATGTCATTGTCCCCTTACCTGGGTTCTTTATTGAACATTTCGCTCATATGCTGTGTAACAGGTTCTTTTTGATTTATTCCGGCATGACATGCGGTTGTGGAAAGCCTATAACGTCACTCTTCAGGTCATTGTCTCTTAAAAATTGATTAGGTTACAGTGACTATCCATTTACGTGCCTCACTTTTGTTTCTTGTTGCACCTCGTGCCTTTCAGTCGCATCCGGCATTTGCTGAATATCATGATTTGCTTGAAGCCTTGGAAGAAAAACTTTCTTCCGGCGAAACGACGTAGCTTTTCTCAACAAGACATTTTCTCAGGGAGCTGAAAAGATTTTAGAAGAATCATTTTTCAAAAGGAATGGTAATTCATTTTGTTCTTCCGAGCACGGTCTCTTCGGGAATATGTAACTGGTGCGTTGGATGAATGTTCAAGATGCGGAGAAGTGCTCTTTGTAGATAAGGCAGTTGAAATTCCAAGTCGCAAATAGTTTTTGTGTTGATATCTAGTTTTGTAGTTTGTACGATGGGCTGGACCTAGGATCTTGTTATTTGTACACAATTTTATGCAATAACACCAACAGAAGTTTTACATGTTCTTTATGAAGGTGGATAGTTCCTTGATAAATCTTCAAACACAGGAGTAGAAGTTTTTTGTTGCGATTATTTGAACTTACAATGTGAACCAACTCATGGCACGTGCAGACTATCAATGGATGTTTCCAGGGTCATGGGTGGAGATAATTATGTTACTGATTTCAAATTACAAGAGTATGAATACTTGACCTCTTTGAGTCTGATTTCACGTCATGTACAGACATGTTTGTGTGCTTACAATTTATTTTTGACGATCAAACTTGTCCCAAACATCTATTTGAAGTTGTTCACCTTTTCCCTTTTCATAGTAGATGGATATATGTAAATAAGTGCTGCGTGTTAGCAATTTTCTGTAGGTGGGTCTACATAGATCATAATTACATATTGTATATTGTCGAATAATGTTTAAGTGGTGTTAATATTACCCATTAAGTTGTGATTATTTAATTAATGTGATTGGATAATTGACAAATCTCTATTAGCCCGTATTTTGGTTATATCACGTGCGTTAAGTCGTACAAACTTATTATTCAGTGTGGAGATCATTAAAAGGCTCATTAGGGTTTCATCTATTATGATGGACTATGATGAAACCAAGACCCATAAATATTTGGTTAAGTTTTCATTCCAAACCATTATCTCTTTTCTCATACCATCCCATTATGTGTGAGATTAAGGTCAATATCAAGAGATTGGAGGTGGAAGATGAACAACCACACACAAGGTTATCATCTTCCATGACGACAGGTACATATCCACTATTATTTTCTTCAACATGAGTTATTGGGTTTAGGGTTTCTTATGAAATTCTTCATTGCGTACAAGTTCTGGCTAGGATGATTGGGAAAGATCAAGGCAATTTAAACCACTCACATCACAGTAGTTGCGTAAAGGCCGTAAAGGAGGAGAAGAAAATATCCCTTATAAAATTCTTGCGGGATTACTAATGAAGATATCTAAACTCTCGGTTTAAAAATCAATGGGTCGGTTCTAGGAACATATAAAAAAAAACAAAAATTGACACACTATCTCAACTTTTGAAATGGATGACTTGGATTACAATTTTACTTAAACTCTCTCTTATAATTTTAAGAGAGAGAGAGAGAGTTTAGTTGGTGTGACTTTTTTTTTTTTTTGTGTCTCTAGAATTGCCCCCCCCCCAAAAAAAAAAAAAAAACAAAAAAACAAAAACTTGCAAATAGAAGAGCGGCTCTAGTTCAAGATGAACTTTTTAAGTCCCATTAATGGAATGAAGAAGTGAATCACCAGCTGAAACTAAGGGACTCAAAATGCAGGTTCTGTGCCAAGCTAGATGAACAAGCGGCAGCAACCTCATGTCTCATCTTCCTTGGGCCACATACAAGAACTCCAACACTCGGTTCCTTGCGCTCGAGCAAAATTCCTGCAAGAGCACCTCAATCCATTGAGATCTATGGATTTTATAGAAATCGTACAAGAAAACGCAAAAAAAAAAAGAAAAAGAAAAAGGAAAAGAAAAGAATCTTCCGCAGTGACGAAGAGACAAATATTTTGAATACATTTTGAGTTTGTATCGGTTGTTTTTTTGAATGAGACATCAGATTGAAGCAACGATTGACTTACTTTTTAGCTCAGGTCTTCCACCATAGTTCACCTTGGCAAAAGACTGGTGGGGCAAGCTTTCCAACTCCCTGTCATTTTCTACGTATTGAATATGTTCAACTTCCGTTGGTTTTGTTCTCTTGTTCATCAGAAAACCTATGCTGGCCGCTATGGCAATGGAGATGCATGCGAGCAACATATTTATCATAGCTTGTAGCGTGTGTGAGTAAATCTTGTTCGTGTTGTGATCGACGGGGTAGATGTAGTATCGGGTAAGGATGCCCATGAAGAGGAGGTAAACGATGAAAGACGACGATATAATTGCACCGAGCCAGAGCCAGCCGTTAGGACCCAAAGTTGGAGATAAAGGCGCATCCTTGGCGTTAGGCTTGAACCAGATGGTTCGAAGGATCTTTGGCTTCTCTACCGGCGGTTCTTTCTCTCTTGTTACATAGGCATCAATTTCTAGCTCCAAGTTGGAAAGGGCCGAGGGGTTGCCGGAAATTGGAACGAGAAGATCTAGCATGGTGAGGTCCGATGAATACTTGAAGGCACATATGAGAAGAACCCGTGAGGTCTTGCTTTTCAATGTCGTGCTTGTAAAGATGAGCTCTCTGATAATGGAGATGAAAGGCGCGATGCCACTGCCTCCACTCACCATTACAAGCATGTCATGCCTGCAACAATTTTTTTGGTACAAAAATCACCAATAAATCCCATAAATAGAACAATGATCGATCCCCATCTCCCAGTCTTCGAGTCTAAACTTTACTTTTATCACACGATATGCCGTATAATCAGATCCGTGTGATAGAAAAACGGTTTGTAAAGGTTTCAATTAAGTTTTTATAGCATTCAACATTGCACCTGTAAGTTTGTTTTTAGAAAGGTCGAAGGGAGTGGCATTATGTAACCAAATCCATGGGACCATCCCCATGATGACACTCTCACGACTTGAAACTCTCCTGGCTGCTCTGATATCACTTGTCGGACTACTTTTCCACCATCTTACCTAAAACCATTTGGTGTTAGGAAGGGTTTCATTTAAGTTTTTTATTACATTCGACATCGCACCCGAAAGTCTGGTTTTAGAGCGGTTGCATGGAGAGAGTGACATTGTGTAACCCAATCTATGGAGGCACTTCAGGTCCAACAATGAAGGTAACATTCCTTATTTATTCAACATTTTGCGTACCTGAAAAAATGAGTTGATGCAGGTCCATGAGGGCCTTCAATAGACACGTTGAGATGGTCCACCGGAGATGGCGAAGAGAGCATCTGATAGAGCTTCTTAGTCCAACTTCCTTCATTCTTGATGATGACACTTAGCTTGTCTGGTTCAAGATTACTGTTGGAGCTAATGCTGAAAGGGTGCCACTGCAGCTTTGAAATGCTTGGCACATTTATGAAGATAGTGCTTGTTGGAGTGTAACTCAAATCTGAAAGATCAAAAACCAAAAGCAACTCATAGGGTGCTTTCAAATAGTCAAAAATCACATTCCTAAAATTAATTGAACAAACATATAAGTACGATTGGTTGCTTTAAACCTTGAGTCTTTGAGAAGTTGAGCTCCAGGGTTTCGAAAGGCAGAACTCGGGCAGAATCCAGACGAACGCTTTGTCGCGATTGCAAGAACCTGAGGTAACGATCGATGGCAAAGAGGTAGAAACCGGGGAGAACGGTGTAGGCAAAAGTGATGCCCAAATGGAAGATGTAAAAAAGCATGAAGAGGATGTACAGATAATGGGTGTAGAAGAAGAGCTCAAACATATTTTTCCTTATGCGAGGATGTGTTGTTACCCACAAGAATAAGCCAAATAGCAACGATAGTTCTCCAGCTACATTTGCTACACCAGTGGAAGCCCAATCAAGCATCTGTATTCATTTCAAAAAAATTGGACTTAATGGGGAACTGTAGGGCTATAAACGAACGAAGCTATTTGAGTGTGGCTCATGGCTCGGCACATTAAGGCTCGTTTGGGTCGTGTCAGGTTAGCTTGTTTAGTAATTGAGCCGAGCTCGAGATCGAGTTTTAGGCTAGTTTAAGCAACGAACTTGGTAAAGCTCAACTTGGTATTCAAAAACATAACTCATTTACAAAGACTTGTTAAGTAAATTATACTGACTCGGCTCATTAAGAGCTCGCCTCTTTTACGAACGAGCCGAGCTCAAGCTCAAGCTTAATTTTTGACTCCTCAGTTCGACTTGTTTGCAACCTGTGAGAGATAATGTTTTCTGCACTCTTAGACCGTTGGCAACGGTTCTCGACATTGAAGTCAAATGCCCGGACCCCTACTTCACAAATACAAAAGGAAACAAGTGGAAGTTTTAATGGAGTTTGAGACAATTTTTAAGTATTAATAGGCTCAAATTTGCATAGGAGAGTGGGTATGATTTTCTACAGGTCCTATGATAACACAAGTCTAAAAAGCATGGCTTTAAATATCACAGATCACAGAAACAAAATAAATAGACAAAATAAAGAGTGTAAGTTTTTGTACTCTCAGCTAGTTAAATTACTTGTTAATGTTGGAGATGCTCTAAATCAGCTTAGACTTTTATAATGAGTTTTCTCAAAATAAATTCTTCCATTTGAGTGATAGAGAGCAAAAAGTAAAAGTAGGGGTAGATGGACTTTTTCACTTCTCATTTTGGTTAATAAAAAGATCTACAAAATATATTTTGCACATATTTTCCAAATATTATTCTTATTATAAAATGCATTTTATACATATCTCTCAAACACTTTACAAATTCAATAATACCTAATACATTTTTGGCCATAATTCAAAAAACTAAAAATGCAAATTGCAAAAAGTCAAAAGGAGAGGCTCCCAAACACCTCTTCGTATCATAATTAAGGGTCATCATTCGGCCTGTGAGCCCGAGCCCGCCTAACCCAAAGCCGTCAAGTAGGTGGGCTAGCCCAGCCTGAATAGTAATGGATTGGGCCAAGCCTGTGAGCTCGGATTGGACTTCAACTTTTGACATATAACCTGGCCCACAAAAAAGAAAAGCCCAGTAAGCCCGCGGGGCGGGCGAACTTGGGTAGCCAAGCCGTCCCAACCCAATGATGACCCTTGATCATGATGTAATGGCATATTGTGCAGCTTTTGCATGAAGCCCACTGGGCCCAACAGTGATAGTCCAAGCCCACTAAAGGCACCGTTTTTGTGGACCTCGACGTACAATTCAGAATTGGACTGCGAGGCCGAAAGAATACAATTCTGTCGGGCCTCATGGGATTTCGAGCCCAATATGATGGAATACCAATCAATCTTGTTGGTCGGCGCCTGAAAAACACGTGTCAATCACATAACCAACTGGGTCCCACCAAGAATAGTTTAGTTTGCACAAATGATTGGAGTTAGGGATGGCATGGGAGGGTGGATACCACTACCACCATCCCCAATCTCTAAACTTATATCAATCTCCATTAGAGTTTTTTTTAACTTTTATCTCCGCTCCAATACTGGAAACAGGGATCAAACCTTAACATCCCTATTACCGCTTTCTAAATGAGATTCATCTTCAGGAACGTCGGTTGAATATCAAACGTGAAACTTTGCTTCATATGGCGGCTGAATAGCACAAATTTAATAGCATTACATTACCGTTGAACATTAAATAAACATTCAAATTTAATAATGCATAGATTTTCCTTCTATTTATGTGACCACTATTTTTTATTTTTTTAGTAGCAAAAGTTCAGAACCCTAACCTATACGTTATAATACACATATATGTGTTAACGGGGATATAGGGTGGGGATTTGGGAGGGGCGGGGATGGGGGCAGGGACTAGGACTGACTATACCCATCCTCTACCCGATCCCAGACAAATTCCCTGAATCCCCTACCCATTCTGGTAGGGGGCGGGTTGCATCGAGGCGGGTCGGCCGAGATGACCATTCTTTATTGGAGACGATAACTAGACCATTTTCTAAAGGAAAATGCTAATAAGACATACGCCCAAGGTTGAAAAAACATTCTACTATTGAAATGTGTGAAAAATGCATAAATAGTTGCAAATGTATTAAAAAGTGTAAAAAAAAATGCACTGAAAGGCGTGTATGTTCCCAGTGAGCACATGATAGCAAAACCCTTTTCTAGATAACAAAAACATAAGTGGACTAGAAAAATGTAGGAGTAAACATTAGGCTGCACAAAATAGACCCAAAAAATGAAATATATGTGCGCTAAAATAGACCAGAAATAAAATATATGTGTGCTAACTTCGTTCTATGGTTCAACGGGTCTGAATTTAGACCATAGGTTTGCTTTATTTTAATACGTAAAATTACTAATTTGAATCCATCGTGAAGGAGAGACATATATAGAACATAACCCCATTCTTTCTCATGCTAGGAAAAACAAAATTATCAACAATATTTTTTTAGTTATTTTTCAAAAGTATTACTAGTTAATAATTTTTGAAAACCATAAGCTCAAGTTTTTTGAACAAAAATATTGTTGTTGATCACTAGTTTTGAAAACAACCACCAAACAAATGGACTTGGGGTTGCTACTGTGCAACCCCCTGCATAGCAACGTACTATGCACCCTGTGATGCAGCCGCGCCAGAATTTTTTTGACGATCAGAGACGTTCACTGCGTAGATCTCGTTGAGCACTACAAGTGTATCAAAAATCAACTCGATGCGATATCGTTAAGTGTCTCATCGGAATACAAATACCTCGAAAAAAAATGGAATACAAACACTGGAACAAAGCCGCTGAACCTATGTTTTTCAAATTATTTGTGTTCTGATGAGGCACTTAACCATATCCGATCGAGTTAATTTTTGGCCTACTTGTAGTATTCGACGAGCTCTACGCGGTGAACGTCTCCGATTGTCGAAAAAATTCCTGCACAGCTGCACTATAGGGTGGACAGTACGCTGCTGGGCAGGGGGCTGCACAGCAGCAACCCCAATTCCCAAACGTAGTCTTAAATAAGTTGTTTGGTACTAGGTTGCCCATCTTCTTTTGCCAATAATGATGCATTTTCGTTTACTTTAGTAAAGGAAAAGAAAGGATCACAATATGTCCAAATGGCAAATGTTCTCCCGTGACTGAAAAGGTGTGAAAGCTCCACAAGGAATGAATGCCCAAAATGCAACATACACAAGCACTTTCAAGTTCACTTTGGAACCCTTTTCCATAATCACATCACCAAACTAAACTCCAAAATTTGCACAACCGAAGAAGTTTCTCAAAATAATCCATAACCATTCATTCTTTGTGCTTTCTTCTCAAATCGACAAAATGTTATGGTGGAATATCACGCTTCTACAAGTAAGTTCAAAACACAAAACAGTCAAGCATTCGGGTATGGTTCCTAACAAAGTTTCAATTCAATGAAAGAGGCTTAGGAATTTAATTAGATTTGCAAACGAGCTGAAGTTGTGAAAAAACTTTCACAGTAGACCAATCAACAGATAGTACGCGTTTTAGGCAACGAAAACTAGCTACACGATTGAGGCAGGTGATGTGTTGTCCTCCAAAAATGGTCATGCATTCCAGAAGGGTGACTAACAAAACGGTTCAAATTCAAGGAATGAGGCCTGAGAAGAATTTAGACGTGTAAATGAGACGAGATCATGAAAAATTTCTAATGTCTAGATCGAACAACAAAATTGAAAATGGAGGCATATCATGCACTCTATCTCCAACATTTCGTTCCCTATTGCAATGCGCTCTAGTTATAAGATTTTGTTTTGAGAGATTTGTATATATTGACAATCCATCGCATGGAGCAGTTGAAATTATATTGGGACAAATGAACAAGATGTTTTAGGGGCAACAAGTCTCGAGCCTATAATTTGTAGTAATGATAATATAATCTTCTCTTACTAACATGTAGTGGCGGATCCAGGATTTCATACAGAGGGGTTACCTTTCAAGCATAACTTCGAAAAAAAAAAAATCAAGTCTAAACTTAAAACATTAGGAAATAAAGTTTTTACAATTGACCCTGATAATTTTTTATCTTTTGAAAATCTTGCATGAGTAAAGTGACGTTTTGCACAAAATTGTAATTGATCAATAGTAAACAGACTTCTCCATCGATCTCTCTCATGGCCCAATACTGAATGAATTTTGAAGAAAACTTTAATAATTGTGTATGTTATCCTTGTGATTTGAACGGTAAAATATGTAGGGCTTATTGAGAAAATTCTTCATTAGCAAAGTTATCTTGATTAGACATCGATACGTATTGATTTAGTTCATTTTAAAAAATAATCTTTGTGTTTTGATACCTATCGATGTCAGATCAATATATTTTTTTAAACAAATGATCTTCATAACAAGCTCTACAATATCTACGGTTCAGATGACTAGGATACCAAATACACAATTATCATTTTTTTTTTATCAAAATACATTTAGTACTTAGTTCCTAAGTTTTGAATGGAAAATTGAAAGTTTCGAACAAGTACCTTTAATTATCTGATTGGGATAATTTTTTATGAGACCAGTCGAATAATTATTTTAAGGTTATTGAATTTCTGGTATTTTTACAAACCTAAAAAAAAAAAAATTCTGAAATTTCAGGGGTGGTGGATCCGCCACTGGTAACATGGGTAATAGGTATCCCATTTGTTTGTACAAATTAGTGATTCATTAAACTTGGCAATCCTTAGAATTAGGTATTTCGTTGTGACCTAGAGCTATAATAGTTTATACGACTCAGGAATAGCAGGAGGAAGGCTTATCACTTGTGAGAATATACAATAAAAAGGAGTCTGGTACTAGGTATTACTCATGTCTAGGGTGTAAACGAGTCGAGTCGAGTCGAGTTTTGTAGAGTTCGAGCTCGCTCATTTAGTAAATCAGCCAAAAATCAAGCTCAAGCCTTAACGAGCTGAGCCAGGATAATTTACTTAACATGCCTCCTTAAAAGAGCCGAGTTTTTGCGAGCTGAGGCAAGTTTTACCAAGCTCATTTACTAAACGAGCCTAAAACTCGAACTCGAGCTCGGATTGATTACAAAACGAGCCTTGCCGAATCATTCTTGTTTACAGCCCAACTCATGTCCATTGCACCAATGCTAAAACCCTGAAAAACCAGTTAATTCTAAAAGTACTTTTAGCGGAACACCCCATGAGAGGCGTAAACTTAAAATGACATTCTCATTAGCAATAACAACATGGGGGAAAGTTAGATTTATTACCTCGGAATATCTTTTGGTAATAATCCAATAGACAATGCAAACGACACCATGGGCAGTAAAGAGGACCATGGTAATGTGTCCAAGCCATATATGATACTTGATGCTGCCTTCTGAGGTGAGACCAAACAGAGGCATAACAGATGAGCTCCGAGTCACCGGGAAGAAGAGAAATGCAAGACATAAGTTCCCAACAACTCCTAGAACTAGACCAACTCTATCCAACTTCACTTCCCATCTGCCAAAAAAAAAAAAAAAAAAAAACCCAAAAACCCAAAGAAAAAGTCAATTTTAAAATAGTACTAATTTAAAATCTGTCATTGTCAAATAGTCCAAGTCATGAATTATGGTACTAGACTTTTTTTCTTACATCTTATCGCCTTTTTCGACTGCCCTTTCGACGGTGAAAGAGAAGTAGAGATGCAAATTAGTCGAGAAAGACCAAATCAATAGTGCAATGAACATGATGAACATGGCTAGTTCTATCCCAGAAACAACTCCCAGGCCTTTGATAATCATCAGTCGAGGTTTCAACAGAGGAATTTGATTCTTTCTGCCATTAACCCTGTCACACAAAAACCTTAAACATTTCAAGAAGTAGTCAAAGAAAAATGCGAAAAATGAAATAAAATCAAAATTCATACCTTTCCATGGAAATGCTGCTCAGTTTCTTCCCCAAATGGAGATATACACAACCCACAACAGCCATGAATAGCATGGGGAGTGTATAAACCAGAATCATTGCACCTAATATCATAGAATTAATACAACAACAAATATTTTAGAAATATTCCAAATTAGAGTCTATGTACATATTCAATAAATTGATAATTTTCTGTTAATTAAGTATAGGAAAGAACAAATTAACATGAAATTTAAGGAGTACTCAGGGATCCTGTAGTGCACCTGTAGAGCATATCTGGACTGTCCATCTCGACAATTAATAATACAGATGTATTTCTTAACTCTTATTGCTAATAGTTAACTCTTACAACTAAGAGTGTGTCTGCAAATCTGAACCATCGATTGTGGAGATGAACGGTCCAGATGTACACTACAGGGTGTCCTAGAGAAAGTGCCCTACAAGATTCTCGATTCCGAAATTTAATTTACCTTGGCTTCCAAAGTAAGTTGAATTGGTGTGATTAGCTCGAAGCTTGGCAAACCAGATTCTGAACATCTTTGTGCCAGTCATAATCCATACGATAAGGTATCCAAGAAATACTGCCATTATTAGTGTCAGTATAGCTTCACGGATGATTCTGATTCTTCCATGGCTATGGGAAGAGGGTGATCTCTTCACCAACATCCAATCCATCCTCTCTCTCTCCCTCTCTCTAAAAGTCAGGTTACTCTGCAAAGCATGTGGGGAAGAATCCTGTTACAAGTGTGATTTTATGTGGCCTAATATTGTGGGATTCTATAAGTTTGCAATGTATATGTTTGTTTTCATGTTTTTATACCTCATGGTGTCCGGGCCAGTTATTCCAACGAGATATGTTTTGACCCTGTTTATTTGTTTGGAATAATAAATATTGAATTGCATTATAAGTTCCAAGATATATCCTGTATTAGATTGATTTTTCGAGATTAAACTGAAAGATCCCTTGGGTATGAAATGTCACAGAAGATGGGATACTACAATACAATTGGTGGTATTAATCGTATCACAGCGGAGTATTTTAATGGACTTACTGATGTGTGATATGTTATAAATGCTTTTGCTATTATCTAGTCAAACAAACGAATATTGATAAGGATATTGTTCAAAAATTTTGAATTTTCATTGTATTATCTTAGGTAAGAAAATGTATGAAATCTAGACTATTGAAAACAAATCCGACAGTCCACATGGTGCACTACAAGAAGTGCACTGCAGCACCCCCGTTTCCTCTGTATTTCTGTACAAAATTACCAAAAAAATCTCTGACTTAATGACATCAAGAGTGTACTTAGGAGCCCCAAAAAGGAGATTTTGAGTTCCAAATATTTCTCTAAAAAATGCATGCATGATGCTGAGGTAGGGCCGAATTTCATCCCACAAGTGATGAGGGCATAAGATTCACGACTGGGCAAACTTCGAACAATGATACATGTACAACAGAAGTTTCCAACAAATCTCCAACACACTCACATGGTGTGTGGAGCTCACACATACTTGAGTGTGAATTATGTGTGGGCTCCATACACCATGTGAGTGTGTTGGAGACTTGTTGGAGATGGTTGTTGTACACTTATCATTTTTGGCAAACTTCACTTATGTGCCATGTGGTTTGAGTTATGTGTGATTACATTCCCTCTGGTTCACTTTGTTGCGCATGCATTCCCTGTGGTTTTTGTAAAATTGCAGCATTTCCAACTATGTTAACGGAGGTATATCTCATCTGCATCTTGAATCTAACTAATATATTAGAAAATCTAATCCAAGCCGTTCAGAATGTATTAATCATAGAGTAGACCATCTTTGTAAAAAAACCACGTTGATCAAACATCAATAACTCGGTGATTGGGTTCTTGTTAAACTGAAAGGTAAAATTTAATTTGAAAATTTACTAGATAATAAATTCTATTCGACCATGAGGTTTAGGTGTGTTTGGATGGATGTTGAAAAGAAATTTTTGAGAAGAATTTTTGAGATAGTGTTTGGTTGGGTTTTTGAAAATGAGAATAGTGAGATAATGATTAGAGAGAGATAGAGAGAAAAATACAATAATGAGGTAATAAGTAGAAAGAGATTTTTTTTGAAAAGAAGGAATTTTTTTGAAAACAATTTTTGAAAATGGGGAAAAAAAAGGAAAAGAACAAGGCCATTTGACCGACTTGAATTTTGGTATGGTTCTAGTACTCATTAAACTCTAGAATATCAATGGTTTGGATCCAATTTTTGGTATAAGGGATGGATTGGTTAGATTCATGGAAAAAGAAAAACCAAGAGGAGATGAAAGCATATTGACCTTTTAGTTATTTCCGTCAATGGTGCAAGCATTATTTCCATTAATTAGGTGCATTTGCTCAAATTCACAAAGCATAGGTGATGCAGATCCAGAAAAGTGAACTTGAGGAGGTGTACATATGACCCGAACCACAATGACTATAAGGCTTGATTTTCCATTTGGTAAAATCTTGGGGGTGATTTTAGCAAATGAAAAACCAAGCCTTAAGTGAAGCAACCCTTGGTAATATTATTCCCGACAGGGCACCATCCCACTACATATAATTTCGGTGTATCCCTACTTATCCAGTTGTAATTTATTATTCTTTTTTTTTTTGTTAGAATGTTTATTTAAGAAGTGAAAGGAAATCAATCTTATTCTGTATTGAGATATTGAGTTTTAAGGTAAGTCATGTAATTCGATACGCAGTGCACTATATATGTATTTTTGAAAAAGTGGCTCGAGCCACTGCTGTGCCTAACACTTGCCGCTTTTAAAAGCATATATATATATATATATATATATAAGCAGCTAGGGTTTTAAAAGGAGACTTCATCAGCCATATTTTTGGTCGTCTAAAAAGAGAGGGAATGCTGTTTATTGGTTTCCAACATTGAGTTAATCATATGGATCATTGAGCAACATCATCATCTTCAAGAACAAGGAAATGACGAACATCGAATTAGTGGCATTTTTTACAGCGCGGAAAATAGAATTAGGGGCGAAAAAGCAAGAAATTCCCACACCATAATGCCACAAACTCGAACGAGAAACAAACCCACCCGATTTACAACCTGACTCAACATCAGAATTTGAGAGAGAGAGAGAGACGAACCTTGTTTGTAGCCTGCGCCTTTCTTGGTCGCGAAGGCCATTTAGGTCGGAGGGAGAGAGAGGGAGAGCGAGATGCTGAAGAAGAAGGCAAGGATCCAAGCTGCAGGTCGTTCATCATCGATGTTACACTTCCTGCACGGACGGAGCCAGGAATTTCACTACACAAGGGGCAAATATTACAAAATTTTTTCTAAAGGGATGACCAGCCCTACCCCTTTGGCTCCATCCCTGGTCCGCCTGTGCAAGAGAGAGAGAGAGAGAAAGACGGAGAGGCGAGGAGAGGAGAGAGGATGGAAGTCTGAGAGGAGAGAGAATGGAAGCCTGCTCGAAACAGAGGATCAGGAACCAACTGGAGCAGCAGTAATTGCCTAACAAAGAAGAGAATTAGAGAAGAAGAGTTTTTCGTGTAATGGCATACCTTCAA
This sequence comes from Vaccinium macrocarpon, assembly GCA_022606695.1. Taxonomy (NCBI): domain Eukaryota; kingdom Viridiplantae; phylum Streptophyta; class Magnoliopsida; order Ericales; family Ericaceae; genus Vaccinium; species Vaccinium macrocarpon. The sequence goes on along the minus strand of CM040176.1, from coordinate 1,634,845 downwards.
AGAGGGAGAGCCACATATATTTATACCATTTGATTATTTGGGTTAGTTATTTGAGTTAGTTATGTATTTATACGTTGTGTATCGGCTGATATTTAAATCCTCAGTGGGTTCTTTATTGAACATTTCGCTCGTATGCTGCACAACAGATTCACTTTGATTTATTCCGGCATGATATGCGCTTGTGGAAAGCATATAATGTCACTCTTCAGGTTAGTGTCTCTTAAATATTGATTAAGTTACAGTGACTATCCATTTACTTGCCTCACTTTTGTTTCTAGTCGCATTCGTGCACTTACGAGTACAATAAAATTTCACAAAAACAACCCAAACAGTATTAGCATAAGAAATTATGAATATAAATTATCATTACTTTGTTTCTATGAAGAAAATTCATAACTACATTTTACAACTGGAAATTGATTTTGGCACTCTCTAAATTAGTAACTACACTTCACAAGGGGATTGCCTAAATTGATATGTAGACTTGATGTAGGCACTCCTCTTTCGGAATGTAATTTGGGGAGTGCCAAAATCACTTCTTTTTATAAACGTATGCGAGAGTTGAAAAATTAGAATGAGAAAAGAAAAAAGAAACTTGCAAATAGAACAGTGGCTCTAGTTCAAGATGAACTTTTTAAGTCCCGTTAATGGAACGAAGAAGTGAATCACCAGCTGAAACTAAGGGACTCAAAATGCAGGTTCTGTGCCAAGCTAGATGAACAAGCGGCAGCAACCTCATGTCTCATCTTCCTTGGGCCACACACAAGGACTCCAACACTCGGTTCCTTGCGCTCGAGCAAAATTCCTGCAAGAGCACCTCAATCCATTGAGAACTATGGATTTTATAGAAATCGTACAAGAATTTTTTTTTGAGTTTGTATCGCTTGTTGTTGTCAATGAGAAATCAGATTGAAGCAAAGATTCACTTACTTTTTAGCTCAGGTCTTCCACCATAGTTCAACTTGGCAAAAGACTGGTGGGGCAAGCTTTCCAACTCCCTGTCACTTTCTACGTTTTGAATATGTTCAACTTCCGTTGGTTTTGTTCTCTTGTTCATCAGAAAACCTATGCTGGCCGCTATGGCAATGGAGATGCATGCGAGCAACATATTTATCATAGCTTGTAGCGTGTGTGAGTAAATCTTGTTCGTGTTGTGATCGACGGGGTAGATGTAGTATCGGGTAAGGATGCCCATGAAGAGGAGGTAAACGATGAAAGACGACGATATAATTGCACCAAGCCAGAGCCAGCCGTTAGGACCCAAAGTTGGAGATAAAGGCGCATCCTTGGCGTTAGGCTTGAACCAGATGGTTCGAAGGATCTTTGGCTTCTCTACCGGCGGTTCTTTCTCTCTTGTTACATAGGCATCAATTTCTAGCTCCAAGTTGGAAAGGGCTGAGGGGTTGTCAGAAATTGGAACGAGAAGGTCTAGCATTGTGAGGTCCGATGAATACTTGAAGGCACATATGAGAAGAACCCGTGATGTCTTGCTTTTCAGTGTCGTGCTTGTAAAGATGAGTTCTCGGATAATGGAGATGAAAGGCGCGATGCCACTGCCTCCACTCACCATCACAAGCATGTCATGCCTGCAACAATTTTTTTGTACAAAAATCACCAATACCGTAAATAGAACAATGATTGATTCCTATCTCCCCAGTCTTCGAGTTTGAACTTTATTTTTATCACACGAGAAGTCGCATAATCATATTTGTGTGGTAGAAAAATGGTTTGTGATGGAAGGACAGGGGAGAAGGGAGACACTATCTTGTTGATGAATATCGGATTGCTTTTCTGCCATTTCATCTAAATCAATTAATATTAGGAAGAGTTTCAATTAAGTCTTTTATGACATTTGATATTGCACCCGCAAGTCTATTTTTTGAACGGTTGCGGATAGTGGTATTGTGTAACCAAATCCATGGGGCACTTCGGACTCAACAATCCCTCCCTTACAATGACGCTCCTACAACTCGAACCCATGAGCTCTTAACTCTAATACCACTTGTCGGATTGCTTTTCTACCATCTTACCTAAAACCAATTGGTGTTGGGAATGATTTCAAATTTTCAATTAAGTCTTTTATGGCATTGACATCACACCCGCTAAGGCTGATTTTAGAGCGGTTGCATGGAGAGAGAGAGTGTCATTGTGTAACCAAATTAATGGGGCGCTTTAGGCCCAACAATGAAGATACCATTCCTTATTTTTTCAAGGTTTCGAGTACCTGAGAAAATGAGTTGAAGCAGGTCCATGTGGGCCTTCGATAGACACATTGAGATGGTCCACCGGAGATGGCGAAGAGAGCATTTGATAGAGCTTCTTAGTCCAACTCCCTTCATTCTTGATGATGACACTTAGCCTGTCTGGTTCAAGATTGCTGTTGGAGCTAATGGTGAAAGGGTGCCATTGCAGCTTTGAAATGCTTGGCACATTTATGAAGATCATGCTTGTTGGAGTGTAACTCAAATCTGAAAGATCAAAAACCACAGTTAACTCATAGGGTGCTTCAAATAGTCAAAAATCACATTCCATTGAATAAGCATATAAGTATGATCGGTAGCTTTATAACCTTGAGTCTTTGAAAAGTTGAGCTCCAGAGTTTCGAAAGGCAGAACTCGGGCAGAATCCAGACGAACACTTTGTCGCGATTGCAAGAACCTCAAGTAACGATCGATGGCAAAGAGGTAGAAACCGGGGAGAATGGTGTAGGCAAAAGTGATGCCCAAATGGAAGATGTAAAAAAGCATGAAGAGGATGTACAAGTAATGGGTGTAGAAGAAGAGCTCAAACATATTTTTCCTTATGCGAGGATGTGTTGTTACCCACAAGAATAAGCCACACAGCAAGGATACTTCTCCAGCTACATTTGCTACACGAGTGGAAGCCCAATCAAGCATCTGCATTGCATTTCAAAAAAATAAAAAGGTAAAGAAAAGTACCTAAATGAAGATCATGGATTTTAATTACTCGGATGTATATGTCAAGATTTACGTTATTGTGAAATGATAGAAATTTGTATAGGAGAGTGAGTATGATTTTCTATGGCTCCCATGAAAACACAAGTCTAAACGCGCAAGAATTAGACACGGCCTCAAATATCACAAAAACAAAGTGAATAGATAAAATAAAGAGTGCAATTTTTTTTTGTTCCTTTGGCTAGTTAAGTTACCTAGTTAGTAGTGTTGAAGAAGCTCTAAAGCAGGTTAGACTTTTATCTGTGTTCGAGCTTGTTTGGATGACTATTTTTTGCATTTTTGTTATCTCATTTTTGCATTTTGGGTACTGTGGCCCTCCCTTCCTATCGTTTTCACAAAAATGGACTAATTTGAGTGATAGAGAGCAAAATATAAAAGCAGGGGGAGAGGAACTTTTACACTTCTCAATTTTTATTTTTCTTATTATGGTTAACAAAAAGACCTACAAATTGTATTTTGTATATATCTTTCTAACATTACTCCTATTATAAAATGCATTTTGTGCATATTTCCTAAATACTTAACAAGTTTTTTTTTTGAACTGAACAAGTTCAATAATACATTCAGGCCATAATTCAAAAAACTAAATTTGCAAAGTGCAGAGTGCAAAAAGTTACAAGGAGAGCCTCCCAAACACCCCCTTCGTATCATGGTCAAGGGTCATCATTTGGCCCCCAAGCCCAAAGCCTGCCCAGCCTGAGCTAGTCAAGTGGGCAGGCTAGCCCAACTTGAATAATGAATGTGTTGTGCTTATTCTTAATGATTCAAACTTAGCCTGCCTGCCTGCCTGTTGCCTAGCCTGTAAAGTAAATAATAAATGTCCATATTTCTATTTGTAAAATATTCTTGTTTGGAAACATTTTTTTTTTTCTGACTAGCAGTAATACGACGAGATTAAATGAGACAATGAGTGATTGTGATTTTGTGATAAACATAGACTAGCATATTTATAGTTACCATATTATTATTTTTTTGATGTCTCAATTGAAAAATATTCCATTCATCCAATGGTTGTGCATATGTGTAGTTTTGTTTGATTTTGTTACTGTTAGTGTAGTTCAAACAAAATAAGAAACAATAAAGTTATCAAATAGAAAAAATCAATTTTACTGTTTTAGACCGTCGGTTCACAATTGGTCTCATAAAGTGAACTTGTAAATTCAAAATAATTCATTTATATACTGTCTGTACTTGTAACAATAGTCTTTTTCTCACCGTTGTACTATTAATACTAGCACATCCATTTGAATTTTGATTAGAAAGGAAAAAAAAAATCATTTAAAAACTCTAGCCGGCCTGCCTGATTGGCCCAAGCCCATGGTCTAGGCTTAAGCTTTAACTTTTGAAACATCGCCCGGCCTGCCAAAAAAGAAAAGCCTGTTAAACCTGGCTCAAGGGCGGGTTTGGATAGTAACTTCGCAGTCTTAGCCGGCCCAGTCTGATGATGACCCTTAATGATGGTGTGACGACATATTGTGCAGCTTCTGCATGAACCCACTGGGCCCAACAGTGATAGACCAAGCCCTCTAAGGCACATTTTCGGTGGACCAAGACATACAAATCAAGATTTAATAAAATGAACCTAGAATATATTCACATTAGTAAGATGTTTTTCAACAAATCCAAGATTTTCTAGACCCTTAGTTCAACTTGATTTTATTAAATTTTGATTTTATCAATTGTCTTGATTTTTATTAATTGGCAAACTAGGCCTTAGATTGCGAGGCCGGAAGAATATATTTCTGGTGGGCCCCATGGGATTTCGAGCCCAATAAGTTGTTTGGGTACAAGGTTGCCCTCTTCTTTAACCAATAATGATGCCTACTTTTTTTTTTGATCCGCATAATGATGCCTACTTTAAAAAAGGAAAAGAAAGGACCATTGAATATGTCACAATTGTTTTCCACGACTGAAAAGGTGTGAAGGCCCGAGAAGGAATGAAAATGAATATCCAAAATGCAACAAACACAAGCACTTTCAATTTCAATTTGGAACCTTTTCCAGAATCACAACACCAAACTAAACTCCAAAATTGCATAACAGAAAAAAGATAAGGGCAATAGTCATTACCACTTTTCTCAAAATGATCCACAACCATTCATTCTTTCTGCTTTCTTCTCAAAACGACAACTTGTTATGGTGGAATATCACGGTTCAAAACGCAAAATAGTCGCGCATTCGGGTATGGTTCCTAACTAAGTTTCAATTCAATGAAGAGGCTTCGGAATTTAATTACGTCCGCAAACGAGCCGAAATCGTGGAAAAACTTTCACCGTAGACCAATCAACAAACACTACATGATTTAGGCAACGAAAACTATACGATTTAGGCAAGTGATGTGTTGTCCTCCAAATAAATGGTCTTACATTCTTTTTTTTTTAACAGATAAATGATCTTACATTCCAAAAGGGTGACTAACAAAACAAAAATGATACATATACAACAATACACCAACACACTTAGATGGTGTGTGGAGCTCTCATCTGAGTGTGTTGAAGCAATGTTGGAGGTGGGTTATTGCACATGTATCATTTTTGCTAACAAAACGGTTCAGATTCAAGGAATGGTCGAGGACCAAGAAGAATTTAGACATGTTAACGAGATGAGTTCATAAAAAGCTTCCAACGTGTAGACCAAACAACAAAGTTGAAAATTTAGGCATATCATGCACTCTATCTCCAATATTTTGTTCTCAATCATAATGCGCTCTAGTTATATAGTTTTATCTTGAGAGATTCGTATATATTGACAATCCATCACATCAAGCGGTTGGAATTTTGTGGGGGCAAATGAACTAGATGTTTAGGGACAAGAAGTCACGAGCCTATAACTTGTAGTAGTGATAGTATAATCTTCTCCTAGTAACATGGATAATAGGTATCCCATTTGATTGTACAAATAAGTGACTCGTTAAACTTGGCAATCCTTAGAATTAGGTATTTCTTTGTGACCTAGAGCCATAGTAGTTTATCCAACTTAGGAATAGTAGAGGAAGGCTTATTGCTTGTGAGAATGTACTATTAGCAACAGGAGTCTTGTACTAGTTATTAATCGTGTCCATTGCACCACTACTAAAAGTGCTAAATGTGCTTAAACACGAATTTCAAGACAAGCCCCGTTTAGCAAGTTAGCCAGTTGTAGCACTTTTTGGAAAACTCTGCCTAAGAGCCATAAACTTAAAATGACATACTCATAAGCAATAACAACAGGGGAGAAAGTTAGATTTATTACCTCGGAGTATCTTTTGGTAATAATCCAATAGACAATGTAAACGACACCATGGGCAGTAAAGAGAACCATGGTAATGTGTCCAAGCCATATATGATACTTGATGCTGCCTTCTGAGGTGAGACCAAACAAAGGCATCACAGATGAGCTCCGAGTCACCGGGAAGAAGAGAAATGCAAGACATAAGTTCCCAACAACTCCTAGAACTAGACCAACTCTATCCAATTTGACTTCCCATCTGCCAAAAAACCAAACAGACAAAACCCAAAAAACCAATTTTAAAATATTACTAAGGGTGAGTTTTTGAATGGATTTTATCAAAATCTGATAAAATCAAGCATTTGATTTTATCCATTCGTGGAGAGAGTTGAATTTAAAATATGTTCCTGTCAAATAATCCAATGCCTTGTTCTTGAATGGATTTTATGAGATAAAATCTAGTTTTGTTTAAAGATGTGATAAAATGACATTATTTTTCCAATGGATTGAATCTAGGGTTGATAAAAGAGTTTTGTAAATGATTTTGTGAGATAAAATTTAGTGTTAATAAAATCTAGTTTTGCTAAAAGCCGTTGAGAATGTTAGATTTTATCAAAACTAGATTTTATGAGATAAAATCCATTCAAGAACAAGGGCCAAGTCATGAATTATGTTGGAAAAAACAGCAATGCTAGGAACCCAGAATATTTACCCAAAAGATTACCCAGAAACTGAAATTAATGGCTCAGAAAATTACCCTAGTGAATATGAGCCTGAGAGTGAATATGAGCCACTAATTTCAGTTTGTGGGTAAATATTCTGTGCACTTAGTATTTTCCTGGAAAAAAAGTAGTAGAGGTTCATATTTATGCTACTAGACTGTTTTTCTTACATCTTATCGCCTTTTTCGACTGCTCGTTCGGCGACGAAAGAGAAAAAGAGATGCAAATGAGACGAGAAAGACCAAACCAATAGTACAATGAACATGATGAACATGGATAGCTCTATCGCAGAAACAACTCCCAGGCCTTTGAAAATCATCGGTCGAGGCTTCAATAGAGGAATTTGATTCTTTCTGCCATTAATTCTGTCATGAGAACCTTAAACATTTCAAGAAGTTATCAAAGAAAAATGCGAAAAAAATGAAATAAACCAAAATTCATACCTTTCCATGGAAATGCTACTCAGTTTCTTCCCCAAATGGAGATATACACAACCCCCAACAGCCAAGAATATAATGGGGAGTGTATAAACCAGAATCATTGCACCTAATATCATAGAATTAATACAACAACAAATATTTTCAAGAAATATTCCAAATTAGAGTCTATGTACATATTCAATAAATTGATAATTCTCTGTGAATTAAGTACAGGAAAGAACAAATTAACATGAAATTTAAGGAGTACTCAGGGATCCCGTAGTGCACCTGTAGTGCATATCTGGACTGTCCATCTTGACAATACCGCTAAGAGTGTGTCTGCGAATCTAAACCATTGATTACAAAGGTGGACGATCCGGACGTACACTACAGGATGCACTGGAGGAAGTGCCGTATAGGATCCCTGATTCCGGAACTTAATTTACCTTGACTTCCAAAGTAAGTTGAATTGGTGTAATTAGCTCGAAGCTTGGCAAACCAGGTGATGTACATCTTTGTGCCAGTCATTATCCACACGATTAGGTATCCAAGAAATACTGCCATTATTAGTGCCAGTATAGCTTCACGGATGATTCTGATTCCTCCATGGCTATGGGAAAAGGGTGATCTCTTCACCACCATCGAATCCATCCCCTCTCTCTCTCTCTCTCTCTCTCTCTCTCTCTAAAAGTCAAGTTACTCTGCAAAGAATGTGGGGAAGAAGTCTGTTGCAAGTGTGCTTTTATATGGCCTAATATTGTGGGAATTTACAAGTTTGCGATGTATGTATAGCTTTTTTATATCTCATGGTGTCCAGCCATTTATTCCAACGAGTTATGTTTTGAACCCATTTATTTGTCTGGATTAAAAAATATTGAATTGCATTATAAGTTCCAAAAAGATATATCCTGTATTGGATTGATATTTCGCGGTTCAAATAAAAGATCTCTTGGGTATGACAGAAGATGGGTTCTGTTCTGTAGGCCTAAAGGTAAGGCGATTAGCTTCTTTTAGGTGTAAGGCGATAAGCTTCTTGTAGGTCTTCTCCAGTCGTTGGTGTCTTTCACCCATGTAACGGCGGCAACACAGTTTGATTAATAAGATTTTTCTCACTATAAGAGCAAAAAAAAAAAAAATACAATTGGTAGTGTTAATCGTATCACAGCGGAGTAGTTCAGTGGACTTTCTTATTTGATATATATATTATAATTGCTTTTGCTATTATCCAGTCATAAAACGAATATTGATAAGGATATTGTTAAAAAAAATTGAATTTTCATTGTATTATCTTCTTAGTCTAGTTTTCCCACTGTAGGTCGCTCTCTGTGCAGGGAACAACAATCCGACCCGGTTCGGAGCTAAAACTCAAAATTTGGTCGCTTTAAACTCTTGAAAATTTATAAATTATAGAGGCATTGGCCTCATACTTTGGTACCCCTACAATACTCCAACAAAAAGGGTATCATCTTTAATCTTTGCTTTAGACTGCCAAATAGTCATGACACACACTATCAAGTGGGAAAAATTTGAGTGTCGGACGAGTACCACGTAGTGCCTTATATAGTACCCGTCACCCCATATCCTAGCAATCCAAAAGTGTTACCAATGATCCGGATTTGAATTCCGAATAATTAGTAACACTTTTGGACAACTAGAAAATGCATGACAGATACTGCCACACGGTACAGTTCGACACTCAAAAATTCTCTCCTACCAACCATTGAATAATCAAACAGTAGTATGCGTTCTGAATGGATTTATCTCACGTGGATATTAGATGTGGGCGACCGGGTTTGCAATTATGTGATTATCACAGTATACTGCTATTCAGGATTACAGATTAGTCAAATGATGACATTGTCTCTAATTTCTAATCCTTGTCAACCACACAAATTTAATGAAACAACAGTCAAAAGGACCGGGGAAAGTGCTTTAAAGAATTCCTCTAGTACTTTAATTTGGTGCGAAAAAAATCGGAAAATGATAAACGAAACCACTTAATTTTGTGATTTGAAATTTCCATGATTTTAGCAACTCAACTCATTTGCTAAAATCATGGTTGATTTTAGTAAATGAGTTGCTAAAATCTTTTGAAAAACTAAACCTAATCAGATGAAACAAATAAGGCCTCACAAAAAGTTGCTTAAAATCGACTAATCAGATGAGACAAAATTATTTTTTCCACTAGAACTCATTTTCCCTCAAAATGCATCTTGCAAAAAGAAATGAATTATGTATCGTAAGAAAGTTTGCTTTCATCAATTACACTTTTCTCGAAACATTATTTATCAAGTGAACAATCAAGAAAAAGTAAATTTCCCTTTCTTTTACTTCACTTTTCTTAAAATTAACTTTCCCACATAACATTCTTTACAAATGAATGAAGCCTAAGGTTTTTTTTTTCTTCTAAGCTTGCAAACACCTCGATCGATAAATTCGGAGAAATGACGTTAACGACTGAACTAACCTGTAGTAGCCTCAAAGGAGTTAGGGCTGGTTTGGGTGAATTGGGTTTTTTGGTTTTTTTAGTTGTCTTTATTCAAATTTTTTTTTGCATTTGTTGGTTTTCGGTCGATTTTTTGTGGTTTTTTGGCTTGTCTCGACGAGAGGAATCCAAAAAGTATAAAATTACTAGCCAAATTTAAAGTTTTGTGAATAAAGACGAAAAATAATCCAAAAAATTTCTCTCGTCGAGACAAGCCAAGAAATCACAAAAAATCGACCGAAAACCGACAAATGTAAAAAAAATTGAATAAGGACAAAATTAAAAAACCAAAAAACTAGTTTTTTCAATTCACCCAAACCAAGCCTTAATAGTACCTGAGATGTTTTAATTGAATCTGAGGCATAAAAAAGAAGCAAACTAAAAAAGAAGTCGATCACAAACAGCTATCCTTTGCTTCTCATTTCTGTAACCCAATTAAGAAAGAAACAATAGCACTATTTTCTCTATCAACAAATCAATGATTCAAATGTCGCCTCATTGTTTGAGTTTAATTCTTTAAAAACAAAAATTTTCCTGGAGCTCATAAAAAAAATCTCATGAGACGAAGTAAAATTAAACATTGTTTGCCATTTTACGCTAAATTTGTTGAATCAGCATGTAGTATGGGCTTATGAGGCTGCATGGAGATTAACAAGAAAGATGAGAAAAATGTGAATAGTAGTGGTGATTATTGAATGATTTCATTTTCCCTGCAATCACCCACGTCAATTCGAAGTGTCCCTGTTTTCTTTGATGGCAAGATCCTGCAGCAGTTTCTTCTACGGGCCTACATCCAACACAAAATTCATATATTACTGCATGACAATGGACTTCTGTTTGGCATTCAGGCCCCATTTGATTTCCCTACAAAGAAAGCTATTTCGTTTGGGTGCAGAAAAACTTGGTTGCGAGCTGGTATCATGTGGGTACCCAGAACGCAGTTTGGCCGTTTAAAAGTATTTTGAACGGTCTAAATTTTAGAGAGAGGGAGGGAGAAATATTGTCCGTCCAAAATAGATGGCCGAGATGCGCGTTCCAGTACTACGTCAGCCGTATCCCATTTACACCCAAGTTTTTCTCTCAAATAAAGAAAAAAAATCCATTACCAGTTACAAAATAGTCCAAACCATTGTGACCCAATCTAAAAAAAAGGTCCAAAATATAAGTTACAAAATAGCATATGACCAACTTGCAAATTGCAATCCAACTGTCATGATTAATTATTGTGATAATCAGATCATTGGCTTTATTCCACTTTCCCTCAATCCTTTGCTCGATCAGTTGATCTCCTCGGGAAAAAAAAAAAAAAGTTCTTTGATTTTCCTGGTTTAAGTTAACAAGTCAATTAGCTGTAAATGACAAACATTGTTGATTGAAAATGACTTGGTAGAAGAAGTGGATTACACAAGTGTAATTGATACTAATGCTTCTATAAATGCAACACATGTAATATTTAAGTGATACTCACGCTTCATATGTATTTAGAGACTTCGTGTTTTGATTTTTCCATTATTATGTAATACTTAGTAGAACTTTATATTGTTTTGGTTTTCTCGTATAGCGATTGTTACTCGAAAAATTATTTAAGTGTAGCACTTGAAGAACACAATTCTTGGACTAGACCTAAGACATTCCAAACCTTTGGGCCGGCCCTAGTTTGTATCTTCTTCTTTGCAGTATGTGAAGAGAGTTTGAGACTCTTATTTGGATATTAGACACTAGTTTTTCCTTTTTGATTGTTTTTTTTTTTATCGTTTTTTTGATTGTTACTTGTTTATCTTTTGTTTGGTGGATGGTTTAAAGTTTCTTAATCTATACTTTCAAATGGAAATCTTTGTAAGTGTCGGAAAGGTTTTTTTAGTTGACCGGACCGTTGCTTATCCCGGTTCGTGGTTCAACCGGTTGAACCAGCCGGTCCGGTCCGGGTTTCAAAACACTGGCCTATTGTTTAAAAATAATAATTTGTGTGTGAACTGTGAATGTACCAAAATTGGAATTGAATTACCTTATCCCACAAATATGGATCAGGCTTTTTGTACACCTCCACTCTCTGAATTCCAAATGGGCCAGCCTTCTTCTGCTTGCATTCTGGGCCGATGCTCCGAGACTTCACGTACTCGCTCGCAGTCCGATTAGTAGACGGGTTGAATACAGCATTGGACAGCATATACAGATCGGGCCTCTGGCAAGGATTCCTGCTAAGTGGGCGAGTGTTGAAGGCAAATCCAAGGGCATCAGAGTTCAGATACCAATTGATGAATGTCCTCTGGGGCTTCTCCATTTCGCGGGCCGGGATTTTGTACCGGAATATTTGGACCGCGTAGCCCCAAGACACCGATACGGTCCATCTCGAGGACTTGTGGTAGCAAATGGACTGTTGCATGAGCCCAGCCGAGTCGAGCTTCATTGGCACCTTGAGTCGCTGTAGGGCTTGGACCCGATTGACGAGGGGGAATATGGGATAAACCACGTCGAGGTGGTGGAGTGATACTAGGGGTGCAATTGGGTGGGCCGTGAGGAGGCCCAATAAGTTTCCGTACACGTCGAACTGATTAACATTTACAAGAAAAATAGATAATTAAAATAAGTTAGAGTTTGTTAGAGAGAAAAGGGGAGATAGTTCGATTCAAGCTAGATTTTCAGATAAGCAATTAAACTTAATTCCCACAATTAAACTCAACTTCTTCTTCCATTTAAAAAAAAAAAAAACTTTTTATATCATTTTTCCTTAGAAAATCTTAGTTCTTTTTTTTTTTTTTACTATGAAAATCATAGTCATTTCGTGTAGTTGAATAGTGTCCCTATTTTTGTTCCCCTCTAGGAATCATATGCCCCATGAATGGGATCTGGAGTGCTATAGAGATCCCTTGTAAGGCGGCATCCGAGCCATTGATATCAACAATTAACAGTTCAAATTTTATTTTGGCAATAGACGTCTCAGATATACAAAGTGAAATTAAGACCGTTACAAACAAATCTGACAACTTGGATGCCGCACTAAGGATCGCCCTACAGCCCCTGTTTCCCATGAATGTACATGGTGAGAAAGGTGCAAAGTTTTATAAAAAAAATTGATCCAAATTAAGTTTATTTCTTAATAATCCTAGTCAATGAATTAGGTAAGTTATGTCTTCTTCTTTTTTAAAAGGAAAAAAAGTAGAGTAAGGCAATAATTAAGCTACATAAATACATAAGAAACGCCTCATGGCCCATAAATGTTTTCCCCTTTTTCCTCCAGAGAGAATCTTATCTTGTGAGATTTGTAATTAATCAGATTTCAACTACTTAGAGATCTCCGGTAATGCGGTAACTCTCTCAATTGAGAAAATTATTGTAATCCATCAAATTTCAAATAATTAAGAGAAGTCCTATAATGGAGTCATAACTCTATTTCAATTCAAATTTCTGAAAAAATTACCTTTATGGGAGAAAGTGGGAACAAAGTAAAAAAGTAACAAATAAAAAGTAAAAAAGTAACAAAGTAAAAAAGATTTTTTTTTTTTTTTAATATAGGTAGTAGAGAGGAGCTCAAATTTTTTGTGTCTAATTGTTTCTGTACCAGTGTTCGGGTGCAATAATTTCAAGTATTAGAACACATGAAAATCTGTAATCTCACAAGGCTCTCACATGATTATTGAATGACTGAAAATGCACCGGAATACGGGTAAAAAAAAGCGTAAGATGAATTTTAGGGTGAGTAGAGAGAGAAACCTGATGAAATCCAACTTCCTTAGTGAGAGGGACTCCAAGCTCAGCCATACAAGCCTGAATCCGATCATCTGACCCATATAACCTTGGGTACCTCTGTAGACAGCCGTCTTGCATTTTTACAAGAGCTTTAGCCAATGAGTAACTGATAGCAAATCCACCACCCCCAAAAGCCATATTGTATGAAAAATGAATATTTTGTATATGACTTTCCGATGGACTACCAATATAGTAAAATTGGTTATGATCATATTTTTCCAAAACCCTAACCAAATTTTCAGCAACAAAAAATGTATCATCATCTCCCATCACGATCCACCTCACGTCTTGTAATCCCAATCTCACAGTCTCTGATACAATTCGCGATATTCGTATAGCAGACCGACGACCCTTTGGATTTGTATACTTGAATTTCATAGTATTACCTGCAGGGCGGAGCCAAGGTTCTTATTCAATAGGATCCAAATTCATATGTATGTAGATATACACAAATATTCTTGGTTTAGTCATAATCCCGAACATGAATATTCTTCTTAAGTTACAATGAACAAAGAAACTCAAAGATATTTTTCTTAAGTCGAAATTGTGAACATAATTGTTTTAATCAAATGCAAAGATTTACAAAAGATAACATCCCAATTACTAATCAAACTCAAAGATTTACGAGCGCCATAGCACGATGATAACATCCCAATTATGCCATTCAAGCCTGAAAAGGTTACATGATTGACAAGTAATCAACGGAACAACCAAAAAAGAACTGGCAACAATACCTGATATCTTCAATGGTGGAAGGGTATTTTGGTCATTAGAATTGTTTTTTACCGGCCTATCCAGCCAGACAAAACCTCGCATTTCTTTGGGTTCCCACCACAGCTTGATGTAGCTTTTCCTCCGATGCCATAGATTTGAAGAAGCTGCAACGCCAAACACAATGTGATGGAGTTGTGTCTTTTCTAGGGTTTTAGGGTTTTGGAGAATTTGGTCTTTCTGGGTTGGAGGTGATATGATGGATTGAAAAGAGAGAAGATTAATGTTTTGATTGCATGTGTTTAAAGGAGATATGAGTAGTACTGAGTACAAAAAATAAGCAAGAAAGATGAAGAGAACAACCCAAAGGCTATATTTTGGTAGGACTTTTGTGTAGGAATGAGGATTTCTCATTTCCTGATCACAAAGAAGAGTTTCTGGCTCCTTTGTGTTATTTTTCATGGTGTTGGATCGGATTGGAATCTTATCAAAAAGACATGGAGGCCTAAGTATTAGGGAAGAGAGAGAGATTAAAAAGAGTTCTGGTGATTATATATATCTTCTCCTCCCCTATGCTTATCTCATAAACTTATTTTTGTGAGCAATTAAAGTGTATATTGAGTTTTGTTTTATTTGGAAAAATCAGGTTGTATTGGAATTATACATTTATGAAAGAAAATAAGTAGTTCCCCCCGCAATTGTTCCAATTTATCGGATGTCCCTGGATGGAGCAGAAAATTCATAATTATAGTGAAGATGCCAAATTATTCATGTGATTTTTCTGTTGTTTGCAGTTTCTGTCGATAGATTATCTAAGTACAAATTCTTCGTCCAAAACACAATCTTTGTTTCTATGGTTTCACTTCTTTCTATAAGTACGAAAGTTTTAACGGCACAGTCATATGATGGAATACCCAATTTCAAACGCAGATAGTGGTAGTTGGGGCTAAACATACACTATATGGTTATTAATTGTCATCTTCACAATGTAGTGCACCCCTTCAAAACAGGTTCCTGGATCCTAAAGTTTAAGTTAGTGTAAACCGCTCCACACAATTAAATATCCAGTCATACCACTTGACTACATAATCTTTTTTGAGATTAACTTGATATTAGTATACCATGTTACCCTAATCTATTTGAAGATTAACTTAAAATGAAAAAGAAAAATTCAACTTGAAATTTTTATTTTTGTTCGGAAGTATCAAAAGAATAGAGGGAAAAGTATAGCCAACCGAAATAAAATTTATAGTAGTAACATAGCCTTCCGATCCTTTATTTTTTTCTCTTGATAAAAAGACGGTAATTTCACCAACATGAAGGAAAAATTGCTACAAGGAACGGAGTTATAAAAGTTCGGAGCAATTTCTATTAAAAATCGACATCAATAAATAATGCAAACTTTTTATGAACTTCCTCTTTTTTCCGTACTCTTGTATGAAATTAAATATCGGAAAACTTTTGTTTTGGTTCTTGCAAAAGATATTTTTTTTTATTAGGTAGGTATGTTTCTGACCAAATTATTCAGCACAGTATCAAATTTGAATCCCAGTGATATGTTACCCCATATATTGGTATGAGAAATGAATGGATTTTCGTAATTAGTGTCCTTAATTGTCCTTGTCAACGATTTAAAAATGAGGAGTACGTATATGCTTTTATTAAAGCGCATACCAACTCATGTAAAATCATGCTGTATTGGGACTATACATTAATGAAAGAAAATAAATAGTTTACCCGTTCCAATTTATTAGATGTCCGCAAGGGACATAAAATAAAATAATTGAAGTAAAGAAGTTAACTTGTTCCAAAAAGTTGCTATTTTTTTTCAAACTATCTTTTACTGTTTTTTTACGCTTTAGGAGACAAGTCACCATCTCACAATAAATAAACCCCCAAAGCAAAAAAAGACAGTTTGTAAATGAAATGAAAGACAATTTTCTTGAACATGTTGGAAAAAACTTGATTTTTTGACAATTTTAATTAATTATTTTAGTGGGTCCCACAAGTCCACGTGGACGGACCCCACATACCGTTGTGTTCGTCTTGGTTAGGAGAATAAGACCGAACACTTAGTTAGCCAAAATCAAGTCAAGGTGAATGAGAAATTGATCTTAAAAAGTGCCTACATGAACTTGGTAGAAGGCAGAAAATTCTTGTCCCACATTGGATGTGGAGAACAAGTTGATTCGGTATATCTTTAGTTTGACTTAAATGGTTAGGCCCTTAAGGTCATGGACGTTTTATAAGAGAAAAGGGCATGAACAAAGTGAGCTTAAAACCCCTCGCGCGTGCCATGCAATTGAGAGGCTCTTATCTTTTTATTGAAAATTTATTTTCGAACTGGGCCGGGTCAAACCCGGTCCATATTATTTTAATTCAGTCTCTTCTCTTCCTCCGAAATAGTTCAATTTTCCCTTTGCTGTCGTCACTGTTTGTGAACCCTGAAACAGTACCAATTGAGTTCCGAACAGTCACACCTTTCCGTTTTCATGCCTCTCCAATCGGGTGTCTATTTTCCTATAAATAGAACACTCCTCTTCTCATTTCATTCACGTTTTTTCTTGCGCACAATCTGCATCATTCCGCATAAATACATTCTGAGAGTTCCTGCGTAGTTTTCTAGTTCGCCTACCGTACAGATTGGAGTGCTACTTCCGTTCGGTGAAAACCGGGTAGTCCTGGGAAGCAGACGTCCGCATATTCCATCAGCACTATTGTGGAAGACGAATTTGCTTTAAAGACAGAGTATCTTAATACTTGCCCCGGTTCGAATAGTTTTTTACCAAATTCCGGTGTCTTGAGTTTGGTCCAATAAGTTTTCCATTAATTTATCTGTCTCTGTTATTGTTGTTTTTCAAATTTTCCGTAAACGATTTGATAACAGAACAACCTAAAATATTGTTCATGTGATTTCTCTATATAAGTAGTTTACCTTTTCTCTCGATTGATTATCTAGTTCAAATTCTTAGTCTAAAACACAACTTTGTATCTATGGTTTCACTTATTCTATAAGTACGAAAGTTCTAATGGCTCGATCATATGATAGAATACACAAATTTCAAACGAAGAAATGGAGGTTGTTGGAGCTTAACAATACTGTCCCACAGAATTAAATATCCAACCATATAATCTGACCGGATAATCTTTGGGGAGATTATCTGGATATTCCATATACCATGTGACCCTATAGTCTATTCGAAGATATTAAAACAAAAGTTCAAAAATTCAAACTTCAAATGTTTATTTTTGTTCGGAAGTATTAAAAGAATAGAGGAAAAGTGTAGCGGCCGGGTTCACGATGATCCATTGGGCTAGAGGCACATTATTCCACCACACCAGTCTAAGTAGTCTAATTCTCCCACCATTAAATTAAATGATGGTTAACCGCAAAGTAGTTTCAAAGTGTTTATTCTCTTACCATTAATCATGCAGTGCCACATAGGTTGGTGTGGTTGGTGGTGTAGTTTAGTAATTGTCAAGTAGTTCCAAAGTGCTTATTCTCCCACTACTAATCATGCAGGGTCACATTGGCTGGCGTGGTCAGTGGTATGTAATGGAATAGTGTGTTCCTAGCATTAATAATTGTCAAGTAGTTTCAAAGTGCTTATTCTCCCACCAGTAATCATCATGTAGTGCCACGTAAATTGGTATGGTTGATAGTATAGTGGAGTGCAGTGTCCCATACATTATTGAAATTCAATGGTCTTGCGTACCTAGGCTTTCCAGAATTAAATCTGAACCATTGAATTTCGAATCAACCATTGAATTTCAGATTACTGCCCGGGTATCAAAACTCCCTCTGCCATCTTAACTGACACATTGCCATCGATCACTCCTATGAAAACTGGAGCCCCCTTTTCTAAGAAAGAACTATGAGCACATACATAAGCCTCCAACGCCAGACTTGTTACTAGGGGTGTACAAGAAAACCGAAAAAACCGTGAAACCGGACCGACCAAACCAAACCGGTCTATTTGGATTGGTTCTATGGTTTAATGGATTGGTTTTGGTTCTAAAAAAATGAAAATCGGATATTTTGGTTCGGTCCCTGGTTTCAAAATTAGGAACCGTGGTTTGAACCAAACCGGTCCATTATACAATATAATATAATATATACACTCCTATATACCAACACATGCTTAATAATTTTGTTAGTTTTAAGTTTTAATGTTGCATTTGCCATCTATATCAATAGTGATATTTTAATAGTTACTTTAGTTTCTGATGGACTCCTTAATCTATTTGTGTGTTGGTTTAATGGTAGTAGTTTTACGAAGGATTTGCAAAAATTTTGTGGACAATTTTTTTTTTAGCAAATTTTGAATGCTAACATGGTTTAGAATCGGAGACCGAACCAAACCGGACCAGTCTAATGGTTTGGTGTGGTTTGGTTTTATATGTGTAACGGTCTAGTTATGGTTCTTAATTCTTTGGAACCATTAGATATGGTTTGGTTCCCGAATTTCAACAAAACCGGTCCAAACCGGACCATGTACACCCCTACTTGTTACCATCATCACTTTCCAACCCAAACCCCCAAATCTCCTTCACCTGGGTATGCCTACATTCCATCACTTATAAATAATGGACACGTGGAGAGCTCCAAATCACTGAAAATTACCATTGTCGAATCGGCAGCTTATTCCCTTAGGTATGATGTTTGAGGTTGCGTTAATGGCGTTATGGGGTAGATGGAGCAAGATGGTGACATCAAAACCGAAAATGAGTTTCCATTACAATTGCACCTTTGGGAGCTGTTTGGGCTGTCTGTCCCCTTTGCCAATCCCTCCATCCCTGCTGCTACTCGGTTATTCGCTCTCTTTAGTATGAATTTAGCTGGTATTTTTACTGCAAAAATCTTGTTTTTCATTTTAACTAGAATCAAAAATCAAATCTTTGGTCCTATCACAATGTGGCTTCGAACCCCTTTTCGCATCTTCGTATTGTAACTTATTGAAAATGTCGCAATGTTACATTTAGAGGTTTTTTTTTTCCCCGAGAGGTGTAGGATGTTGGTTAGTTAATTGGTGTTGCTCTATGGTTTGAACCTTAGACCTTGCATGACAAAACAATTTTGTGCTAAACTGCCTTGGTCCTTATTAGATTATGTGATGTGACAAATGGCAATTAATTTGGTTATGCATAATTTATCAATCAAGGATGCAAAGAGCGTAGAACAAAAGGCTAAAAAGCCAACAATACCAAACATACGAAAACGATCCCGAACAATAAAAAAAAAAACCTATACACCTCTCTAAACGCCAAAAATATCTAACATGTCAAGGAATTGATCGAGGGTTAGTTTGCACTCCCTCGAACTCCCACCTGAACAAACTACATAGGAAACTACTCCTAATTTTAAGCATTGACTTCTCATCCCCGTAAAATATCCACAATTTCAATCTCGCCAAATGAGCTACATCAAGCACAACAGAATCAACCTTCAAAAAAACAAGTGCGCCTCCTTCAAAAAAAAAAAACGAAATAAACAAGTGTGCCCCTATTTCACAATCCTGCAAGCACATGCAATGCTAGTCAACAATTACCATCCTATGTTATATAAGATTATTTATAGTGAGAATCTTATCCTTAGCTGCACACCAAATGAAGAGAGAAACCTTGGTTTGGGCATGGGTGCTCCAAATGGCTCTCCAAGGAAAGGAAGTTTTCTTTTCGTTTTTGTTTTTGGTTTAAAAATTGTATTTCTAATGATGTTTAAATCAGTTCAAATAAATAAAAATGATATTTAACTGTAAGATGTTTAACTGCAAGATAAATTGTACTCACGAGTTACAAATTACTGATTGCTATTGGTGGAAAAATTCTGCAGGCAAGTACTAAATGGTTCTATTTCTTTTGTTTCACACTTTTACACAAAGTGTACGAGAAACTTTTAAAGTGTATTTATGGTTAACTTAAACATTTACTCCCGCCTTTTTCATTTGAATTTCGAAAGGGAATATTCTAAGGGATTTAGAACCACTTCTCTTGTGATTAAGGCCAGTGACTTCCTACGAGGTGATCACTATGTATGAGAACTAATTTACTTATTTCTTTCGTCTCAATTCAATTCAAGGTTGGCAAAAGGAGGATTTTAATTAATGTAACCCTCATTTAGACCACTGTGATCCAAACTATGAATTACACATGAAAGGGGAGTAAAACAATTTAATTTTAGTATTTCTCTATACTAAAACCCCAACCAATGCCGTATAACATTGGAGGAGAGAGGGAGTTCTGAAGCCGTAATTATCACAAAACAGGTCAAAGCCCCTCAACACAACTCCAATCCCACAATGGCAGCAGATAAAAGCAAGAGGCATTTGTAGTGACATAAATTGCCTCACTCAGGTCTTTGTATTCATTCCATAGGTGTACAGAACCGTCATTTCCAAGCTATTCATTGCTGTGTTTGTGTCATTTTGGCACTTTAGTACCCATACTCATTTGCATTGTAGAGTATTGGTGATTCTATGTGTACATTCCCGCGATGGTTTCCATTTGGAAGTAAAGGACTTGTTGTTTGGAACTGCATGTATGACTTCTCAAGTTATCCTGATCGATCACTAAACTTGCTAATTCTCTATTCTTATCATGGTTTTTGTAAGTTGTTAGGTAGAAACGACTTACATCTGTGTGTCTGCGTGACTGACAGAGTAAAGGAAGGTGAAGGGGATCGGATGATGCAGGTGATGATGGAGCTGGCAGTATCTTGTTCGGTAAGTGGGTGATTTTATCAAATGAAGTGAAGGGGTGCTAAAATCAAGGGGTGACCCCTTCACTTCATTTGATAAAATCAAGTGGGTGATTTTATCAAATGGAAAACTTAGCCTAATGAAAATTGAAAAAATGAATTTTCGGGGTAAAACAATAAAAAGCCACTGATAATTAATGGTTTGGGTGGAAGGTCCTTCCATTGTCTTGGTTGACAAGCTACTAGGCCTTAATTGATAATAACTCACTTGCATTTACTAGTGTGGGTCCTACTATTGTGTTTTGAATGTATAAATGGATGAAAAATAGAACCATGTATCACATTACTCCAAGCAAAACCTCTCTGCCCATTCTCGATATCCAAAATACTTTTAGAGATCGACAACAGCAGGTCAGTCATTCTATACACTCTGAAATTTCTGAGCATAGATATCTCTCCCCCTTTGGTTCCTCAGGATAGGTAAGAAACTCGTTATAGTGACTAGATAGTTGGTTCAGTTTGTTTCTTGGTATCGGAAGTGTACACGAAATGCTCATCTGTTCTTTTGTTGTCTTGGCAACCAGACAGCCTGGGCCGCTTTTTGACTGCTTTCTGATTTTCACTTTTGTTCTTGCTTCAAATTTCTAACCTGTGCAGATTGGTGAAAATGAGAATATACGTTTGGCCATGGTCTCGTTTTCGATCAGTCAAGAGAGCGTGTGGGGGTTGCAAAGATCTGTTAGTGCAGGTCAAAATGGAATGGGGATGATTTTGGGGTTGAAAGTCTCACCATTTAATAAACAAACAAATGTCGCATATATCAATTAATTCCTGGGTCCAAGTTCAAACCATAAGCTTCCACACTTCATCTAGGCTGTGCGCTCAACAAGTTTGTCACGGTAGACTAGTTTGATTTTAGAATCTAAGGGAAATTTCTGGTCGTTAGAAATATGGGTCCCACCTTGGCCTTGACTTGGTTGGCAAGGAACTCCTAGACATAAGTGATGGTGCCTTAGATGCATTTATTAACGTGGGTCCCACGGACGGAGTGAGGATTTTTGCGTAGTGGGGCCGGACTATATATGTGGAGGAAGGGTGGGGTTTTATGATTTGATGGTATACACACACACACACACACACACACACACACATTATAGAGGATCAGTCGGATTTCACTAACTTTTGTTAAAATCTGGACCTCCTCCTCCCGGCCAAATGGTGGGATCCGGAATAGATTAGATATGTTTAAAATGTGTTTTCAAGGGCCTAAGCGAAAATTCAGCAAAAAAACTGACACGGAAGGGCTTCATCCGAGCACTTTTTCATGAAATATATATCCTATGGTTTGTATGAAAAACTACTCAGATGAAGCCTTTCTTGGACATTTTTTTTGCCGAATCTTTGCGTTGACCCTTGAAAACACATTTTAAACACATCTAACGGTTCGGATCCCGACTATTTGGCCGGGAAATGACCGGGAGAGGGGAGGTCCGGATTTTAACAAAGTCAGGGAGTCCTGACTAGATCCTGACTGCAATGTTCAATGTCATACTAGGGTTTTGTCAAATTGTAGTAGGGGCGACAGCCCTTACTAGCCACCCCAGGCACCATCCTTGGTGGGTCCTAACACTATGTCACGATAACAAGGGATGAGAAATTGGACTAGGTAGCAACATCCTAAACTACTTATAACAAATCACAATGGGCCAATTCTATAGAAACATAAATGAAGTTTCCCTAATAGAAATCTCTCCTTGTTTGGTTCCTCAAAATGGGAGAGGAAATAATTTGGATTGCGCAAGTATAAGAAAGTTATGACAGTGGCTAGATATTTTCCTTGGTGGTTTTCGGAGTACAAATACTTAGGAAACTAGAACACCCCAGGTCCATCTTGATATTCTTTTCTTTTCTTGGCAACCAGACAGAGGGTTGCTGATAATTGTTCTCTGATTCACATTTTTCTTCTTGTTTCAAATTTGTAATGTGTGCAGATTATTTCAAATGGCTGCAATCATTTCAAAATTGAAACGACTCTGTTCTTCGGCTAACGCCTCTTCAAGAGTGCGACTATGTGGCTATTATGTTAGCATTGCAAAATACAGAGACCAATGTGATGTCAGGCCAACCTTTACTTACATCAACCGCAGTTACCGTGCAAAAGAATCCGGATTCACTCAGACTTACATGAAAAGCAGTCTCGGAGCGATGGGTGTGGAATCTTTTGCTAAAAATGATCAATACAATAGGGCCAAGTTTTTTTGTAAGTTGTCGCCTAACCCACCAAATTGGCATGTACTTCATAATGTCTCTCCACTTGCACTCAGCCCTGGGCTGAATTGCCGGTTATATTCGTCATCTGTTGGAGGCAAAGGAGATAAAGCCACTGATGTCCCAGAAGTTCCAGTTGTTTCAACTTCAGGTGAGCCAGCTGTTAGTGAAAGTGGAGATAATTGGACTGACATAGTAAAGGATAGTTGGCAGTCTACGGTAGATGCTATGGTTTACACAGGGGAAAGGGCTAAAGAAGCCTCTACTGAATTGACTCCTTATGTTGAACAGTTACTTGATGCTCATCCCTACCTTAGGGATGTTATTTTCCCAGTTGGTTGTACCTTGGCTGCTACTATAGTGGCTTGGGCAATGATGCCATGGCTTTTAAGGAGATTTCATATGTACTCAACACAAGGGCCAGCTGATTTGTTATCTGGTATCACCTTACGGAAGCCAGCTCCATATGAGAAAAGCTGCTGGGGTGCTTTGGAGGATCCAGTGAGATACCTAATTACCTTTGTGGCATTTTCACATATGTAAGTACAGCTACTCTTCATACTTACATCACGAGCTCACTTCTTTAGTTTTGAATCCTGATTTGATTCTTTCTATATGCAGAAGCATGATGATAGTGCCAAGCACCATTGCATTACAGCACATTGCACCAGCTTGGAGGGATGCTGCACCTGCTTGGAGGGGCGCTGTTATTGTTTCATTTGTGTGGTTTTTGCAGCGGTGGAAAACAATCGCATTGGCTCGAGCTTCAGCTGTTAGGAGCATAGCACCAATTGAAAGAGAGAAGATATTAACCCTCGACAAAATTTCGTCCGTTAGTTTATATGGTCTTGGATTGATGGCTTTAGCCGAGGCATATGGTGTTGCTGTGCAATCTGTTATGGTGTTTGGTCTCATAGGAGGTCAGTTCCAGAACAATTGTGAAATTACCCTAAGTTGCTTTTCAATATGACATTGTGAACATTATGTGCATTCCAAAATGTAATTCGTTGTGAATTTTTTTTTTTGCATTTCATTTAGTTTAATTCTTTTTCAACGGAAAATTTTCATTTGTGTTGGGAGTTGGGACCATTAGACTAAACATTTGGTGTTCTTGTAAGTATTTAGGCTGTTGGTGTTCTGAAATTTCATTTGCGAAGAAGCTTTTCTTTATTGGTCTAAGTGCATGATATCTTATGACAAATGGTAGTACATTCATTCTTTATCTTCTTTGCAAAATGCTTTATTTGGTGAAATTGGTTAACATATGAAGTGTTGGATTCATGTTTTGTTTTTGTAATTCTAATCCTTCGTGTAGGTTCTGCTATTTTCATTTTTGTACCATATCCTTTTTGGTCATCGTAATTGAGAAGTTAGATCTTAGTCACACAATCCATGTGCGAGAGGGTGCGGGTGTGAGAGCGCGGAAGCGGCAATATTTAAAAGGACTGGACGGCTGAGAGTCTTCTAAAATAAAATTGTATTTATTTATATGCATATTTAGTTCATAAATTTTTGAAAATTCACGTAATCCGTTATAAAAAATTTCATGTCCCATATACCAATAAAAAAAACACATGACATTTGTTGGGAGTTTGATCCACCTGAGGTTCTTCCCATGTATGCGTAGGCCCAATCCGTTGGGGGGTATCCACAGAGTCTACCACATCACATGGACCCAGTACACATTGAATGACCCATATCCACTTAAAAGGCTAAGCTTTGTATGTGGTGAGTCATCCAATTATATATTAAGGTCCCTCTCTTTTTCAATCTATCCAATGTGGGACTGATCAATTTTTTCACAAATGTTACCATCGATGCTCCCACTCAACCTGGGTGTTTTGATACCAGTTGTAAGGGGCAAGAAGAACAATCGCACGCATAAAATATGTAAGCAATTGAAATAATAAGAGCAAGACACACAATATATGTGGTTCAGACTTAAGCAATTTGCTTAATCTTAATCCACGGGGTGCTGGGGGTTTCACTATGATGTATAATCAAGAATACAACGTTACACCATGTTTGGTAGCAGCATATGGAGGGGGGATATAAATTTGTCCCGGATATACATATCTGGGAGACCCATAATCGGTGTTTGTTTGGTTAAGAGTGTCCCGGATATATTTTAGTTGGTATTTGTATATCCCTCTATAGCCAGCTTAAAATTAGGCACCCTCCCCCCAGCCTTAGTTATATCCGGCCTTACTTTAACTTTTGTAACCTTTTGTTGTGGCCCACCACAGTGCAACAGAGGAGAGAGATAGAGAGAGGCTGGAGGGCGCCAGAAGAGAGAGAGGCTGGAAACAGGGGTGTGGCCCACCCTTTTCTTACATTTTTAATTGGGACAAAAAGGATATTTTACATTATCCAACCCCCATATCCCCCCTTCTACAATAACAAAACAAACAAAGTAATTTTTTTATCTTCCCTTCTAAAATAATACCCCTCAAATCATATCCACCTCTATATCCCCCTCTTATTATATCCCCTTCACCCCTTATATACATATCCCACTAACAAAAAGGGCATTATGGAGGCTACACATAACTTAGCCTTTTATAAAGAACAAGAGAAGCCCTAAACAAAACCCTAAAACCGCCTTAAAACACACCAAAACGCGCGTGGTGGTCCGGACCAAGGTTGCTATCAGTGAACATGAGCCTCAGGACCCATGGCCTGGACCACCAATGCTGCAACTTGTTTTTGCTTCCTCTTTGTTGGTCCAGACCACCAAACTCATGGTCCGGACTACTGAAGCTGTGACTGCCCAAAAAATGCTTCCAAATGCAAAATTTGGCTTTACACTCGACAACATTCATAATGTGGCTACCTATTCATAAAAATTGTAGATATTCTACTATTGGAAACTTGTTAAGATAATATTCCAAGTAATATAAGAGAGAGAGAGAGAGAGAGAGAGAGAGAGAGAGAGAGAGAGAGAGAGAGAGAGAGAGAGAGAGAGAGAGAGAGAGAGAGAGAGGGGCATTGGAAATGATTTTGCTTACAGTCAAGTGAATTGCATTTAGCCTGTGAAGTGCTGATGGGCTCTCTAAAGAAAGTGCATAACATGTGTCACTCATCTTTTGTCTCACAACAGCATTTGTCTGCACCGATAACAAGTTTGCAATCTAGTAAAAGCAATGCGCGAATTTACAGCGAAGTAAAATCTAAAGCACCTATCCGTCGGCCTTATACCAGGAACTGTGTGACTGAGTTTTAGATCTTCCTGATTGATCTACTAAATGATTCTCCATGAGTTGGTCATCTCTTGGCTATGTCTAGTTCTTGCTCTGTTAACTTCCTCATCACAGTTTGCTCACTATTCTGATTTGCTATGCCCTAATTTGTCGGGAATGCCCTATTGCCTCTGCTAAATATTCTAATGGTGCCTCTCCCTGGTTTCTTGAGGGGCATGTTTTCATAAGCAGGGTAGGTCTGTTTCTTCATTTGCATGGTTGCAACTCAATCTTGATTTTGATTGGCTAGTTTGGTTTTGTTTTTTATTTTGCAAGTTTTAGTTAGCATTTTTTTGCACTAGAGCAGTGGCTTATGGGCCAAACTTTGCCAAGACTGTTCGTTAGATCGAGGCGCCTGAACCATTTTTTTATATGATTATTGATGCCCAGTTTATAGTTCAAAGCAGCTTCCAGCTGGCCAATATTATATTGGCCAAACTTTGTCAAATGTTGGTTCAAAGGAGTCCGGCATTTCTGCAAAGATGTTTCTAGAGATGAGAAATAGAATGTTTTAGATAATGAAAATTGTGGAGATACAATTTTACAACTTTTTTCTGTCCTTTCAAAATGAATTATCATTTTCTGTCGAGAATGTGTTGTTCCTGGGTGGCCAGTCTTTCAAACTTTTGTAACCTGTTTGACCAAAAAAATTTAGGTGCATGATGAATATGTGAAGAAACATGTGGGATTAGAATTAATAAGACTTGTTTATAGATTCCATATCTATAAGGATGATGAACAATAATTGTCGAGGTCAATATCACCAACAATGAAATAAGATAACCATTTTTTTGGTTTTTCAGCAGTACTTTTGGTATTACTAGTTGAAAGCATCGTTTGACGGGTGATTTTGTTGTCTTCTTTTGCAGAAGCAGCCACTGCTTTTGCTGCTAGGGACATTCTTTTGAATATTTTCAGTGGGTTGTCTGTGCAGATTTCTCAGCCTTTTTCAGTCGGGGATACGATAAAAGTATGTGCTATATCTATTGAGATCAGATCCAGAAGTTCTATCTAGAAGTTCTTTTTACTTGTCTGTTTTCCAGTTATTCTAATCATTGGTACAATCATTTTGGATCTACGATTTTTTCATGCTGTTAGTAAAGGAAACTTGTTAGTATCCCATAATCTTTTGTGGTGACAACTTACTATACTTGAAAAGCCAACTGCATTTCAGGCTCTATTTCACCAACAGGGACTTTAGGTCTATTTGGAGTTTGGCAGAGAGTTTAAGTCTGGAAGTTCTCTTATGTTCAACAAAAGGGTTGGCATCTTTCTATTAGGTCTTTCTCTTCTATTGCTTTGCCCAGATCTGTAGTTAACGCTAAGCTTTTGTTTTCTTTACACACAACCATTCTCAATAGTGCCTGTCCAAAAGAAAAAACACCATTCTCACTATGAAGAAGTATATATAGGTGTATGTATATGGTGAGCTTCTTCAAGAATCTAGAAAGCCCAATATATTTCTATGCAGGATATGATATGCTGTTGGATTGCAATATTCACAAAAGTTTTGAGTTTCATAGACGTTGCAAGATGTCCTAGCTTGCTTTCCTTACCTCCCATAGGTTGTGAATCATTTGGAAATTTTCAGGTTGGATCTGTTGAAGGTCAAATTGTGAAGATGGGTCTTATATCCACATCATTACTAAGTGCGGAGAAATTTCCTATCATAGTTCCGAACTCCCAGTTATCTACTCAGGTGGGCATCTCTTTTACTTCCACATTATGGTGTTTCTTGCTATACTTCAATTCATCACTTGGGCTGCCACTGTATCACCTCAGTTTATAGAGTTCTGTCTATTGACGGCCTGAATATGTCAAAAAAATTTAACAGCTAAATCACTTACATTCCATCTATTGCCATTTGCTCTGTTCACTTACGCCCTGATTATGTTAATGTGGAAGTACTTATTTATGCTACCTCGAATTATTTGAGGATTGCTCGTATACATTTTGGACTGGATTAACTTGTTGTATTTGGTTTGTTTACAGTATTAGGAAATTTCAGACCTATGATAACTACAACCAGTTTTTGACACGTCAATATCCATCATAAGTTTCATAAAATATGCATCATGCTTGCCAAGTAGTGCCTCATGGCCGAAGCTCAACTGAAATTCCTTTTCATTTAGCTTATTATTACTCCATCCATCCTATTTTGTTTGCTCTTTATGGGGATTCCAACTTTTTATGGAGTCCTCTTAAAAGTTTTTGAGATTTCCACTATTACCCTTCATAAACAAATGCAACCCCATGCAATTTAAATCTAACCAAACTTTTGTGGGGTAAAATTGGAAGGTTAATTTGTTTTTGTAGCTATTTTTGGAAATGAAGCAGACATTTTGGAATGGCCCAAAATGGAAAGATGAGCAAACTAATTAGGGCGGAGGGAGTATAATTGCTAATCTCCATTCTCTAGTCTTGGCACTGCCTAGAGTACATTTAATGCGCGATGGGTTTGGTAGCACTGATACAACAGTGCTTCAGAAGGAAGAAGTGCGTGAAGAGCTTCTTGGTCACTTTGAAGTGATCTTCTTAATAATGAGCAGCAATTGTGCTTGTCTAGTATTGTCAATGCTTGAAATAATTGGCCTCAAAAGCTGGTGCTAGTTGCTCAAGTCCAATTACTTGAGAAGCAGTATTTGCTAATTTGCCCTTCATTAACAATTTTGCCCGAGTTTTTGGCATGGCTGTAACATAGCAATTTCAAACATAGTTTTCAACTATTATTCCTGCTAATAGAAGCACAACAGTATTGAGAGAGATAAAACTGCCGCAATCAATCAATACTATGCTGATTTGAAGTTCTTGAACCCCTGCGTTGGATACCTATGCTTTGCATGGGGCTTTATCGTCGGGTGATCTACTTCTCTAGATTTTTTTAGTTCCTATACTGAGGTCTTGCAATAAATCTAGGTTCTATATAGTTCTTATTTTCCTACTTTGATGCGTAATGGGAGCTCTCTCTCTCTCTCTCTCTCTCTCTGCCTATCTGGTGGCTGTTTCTTGGTTATCACTTGATAATTGCCTCTTATTTTTCTGGCTTTATTATTAAATTTACTGTTGTGCTTTCTCATATTATCAGAAACAAAACGTCGGGTTTTATATCTTTGTTCGATGTGAAATTTTTGTAGGTGATTGTAAATAAATCACGTTGGCATGCCATGGTCACCAAAGTACCTCTGCAAATGGAGGATCTTGGCAAGATTCCCCAGATAACAGAGGACATAAAGAGCATGCTCAGATCTTATCCGAAAGTTTTCTTGGAGACTGAACCCCCATACTGTTTCTTGTCCCGTATTGAAAGATCTTATGGTGAACTGACTCTGGGATGCAATCTGAAACATATGGTATTTTCTTTCTCATGTCTCACTTCAAATTTCGTCTGCAATGCTTTTAAATCTATATTTAGTCCTTATAAAACGACGTGCCTGATAGACTAGTATTATGATAGTCATGAAATTCTAGTTCTGCAACTTTTACTAGGCTTAAAATTTGGGGTGGATTTTGAGCATCTTCATGCTTCGCATGTCTACATTTCTTCTCTATTTTTGGGGAGAAGAAGCAGACCTCAGCTGGCTTATTATAAATGACGTGTATAATCATCAATTAAGTTTTTTTTTGTCAATTCTTGACGTCAAATTTAATCACCAATTATTGCATAATGCAAAGTACTGCCCTTTCTTCACAGGTTTGCTGTTGAGAATATAACTAATAAAATTGCCCCTCTCTCTAATAGCTGAAGCTTTTAGATGAGTTGGTGGTTAATAATCTAATATGGTATCAAAGCAGGCAACATATCTTGTGTTCGAACCTCACTGCCTAACTAGTTAATAAATTTTTGTATCTGTTTATCCCGCTCATGGAGACTTGGCTGCATATGAGGGGGTGTTGTGAGAATATAAATAATAAAGTTGCCTATTTCTCTAACAACTTAAGCTTTTAGATGGGTTGGTGGTTAACAATCTAATGTCTTCTCTCTCTTTTCTGATGCTTAGTAAAGCCAATAGTTTGGTCAGTTTATTTAATTGCCCTTTTTTTGGAGTTAAACTACTAGGCCCTTCTATGGCATGTGTATCCTACTTAGCTAGGGCTCTGTTGAGGAGGAAACACAAGTGAAATAAGGAAAATGATCAACAGCTGAGTGTGAATCAGCGAGATGTTGATTGAAAATTTCGTAGTTTGTGAAATAATGCGAGGTTTAGTCGTGAGATGCTTGTTTGTTTGAAGTTTATCTTAATTTTTGGAGCTTAGATACGTATTCCTTCTGTACCCCTATCATAATTTAAGAATGCACTGCTTAATCTCCTTTTTATTTCACCAAAAGCTGTGTTTTCTTTCGTGGTTGCAGAGCACCGATGAGTTTCACTCAACAGAGCAAGACATTCTTCTGCAGGCAGTCCAGATAATTAAGCAGCACGGTGCTACATTGGGTAGCACCCTGGAAGACCCGGATCTGCAGAAAGAAATGCATAAGTGGAGTCTTGTTTTTACTAAGCAGGACCTTAAATAAATGTCAGGAAATGAGCTACACCCCTGAATTTGTGATTGCAGTTGGAATTCTTCGGGAGTTTTGGTTTTAATGTTGGAATTGGATGTCCTAAATTCTCCTATTATTATTGCCTTCTTTTTTCCTGCAAAAATCTCTTCTGAGATTTTACTCTTGCGATTATTATTATTATTTTGATCAGATTTTAATCTTGTGATTGGTTGGGCTTTTTCTTTCTGGACCTTTCTTCATTCAACCTTCACCCATGGAGGCTTTTATCCCTTATTCTTATGCGTATGCACCTACAAGGAAGAGTTTCTCAGTTTTACCTCATACTGAGAAATATTTCAGTGTCGGATGGCCCTGTCAGCTCATCCGGGCCATGAAGTAAATCTAGCACAAATAATCAAGCACTTGTCCACATTATTGGAATTACAGATGATTCTATTAACTCTGTTTCACAGCCCCATGTTTCAGGTACTCAGCAAACTCAGCAATATACTGATCATGCAGCTTCCGATCACCGAAAATTGCAGCAGCTTCACTGGCTCGGGCCCGTATCCCCTCTCCTTCCTGCAACACCATTGCTCGTCTCAGCGCCATTGCTATATCGTTCCCGGTAAACGATCCGTCTTCTCTCCTCTCCACTTCGATCCCCAAACCCTTCTCCACAAGCAGCCTTGCATGCAACCCTTGATCAATTATGAATGGCAACAAAACAGGACAATGTCCAAATTGCAATGTCTCTATCACAGACCCCCACCCAGAATGAAACAACGATCCCCCAATTGATTTATGTCCCAAAATCTCCATTTGTGGGGCCCATCCAATGCACACTTTCCCTCTCCCTGACGTCCGGTCAATGAAACCAGGCGGAAAAATTTCGAGCTCGTCGGCCCCCCAGTTGGGTTTTCTGATGGCCCATAGGAAAGGCAGATTTGATAACTCAAGCCCATGAGATATCTCGTGGACTTGTTCTTTGGTTAGTTTATACTCACTCCCAAATCCAACAAACACAACTGAATTAGGTGGTTGTTGATCTAGCCACTTGAAGATCTCAGTCCACGACCCATCAATAACGGCTTCTCTCTCCTTTGCTGGTTCCGGCGGAAGTAAACCCACCGGAATCACCGGCACGCTGTTGATTCCAGCCCATAAATCTAAGTATTCGCATTCGAATTCTCGGCAACTACGCACGGCTATGGCGTGGCATGATTCGAGTATTTCGGCAAATCGATCAGCATCACCTGTGTCGGTTCCGTTGTCCCCATAGAATCCTGGGTGGACGAGCATTGCCTCATGGTTTCGGAGTGCCACTGATGAAGGGAAAGTGAACCACTCCGGCGGCGACGTCATGCTCTCCGGCGATGGCCTTGTTGTAAAAAAAAATGTTAAAAAGGAATCATAGTGATTACATGAACACCACCACCACGTACCCATAAAATACACCTAAAATTTATCTTGAATTTGAAAATCAGTGTTTCAAATTCACTTGAAATAAATTTGGGCCTTTGATTTCATATTAGGGGTAAATTCGAGATGCCCTTTTGGGCATTTAGACCTTATGCTACATGAAACAAACAATTTACTATCCAAAGTGACTCCCATTGAAATATTAGTGCATGCTTTTTGTTTTTTTCTTTGGCGTATTGTATTGTTTGAGATAGTTCATTTTCTCCTAACATATCAACTAAAAAAGTCCTAAAAAGTTAAAAAGCCCTTGGTGGAACGGGGTAGTTTAATAAATTTATTTTTCTGTGTTCTGGCAGAAATTATTTTTGCTGATTTTGAGATTTTAGCTTTTCAAAATCATTTGGAGTAACAGATTCTCAAATTGTATAGATTTTGAAAATCTAAAATAGGAATGAAATTTTAAAAATCCTAAAGTTGAATTTGGATAGGTAATGGTGCTTTTCGAATTAGATTTTATGTTTTAAGTTTTATGAAAGCTGATTTTCAGCTACATGCACTAAAAAACATTACGGTTTTTGTCGCAATTTAAGAAGTTTTTTTTTACAACTATGGTAAACATGTCACTAATTTGCTTCCACTTGAATCTAAAATTTAGAATAGGGAGCTGAATTTTACACTATAATCCAAAATCTGTATTCACAACTATCGTAAACACACCATTTGGATAATTTGTATAACCACAATGATTTACTTCATACGTAAGTGGAGATTCCTAATCATCAAGATTTATTAATAATAATGGATGAGACTGCCATGGAGTAGGCGAATTTGGCTAAAAACGAAATTTGTAGACCACATAAAAATCTTGATATGTTATCTATAATTGCAATTAGAATTATTCACTCAATTTATTACGCGTCTTGCTAGTGACCGCGTTGGGCTCACAATAAGTACATATAAAAGGAAAAAAAAACATGCATTTTAGTGCACCTATTTATGCTTTTCAATATAGTTATAACTACTTTTATACACTTTTTACTCTCTTCAATTTTAAGTGCACCTATTTGTTAATTGATGTGGGGTCCGCAAACCGTAACAATGACAAAGAGCCAATGGGCTCCAGACTAATAATTATGGTGGGCCTCCTCACTGTAAACTACTGTAAAGATACGATGGAAAATAATCCAAGCCCAATTTAGGGGTGAAAAGGACGTCTTTTTTCGGTTTTCCTTAATTCCAAAAACAACTCCGAAAGAAAGAGTTGAACAAAACTGCTAGTTAAATTAAATTAACAACCAACATACCTAACTCTCTTCCGACCGTCACCGGCGCGGTACTCCGACGGTCCAATGAAAGCACAAACAGCAGCAGAGTAGGCGTAGAATAAAACAAGGGGAATTTGGCATTCTCGAGCCACATCAGCAGCCCAGTGAGAGATAACGTCGACGACAATCCAATCTGGTTTTGTTTTGGCCACAAATTGCTTAAATGGTTCCTTCATCAGATCAAATGCCGCCTTTAGAAACTGCATCTTCTATGCTGGAATATCGACGGTGGCCTCGGCGCCCTCCGGCAACAGGCTCCTGTGGTCAGCTGCCGGTGCAAGTGGAATCTCCACCATTGTTATGAGGGGAGCTAGATTTGGAGGGGGTTTTGGGAGTCTCTCGATGTTTTTTGGAGTTGAAACGAAGGAGACTCGAATACCTGCTTTAAGTTATCCACACACAATAAACATAAATAAATAGTGGTAATGAGTAATAACGGTACTCATACAATAGAAGTTTAATTTTGAATCAGCAGTGTACATATACAAAAAAATTTTCCAGAATTTGAAATCAGTGACTCAGATTTACTTGGAAGAGAATTTGAGCCATAGATTTCAAATTCTGGGTAACTTTCTGAGTAATTTTTATAGGTAGTTAGCATTTCTTATGTGAATTTCTCTAAATTAAGGACAGGAAAAAAGTTGTAGAGTAGCACATAGACCATAAAAGCAGGTAGTGAATCGGATAAAAACCTATCTCGAACCCATTAATTCACATGTTAATGTTTTTGATGATTCGGGTATTCAAGCCAGTTTTTTTCCAATTCCTTGACTAATCTTTGGGATCCAATTCCACCACCCACTTGCGAATTTATATGTTTATGTTGCTCATTTTCAATTACCGTAGAGATCAAATAAAGCGGAGACGTAGCTAGCGATATTAACAAATCTTGTAATATGAAAGAAGAAAAAGAATTTAGTCATATGATATAATGGAGTGAAGATCACTTGAATAGTGCCGGGTAGAGAGAGAGAGAGAGAGAGAGAGAGAGAGAGAAGAGAGTGAAAGAGAGCTGGCCTGCTTTAGCTAAGGCAGTGGAGAGCTGAAGGAAGGGAATCATGTGACCGAAAGCCAGCCATGGCACCATTACAACGTGAATCTCTTTCTTCATATTTCTTCGGCTCCTAGATCTGGTTTATCCGATCGACCCACAAATCAATAGAGGTGAAGCAGGCTTATAATGGGAAGCATTAATGGTGCATGTTTATCACCTTACTTTTTATATCTTGGAATATATTTAACTGATTGGTGGAGATTCACTATCCAATTTATTTAATCCTGGTAGACAGGGCCGGCCCTGAGGGTAGAAGGCAGGGTGACTCTACAAAAAAAAAATAAATTTTTTAAAGTACCCATTAGGTAAATGTAAGTTGGTAAGTAGTAAATATAAAATATAGCACATATTCAATCGTAAAGGCAGTTTGTCCAGAGGAAGAGCTCCTCTTTCCAGCGTGCTTGCCAGTGTTCGATTCTTCCACGGGTCTTCTTTTTCCCTTTTGTATGTTAGTTTGCTAGAAAAAGTCCTGGTGCAGTGTAAAAAGGCTATTACATTCGCTTCCTTCATTTTTTTTTTCCTCCATGAGATTCCTAGTATAAAAACTTCTTTTTCCCTTTTGTATGTTAGTTTGCTAGAAAAAGTCCTGGTGCAGTGTAAAAAGGCTATTACATTCTCTTCCTTCATTTTTTTTTTCCTCCATGAGATTCCTAGTATAAAAAGTGACAAGGTTTCTATTATGAAAGAATTAAAATTTATTTTTAATGATTTTGTTAAATTATTTTATTTTATATACTGTACTTCTTGACTAAAATAGTCAAAATAGATACTTCCTCCGTCTCTTTTTGAAAGATACTTTTGAGAAACATGTATTTTGTAGCTGTTAAAAAATGCACTTCCGTAGCATGTTTTTAATTTTTTTACACCAAATTAAAGTACTAAATTCACTTCCGTAGCATGTTTTTTAGGGGTTTGACATTGCACGTATTCCGATAGTGATCACTTAAAAAGAATGGAGGGAGTACTAAAATATATCAAATTTGGGAAATTCCCATTTATTTTAACGTTGGTGGCCTCTTTTGCTAAAAAAGATTTGTACTTCTTTAATCTTTCAAAAGGTTGTTTCATTAGGTTTCGAGTTCAAATTATCTCAAAAAGGTGTTTCACCACATCCATATTGTTTGAAGTTAATGTTGGTTCCCTAACCTTTTCTTTCTTTCTTTTTTAAAGGAAAAACATTGGGCCCTATTTTACATTCTCGTCTGGGGCCACGAAAATCTCAGGGCTGGGCCTGCTGGTAGGTCAACATTTTCTTAATAGGAAGTGTCGTAGTCCGACAATGTATCGACAATGACAGAAGAAGGTTATCGTGGGTCTGTAATTTCTCCTTGTTAACTGTCACTGCCTTAGCCACTTGGGCAAGGGTAGCCACTTGGGCAAGGGTAAGAAGTTTTAGTTCTTCCATTCGCCGGGTCCATCGGTTATTGAAGTTAAAGGCTAGGAGCTCCCACAGGTTCATCATAGTGGGTAGAAGAATGATGTTCTGATGGATGATGAGCCAATACTTCTTAGTTCCAACCAGATGGAAGCCGATTCTTCACCCCAGCTCAATTGTGTTCCCTTTTCACCAATACCTGTATCGCCTCTGCCTCGTTCTGTAGGCTCCTCGTTTGATAAGGTTGGAGATAGCCTTCAAGACACTGCTACTAGGCCTTGAATTTGCGGGATAAAAGTTATTGAAGATATATAGCTGCAGTGACCCTTCTACTTTTCGTGCCCCTTAGCGTTGCACTTTGTTTTGATATATTTCCTCTTGGGTCCTAACCTTGTCTTGTAGGTCTTATGAGTGTGTGTGCGGCGTTGAGGGTATTGCTGATGGTGTTGAAGGCTAGCTTTTGGAATAGTTAGGATTCGAGATGGGGTGTTTGATTGGTCTTGGTCTGTTTGTTTGCTTGGGTCTTGGTTATGCTTTTTCTTTGATTTTATTAATGTTGCTCGGCCATACTGGTGTATCTTGCAGTACCATATTTGATATCAGTGATACAGATGATATGTTTTGGTTTGCTAAAAAAAATGTTGCTTTTTGATTGTTTATATATCGTAATTTATAATGGTTTTTGTGATTTTAAGAATATTGATTAATAAAATTAATTGAGATTTATTTATTTTAAGAGCAATTGAGATCTATCTAACTAAATTCTTATTGTACATAAAATTATTTACCATTTAAAAGTAAAAAATGTCATGGCTACACCACCGCGCGTACCTCAAATGTACAACAACATATCCCAACCGTTCAAAAGCATTTTTCAACGTTCTAGATTTGAAATGAATTCTTACCGGTCAAAGGTCAACATTGACCGGTAAGCACTTCGACTAGTAAGAATCATTTTAAATCTGGACCATTGATTTCTGAGATGGACGATCGAAATGTATTGATGCGCATTTGGGGTACGCGGTGTGGTCAACCCATAGCAATTGTTGTTTTAAAAATATAATTAATTTTTTATGCTCATTAGGGACTAGGGCCGGTCCTGAGCTAAGGCAGGGAAGGTGACCGACTGAGGCCCCCGAATTTTGGTCCATAATTAGGGCCCCAGATAGGTACACTCAAGTACAGTATATAATATACATTTAATTTATCGCTTATACAATCAATAAGTTCGCTAGCCCAGTGAAAAAGATTGATTTTTCTTTCCAATAAGTACATAATTCATCCTTGAGATCTATCTTTTCCTTCTCCATAAGATTTTTTTTCCTCTCACAAACAACCGTTCCAAAGGGATATTTTTTGTATTGGTGCAAAAAATAATTTGACCAAAAACTACTTTTAATCAAAACAATGAAACAAATCAAGAAATATATATATATATATATATATATATATATATATATATATATATATATATATAGGAGGCCAAGTAATTATCATTTTGAGATTAATTTTATTTAAAAAAAGAAAACATAGCGTCCAATTTTACAGGTTCGTCTTAAGCCCCGAAATCTCAAAACCGGCCTTGCGAGGGACTACTAAATTAGGGTACCAAGTGTTCCAAGATTTTGTTACTTTCGATAATTACATCAAAGCTTCTTCTTTATCTTACTAGTAAAAAAGCGCCAGGGATAGCTCTCATGGGCCGGTGTGCCAGCCATTAGGAGTAAAGAGGAGCCGCACAGTGGGGCTCTTTTAAAGGCGCATCACCCACCCGAATTGTAAGTAATAAAGTTAGATGGGTCCTCCATAAATAAGTATGCTACAACTGTTTGGTTTTTGGCTCGATTTCCACGTTCGCAATAACATCTCTGGTTTTGACCAAGGTTTTTCTGGTCTAGGCCAAGTAAGTATGAGCGTTTTGGAGGTTGCAGGAGTGCTTCTCTCTGGACAAGGTCCGAACGAGAGATCTTGGTTATGTATTTCGGTCTCAGCAACTCTGAGAAGCAAAGAAAGAGAAAGAGAAACTCTGTAAGCTCGTTTGTAGCCTTTGGGCATTTGATTCTCTTCGGACTAGTGAAACCAGAGTTAAATTTTTTGACGCATGTCAAGTGAAAAACTCATTGGTAGACACGATACACTCACATCTATTCGACTGATGTTCAAACCTAATTACAACTAACAAAACTAATGCTTGAAAACTGGAGTGTCGATCAAAATCATTCCTGATGTGGAGTACTAATTACCACACTAATGTTAACCAATATCACCCACATTATTTTACAATCAGATTCATTCTTGGTTTTTTGCTTATGTGATTCAAATTGCAGAGCATCACGTGATACGAGCGTCTGGTTATGAAATATTATAAGAGGCCGCGACTCACATTATAGAGCATGGAAGCAGGATAGAAGAAGATTCAGACGGTCTAATGAGATCAAATTGAAGAGTAAAAAGAAAGAGGAGCAAATATTGAGCATAATAGTAATACTAATATCCCAAGTCTCATAATGTATTTGCCTGAGCGTGAACTCGATCCCAAAAGCATCTATTGAAAATATTCCAACCTACTAAAATCCGAGAAATCGAGAATGAAAGCATGGAAGCCATGGACAGTAATAGTGCTACATAATTAAAGCCAGACAGAATTTAAACTTACACACAACCCCATAGTTTTTTAGGAGTCTTGGGACCCCACCGGGCCACCCACAAAGACTCGAAGCACTCCATCTTTATTTAATGACGAACAGGGTCAAGCAAGTCCCAAACCCACGATCGTACGTAGGTTATTACCGGAAACCATTAAGACCCCTTTTCATAACAGTTGTAGGAGATGGGATTGGATTATGGAGGTGATGGGATTCCTAATACTATGTTAGGTTTTACAAAGTGAGACACAGTATTTTACGTGGTTTCTGAAAATTGAGTACGTCCACGGAGGTAACCAAAGCAATCATTCATTACCGGAAACACGAGCTTTACAAGTGGGTAATCCTACTCACTACACTCTATTTACACTATTCAAACAAACCTCACATGTCTCTCTCATAGAGACACAAGTCTCCCTCTCGGACAACGAAGATCACTCTCTCTCCGGTGATCCAAGACCACACTCACTGGTGGTTGTAACAATGTCAAATTATAGTTTCAATCCAATCCTATCTCATGTGAAACAAACATAGTAATAACAGTTCTACCGTTTAACCCGATGCAAAACAAACGTACAAATTACCAACTCCACACGAGGTCATGTACCCGTTATTTCTGTTTCCCAACTCCATTTTTCAGATACTCAACAAACTCTGCAACATATCCATCATGTAGCTCTTGGTCCCCAACAACTGCAGCCATATCTCGCGAATGAGCCCTCATTCCCTCTCCTTCCTTCCTCACCATCGCTTGTCTCAGAGCCGTAGCTATGTCAATCCTCTTAAACGACCCTTCTTCTCCTCTCTCAATTTCTATAGCCAATCCGTTCTCCACCAAGAACCTTGCATTCAATCCTTGATCGACAACAAATGGCAAAACAACAAGGCAATGTCCAAACTGCAATGTCTCAATCGCCGAACCCCACCCTGCATGAAACAACGAGCCTCCGATCGATGGGTGTGCTATGATCTCCTTTTGTGGCGCCCACCCAATGCACACCTTCTGTTTGTGGAAATTGATCTGCTGAGAGAACCCAGGCGGTAAAGCGTCGGAATCATCCTTCGCCCAGTGGGGTTTCCTTAGCACCCATAAGAATGGAAGCTCTGATTCCTCTAACCCGTAAGCTATCTCGTGAACCTGTTCTCGGCTTAGTCTACACTCGCTCCCAAACCCAACAAACACAACAGACTTGGGTTCTTGTCGGTCGAGCCATTTGAACGTTTCAATCCAGAACTCATCAGTTATTTGTAGTTCTTTCGGGTTTTCAGTTGGAAGCAATCCTACAGGAATGACTGGCTTTCCGATGAGCTTGGCGTATAAGCTCATGTACTCCCCTCCTAGTTCTCTGCTGTTACGTATTGCCACGGCTTGACACGAATTGATTGTTTTGGCAATTCGTTCGATGAGTGACATTCCTGAAGCATCTTCTCCAAACCATCCATTAAGTGCAGCTGTTTGTGACATTATCCCCCAACCCAAAAAAAAAATAAAAATAAATAAATAAAAGACTACAAGTAATATACACTTGTATATAAAAGAGGACAAGTGTGGCCGCTTGCCAATGCCACCTTAGGGTGTTTTTGTAATTTCATTGTGATCTTAGAGCAAATCCAATGCAATTGTCAAAATGGCTATAACCATTGCTATATTTTGGCACCAAAAAGTGGTTTTTTGTGCTAAAATAGAACCTAGACTCCAATGCTTGGTTCTATTTTAGAACCAAACAGTTCCAAATTTAACTAACTTTCCCACCATCTAACTTTTAATTACGTTTTCAACCCGAGTTCAACTATGTCCGTTATTTTCAACCCCGTTGTGATCTAATTTTTTAATCTTCATTCGGAATTATTTTTTAATTACGTTTTTTTTTCCTCCACTGTTTCAACTACCATTCTACCCAGATATTTTCTCATCTAACTTTCTCACCTAAATTTCCCATCTAACTTTCAAACCTAATTTTTTCATCTAACATTTTACCCAAATTTTTCTATAAATACACAATTTGTCTAAAAATACCATACCACACTCATCTGCCAAATAGATTTTCCTTTCCAAACTAATATCATGAGCAACTTAATCAAAAGGGTGCTGCGTGGAGATTTCGACAGAGATTCCTCCGATGAGGATGAAGTTGCAATGCTGCAAATGGTAATGGCGAGCAGCTATCAACAAATGCAAATACAGCATAACCAACAAGGGGGTTATGTTGGTTCTGTCAGTGACCGGTCTTTCATCCGCCGTGATAGGGCTGCACCAAATAATTTCCCATCTAATTTCACTCTATCTTCTTCCCACGGTTTGTTTCTCCAGAGAAACAAAAATCAGATCTAAAATTGGGGAAAGCTCTCATCTCCCATGAAATTCAGTCACTCACTCTCTCTCTCTCTCTCTCTCTCTCTCTCTCTCTCTCTCTCTCAAACACCTCTCTCTCTAATTTTTGAGTTCACTCCAGCCCACTGAGGGTTTGTCAGATTTTTTCAACCTCGATTCCGGTGATGGCAACAATTGTGATTCCGGTGATGGGTTTGTGATTCCGATCATCTTTGTTGGGATTTCGGTCGCCTTTGTTCCGGTGATGGCGTTGGATTCTGGTCATAAGCAGTTCGGCCACTTTCCGGTGGGTTTTGTTTTTTCGGCCATTTGCCGGCCACTTTCAGGTGCTTCCGGCCCACCCATGTTCTGGTATAGAACCAAGTTTAGCTTTGTGCCATTTTAGAACCAAGTTTAGCACTGCTCTGGGTTTGAGTTTTTGATTTTTGGTGTCAAATTATGACTATAGAACCAAGTATAACTCTTGCATTGGCTTTGCTCTTAGGATAGTTTTGGAATTTCATATCATCTTCTGTACGATTGCAATGTCTAACAAGTTACAAGACATGTGAGCACTAAATATGAAAGTACAGTCTTTTGCTGATTTCGGGGGGAGGAAGCCTGACTTCTACGCTAGGTATGGTAAGGTGTGGGAATGATAGTACTGACTTCTACACTAGGTATGGTAAGGTGTGGGAGTGATAGTACTATTTAGATTGTCACTTGGGCTTGCATCCAGTTTTTGTGGCTTTCTTTTGACCAATCTAAGGATTGTCCACATTTTGTGGCTTATTTTAACTTTTTGGAGTCCTTTGTTCTGCTTCCCCCTTCTTGTACATCTCTGCTGGCCTTTGGAAGAAATTACCTCAACTTTTCCATATAACCAGGAAAAACCACCTTTAACTGTTCGTGTAAGTCGGTTGGGAAACTTGCTAGCACTCTCCTTTTTTGCCTACTCTTTGTTTCTCCTAACCAGCTATATATTGTCACAAGCTTGTATAGGTTATTCTGCAACTGTCTTGTTTAGCCCTCCGATTTTGGGTAAGCTTTTTGCTTTTATGTGTCTTACTCCAATTGGGTTTGTTTCATAGTTGATTTTCCCAACTGGGTATCTATGCTTTTTTATGTATATGAATATAGCTGGCCATTTTTCAAGATTTTGAATTGGGAATTGATATGAAAATTCAATTTTCCTTTTCAAGATTCTAAATTTGTTGATTTGGTTTTGGGTTTTCTTTGTTGTCAGGCTTTGACCAAAGTCCTACACTAGTTTTCTCGTGGAGAAAGATGAGTTTTCATTTATTTCTTTTTTACTTTGATTCTACTCTATATATATATATATAGATTATGGAAATGGTTACAATACACACCCCCTATTTGAGTATGTATCATATGCACCCCTATAAAAGTTACAAATCGATTAACAAAAGTTACGAATTCTTTGGACAAAAGTTACGAGACGCATCAAATGTTATGAATCATAGAAAATGCTACGAATCATACTTCTGAAAAAGTTATGAAACACTAAAAAATCTTACGATTGTCAATGAGTTGGCACAATATGGACCACACAATGAGTGCATATTGTACACAACTTTAAGGGGTGTGTATTGTAGAATTTTCCATAGATTATTGATTGTTACCACTCCTTTTTCGTGGTATTTTTTTTTTTTTTCCTAGGTTTCTAATCCTCCTCTTAGGCTCCAACTAAACTTCTCACCTCAAGATTAGGTATATTCCACTGTTCAAGAATAAAAAGTGAGATTTTTCGCTTTTATTTTTTTCCTCTAATATGTTTTGGGTGAAAATGTGGAAACCGGGGGCCTGTAGTGAGCTCACTCACTACATGCGTGTAGTGAACTCCCTCGGCCATTAGATCGGCAATCAACGGTTTAGATAAATTGGAGTTAAAATAAATGTTAAACTGTAAGATAATCCGAACCATTAATTGCCAATTGGATGGCCGAGCTCACTCACTACAGGGCCTCCAATTCCGAAAATGTGAGGCTTCACAATGATCAATGAACTCCTCTGATTTTGGTCGTCATATTTTGGTTGTTTATTGCATATGGTCTTTCATATTTAGAGAACAAGAGGAGTAATTGTTGGTTCTTTTTTTTAAAAACAGATTCATGAAGGTACATATAAATACACATTTGACTACACCATGTTTGATACATGATGCTTTTGTCTCTTATTTGGCAATGCTTTGTTGTTTGTTTGGGACGGTTTAAAGATGGTTTGTTCGTTGTCTCAAATGCTAGAGAATAAATGAAGACAACGGAAGAGGTGTTTTGGCTGACTTCTCCCCTCCTCTCCCTTGAGTCGACTGCCGCCGGTACATTGTTGGATGTTTCCGTTGGCCTAGCGGCATGGTAGCCAGCTTTAACCTCCCTTTCTTCCTTCGTTGGTTCAAATGCTCTGCCTGCTTCACTCTTGGGTGTTGTTGGGTCACTGCTTAACGGCGTTGTGTGCTCTGTCGTTGTTGGTGGAAGGGAGGTTGCAATCTGTGGTTTTCCGG
This sequence comes from Vaccinium macrocarpon, assembly GCA_022606695.1. Lineage (NCBI taxonomy): Eukaryota > Viridiplantae > Streptophyta > Magnoliopsida > Ericales > Ericaceae > Vaccinium > Vaccinium macrocarpon. The sequence continues at coordinate 1,591,242 of CM040176.1, read as the reverse complement.
CAGTGGGTGTGGCGGCTGGTGGAGTTTGGTTCAGAGCTTTGTGTGTGTTGCTAGGGTTGGGCCTTGTTTTGGGCATCATTGATTTTATTTGGTATGCCCAATTGGGCTTAGACCGTGGTGGGCTTGGCCCTTTATTTTTTTCTTCGTGCTTCAGTGGTCAAGGCCTTGCTTTTGGGTGTTTTGGGTTTGCCCCATTAGGTGTTTTTTTTGTCTAACCCTTGGTTAGAGTCCCCTCCCCCTTCCCCATCTTGATGTACCCTTTGTCAAGATTTCTAATCAATTTTATTGCCGATCAAAAAAAAAATGTAAATTGCTTTTAAGGGAAAAGAAACTTCCACATTTGTACTGCAATTACCATGAGCCCTTGTCACATTATCTTTGAGAATTGAAATTACACCATCTATTCTCCTTGTCATTGTTTTCGTGAATAGAATCCTATCGGTTGATCATGTTGTTGTTTTTTTATTATTATTCAAGGTATTGCATATGAGGAAGCGGTTTACACAAGGTCAGCCTTGGCCTAATAGGCCCAAAAATTTAAGTGAAAATTAGTTACCAATTGACCATAGAAGGCGAGTATATGTTATATATAATCTATTCTTTGTTTCAGCACAAGTTAAGAGGTGGAGTCAATGGAGTGTGTGTTACAATAGAACTTGATGTTTGGTTCAATTCCCAGTATTTAGGGTCCTATTTACCATGTATTATTTGTTCGATATAGTGTAATAAATTAAAATTCTTCCACAGATGTATTAAAAATTATTTATGTTTTAGTGGTTGAAGATGTTATTTAACTCTAAGGTTCAAATTAATATTTATTTTAGTTAAATTAAGAAGTTTAAAATACCATATTTAGTAATTTTATTTTATATTAGCCACATAGAATGAATTTATTTTTACAAAAACTTAGGACTCATATTTAAATTCGCTTTAAGCATACAAAATATCAAGGCCGGCCCTGAATTTATGCTTAACTAATCTACCAGCTCTGAATTTACACTTAACTAATCAACAAAAACTCATAATATTAACACATCTAACAAGAAAAAAAGTTTTAAAAACTTGGTCAGCAAAATAGTGAAGTCGTGAACTCTTGAAAAAAAGAAACTAATGAGCATTGTTATATATAAAGAGGCTTACGGTCATGTATGAGAAACTTAAGTCACACTCAAATGTAAATGTGGTAATTGAAAGACGGAAAAACAATTCTTATTTAACTTGCGGGTAACATATTAGGACTGCAATTGGCATACGTGTGCATAGTTCTATGTCTAATACGAATGCTCCTACATGGTGATTTTCATTGCAGACTCATGACACTATGAATCATAGACAAAAAATCAACGGAGAAATACTTATGAGTACTTGATCTTTGAAATTAAGGCTGTATTCACTTGCAAAAATGTGGGTAAATTTATGGTTTCTAATTACATCTAAAAAATTTATGGTCTTGATCTTTGAAATTTATGGTTTTGTAGTGATCAAACTTTATGAGACGAAGGAAGTAATATACAACCATCTAAACATTCTGTAGACTACTTGGGCGTACAAAGAACAACACAAGTTTACCATGCTATGAAACCTCTAATTGTTCCATGGAAAACCTCTATAACAAAAAAACAATGAGCAGACGGTTATGTGTGAAGCACGCAGCCTTACACTAGTGGATAATTAATGAGCCACAATTAATGAGCCACAACAGGGAGTTGAAATGACTTATTTATTTTTTGGTCTCTAAAGTATTAGCAAATTGTCAATTTGATCCCTAATGTAGCCATCTGACCAATGTATTCCCTAATGATTAAAATGTGTCAAAATGGTCCAATGCCCTAGCGTTATGTCAAAACAGGAAGTATTCTTTGTACTTCATCTTCCAGCACAGTTTTACTTTAATTTTTTTAAAGTTTTGACTATAATTTTTTATTTTTTAGATTCATCTTACCGAGGCGAACCTATAATCCATAAATAAATTAACAATGCAAATTATTTTGAATAAGGACAAAAATATAATTCAAATAGATTTGACTTAAATAAATCACTTGGTTTTTTTTGGTCTTTATTCAAAGAGAATGTTGCATTTTTAATTTCACGTTAAATTTTAGGAGGTTATTAGTTTGTCTCAAGGAGAGGAATCGTAAAAGTAAAAAAAAAATTATGATTCAAACTCAACTTTTTTTGTACAAAGACAAAAATAAACCAAAAAATCTATTGAGTAATCTATTTTGTCTTTATTCAAAAATTTCGAGTATGAGTAATTTTCCAACTCCTCTTTTGAGATGAACAAATGGTCAACAAAAAATTTGACGTGAAACTAACAAAAACTTTTTTTTGGCTTAAGACAAAAATAGAAGGCAAACAGCGAGCTAATAACTGAACAAATGTCTGCCATGACAACAGACCTAATACGGAAATCGTTTTCATCAATTTTTTTCAAGGGCTAATAGAATATGATGATGAAAAAATGTCTCTTCGACTATCATATTCTTATAGAGTTTTGCTATGCGCGTCATGAAAAAAAGTCTATTGTTATGCGTAACTAAATTACACGACCCAATTTTTTTCAAATTAATTTGTTGCTATTTGGACTATAATAGAATTAAAAAATAATCGCATTTGAGTTAATTTTTTGTGGATGATTGGTTCGTCGTGAAATCTAAAAAGTAAAAAATTATATTCAAAACTTAAATGAAAAACTTAAATAAACTTGCGCTTGATGGTGAAATACCAAGAATGCCCCTTGTGTCAAAGAAAAAAAGAAATATTGTTAGGGCCGGGGGACCAGTTTGACACGTTCTAAACATTGGTGATCAAATTGGTTAAATGTCTAGATTGGGGACATAATTGGTCCCAAATATCACTTTTTGTTGTCATAAATTTTTAGGGGTGCTTTGGCTAAATTTGGTTTTTTGGTTTATTGGATTATTTGGTTTTGTTCTTATTCAAATTTTTTCGTTTTTTTAGTTTTAGTTTTTTTTGAGGTTTTCGGTTTTTAGATTAATCTAAAAGATAAAATTATTAGCCAAACTTAAAGTTTTGTGAATAAAGACAAAAATAAACCAAAAAACCAATAAACCAATAATCCAATTTGGTTTATTTTTGTCTTTATTCACAAAACTTTAAGTTTGGCTAATAATTTTATACTTTTTAGATTCCTCTCGTCGAGACAAGCCAAGAAACCTCAAAAAATCGACCGAAAACTAACAAATGCAAAAAAAAATTGAATAAGAACAAAATCAAATAATCCAATAAACCAAAAAACCAAATTTAGCCAAAGTCTACCTTAGTCTCAATTCAAAATTAAAGGGGCATTAGATTAGCTAATGAAATTCTACTTTTACCTTTTCTTTTTTAGAGTACGTGGAAGTAACGATGATGTTTTGATGCGTAAATGAGGAACACAAAAAGTATGACAAAGTGTTATAATTATGTTTCCCTGATGGAGTGGTTAGAATCCTTCTTCTTCTTTTTTAGCGAAGGTTAGAATCCTTAAAAGGAACAATATTAGAGGGTTTCGGGAGTATAAGAGGATGTTCCACTAACCAAAAAACATATTTTTTAATACTAGGACAAATTATTCTTTTATAATATGTGACATAAAAAATCGTAAAAATCAATTTATTCTTAAAACTGCCTTTGTGTAACACCCTCTGAGTTTGGGAACCAAAGAGTAAATGAGGTCAGTTAAAGAAAATGAATGGATAATGAAAATGCACCAACTGTTCGTACCGGGTGCTTCGAAATTGTGGTAAGCCACCGACGAAGGAAAAGTGACCCACTCCGGCGGCGATGTCAGGCTTTTGAGCGATGGGCGGACTCTCTTCCCGACATCGCCGATTATGTATTCTGGCGGCCCGAGAAACAAACAAGCTGCGGCGGAGAAAGCTGAGAAGCCCAAAACCGGGACACCGAAGTCTTTTCCCACGTCAGTTGCCCGGGGATTGAGCAAGTCCACAACAAGCCAATCAGGTGAATGCTCCACAACAAACTTCTCCAACGGTTTCTGAAGGAGATCTAACGCTTTGGATAAGTATGGTATTTGTTCCACGGGATTTAGGAGGTCGATGGTGGCCTCGGCACCTTCAGGTAATTGGTCGGAGTCCAAAACTGGCAAAGGAAGCGAAGCAAAATTTATCATGGGTGATAGATTTTGAGGGGGTTTTGGGAGTCTCTGTATGTTTTTGGGGGTTGAGATATAGGAGACATAGACACCGGCTTTGGCTAAGGCAATGGCTAGTTGATAAAATGGCATCAAGTGGCCGAATGCTGGATATGGAAGGAGCACCACATGGATTTTGCCACTCTCTCTCTCCATATTGTTCTGGAATTTCGCAGTTCACGCTAGTGTCCAGTGGAGTTTGGTTTGGTTTCAGAGGAATGAATTACATGAGGCCCTATAAATAGATCTACAGTAGGGCCGGCTGCCAATGAGGCCGGGCATCCCAATAATGAGGAGCAACAATGACCCATCTTTTATATACTCCATCTGTTCCATAATATTAGTCTCCTACGAAATTACGTGTAATTTTTAAACTAAAAAATAATATACTTGTGAACATAATTTATTCATCAATATGGATCTTGTTTGATAGATCTCATTGTGAACTTTTAAACGGTGCAAAAAAAATCTAAAAATTATTTTATAGATGCGTTATTTTTTAGTTTAAAAATTACACGTAGCTTCGTAGGGGACTAATATTATGGACTAAAAGGCTACTATAAAGCTGATTTTGACAAAAAAAATTGACCTCACCGAAAAGGCTATGGCATCTACTTTTGCGCCCAAAGATCATTTGCGTGTAATGTCCAAGAGAAAGGACCATGGTCCCACGTTGCACTAGATTTTTTACCTCATTTGCAAGGCACACTGCCATTTGTAATGAGTACAACTATACACACATTCATTTTTTCAATACAAAGTTATATTTAGTAAAACATAATTTTACTAGTTGCACCTGCATTTAGAAAACAGGAACACGATTACAGCTGTACTCATCACAAATGACAGTGTGTCTTGCAAATGAGGTAAAAAATCTAGTGCAAAGTGGGACCATGGTCCTTTCCCTTGGACATTACACGCAAATAATGTTTGGGTGCAAAAGTAGATGCCACAGCCTTTTCGGCGGGGTCAATTTTTTTTGTCAAAATCAACTTTGCATTAGCCTTTTTAGTCCAATTCTTCAAAATCAACTTTTAAGTCCATATGCTACTTTCTGATGAATTTTTCCTAGATGCAAGTACAACTGTACAAGCCAAGAATATTAGTTTTATTATAAAAAAAAAATGTGTATTCATTAGTGGTGGATGAGATTTGGTCAACAAATATCATGACTTTGTAGGAATGAAAACAAAATAAGTCATTTAGATATATATATATATATAGAGAGAGAGAGAGAGAGCCATGTAGTAGGAGTTTTTTTTTTTTTTCAAAGCTTCCCAAGTAGTATTTTGTTTGAAAAGTTGCTCTAAATGCAAGTTTAGATAACCACATTTTTTGAGTTTAAATAACCACATCTAATCCTAAGTAGGATTTTTTTAAAAAGATATAGCCTAAATAACCACTTTTTTTGAGTCAAGATAACCACATCTGATCCTTAGTAGGATTTTAAAAAAAATGATATAGTTTAGATAACCACATCTGCACCGGTCACTTTTCTGGCGAAGTCCAATTTTTCGGCGACTTTTTTTGCATTGACAAAATTTTCCAGCGAACTTTTCGGCGATGTCCAATTTTTCGGCGGCAGCAAACTTTCCTTTCCGGCGATGTCCAATTTTCCGGCAGAGGCAAACTTTTTAGACAAACTTTCCAACGCCGGCGACTTTTCCAACAGAGGTATCTTATGTATTGAATTTAATGCAAGGATATATTTGTCTGTTAAAAAAATAGAATGAACCTAAGAGAATAAAAAAAATGGTTTAGTGGATTAGAGGTGTTATGTTAGGTAGACTAGATGTGTTATAAAAAGCTATAATGGACCTTATAACAATTTTTTATTTTACTTTTGACTTCTCCTCTCTAATGTCAAAAAACCAAAACACCACTCTCTAGACTGCATGAGTGAGAATTCATGGAATTTGTATCCTTCACCGTGCACCTATATTTGTGCATTCTAGTCCTACATTTTTGCCATGGGACGCCCAAAATTGGCTTTGGCAAGGCAAATGGCCCACTGTTTCCACTTTTTGCATTTTGGTTAACAAAAAAATTCATAGAATGTGTTCTTTACATACCTCTCAAACACTCTATAAGATTCAAAATACGTTCTGACAAAAAAAGAAGAAGTTAAAAAGCGAAAAAAAAATTTGAAAATTAAAAGTGAGCCTCCTAAACATTCCTTAAATTGCTTGATAATTGGAATGCGTGGATCAAATTCTTTCTTGATATGGTGTACTAATCACTCATATTAAAATTCAAATTACAGAGGCATCATGTGATCCAAATGGCTAGTTACAAAATAAGAGGCCACGACTCACATTGAAGACTAAGTTGGAAAAAGAGGTTCGGACGGTCTCATGAGATCAAGTTAAAGAGAGAAAAGAAAGATGAAGTTTCGGACGTGTCATGAGATCGAATTGAATAGTAAAAAGAAAGATGAGCAATATTGTCCATAACAGTAATCGCTTAAGTCTCATATTATACTTGCTCGAGCATATAACAATATTTTTCCAGAACATTTATACCTACTAAAATTCGTGAAAACGAGAATGAAATTGTCATCGATTGGAAAGTAATATTCCATGGAAGACATTGGCAGTACTCATTAATACAGGATTTCATGTACCCATTATTTCTGTTTCCCAACTCCGTTTTTCAGATACTCAACAAACTTAGCAATGTATCCATCATGTAGCTCTCGGTTCCCAACAACCGCAGCCACATCTCTGGATCGAGCCCTCATTCCCTCTCCTTCCTTTCCCACCATGGCTTGTCTTACAGCCGTAGCTATATCACTCCTCCTGAACGACCCGTCCTCTCCTCTCTCAACTTCAATCGCCAAACCTTTCTCCACCAAAAATCTCGCATTCAATCCTTGATCAACAACGAAAGGCAAAACAACAAGGTAATGCCCAAACTGCAACGCCTCGATCGCCGAACCCCACCCCGCATGAAACAACGAGCCTGCGATCGATGGGTGTGCTAGGATCTCCATTTGCGGCGCCCACCCAATGCACACCTTCTGTTTGTGATCATCAAAATTCCGCTCGAAGAATCCGGGTGGTAAAGCATCAACAACATCATTAGCCCAGTTGGGTTTTCTTAGCACCCATAAGAATGGAATCTCTGATTCCTCCAGCCCATAAGCTATCTCGTAAACTTGTTCTCGACTTAGTTTACACTCGCTCCCAAACCCAACAAACACAACGGACTTGGGTTCCTGTTGGTCGAGCCATTTGAAGGTTTCGATCCAGGAATCATCCTCGATTTGTCGTTCTTTCGGTTTTTCAGGCGGAAGCAATCCTGCTGGAATTACTGGTTTTCCGATAAGCTTGGCGTATAAGGTCAGGTACTCGCCTCCTAGCTCTCTGCTAGTACGTAATGCCACGGCTTGACACACATTGATTGTTTTGGCAATTCGTGTTGCAGGTGACATCCCCGTAGCATCTTCTCCAAAGATTCGAGTAAGCGTACCTGTTTTTATATCTTTGTGAAACCATCAATTCAATTATGCCAAAAAATATATATAGTTCGAACACGGAAGGAGTACCTGATTTTATATTTGGCCTTTGATTCGATTAAGGAATTGCACAATAATCGGAGCACATGGACATGCCTCAATATCTTACAAGATTTTACACAATAATTATGAATTCATCTACGTGCGAATGTTGTACAAATTAGATACTGTACGTTAATTGGATTAGGCTACACAATTCAGTATGAAGATATGAAAATGACAAGTACTCGTAATATTTATCCAAAATATTATCAAGACTGAACCATTTATTAATGGTTTGGATTAGTTTGGTTCAACGAATTTTATGGTTTGTTTTGGTTCTCAAAATTTATAATTTGTAAGTAGTGGTTTGGTTCTTAGTTTATTACAAAACTAGACTAATCCGGTCCATTCTCACCCCTAATAGAGGCGTCTACTCAAGCCTAATGGTAAAAATTTCTGAGGGTACATGTCCCTACTTTTTTTATAAAAATAAAATAAAATAAAATTGAATGCCCGGTCGGCCCTGGGATCACATCGAAGTAAATGGATAAAGAGCCCCAATGGGGAGTTAAAAGAGTATGAATAGACAGTGAAAATGGATGCACCAACCGTACCGGCTGCTTCAAAACAGCGGTAAGCTACCAGCGAAGGAAAAGTGACCCAATCTGGCGGTGATGTAAGGCTTTCTAGCGATGACCGGACTCTCTTCTGGCCGTCGCCGGTTAAGTATTCCGGAGGCCCAAAAAACAACATACTCGCGGCGGAGAAAGGTGAGAAGCCCAAAACTGGGACGCCGCAGTCTTGTCCCACGTCGGCTGCCCAGGGAGTGATGAAGTCTATAATAAGCCAATCAGGTGAATGCTCCACAACAAACTTCTCCAACGGTTTTTGAAGGAGATCGAACGCCTTGGTTAAGTACTGGACTTGGTGATCCATGGGGACATCTACGGATGCCTCAACGCCTTGGGGTAATGGGTTCGAGTCCAAAACTGGCAAAGGAAGCGACACGAAATTGATCATCGGTGATAGGTGTTTAGGGGGTTGAGGGAGTCTTTTGTATGTTTTTGGGGTTGAGATGTAGGAGACATACACACCGGCTTTGGCTAAGGCAACGCCGAGTTGATAAAATGGTATCATATGGCCGAATGCAGGAGGAGGGAGGAGCACCACATGGATTTTCTTGGTTTCTCTCTCCATATTGTTTTGAATACTACTTTTTCCCTGTTTACTTGTGCAGTTTTAGAGTGGTGTTCTTTAGATGTTTCATTTGATATCAAAACAGAGAAACTTTTGGGTGCAAATGGGGTACCCTTGCACAGCATCCGAGCCGTCTAAAAATGTAACGGACGGCTCGGATTAGAAGTGTTGGACGAATTTAAAAAAAAAACAAAAAGAAAAGAAAAAATAGTTTTCAATCCGAGTTGTCCGTTGTATTTTTGGACGGCTTAGATACAGTGTTAGGGTATCACGTGTATCCTACCCTACACGCACCCAAAAAAAATTCATCAAAACACTCCAAAAAGATACTCCCTCCGTCCCAATTTCTTGGCCCCTTTTGGGGAAGCGGGTTTTTAAGGAGTGTGAAAACTTTGTATTGATTTTTCTATTTTACCCCTAAATCTAGTCAATATTACTGTGACCAAATTTGTGAGGCTAATTTATTATATGAAAGTCAAAACATATTCAATATGGATCTTGTTTGATAGATATCAATTAGTTTTATTATACAAAATTTTTAAAATCATAAAAACCGTTATAAAATAAAAGATAATAAGCTAGCCAATTAAGATGAGAAAAGTACTTTTTAAGGGTAAAATTGGAAAGTGACCCAATTTTGATGGATGTTTTTAGAAATGGGACAAACATTTTGGGACATCCCAAAATGAAAAGAAGGACCAAAAAATTGGGACGGAGGGAGTAATTCAGAGCAAAATTTTGATAAACAATCATCAAAGACACTCCACAAAGTAGCGTTGAAAAGTTAATAAAGTTTCCCCTATTAGAGGAAACCCCGTCCGCCCACCCACATAGTTTTAATTTTTAAGGCATCCACACTGAGTTCTCAAAATGACTCTTAAGAAAGACTCCTAACATTTATATAGTCATGTGTTCAATTATTGTCTTTAATGGGCTCCTTATACACACTCTTAAAGGTGGCTCCTAAGCTTGGGTCTTAGCAAATTAGTTAAATTTAAGTAACATTGTATATAGCTAACTCCAAGTGGGACCCAAATTCTTTAAATAATTTTTTAACATAAATTTTCAAAGAGAAAGAAGAACGTTTTTTTAATATGAATTATCAATATATGGGTTTCACAATTTTTGAATTTTTTTTTTACAAAATAAAAAATGTTCTTGCTAGCTCATTGAGTGCACATATCCTCTCTAAATTTGACAAATTTTAGGAGTGAAAAATAAACTCTAATTATATTTATGTGAACACCTTAGAATATAACTTAAGAGTAATTTTTAGGAAGTACATCGTGAATGCTCTAAAGACACTATACAAATTAGCTTTAGAAAGTTAAAAAAGTTTCCCCTATCAGAGGAAACCCCGTCCGCCCACATAGTTTTAATTTTTAAAGACACCCTACAAATTAGCTTTAGAAAGTCAGAAAAGTTTCCCCCTGTTAGAGGAAACTTAAATTTTGATATGAAGTCATGTCGAGTTGACAAAGACTCGGGGGTGGTTGTAAATTTAAGTTAATAGACGAGATTTGTGTAAGGTTAGGGTCATGTTCCACTAACAAAAAATTAGTTTTGATTTAAATCAAAAATTACTTTATTCTACTAAAAAAAATTCCACAAAAAACTAACAAAAAAATCACTTCATTCCACTAACTTAATTAAAAAAAACCAAATCATTGCACAATCAAGTACATGTACTTTAATCATATAAAATTACGAATCTGTCCTCTCTTAAAAAAAAGAACAATAGTTGTTTGGGTAGAATGATAGATTTGTAATTTCATAACACAACTAAAAAAACCAAAAACTTGTTAGTGGAACTAGTTGATTTTTTTGAAAAACTAAAGATAAAAAAAAAAAAAAAAAACCAAAAAACTAAAAAATCAATTAGTGGAACACCCCTTAGGTATAGCCATAATAGTACATTAAGTTGTAAATTTTGAAACCTCTTAACTCTCTGCTGCTATTAACTCTTGTAGAGTCATAAGTTCACTCTATGTAGGACTTTTGCTCTAGCTTTAAATTGGTTTCTTGCAAATGAACGTGAGATTGATCTCTTAAAATTAGTTGAGATGCGCGCATAAACTAGCTCAATTTTGGAAGCATCGGGAAGTATTTTAGTAGCGGCTAGAATTTGTGCATCCATTATAATCAACCTTTAAGATTGTCATAAAAATTTAGTTGTATAATGCACAATTTCTGGCAAATCAAATAAAAATAAATCAAAGCAAAGAACAATCTCACCAAACTATAGAGGCACGCCAATGGCGTTGTCCTTAAAGGTTGATTCGCACCCCCTCGGAGCCAATGACTCGGTGCGTAGGGCTTCACGGCACGCAACCTCCCAAGATTCAACTATAGTCGTCTCCTCCTAACTCGCACTAGTCAGAAGAGGATTTGAACAACCCCTCTTTGATGGTTCCTCTTGTAAATAATTACCACTAAAATGAACGGATGAACAGAGTGCTTCTCTTTTGGACAAAACTGAATTTTTTTTTCCTTTTTTTTGGATGAAAATAGAATGTGAGTGAAGTATGTATTGATGGAGAAGAAAGGCGTATATATAGAAGAAGGAGACTGTAATTGTTACAGCCAGTAAACAGCTAGCAACGGGCAACACTTCTAACAGAAAAATATGCAACGGTCATATTAGTAATTCCCAGCTGGCTTCTAACGGCTAATTCAATCAATTAACCAGCTAATTAAAATGGGTTATAAAACTAATAGTGGGCTTGAGAGAAAACCAAAAACACTTTTACTTGAGCCAACATTTTAAGAAGACATATTTTACCAAAACCCAAATATATGGCCCATAAAATTTAGATACAAAGAATGTTTTGAAATAATTATTTTTATACTAAAAATACAACAGTCTTTGTATGTTTTTTGGGGTTGTGATGTAGGAGATATACACACCGGCTTTGGCTAAGGCAACGCCGAGTTGATAAAATCGTATCATATGGCCGAAAGCAGGAGGAGGGAGGAGCACCACATGGATTTTGTTGGTTTCTCTCTCCATATTGTTTTGAATACTACTTTTTCCCTGTTTACTTTTGTAGTGCTATGGCACCGATGAAACAAACCCACAAACGCAACAAACAAAAAAACACAGAGTATTTACATGTACGTTTTCTTAAAAACGGGTACGTCTAGAAAGGGGCAGCGGATTCAATATATATTTGAGGACTACAAATCACAACTCACACGCTCAATATAGCAACCTCACAATCACTCTATGTTCTCTCTGTGTTGTCTGATATCAACTACAAGAGCAAGAGGCTCCTTAGATACATAGCAGGGGGAGCATCATTTGCCCAGGCAATTTAGTGAGAATACCCACTAAATTACAATGCTAATTTGAAATTTTGACTTAAGAGTACTAAACCCTAAACCCGGCCGGTTCGTCTCGAGATTTGGAGACTCCGATACAGATATGTACCGTACTGTATCAGCCAATATGCCCAAAATGTTAAAAAAATTCACGACTGCTAAACCCGATTCCTGAGACGTATCGTTCAACACGCTAGTTTTCGATACACCAATGCCGCAACCGATAGCACTATTTAAAACTGTACTTTGATAAGAGTGAGTTACCTGAGGCCTTACAAATAGAGGTAGAGCCGTTACATACTGTTGACTTTGGAGGCAGGGCAATGTGGCTCCCATCCTCATAACTGTGATTTCACCTCTCAGCTGAATTTAGCCATACACATATACATATGTCCATTTCCGCAGTGGTTGAAGTAAAGACGACGTCTGGCGTCGAAAAGAACAGGACGAGATATTTGTCCCATTCATTCAGGGGGTGTTCCAATAAGTAGTTTTTTAGTTTTTTGGTTTTTTGTGATCTTTAGTTTTTTAAAAAAAACTCACTTGTTCCACTAACAAGTTTTTGGTTTTTTGGTTTTTTAGTTGTGTTATGAAATTACAAATCTACCATTCTACCCAAACAACTATTGCTCTTTTTTTTGAAGGGAGGGCAGATTCGTAATTTTACATGATTAAAGTACATGTACTTGATTGTACAATGATTTGGTTTTTTTTAAGTTAGTGGAATGAAGTGGTTTTTTTGTTGGTTTTTTGTGGGGTTTTGTTTAGTGGAATGAAGTAGTTTTTCATTTAAACTAAAACTAGTTTTTTTTATTGGAACACCCCCTATGCAACTCTATTTTTTACCACACATTTTTTCGTGGCACTTAGTACTAGTACTAGAGTTCCTAGAGATTTGTTTGTTTAAGGATATACTCACCATGTGGCGGTATAGTACCATAGTTTTAAATACCAGCCGTTACGGAATGGTGCTTGGCCACTTTGATACCATTACACTCCGGTATACCGATGAGAGGGAAAAATAACATACATATTGGCTGGTTCCCGTTACGTATGGGTCAATATCTGTTTCAGGATCGGTTCACAATTATTACTGGTTATTTAAGCAATTTAAAATTATTTTGTCAAAAAATATTTTTTAAAAAATTCACGACCGCTATACCCGATTTGCAGCCAAAAATGAAATTATCATTTTTTAGGCTAAATTTGGCTTAGGAAATGGTTGTAGCCATTCGTGCCACATCAACATTTGTGTGTATTTTATTTTATTGGTTCTGATCTCCTTTAGAATGATGGACTGAAAATTGTAAAATGCATTATATGAGAATCTGTTTTGGTATTTTGATATTAGAGAGGAGAAGCCAAAAGTAAGGTGTGATAGGCTTTTTAACTTCTCATTTTTTACTTTTCCTATTTCGGTTAACAAAAAGATCTATAAAATGTGTTATGTACATATCTCTCAAACATGACTTTTGTTGCTAAAAATATAAAAAATATATATTCTATACATTTCTCTCAAACATTCTATAGGATTTAAAATACATTTGACCATAATCCAAAAAGTCAAAAAAATTAAAAATAAAAAGTTTAAAATGAGCCACCTAAACATTCCTTAACTTGCTTGTAAGTTGGGATGGGTGGATCAAATTCGTTCTTGATGGGGTGTACTAGCCACTCGTATTAATGAGTATTAACAAAATTATTTTTAGGATCGGATTCATTTTGATTTTCCGCTTATATAATTCATAATACACTTGCCTGATCGAGCATAAACTCGGTTATGAAAACGTTTTTCAAAACATTTCTACCTACTAAAATTTGTGAAATCGAGAATGAAATTGTCGTCAATCATAAAGTAATGTTTCATTGACATTGGCATTACCGAGTACTATAGAATTTCATGTACCCGTTATTTCTGTTTCCCAACACCATTTTTCAGATACTCAACAAACTTAGCAATATATCCATCATGTAGCTATCGGTCCCCAACAACCGTAGCCACATCTCTCGATCGAGCTCGGGCCCTTATTCCCTCTCCTTCCTTTCCCACCATGGCTTGTCTTAGAGCCGTAGCTATATCACTCCTCCTGAACGACCCGTCCTCTCCTCTCTCAACTTCAATCGCCAACCCCTTCTCCACCAAAAATCTCGCATTCAATTCGTGATTAAAAAAAAAAAAACAAAAGGCAAAACAACAAGGCAATGCCCAAACTGCAACATCTCAATCGCCAAACCCCACCCAGGATGAAACAACGAGCCTCCGATTGATGGATGTGCTAGGATCTCCATTTGCGGCGCCCACCCATTGCACACCTTCTGTTTGTGGAAATTGATCCGCTAAGAGAATCCAGGCGGTAAAGCATCGATAGCCCAGTGGGGTTTTCTTAGGGCCCATAAGAATGGAAGCTCTGATTCCTCGACTTAGTCTACGCTCGCTCCCAAACCCAACAAACACGACAGACCTGGGCTCCTGTTGTTGAGCCATTTGAAGGTTTTGATCCAGGACTCATCGGTGATTTGTCGTTATCCTGATGAGCTTGGCATATAAACTCAGATACTCGCCTCCCAATTCTCTGCTGGCACGTAATGCAACTCTCATTGATGCAGAACAAGTAGCGATCCAATTCTATAATCAATTGGACCGGTTAAAGCCTAAGAGGCCCAAACAACTTCTTCCGGAATAGGCCCAAACTTGGAAGGCTAAAACAGAATCGCGCTGCGATCAATACTCACCACCCTAATCATGATTGATGGTGGATTTCGGCCAAATTCATTCGTTTAAGTCTTCAATTTAGTAATTTTGCTATTTTAGGTAGGAGTAATAATTAGATTACGAATTACTCGTAACGTGTAATTCCGTTTTCGTTGTTTCCAATTGGAAATTTCTTATTTTTCTTTCTAGTTTTCAATTTTGAAAGTTTCCCCAATTTTCGGGATACTTTATTTTTTGGTAAATTTTTGCTAGGATTTGCTAGTTTTTCCCATAAAATGACATATAACCTCCATTCTTATTCAGCTTTTAATCAATTATAAATCATAGTTATTCTCTTCCTTCTTGTGAATTCAAGAACCCTTGTAAATTTGAGACCTATCATCGTTTGAACTAGTACGCTAACTAGTTTTTCGTGAACTCCGCCGCTTCACCCATTGATTGTTTTGGCAAATTGTTCGGCTATTGACATCCCTAAAGCATCTTCTTTAAACAATCCAATAAATTTACCTGTTACCCCACCAAATAAACAAAGGTAAGCGATTGGGTTGAACTTTCTTTTTGACCTGCAAAAAGATTTTATTAGAACTCGACAATACTTACATCAAGGAAAAGCCAAATATTAAGCACAGAACAGAGCAAAGTTGAAGAAAATTACGCCGCTAGGCTCTTGTTTGGGTTTCTTTGTGATAATGATTACGCGAAAGGAAAAATGATCAAGGAGCTTTCTCCACAACCAGGGTAGATAATCTGTCCTCATGGACATTGTCTCTAAATTTCACAAATTACTTGGGATCCTGATCTTATGAGTCCTTGAGAAAAATCATATAGTGGGCCGGAGAATTGAGTCTAAAACTTTAGGCCCATATCGATCTATGGACCGAACCGGGACATGCCCAATCATCATCGATTGCCTATGGTCCAAACTCTCGGATAATTGCCTCACCCATGTCGTCACTATTGGGCCAAAGCATTGGGTCAGGTCACGACCAAGAGAAGGGTTTGACAGAAACAACGGTCCAAGGATATTCGCCTTGACCACGTGGCACCTATATCTATTCGGCACGTAGCAATGCCCTCCAATGTAATGTTAAGGAATCATACAAATCGGCTACGTGGGCCAAGTCTCCTTGCGACACATGGTTCTGCCTTGCATGGTACATCAGTACAAGATCAACCGCCATACTTTTCAGCTACGTGACATCGCTAGTTTCTGTCCTTGCATCCTCGGGAACAATCCAACCAACGCACAACGCCTGCGGATCTTCGTGTGCTGCATTCGATTAGAAGGTTGCGGTTGAGGGATAATTGTCAGGAAGTAGATGTTGGTGACGTCACCTCGGCACGAGGATGGTACGCACTATCCTAACATCCAATATAATGCACTCCTATAAATACTATAGTGATAAATCCTAACAGATATATCATTTTGTTCACTCCAATAGCACTGCCTTTTCCTTCTCATTCAGAGACTAGCTAAGCCATTAGGGTGCCTTCCGGTCTTCTCCTACCGGTGAGGCACTAACGTGGTTCTCTTTTTTGTAGAGTTAGTAGGGAGAAAAGGATAGCTACAACAAAACTTGATTCGAGAGGTCTAGTCCAGAAGAGCCCCCAGATTGATCACCACCCCTCAAATCTATTACACAATAATATGGACCGTAGAGCGTCTACCTCGTTGGGATGTTACCCTCTCGTTGTCATGTCATTTGCTCTCATCTGGGATGCTACCCTCTCGTTGTCATGTCGTTTGCCCTCATCCTTTTAATCTCTTGTGACCATCACTCTAATATCAATAAATTTATCTTTTTCGTCCTTAAATAAAATAAAAAAAAAAGGGAGTTGAAAGAAAATGAATAGACAATGAAAATGAACCAAGTATACCGGCTGCTTCGAAACTGCGGTAAGCTACTGATGAAAGAAAAGTGAACCATTCCGGCGGCGATGTCAGGCTTTCCGGAGATGACCGGACGCTCTTCTGGCCCTCACCGGTTAAGTATTTTGGCGGACCCAAATACAAACTAGTCGGGGCGGAGATTGGTGAGAAGTTCAAAACCGGGACACCGCAGTCTTTTCCCACGTCAGTTGCCCGGGGATTGAGTATATCGACAATAAGCCAATCAGGTGAATTCTCCACAGCAAACTTCTCCACCGGTTTCTGGGGGAGATCAAAAGTTTTGGATAACTATTGCAATTGTTCTACGGGATTCAGGAGGTCGACAGGGGCCTCGGCGCCTTCCGGTAACAGGTTCGAGTCCAAAATTGGCAAAGGAAGCGAAACAAAATTTATCATGGGGTATAAGTTTTGGTCCGGGTGTTTTGGGAGTCTTTGTATGTTTTTGGGAGTTGAGATATAGGGGACATACACACCGGCGCCTTCGGCTATGGCAATGGCGAGTTGATGAAATGGTATCATGTGGCGGAATGCTAGCTGGGTAAGGGAGGAGCACCACATGAATTTTGCTAGTTTGTTTCTCTCTCCATATTTGTTTCCAGTACTGCAGTGTGATTTGAGAAGACTGATGAGTGATGATGAATCCTCATAACTATAGCTAAAGGACTTATATATATATATATATATATATATATATATATATATATATATATATATATCAGAAATTTTCTAGTCCAAACCCTCCCAAGAATAAGAAAAATGTGATTTTTTTGTGTTGCAAATTTTTTTTGAAAAATCCGAGTCGTTCAATGTGTTCAGAAGGTGTTTCAAGGGTCTACTCGCGAAAAATCTTCAAAAATAAATACCAAGAAGGGATTGATCCAAGCAGTTTTCGCAAAAAATGTAAATATAAATTTTTTGCAAAAACTACTTGGATCAAGCCCTTCCCAGTATTTTTTTTTTTTGAAGATTTCCCGCTTAAACCTTGAAAACACCTTATGAATACATTGAACGGATCGGATCGTCAAAAAAATGTTCGGATCAAGGAGGTCCGGAAGTCCGAAGTCTGGATGAGAAGGAGCCCCACATATATATATATATATATATATATATATATATATATATATATATATATATATATATATATAGAGAGAGAGAGAGAGAGAGAGAGAGAGAGAGAGAGTCATGTTCTAGTCCGGGAGTCCCGGATCCGGGACTCCACCTTCCCGATATTTTTTTGACGATCCGAGCCGTCCAATGTGTTCAAAAGGTGTTTTCCAAGGTTCCCGCAAGAAATCTTCAAAAAAAAAATACCGGGATAGGCTTGATCCAAGCAGCTTTCGCAAAAACTTTATATTTACAGTTTTTGCGAAAAACTACTTGGATCAAGCCCTTCCCGGTATTTTTTTTTGAAGATTTCTAGCGGGGACCTTGGAAAACACCTTTTGAACACATTGGACGGCTCGGATTTCCCAAAAACAATGTTTAAAAGCATCAAAACACCGAAAAATGCTCCAGTCTGGAAAATCCGGGATCCCGGACTGGATTCTAATCCGGACTTTTAATTTCCGGACCTCATGATCCAAATATTTTTTTGACGATCCGATCCATCCAATGTGTTCAGAAGGTGTTTTCAGGGGTTCACACGAGAAATCTTCAAAAAAAATACCGGGAAGGGTTTGATCCAAGCAGTTTTCACAAAAAATATATATTTACAGTTTTTGCGAAAACTGCTTGGATCAAGCCCTTCCCGGAATTTTTTTTTTGAAGATTTCTCGCTAAAATCCTAGAAAACACCTTTTGAACGGATTGGATTTTCCAAAAAAAATTGCAACACAAAAAAACCCCATTTTTTTCTTATATCCGGGAGTGTGGATAAGAAGTTTGACATATATATATATATATATATATATATATATATATATATGTGTGTGTGTGTGTGTGTGTGTGTGTGTGTGTGTGTGTATTATTTAGTTAGATCCATAAAACTGTACTTTAAGAGATGAAGAGAGAGTATAATCGAAGTTTGACATGTTCTAATGGTTACTTTTAAATGAGACAAACATTTTGAAACATCCCAAATGTTATGCGGAGGGCCACGTAGAACTCAACCACGCTCACCAAAGACAGTTGATGGTTATGGATATCAAATTGAGGAACAAAAAGTGAATTTGGGCAGCGCGCGCGCGCACACACACACACAAAAACGAGTGAGAGAAACCAAATTAAAAAAAGTGAGAGAAATCGAAGCAAAAGAGAGACACATATTATATGAGGTTCGGCTAACTCTGGAAGGTAAACCTACCTAATGGCAAGTCGATCAATGGCTTCCACTACTAGTACAAGGATTCAATATTAGTAGAGTTTGTGAAGTTTGCGACATGGCAAGGTATGAGTGTAGAGTTTGTGAAGTTTGCAATGTGGCAAGATATGAGTCGTCCATATTATGGCTATATATCAGGACATGATACAAACTACAATTAATTTCAATCAAATCTCAAGCAAATCAAGACTCCTTTTAATTACAGCAATGTTATCAATTTATCTCTCCCTGGTTTTTTCTACTACTAATATTCGTTTAACTCTTTTTTATTAGTGATGAATTTGCAATTAAACAAATTTGTGTCCTTTTTTGGTTCAATATTTTTGTATAGGATTTTAATTACAAGCAGAAGTTTGGGTAATTGAGTTTAAAATCAATTAAGTAGCATAGAAATCAGAGCATTATGGAAGCCAAAGTAATAGCACCAATTAGAGGAAACCTTTATTCATCAGGGGAAAAATTAGAGGAATAAAAAAAATTAAGAGAGAGAGAGAGAGAGAGAGAGAGAGAGAGAGAGAGAACTTGGGGGAGAGAGGAAACAAATGGAAAAACTAAGAAAGGCTAGAAAAAAAATATCAGAGGACCCCAATGGTGTTTATGCTTTGTGTATAATTACGTTGTGGGAGAGAGGCTAGAAAAAATATCAGAGGACCCCAATGGTGTTTCCCCTGACTGGTGTTTGAGGATCGAGTGATCTGTATTTTGTAATGGTACACTATAGGAAAGGCTACAATATTATGAGTTTTTAATATTAAAGCTACAAACACACACCAATATATTATGGTTTCAATGCAAATGGCTCGGGCAACCAGTTAAAAAAAAATGGTTTTAATAAAAATGTTATAAATAAATGCTGCTAAAAAGTTTGGAATTTTTAGTATAAAATGTCCCACCCTCAAATTTAATAACCCAAAAATAAATAAAATTTAATTGGAACAAGTCAAAGTCTCACAATTTCCCTTTGAATAGTCAAAATCAACACATATAGTCTTAAAAATACGAATACACAAGTTCTAACTACTAGCGACCATAACCCGAATGCATACCAAATTTAAAATTTATTACATTGGCTCAAATAGTCAAAAGGATTAACATATGGAAGTTACAAAATCATCTTTCAAAAATATTAGACAAAGATGGAAAAATAATTTCGTGCATGTACAAGCTCCATGTATTCATCACTTCACTAGCAACCCATCTTATGCTCCATGCCGAGTACTTAAAAATTGATAGGTTGAGCTCACTAACCCAATAGGAAAACTATTCTACTAACGTTAGGTGTATAAACATGATACATGCATAATGAATGAGTATAGGGATGGACATAACCAATGTACAAGGTTAAAATGAACAGAAGGTTATAATTCGACCAAGAAGTAACCAAAATGTATCCAAGGGTCCAAAATACGTCTAAGGGTTCCAAAACAATTCTAATTATCCAATCACAGTCCAAGTAGTTACCAAAATCCTCATTTTCACACATCGAAAATCAATTTTCACACATCGAAAATCAATTTTCGCCAAATACTCCAAATTTGATCCAAATACATCATAACTGAAATTTCATAAGAAAATATTCATCAATTTTAATAGGAAAGTATCCCCCTGTTAAATTTCATGGGCTC
Source organism: Vaccinium macrocarpon (assembly GCA_022606695.1). Taxonomy (NCBI): domain Eukaryota; kingdom Viridiplantae; phylum Streptophyta; class Magnoliopsida; order Ericales; family Ericaceae; genus Vaccinium; species Vaccinium macrocarpon. The sequence goes on along the minus strand of CM040176.1, from coordinate 1,570,520 downwards.
CGTACACCCCTGCCGGATTTCGTGGGCTCTATGCACTCATGGTTAGGGACACCAAACAGGTGATCCCTAGAGTTCATTTTATCCAACAATATCAATTCAAAACCATTTGTCTTTCAAAAGTTTCCAAAATTCTTATTTATTCCAAAACTTCACCATTTTCGCCAAAAAACGTCAACCGACATGTGTTTAATTCATAAAACTAAGAAATTTGTTAAATCACGTGTCCAAAGGTCAAATTTGTGAAATCAAAGTGAATTCAGTGGTTAAAATGGTCATGCGGGTCAAAAACACGAAGAAACGAACAATCGGAGGCCAACAGGCATCGGGGAACAAACTGAAATAAAACAAATTTTGGGGTGATTTTTGGATTTTTACGCCTGTGCGGCTTCGCCAAATACTAGACCTCCGTAATTTGTCTTCCTACCTCAAGATTTGAGCTTGAATTGAGTGAGAAAATGAAAGCCCTAGCCTCCAATGAGCTCCAACCCGAAATGTGGGTTCTTGGAGCGAAACGAATGCAATACAAGCTTCAAAATGCGTAGATGAGGTGATTTTAGGTGTGACTTGAAGGTTTGGTGAATTTTGGAGCTTTTGAGCAAGAAAAATGGAAGAGAGGAGAGAGAGAGAGGGCTATGGCTGATGGAGAAGAGGGGGGCTAATTTTCTTGCAAAAATGAAAAAATAACTCATATATATGCCCCTACCCTTTACATTTTCACCCCTAAACTTTCAAATGTACTTTAAACACACCCAATGCATTCTACTACTATCATATTGACCTCTCTTAATCAAAATTCAATTTTTCATATTTACCCAACATTATTCCGGAGTAATTTTGCAAAAATACAGGTCCTTACATAAAAGTTATGATATGCACCAAAATAATACTCCATATGAATCTTTATGAGGTGACAAAATTTAAAAACCACACATAAGGACATATACGATACACATTTTTAAGAAATCTGTATTGTAAACTTCCCCTATAAACTACGACGAGTGTTTAAATTCATGTGAGAGTCTATTTTCGACCCGGTGAAATCTAGCCACATTGCACTCAAATGGCTAAATTAATTGACCTTCTTTTGCACAAAAAAGATAAAAATAACTAAACTAATTATACTCTTTTAAATATAGTATCTTTTGGAGAAGAGATAGAAATATATTAAATAAAACTACCTGCCCAAAAATCGGCTAACAATACAACTAAAACAAAAACCAACGGCCCTCAAAACCGTCGGCCAAAATCACCTACAAAAATAACAACAAAAAAAGAGGAGCAGAAAATAAAAACATCAAAGCAAATCGCTGGAGCTGTCACCCATTGTTGTTGTTGCCGTCATTGTCTAGAATCTAGACCTGGAAACCCCAACACTGGGTTGTGGATTATTTTTGTTCGATCACAAACAGGTACTTCTCTGCATCTGCATCAAACAGCCTTATTGGGAGCGGGGCACAAATGCTCTGCAACGACTTCAGAGCTCACTCCGGGTTCTTCTGTTTGATCCAAACCGTTTATTTTGTTCTTCTCATTGAGTATATGTACCCCGTTAATATTTATGTGATCGGGTATCGAAAACTATGTTTTCAAACTTCATTTTTACAAAATCGTAAGCTAAATGGCTGCCGATCAAATAAAAATAACCCATTGGGTTTGTCGTTAAGGTTCAAAAACTATGTTAGAAATATTGTCAAAATATATAAAAGTGTATTGAAAAGTATAAAAACTGCATTGGAACCTGTGCTTTTATGTCTCTTTGCGACAAGCGTCTTTGTGCAAGAGAGTATTGTTTTAATCATAAAACTCAAATACATGTGTCACCGCTTACATGATAATCTTGACGGAAACAAGGGTGCCGTAGGGTGGCCCTGTAGTCTGACATCCGAGCAGTCGAATGTGTTTTCAATGGTCCTAATATCATCTCAACACTTTGCAAATCCGAGCATCCATTACCAAGATGAAATCAGAGTAGTTGATTACCGAGATCAATAACTCGGATGCAGCACTACAGAGCCGTCCTACAAAACCTCAGATCCTACTCTTGACTAATGATTTACCGCAATATACACTACGTGAATCGCTAACTATCTCCCTATAAAAGAACCAAGACTAAATATATATAGATTCCGTATTAATGTGTAGCGGTGAAAGATCTTGAAACTGAAACACTATGTGACGGTATCCCTAAAGCAGTTGCTTGTGTTTATATTATACTCCCTCTAAAACTTTTCGTTGTTTGTCATGTGGAATTTCGAGAACACTGATTTTTTTCAATTTACAAAACCTTTATCTGTACAAAGCAAACCTTATCAACGCATTTGTTAATTCAGTAATGGGCGTGAGTGGGTGGGTGTGAAATGTGCATGCACTTCTAAAGGTGGGGCTCTAGGCATGTTAGTGACTAAAAATAACCTACTCAGCTCATAGGATATACTCCCACTCAAAATATTCGTATTGTACGTTTCCAAAAAAAAATTATTATTATTTGTATGGTACACAAAATAAGAACTTAAAATTAATACAATTTTTCAACTACTTACCATTGAGTTATTTAATTTATGGAAACTAACTTATATTTTTCTTAGAAACAATGTATTATTTCAGAGGTGGGAGATTTGCTGTTGTAGCCTGTTCACAGCAGGTGCTGCACAGAATCACAGTTGTCTGTTGCTTTCATGGATGATCCAGATTTCAAACAAACTATTCGCACGACCGTTGAAAACATTTGTAGACAGCTGTGATTTTGTGCAGCACCTATTGTGCACAGGTTGCACAATAGCCCCCCGCGTCTATATTATTTCCAAGTCTTCATTTTCTGTCCAAAACAAATATTTTGGGACTGAGAGTGTACCAACTTTATTTGGTCCACTATTTTTCTTTATGCTTGTTTCTTTATGTTATCAATTATGTGATTCACTATTTGGTCCACTATTTGGACATCTTTACTAACGAGATTCACTCACTGAGCAATAATCAAATTTAATTACTTTAAGAGTTCTGATAAATAGGATAAAATTATTTTAAGTCAAGCAAAGCTATTACAATTAAACACCTGAAATTTTTTCAAAAATATTCGAAAAATACAATTTGGGCTGCAAAGACCTTTTGCAATTGCCTCTTTGGGTGGGGAGTTTAGAGACATTGATGTGTATCATGCCAATTTTTTCGCAAGGTTTTCAAATTACATGAAATTTTTAGTGTTTGTATGTTATTACAGATCGGATGCAAACGTGACACGTGCGCAAATCTTTATTTCTCAAAATGAGTAAATTAACTAATTGTGCTTAAACAAACAAAAACAAAATACAAACAAAACAAATCCATTTGCAATGCCCTTTCAATCTTTTGGGTCTCGAGAAGCTTTTTGTTTTTTTTTTGTTCCATTTAATTTTGTATCTTAATATTTAATTAATAAAATCTTTTTTTGCCATGCAAAAAAAAATATCCATATGCAATGATAAAAATTTAGAAAAGCAACCCAACAAGCACAAGATAACCAAATTGCAAAACTTGAGATTCTATCATTCATTTAGATATGAGCCTCCTGCTCTCAAACGCAGATCGAAACCAAGTTCGACAATAGTGTGAGTCAAAGACAGGGTCAGCCCTAAGCTAAAACTCAGTAGGCCGGCGTCTTAGGCCCCATCAAATAATGAAAAAATAAGGTCCCCTAATATTTTTTAACACCAAGTATGTAGGCTCATTTTAAGTGATGATAGTGGACAATGATTTTGATTCTTATATTATAATGTATTTTTTGGGTTTTTTTCGTGTTAAATATATGCATATAGTTTTGAAACGGTGTTTATCGACTTTATATTTAGTTTCGCTAGCATTTTTAAGGATTTTTATTTTCAAATTTCGTCTTAGGCCCTTAAAATGTCAGTGCCAGCCCTGGTCAAAGATATATATATATATATATATATATATATATATATATATATATATATATATATATATAATTATAATTAAAAGCCAGCCTCCGCACGGATTGTCTAGACTCAAATCAAAATAGTACTAGTAGAATCAAATTCAAGCAAAAGTAAATCAATTATTGATGGTCCAAATAATTGTAGATGTTGAAAACTGGAAGTATGCAACGTGAGGATTCAGGAATCCTGTTTGTGCGGTATTTGAGTCATTAATCTTGGTAATCAACAGTTTGAATTTCGCCTCAATAATAAATAGTTCGAATCAGGTAAGTGTCGAGATGAAATTAAAATCATTAATTACAAAATTGACGACTCAAATGCCATCTTTACAGGATCCCCAATTCCTTATGGGAGACTCGTTAATCGAGTACTCGTGAAGTGGGTCGGCAACAGTGGGTGGCTGATAGTAAAAAGGGTCACGAGAAGCCTATCAAGAAAAATGGTCACGAGAACATAGGTGAGGGGAAAAAAGTCCAAGGAATTTGTTCAATGAACGGGACCCCACAAACTACTTTCCAACTGAAACGGCCAAAATGGTCCCACTAACCCAACCTCCCTCCATTCACGGACCCACTGTTTAGGTAAATAATTGGGGAGAAATTTACCCTATTTTTCATCGTCATGGGTATTTATGTTAATTTATGCGCACTTCAATTATTTATTTACTCGGCTTGATCAAAAGCAGGTTATTGACACTGGACTATATACCTGCTCGGTTAGGTCCAAGGCAAGTTATTGATGCCGGGACTATAAAATTTATAAGAGATTTCTTTGTTGCATATTAACTCCAAAATATTGTCAAGTTTCGTACTTACGATGTTTAGATCCCTTGGGGTTGGAGAAATATACTAGCTACTAGCATAACAAAAGCAGTGAGCTCTTTTTACCCAACTATTCTGTTTCTCTTACTTCATTGTGTTCTTTTCTTTTTGTAACATCTTTTGATTTTATTTTATGTCACAAACACCTACTCCAAATTCAACCTAAATCTATATTCAGATATCCAAAATATCTAACTAGATGAGCTCCTTGAGTTCAAAGATAATTTTCATCTCTAAATCAACTTCCGAGATTACGCCGACAAGGTTTGTATGGTAAAAGTTTGAAAGAGATAAGAGTAATAAGTTGAGGAAACATAAGGACCAGTATTAAAAGTTTTAGTGAATTTATAGTGCGAATATATCTTTCAGAGACATCCAATAAAATTAAAATGATACAGGGAAGATTGTGCGAATATTGTAGCTTTTGGCCCCATAAATACTAGACGATGCATTTACAACATCACCAAACAAATTCTGTTTCACATTCCAAACAATGGGCCGGTGGTGGAGAAGCTCTGCAAGCATTCAAGTAAGACCACTCTAATCACTCTCTCTTTTTTACTTCTCCTTTCTTGCTTAATTTCTCACCAACCAAACAGAACTCCAAGCGATTTTAACACCCATTTCTTCATTCTGAACTGATGTTTTGTACTTGGATTTGTAAATTCTTCTCTCAAATCTCACTTTTCTCAAGGCTCTTCGCTAGACTTCTTAATCGTACTAGTTTCTTCATTATTTGTTACAGTTCTTTACTTGGGCCGTTGGAATCTTTCGATTCTTTTTTGTTAACTGATTTATGTACCGGATACCACTCGACCCAAGGGTGGGAACTAATAATTGGCTCTGTCTGCAACATCCTCATGCCCACAAACAAGCATTTAGCTTCTTCCTCAAAATGGGTTTGCTCTAAAAGCTTTCTTCACTAAAAGTTGGCATGACATCCGCACACACTTTGTGGTGGGTCCCACATACTGCTTTCTTCACGAAAAGTTGACGTGACATCCACACACTTTGTGGTGGGTCCCACACTGATGTAGTGGGGTGGGAAGAGCCCTAGAACACTGTTCCAAGAACACTGAATATTTTTCAGTAAATTAGGACACCGGAACAAAAGCTTTTGGGACAAAGGATCATTGACCCTCAAACCTCTTTGATTTTGTTTCCTCATTTTTTTCATCAAAATGTGGTAAAAACTTTTGGGTATTTATCATTGCAGACTTTTCGCTCATGGGTACTCTTTTTTCAGGTGATTTGGGCAATTGTGTTGGTATTTGGTGTTCTATTCAGTAAAAGCATAACAGTTGAGGGGAGAAAGGCGAGAATCTTGGAATCCTTTGAGTACTCAGCCATAAATTGCAGAGGTCACAGTGCATCAATAACAGATTATGGTGGAGTGGGAGATGGACAGACATCAAATACCAAAGCCTTTCATGATGCTGTAAATCATTTGAGCCAATATGAATCAGATGGTGGGTCCCAGCTAATTGTTCCTGCTGGAAAATGGTTGACTGGCAGCTTCAATCTCACTAGCCACTTCACTCTCTATCTCCACAAGGATGCTGTTCTTTTGGCTTCCCAGGTTCCATTTATATAAATACAGTATATGATTGTTTTTAAAGTTTAGGTGTTTGGTTGAGTTTTCTTGTGCAGATTTAGAGTGGTGTTCTTTAGATGTTTCATTTGATATCAAAACACTCCAAAAAGAAAAGTCAGAGCAAAATTTTGATAAAAAATCATCATTAATCACAGCCAATGCCGGACATGATTACAAATTTGACCTAGCTTACTAGGATTATTCTTTAGCAATTTTATTAAAAAAAAATTTAGAAGTGTAATATACTAACTAAGAAGGAAATTGCACTGAGTGCATAGCCAAACACCCCTCGGCAACCCTGGGTCCGCCCCTGAGGTTTGATTTATAAAGACACTCCACAAAGTAGCGTTGAAAAGTTAAAAAAGTTTCCCCTGTTAGAGGAAACCCGGTCCACCCACATAGCTTTAATTTTTACGGCATCCACAGTGAACTCTTAAAATGACTCTTAAGAGAGGCTCTTAACATTTATCTAGTCATGTGCTCAATTATTGTCTTCAATGGGCTTTCCATACACACTCTTAAGAGTGGCTCCTAAGCTTGGGTCCTAGCACATTAATTAAATTTAGGTAACCTTGTTTATAGCTAACTCCAAGTGGGACCCAAATTCTTTAAATAATTTTTTAACATAAATTTTCAAGGAGAAAGAAGAACGTTTTTTTTAATATGAATTATCAATGTATGGGTCCCATACTTTTTGATTTTTTTTTTTTTACAAAATAGAAAATGTTCTTGCTAGCCCATTAAGTGCACACATCCTCTCTAAGTTTGACAAGTTTTAGAAGTGAAAAATGGACCTCAATTATGCTTATATGGACACCTTAGAATACAACTTAATAGCAATTTTTAGAAAGTCTATTGTAGATGCTCTAAAGACACTCTACAAATTAGCTTAACAAAGTTAAAAAAAGTTTCCCCTATTAGAGGAAACCCCGTCCACCCACATAGTTTTAATTTTTAAAGACACCCAACAAATTAGCTTTAGAAAGTCAAAAAAGTTTCGCCCTGTTAGAGGAAACTTATTTTGATATGAAGTCATGTCGAGTTGACAAAGACTCGGGGGTGGTTGTAAATTTAAGTTAATAGTCGAGATTTGCGTAAGGTTAGGTATAGCCATAATAGTATATTAAATAGGGTTGAATTTGTGGCAGAGACATCTCGGCTGTGTTTGATTTAGAGTTTTAGTTTAGTTTTGATGATGTAAGCAGGTGTAATAAGTGGAGAGAGATAGAGAGAAAAATGAGAGAAATGATGATGTCATCAAAATCAAAACTGGCTCAAAACTTGTAAACGAACATGGCCCTCATTTCTAAGTTCTAAATTTCGAAACCTCTTGACTCTCGGCTGCTAACTCTTGTAGAGTCATAAGTCCACTCTATGTAGGACTTTTGCTCTGGCTTTAAATTGGCTTCTTGCAAGTGAACGTGAGATTGATCTCTTAAAATTAGTTGAGATGCGCGCGTAAACTGGTTCCGACACAATATTATAAAAAGTGAAAAATAAAAATCCATACTACAGGGTCTCCATGTACTGCCCCAAAATATAGGTAAGGCCATTGACTTGGGATCCTCCTTTTCCGGAGTGCAAATTTATTCACCCTCACCTAAAGAGAGTGAACAAAATCATCACTTTGATTAGTAGAAAAGATATGAGATTCATAGAATCACATTACTTTTTTACAAGCATGACAGTATCACATTATTTTGTAGTGGATCTCATCACTTTTTTATAAACAGGAAATCACTTTGTGATGGATCTCACACTTTTTTTTCACCAATCAGAGGTTGAACAAATTTACACTTATAATTCCCAAGTTTGAACCCATTATCTCACTCTTACAGTATTGTGACCTCATCACAATTTGAAACTTCTAGGTCTTAAGAACTGTTAAGTGGCAAAATTAATACTCCTATTAAATTGTGGCGAAGTGGCAGTCAGGGTTGGGACAAAGCATCCACATGTTCAACAGTTTGCAAAATATTGGAGGCCCTAGGGGTTGAATAATTAAGTGGATGTCCCTTGACAACAAAAGCTGCTCTTGGCCTAAAGTTTAAGAGTTTGGTCTCTTTTATATCTGATTCTTCTTGTCAGTAACTTTTGACACCCTGCATTACCTCCCAAAAAAAAAAAGAAGGCCCTCTCCTATTTCCCTCCTACTGATTGCCCAATAGAAAAGGTACTGAAAATCACAAATATTGGATCTGTTTCATTGAAATTAATTGGGAATGGGAAACTATTTGGACATTGGTGGAAAATCAAAAAACAACAAAAAAAAAAAAAAAATCTTGTGATATGGCTGCTGGTGGTATGCAAGCGGCATCTTGAATGGCAACTACTCCATTTTCTTTGCAAGAATAAGAGCAGTTATAGCATCCATCCAATGGTGTGTGTTCCAGTTAATAATTACCAATTAACTTGTTTAGGACATAAATGAGTGGCCTGTGATTGATCCCTTGCCTTCGTACGGTCGAGGAAGAGATGCAGTTGGAGGAAGGTACATCAGCTTCATATTTGGAACAAATCTCACTGATGTTGTCATTACAGGTATTCTAATCAACCTATCACTATTTCCACTGTTCATGTTCCCGGTTTTCGCATTCCTGAAGCAACACGTGGTGTTCATACGAGGAGTAGTATGATACGTGAAAACTTTCCCCGAAATAGTCAATCTAGGCCATTGATTTCTCTTTCATGGAGCATTTCGGGAAAAGTTTTCATGTATCCTAATGTTTTCGTGTTCATATAGTCTTCACTTCTCAGCAATCAGTTTTTGAATTCTGAATGCACTTCAAAGAACAAAAAAAAGGGAGTTTCCAGAAACAGAAAAGAAAATTTCCAGGATCACTTAATACTGCTTGCTTTACTATTTGGCATATGTTTAGACTGAGATGAAGCCCGGTCCTGAGCTAAAGCTCGAGGTGCAGCCGTTTTATTAATACTGAACATACTTAGATGTGTCTCATTTCATACATATTAGGTGATAATGGCACGATCGACGGCCAAGGTGAACTATGGTGGCAGCAATTCCACAAGAAGAAGCTAAAATTCACCCGGCCTTACCTGATTGAGCTCCTGCACTCAGACACCATCCAAATATCTAATCTAACCCTTGTCAACTCCCCAGCATGGAATGTTCATCCTGTCTACAGCAGGTAATAATTTCCTCCTTCCTGCCTGTACCTTTCATCTCCCACTGGAATTTCATCTTGTAATAAAAATGCTTGTCAAGTGCAGCAATATTATTGTCCAAGGCATTACGATCCTTGCTCCGGTAACGTCTCCAAATACTGATGGTATCAATCCAGGTCTGTTCGATGCGTTTACTTTGTTACGATGCTCTTGATCAACGGCTTGGATGAAATATTGTGCTGACTGGTTCGTTATATTTATGTTGTCATTGTGGTTAGATTCTTGCACAAACACAAAAATTCAGGACTGCTACATCGTCTCTGGAGACGATTGTGTGGCAGTTAAAAGCGGTTGGGATGAGTATGGCATATCGTACGGTATGCCAACCAAACAGTTGGTCATCAGACGGCTCACATGCATTTCCCCTTACAGCGCAACGATCGCATTGGGATCCGAGATGTCAGGTACCCTCGGAAGGACACGTGCCCTTCCTCTAAGTTTCCTAAAAATTCGAGGTTTACGTGATTATGAAACAGGTATTTCGTTTGCCCCTCCTTGATCGATTTCATGGCTCCGCCACTGCAGGTGGGATCGAGGACGTCAGGGCAGAAGACATCGTGGCCGTCAATACTGAATCAGGGGTCCGAATCAAGACAGGTGTCGGGCGAGGAGGCTACGTGAAAGACATATACGTAAGAGGCATGAGCTTACACACCATGAAATGGGCCTTTTGGATCACCGGAAATTACGGATCCCATCCAGATACCCACTATGACCCAAAGGCGGTGCCGGCGATTCAAAGAATCAATTACATGAACGTGGTGGCCGAGAACGTTTCAATGGCAGCGAGACTGGAGGGGATATCCGGCGATCCATTTACCGGAATTTGCATTTCCAATGCGACGATTGGGTTGGCAAAGAAGGCGAAGAAGGTGCCATGGACTTGCACCGATATCAAGGGGAAAACAAGCGGCGTGACTCCACCGCCGTGCGGGTTGTTGCCCGATCAGGGTCCAGAGAATATTGGGATGTGTGAGTTTCCTGAAGAAAGTCTGCCTATAGATTCGGTAGAGCTTAAGATGTGCTCTTTCACTACTACGAACCATATATGAGCTTTTTAGTTTGTACCAGTTACCCTTCAACCAAAAACCTACCCATTAGGGTTTGGTGGATGATTCTCTCCAGTGCTATCTTATAGACGCCAACAACGGTATGTAACGAACTTTATTTATAAGAGCGTGCCTTCTAGTTTTATCATTCGAGCTGATCTCAAACGAGTTTTCAATCACGAGCCAAACTTGGCTGCAATCGCATTGTGCAGAAATGAAATGTAGCCTCCACAGATCGTTGGCTGATCGGCTACAACCCCCTGCTTTTCTACGACTTTTCGCAACTCCATTGAACTAGTCAACGTAAAATGATAAACCTAAGGAAAACAAATGTTGTCAAAAGAGCATTATTTCATACATGGGACAAAAGTCATACTTGAAATATCTGGTAATGAATTCCAGTTACCTCACTCAAAAGATGCTACTAATCAGTGTAGATCAAATCCGTACATATCTCTATATATACGTACACTTCTTGTCTCACAATAAGTAGCAAAACTCCTACAAAAGTTAAAACATAATCATACGGGGAGGGGAGAAAACAGCAACTCGGCAGTAACCCCCGTGCCCTAATGCTGAAGAATACATACATCAACAATGAAGTGGATTGTCAAAACAGAGATCCATCTGAGTTAACTCTGCTTCAGCTCCTTGAACAGCATCTGAATGCAAAATTCGAGGAGAAGAAAACAGAACTCGTGACGGAAAACCATTTTTTTGACGGTAAACCCTAACATCTACCGTACATTTATTCTTCCGCCAAGGATTCTTTACAGACTTAGTACAGTATACAAGGGAATCATGCCCGTCATCTAACATTGTCAATCGCATGAATACATTTCCTCATTGAATTGGAGGATCCGGATTGAATTTTACTGATTCCCTCCATATGAGTTCCTTGATATTCTCCTCAGTGAACGATGGCTGCTCGAAATCAAAACTGAAATGCCTAGGGCAAACAGGTTCCTCATTGATATCATGAAGGGGTGCCAAGTAGGGATGGCATAGTGCCTCATCAACTGCAAATAACCATGAAGGAAGATGACCCGTCAATGTGAAATTTGGTTGATGATCAGCCGTTAACAATACAAGAATTCGTAAAATCTCATAGCTGGTCCTTCAAGCAAATTTTTCTGTATTTAATAAGCATGTGTTACCACATAATAATTAAGCTATCCAAAACACAACCATTGATACCCAAATATAGCAGAAAACCTTGTCTGTTTCTGTTTTCATCAATTTAGTACTTTGTTCCAAGTCATGATTGAGTACATTTCCAAGAGTCCATTTTTATCATCTTTTTTCTTTAAAAATGTACCAGAGGTGTTGAATTCAAAACTAAGCTTCAATTAACTGCCCTCACTAAAGAAACAACTGAAAATCACATGTACCAGTAATGCGCCTGTTAGGGTCAAAGACGAGCATTTTCTCAAGTAAATCCAGAGCTCCAGGAGACATATTGGGGAACCTAGAAGAAAATTGTTGTCGTGGGTATTGCGGAAGTTGTCTGACATATCTTCGGGCATTATCGCTTCGGAGAAACCCAAGACTTGCATCATCAGGTGAACCTATGAGCTATTGAAAACAAAAGGAAGAAAATACACAATAGTCAAACTCAAAGTTAATACAAATTTAAGACATACAGCCATATAAACAAAATGAAGTGATGCCCTATTGACTTTTAAAGCACCATGAATGTCCCTCATATGCATAAAAACTGAGATTTAGTTTTATGAATTCTCCAGCCCTCGCTAACTAAAAATTCTCAAGTACAAGATCTGAAAGTAAACCAAACCAAATTGAGCCCAAGTCCAAATCAATTGAGGTTGACTACATGAATCCGTTGTCTCCACTATGCTCTATGATTCTATCAAGGGCATCATGTTCCATGATATCCAAGAAACCTAGGTCTTTGCAACTACTGGCTCTAAAGTCAATTTCGGTCTACCGCTCCACTTAGTGCTATCATCCACCATAACCATATCAAAATGAAATGAAACCTCAAGAAACAAGTTATGTTGATAAGTTGAACAGTACATTTGCAGTTTCTTGTAAAAGTGTCTGTAATGTCAAGAACCAGCAGAAATTATGGTCCAGGAGAATTCACTTGGATTATCTAAGAAAATGCATACCTCTGTTATAAGTCTAAGCTGATGAACATAATCTTTCCCAGGGAACAGGGGTTGCCTAGTCATAATTTCACCGAGAATGCAACCTACTGACCAAATGTCGATTGCTGCGGTGTACTCTGAACAATTAAGAAGCAATTCTGGTGCCCGATACCACCGAGTAACAACATACTCAGTCATGAAATCTGTTTCAGAGGTTGTCCTTGCAAGTCCGAAGTCTCCAATCTTTAGGTCACAATTTGCATTCAGAAGCAAATTGCTGGGTTTCAGATCACGATGCAAGACATTTGCAGAATGAACATATTTGAGTCCCCGCAGCAATTGATAGAGAAAATACTGCAGAAGTAGAATTGACAAATCAATTAAATGCAAAGTGTAACCAATCAAGTATTGCATGAGTGGATTGAATCATAACCACTAACTGCACACAAAATGCAAAAATGAACCAAGAGTCACCTTCGCATGAAATTCAGTTACAAAAGGAAAATTAGATAATAGATAATGGCAATAACCAAAAAGTAAGAATGAACTACAAGTCGGAGACTGCCTTAGAGTTGATGGACTTGGAATCCAACTTTTGGTCAAATAAAGCACCATACTTCACATAGGAGGCTATGACGTGCCAAATCCGTCATTATAGCTAAGCTAAAATTGCAAACTATTATTATAGATGCAAGAAAGTTGAGCCAAACCCGACAATGGTCATCATTCAAAGGTTGGTTGGAGCGAATTATCTGATGAAGATCAGTGTCCATTAACTCATAAACAATGTAGACATCATTGAAGTTTTCCTTTTGCGGAGGCCGAATAATGTCTTTGAGTGCAATAACCTGCAGCAGAAAAATAAGTGAGCAATATGCCAGCAGCAGAACATCGAATTTAAAGAAAATCAACACAAACACTGACAGAAATCCATGCAAAGAAACCAAAAGCAACTTTAAAAGTGAACATGTCCACTCGACTTCTCAAAGCCTCATCCCAACAACTTGGGTTAGTACAGGAATCTGTTTTGCAACTCTGTTCAACCAAGAGCCAAATCTTTACAGTCAAGGGTACTGCTCCATAATGTGTCGTACCAATTTCAAAGATGTAGACAGGTATAGGAGCCAGCCTTGTGTGTTGATGCTTGCTAAACAAGCCACCTGATGAACTTCATGGAGGTTGTAATTTCAGTGGGTCACAAGGGACAGCAAGCTACAAGTACTTACAAACACGATCCATAGGAACACGTCCAATGAGCTGTCCTAAACAAAGAGGGACCTATCCAAGGCATTTTTCTTATTCCTTCATCATGACAATTCCTTACTCAGCTAAAAGTGAATATTGGCGGGAATGGTTGTCCTCCCACCGTAGGAGACCGCAGAATCATAGATAGCAGACCAACCAGAGATATTCCCCCACTCTCGAAATAAGGTTCTCTATGAGATATCCATGTCTCTGCATTTCTAAGGTTCTTCCCCCTGCTATGACTCTTCTTGAACAGATTCGCTCTCTCTCTCATATTCGCCCACTCTCGAAATAAGGTTATCTATGAGATATCCATGTCTCTGCATTTCTATGGTTATTCCCCCTGCTATGACTCTTCTTGAACAGATTGGTTCTGGTATTCTCCCTTCTCTCGTACAGATTTTCTCACACATGATCACAAATTCAGGGTAGCCTCCCTCCTCAACTCTTCTCTTCCTCCACCAGATCACTCTCCTCTCTGAGTCTTCCGGCAAGATTTGCTTGAACCTAACAACTCGGGTCTCCAGAACTCTATTATCTACATTTGAAAACTCCGCTGGGGACTTATGTTCTAGGACCCTTTTGATCACTATGCAGTGGCGCCTAGATGCACTTGTCTACATTACTTTGAATGGATACCAAGTGAGTGATGATCGTTTGCTCAGAACTTAGATCTGGGGTCCTTTTGTCAGGCAGACGAATCTGCCCTAGACCCTCGCTCCCCCACTCCCAAGTCAGAACCTCTGAGAACCTTGCTGCCATTGAGAAAGAAGCTTGTTCCCAACTAGGATAGAACCTCTCAAGCATATAAATCTCAAAGAACTAAGAGAAGAGCTACCAAGCAGTGGGGAATATGAAATAACAATAAGATACTAGAACAACATCTAATTTACAATGAGAAGATACTAAAAAAACATTTACTTTAACTCGAGATGATACTAGAAAGACATTTTCTCAAGTACTTAGCATAGAAGTATCAACATAAGGTTCACTAATGTTCGGGGAAAAAACATTGAATGATGCTCTGTCTCTAGCTCTTCGTTGCATCTAAACGAAAAGCTTCTATGAGTGATAATGGATTCATGGGGTGGGTCTTGCCGAGCACTTAAGACTAATAAATTAAATTCATTCCCGTAAATTATTCCTAAACCCTCATAGAAGCTCCCAAACAGGGGGCTTCTATGTTCCCCACTCCTGCCCTTGCTTCCATCAACTAAGGTTTAGTACTACGGCGATTAGAAAGTCATAAGTCTTTCACAAAGCTATTTCCACTATGGTCATGGCTATCTACTCTATGCCTTCTCTCATCACGTTAATGCTAATGTGAAGCACCTACCTTTCTGAAATGTGCACAGTACATCCACAGGGACGCAAGGCTATGAAAAGCACATGATGAGCAAAGAAGCATATGTACCCAAAAAAACACATGAAAAAAGAAACACAATAATCACCGAATTCCTTTTCCCTTTTCTGGTAAGTAAACTAGTGGCCAGTTCAACCACAAGGAAAAAGAAGATGAACATGACCAGGGAGATCTTGAAAATATCACATCCTAAAAGTTATGATTATAAAGCACATAAAGCTTACGTTTTCATGGTC
This sequence comes from Vaccinium macrocarpon, assembly GCA_022606695.1. NCBI lineage: Eukaryota > Viridiplantae > Streptophyta > Magnoliopsida > Ericales > Ericaceae > Vaccinium > Vaccinium macrocarpon. Next base: position 1,554,983 of record CM040176.1, on the reverse strand, counting down.
CATATGGCGAAGAAGCTTAATCTCCCGTAGTGTCCTCTTTGCATCTATTCTGTTGTCAAATGCATTACCAATCTTCTTAATAGCAACTTCTTCACGTGTCTCCGAGTTCACAGCAGCACTGAAGCAAATTAAAAAGGTTAACAGTTTTCCTTCACATTTCCATAACAGATAGGAATAAGTTGAAAGGACGGAAATGTGATCAAGTTGAACCACCAAAATCTGTTTTTAACTTTCCAGTATTGAACCTGGAAGATCATTCACATGGTAACTACTCAATACACCCAACTTGAACACTACCTCAAAGTAATTACATACTTCACAGCTTAAGATAACCAAATATCTCCCGAAATTCTCAAATCTTAAAAGTGAAATTAATATAGCCCTCAACCGAACTAGCTGCTCAACAAGAAGTTCTAGATGAGTGGAATGACAAGAAATGTTTCTCATCTGATAAAGCACCTGTTAAAGCATCCAACTCAAAACCAATTGGCAATGAGTGGAGAGGCCACCCAGGCTCATATACTAGCTCGGAGGTTATAATTAACCAATGTGGGACAAGCTCTAACACTCCCCCGCACGTGCGACCCCTGACCTGCACGTGGAGAGTTAAACAATGGATCCACAACATTGGGATCACAACGAAACAAGGTGCACTTAAGGCACAAACAATGGGGCAACCAATTAACAAAGTCTTGTCCAAAAGCCTCCGAAAGCCTAGCTCTGATACCATGTTAAAGCATCCAACTCAAAACCAATTGGCTATGAAGCACGGGTACTCCAAAAATGTTGCCGTGACGCTGCACCGGTATGCAATGCACGGCCTGGTATGCGGCAAAATACGTGCGGTATGCAAAAACGTACCGGGTACGTTTGCACTATTCCTGGTACGGTTGGGTACACCTGGGTACTCTGAATGGGTACTTTGTTGGGTACGTTTGGACCTTTTTGATTTTTTTTTAAAACTTTAAGGGGCACGAATGAAATTTATAGAAACTTAAGGGGTTTATGTGCATTTTTTACCCCAAATAATACACCAGTCGAAGGTTTCATCAGTTAGGGTTAAAAAGTAGAGGCTGACCTCTCCGTCTCTCCTCTCTCTTGCTCACGGTAAATGACCATGGATCTCACAGTTCTTGGTTAGTTTTTTCTCTCTCTCTCTCTCTCTCTCTCTCTCTCTCTCTCTCTCTCTCTCTCTCTCTCTCTCTCTCTCTCTCTCTCTCTCTCTCTCTCTCTCTTCTGCTCCCTGTCTCTCTCTCTCTCTCGCTGCTCCCTGTCTCTCTCCCTCTCGCTGCTCCCTCTCACTCTCGCTGCAAAGTTGCAGCAGCAGCAACAGCAGCTGCTGCTGCTCTCTCTCTCTCTCTCTCCCTGGTCCCTGTATTTCTTTCTCTCTCTCTCTCTCTCCCTGGTCCCTGTCTTTCTGTCCCTCTCTCTTTCTGTCCGATGATTAGGTATTTAGGTTCAATGGTGATCGGTATAAAGCATGAAACTGAAACTTGATTCCTATCAATCTAGAGGCATACATTTCCCTCAGTTTTCGCGGATGATTATTGATTTTCAGCAGTAGTTATCTGATTTCAATGTGGTTTTTTGCTTTCTGTATGAGAGGGTGAATTTTATAATATTGATATATAGTCTTTTGCTAGCAGATTAACTGTGCCTAAAGGGACACCCCATAGATCCCGTATTTTTAAACCCACGGATTCTGATAGTATCTCCACTCCTTGCTCGTTTGGTATGAACCAATTGACAAACTCAAATCTAAGGAGAAATTTGAGTAAAAACTTTATCACTTATGAACTCTTTAACTCTTATGAACTCTTTAACTCTTATTGATGCTTCTTTTTGTTGGTAAAATGAGGGTTTTATTTCGTTTGTGCAATGGAACATAGTAAAATAGGGAAAACAAAATTAAATTTACACTTACGTATCCAACCGTACCCGTACCCTACTTTTTTAGGTTTTTGCCGTATCGCGTACCGGTACCCGTACCGTACCCGTACCGCGTACCGGTACCCGTGCTTCCTAGCCAATTGGCAATGAGTGGAGAGGCCGCCCAGCTCATATACTAGCTTTGGAGGTTATAATTAACCAATGTGGGACAAGCTCTAACAGCACCCCTAGTGAATACTGAAAGGAACATCTTAAGCCTTGGAAACTAAGGTAATTGCCTCAACGCTGTCTTAAAAACTGTAAGAATCATCAAATAGAAACTCAGTTGAGAAAGTTGGGAATAAATTAGGTCATGACAAAGTAGATTTTCTTTTAGATCACTCATATGTCGACCCAACTTACACACACCTCAACTAATCTTTGAAACCCATCCCGGCCCGAGTAAAGACAGTCACTTATGGCTGGTCCCACTGGAGTTGGTAGCCTAGGACTTAGGCCTTGACCAAGTCCTTCGGAGATAGGAGTAAGACAGTAGATAAAAACGACAGACAGATCAATCGGGAATTAAAAACAAACCAAATACTGGTAACAGTGGAAGCATGATCCAAAGGACGTTGATTTCTAATCATTGTCACGCACCCACCACTAACCACCAAAATCACATAATATATAACTTTCTCTAATTGAGTACAATGAATCAAATCTCAACATCTCACTAACTTCAATGAAAACAAAGTTGGGAATAGTACAGGCCCTTACCAGACGATGCCGTAAGCGCCACGTCCAACGGGGCGAATCGGAGGAACGTACTTTCTGGAAACTTCGAAAAGGTTACCGTAGACATTGTACTGGACGTAGCGTCCACCGTGGGTGGGTGTTCCTCTGACATTTCCGCCCTCAGCTGAAGAACCAGAACCCGACTCCACAGACATGATCCCCCAAAAACAAGATTGCAAAATGAGTAGCAGAAATTGGTCAATGGAATTGGAGAAAACGAGATCTAAATTTGGGGCAATTGAGGAGGAGGAAGAGGAGGAGATGGAGATTTATAGGTACAAAGTCACAAATTGTTTCGAGATTTCTGTGTGGTCGTTGTGGTGGGGATTTTCGTTTTGGGGAGTGTGAAATGCTTGTGACTTTTCTAGAGAGAGAGTGGAAACGTGTATGAACTTTCGGAAAGGCTTTTGAACTGAATTTGGTATGGTTACCCGTGACATGGACAGCTTTATGGGGGCTCTTGGCTAAAGCTAGCATCTTTTCTGTTCTTTCTTGGGAGTGTGCTCGTGTGCTTTTATGGACATTTTAGGATCTCATTGTTCGGGTGCAAACACCGTACTGCAACAAAAACGATATTTTTAGACTTTGATGTGTAATTTCGGCCACAATACCCGACCTATTCTTTTTGTAGTTTGCGAGAAAATTAGGATTATTATTAATCAGTTTTCAGAGAAAAACAGAGAAACGAGAGAAAATGCAAATCTCAGAGAGATTGCGAGAAGATTTATACTCTTATTTTTCAATTTCATAGTAGACTGATGTGGCTCCCATAATTTTTCCTCACATTGAGGTTTTCCACATATATCATGTGTCTCGTTTTCTTTTCCATTTTTTATTACGCATACCTGTTTGTATTTCGATTTCCTAACACTCATTTTCTGAACCATGTTAGGATTACAACATTCTTGGGTACACTAAATGTATAATATTTGTGTGAGACCATTTTCTGGTCCCATACAACTAATAGAAGTTGTTCAATTTGTTCAAAATATTTTGTGATGTATCTCTACAAAAAATCAATTCAACCGGATATTAGCTAGTGTTTGATCCATAAGTTCTTTTTTTCAACTTGAAATATTTGTGTGGGACTTCAAAATGGATCTCACACAAGTGTTGTACATTTGGCGTACACTATTATAGAAGTGTAGGCCTTGTTCCCTTCTAGTTCAAAAACAATTTTCAAAAAGATTCCTTCTTTCTAAAAAGATTCGCTTCTACTTATTACTTTATTATTTAATTTCTCTCTCTCTCTCTCTCTCTAATCATTACCTCATTATTTTAATTTTCAAAACTCAACTAAACACTATATAAAAAATTCTTCTCAAAATTTTCTTTTCAAAATCTATTCAAACACAGCCGTGGAAAGGCCTTATTATTAGAGATGTCATACTTTTTATGGATTGATGACTCGAAAAAAGGAAATTAACACAAAGAGACTCCCATGTCAAAATAAGAAATCTATTTTACCATACTTTAAAGGATTCAAGATGAAATAGGTGAGATTTGAACGTTTACCAAATGCTTTGGAGTGCAAGCTGCTAATATTGAGCTATCATTTCACTTTCAACTTTGCATGAATTATTTTTTTGTTAAAGGACGGTGATGACGGACTTGGAGTTCCTAATGTGCAGCCCCTTGCACAGCAGGTATTGTACACATCCAAGTCGTATGTTACTCGAATAAATGGCTCAGATTTCAAATCGGCACATTTGCATCCAAACCGTTCATTATTTTACGTGCAAAACAAAATTTGGGCTGTCTATCCGAGTAATAGACGACCCGAATATGCACAACAAAGTGCTCTACACAATATTACATATCAGCAACTCCAGATCCGGTGATGACATTCACAATATCTGCATATGTGTAAAGTTAAGCACCTATTAATTTACGATGGTGCAACTATTTATATGTGTCACAAGTAGATTATATTGGATTCTACGATAATGATTTTTCGTATAACTATGAGTCAAACATTGTCCAGGTGGAACAATGGAAGCAGGTGAATTTATGCAACAAATTGTTACGTGCTCCACTTTGACCCACGCCCCACCTGGGCCCCACCCCCTGACACATCATATTTACTGTTTTGCCCCTCGTTCCTTCCTTTAATTACCGTATAATATATTATTTATATTAATTAATTTCCATTACTTCATTTATATTACTTTATTTCATTTAATTACTTTATTTATATTACTTTTAATGCAAAACTTTGACACGGTGGTATGATACACATCACATCAAAGTATGATGTTTCGAATAAATGGCTCGATTTCAAATCTAAGACTTTCAGATCCAAACCGTTCATTATTTTACGTGTAAAACAAAATTTGGGCTGTCTATCTGAGTAATAGACGACCCGAATATGCACAACAAAGTGCTCTACACAATATTACATAGCAGCAACTCCAGATTCGGTGATGACATTCACAATATCTGCATATGTGTAAAGTTAAACACCTATTAATTTACGATGGTGCAACTATTTATATGTGTCACAAGTAGATTATATTGGATTCTACGATAATGATTTTTCGTATAACTATGAGTCAAACATTGTCCAGGTGGAACAATGGAAGTAGGTGAATTTATGCAACAAATTATTACGCGCTCCACTTTGACCCACGCCCCACCTGGGCCCCACCCCCTGACACATCATATTTACTGTTTTGCCCCTCGTTCCTTCCTTTAATTACCGTATAATATATTATTTATATTAATTAATTTCCATTACTTCATTTATATTACTTTATTTCATTTAATTACTTTATTTACCTTATTTATATTACTTTAATTAATTTAATTACTTTATTTACTTCATTTATATTACTTTATTTATATTATTTACATTATTTCATTTTTTAATATAAATTAAATTTTTTATTTATTCATTTATTTATTTAATTCAATTCTTTAATGTAATTCAATTTTATTTATTTATTTATTTATCTCTTTTATTAATATCTTTTTTCTCTTTTATCTTTTTAATATGCTCCAATATCTTTTTTCTATTTTATATATTTTAATTATTTATTTATATTTTTTATTTACATCTTTTTCTTAATTATTTAATCTTATTTATTTAATTCGTATATTCATATTATTTCTTATCTTCTTATCTTCAATTACAACCACTCATTCAATTTCAATCCAACATTGCCAAGAAATAGTTATTGCATGTATTGACAATCACTTCGTACAACTTTTTTTGCGCTCTCATCACCCTGTACGACCCATCCTAATATGGTGGTGGCAAAATGCGTCAGATGAAGCCACAAGATGGGTTGTTACTTATAACATATGTGTTCAATTGTGGTTCAACATACTGGGCGTCGTGCCAGGATCACAATTTGGAGGCAATATTGATTAGGACTGAACATTGTCAACATGATTGTAATATTTATTTACTTTTAAATGTGATTTTAATATTATTCACGTTTAGAAGTTTTTTAATATATTATTCATTGTTAAAAAAATTAATTAACTAATTAAAATAATATAAAATTTGTAAATGTAAAGTCAAATTTAAATGTCAATGTTAAAAAATAATTTACTTGCAAATGTAATTTGAGTAAATCAAATTAAATAAATAATTAAATTTAAAAAAGGGCAAAGTCTTGGCCGAAAAAGGGGGGCGAGGGGGAGAAAGGTATTGGGGGAATTGGGGTGGGGCGGGTCGGCCGAGATGGTCATCCCTATTCCAATCCCTCTTTTTTGGGCTCATACAGGACCCACATCGATTGTTCAAATAGTACTTTACCCAGATTTCGTCCAGTACTTCAACCATGCAAACATTTGTGTTGATTGGATATCGTTTGATAACTAATTAGATGGCATTAACCTTGAAAAATGTACTAAAAACAATGGAAAAAAAATCACTACATTCTTTTCAAGATAAATGTCATCCGATCAGTTATCAATCAGTATCCAACCAACACGAATGTTTGCATAGTTGAAGTACTCGATAAGATCTACATAATATATTACTTCTTCCGTTCCTAAATAAGAGCTCCACTCTATTTCTTGCTATTTTTTAAATTAAAAGATGAGAAGTACTTCCATGTGTTATTTTTTGAATTTTTTCGCATTGAATTAAAGTATTCGTCATGAAAATACTTTATTTTTTTATTTGAAAAATGACGCAATTTTTCGTAGTGAAATATTACAGTAATTTAGAACAAAGGGAGTATATTTGTATTACGAGCCCGATCGTAGTATAAGCTGGCAAAGCAATTGGGTCAACCGGCATCTTCTCACGAGATTAGGTCAATCGTGCTTTAATTCGGTGGGTCTCCAATTATTTATTCAAGTAGGTGGCAGTTGGATTAGGAATGTCGAAAGCAATAAAAATTAATTAATTAATTAGCCCTAGATATGGTACTTCCTCCACCCCAAAAATATAATCACTACATTCGTTAAGAGTTTTGAGAAAAATATTTTGAGAAATATTTTTGAAATAGTGTTTAAATGTGTTTTTTTAAAAAGTAATAATTAGAGAGATGTGTAATAATTAGAGAGAAATATATAGAGAAATTAAAATAATGATTAGAGAGAAAAATATGAGTAAAAAGAAAAATGTGATTACTGATTAGAAAGATGAGAGGTGGGGAAAGATTTTTTTATATTTTTTTTTTTTGAAATGTGAAATGAACAAACTTTTGGGAGTTCGTGTCACTTTTCAATACAATATATTTTATAATCTATAATGTTTTAGGTTATTTTAAAAACTTTGTATTTTAGATTTAATTGAGATCTATCAAACAAGATCAATATCGCATATGAAATTTATCACCGATTGAAAAATATAATAGATTTTTTATGCGGTGAGAATGGAATGAGAAACTATATTTTGGGGACGGAGGAAGTATTTTAAAATGAGGGTGAGCCCTGGAACAATAGCTCATGGGCACAAGCTAAGCAGTGTTACCCCACTCATGTCCTCAGATTCGAGTCAGGAGGGCTATAATCCAAAAATATACTCCCTTCGTCTCAAATTTCTAATTCATTTTCACTATTTACATCACCTTCAAAAATTATTTATATTTTCAAATGCATAATGTTATATATATGAAATATGGATCTTGTTTAATAGTTTTCAATTAGTTATGTATAACGTAGATGAGTTTGAGTTCTGAGTTTTGTGTCCTATGTCGATCCGTTCAGTGGCTTGGTTTGTTAGTATCGTCTTTATACTCTTGTCATGTTGGTTCTTTGATGGTGCTATGATGTTTGTGGGGGTGTTTAAGTTGTGATTATTACCCGATGTGGCTGTTTGGAGTTGCTTGCGTTTGGCTCATTGATTTCAGCTCAATAATTTGGCGGTTTGGGTTGAGGGACACTCGAGTTGGCAGATGGATTGGTTTCTTGGGCGTAGAAATATTAGAATGGCTTAGTTATGACAAGGTGGATTAGTTGCTTGGGTGGTGGTTGGTTGAGAAGGGGGTGTTAATTTAGATGATGTTAGTTGTAAATAAGTTAAAACGTACACCACAAAGATGAATAGGGCATTCTCATCGGCCCTTTCTTTTCAATAACCACGGTTGCAATTCTTTTCGACAATTTCTCTACCAATTTTAGAGCTCTGTGGTTGGCTTATGTCATCTAGTTGCACCACGCCAAACCATGCTGGGGAGCTCTCAACTATAAGTGCATTAGTCACTTGATTTGTATTGTTCAGATCCTGTTCGGTATCTTGATAGGCGCGCAATTGTTCATATTAGCGCCCCTTAATTTATACTTACTAAGTCCATTTATTTGATTACTTGGAGTTTAAAACTTTGTTTTTGTATTATAGGTATTTGAAAGTTTTGATATAAAATATGTGCAAGGTCGAATTTTACTCGGCGTCGAAGCAAAACCGTGGTCAAATTAATTCTAATAGGTGTGTCCAATGCTACACCAATTAATTGGAGAATTCGGGATGGATAGTAATTACCAAGTTTGGAAGTTAATTGGTGAATACATATCAAGGGCATTTTATTACAAGTTGTGAAAGCAAGAAAATCAAGACAAGGAAGGCTATTTTCTTGCTTAGGAAAGTGAATTATTTCATGGACAAATTAGGAGCTTGAATGGAAACTTTGGAGGCTTGGGGAGCACGTTGGCTTGGAATAATTTCCAAATGAAAAGATGCACTGCGGAACAAGACTTGGAAAACAATAAGCGGGATGCAGTACCTATTATTATAAAAAGAATGCATAAGACATTCAGGGGACAGACTTGGGAATTCCGACACAGAGAGCACGGTTGCCAACGATTCTAATGGCCGGCTAAATCATCTTCTTAGGGTGTAGATGAAACCCTAACCAAGTAATTATGTTTTTTATATTAATTTTGAATTTTAATTATCAAAATGACGGATGTATAACTTTGAGACTTATTTTTATGATTCAATCTTATTCTTCCCATCTAGTGTTATTGCAAATACATAATTATGCAACAAATTTTCCTAGTGCATGAAATTGCGAATTAGTATAATCTATGACTATGGAAGACGAGTCTTGCCTAGATTAATTAGTTATAGAATTGAAGACGATTCGTGCCAACCGAAGATAGGTTATGCCCGGTTTTCAATCACATGCTATTTTCTTGTCGATCTCGTCAGGGCTTGCAGCTTTTAGCGAGCGATTGTCGTTTCAATAATTGATTTTCTTAAATTAATATAATTATTTGGTTGTAAAGTTAAGGTGAATTCAAAACCCTAAGATCCATTTTTCATATTATTTAATTCATAATCTTTCTTACTTTTCATTATTTAGATAATTTTAAAAACCAAACTCAAATCATTTTTTCTCAAATTAATTTAAAAATCAATTGAAATAGTTGCGGCTTAGCCTTATAATCCCCAAGGACGATACTGAGAATACTATTCATTTGAGTAGGAGTAATTATTTCGTTTAATTAATTATTTTTGGTGTGAAAAATGACTTATCATATCCACATCAAGCAAGCAATTTCTAGATGAGATTATCTTATTTACGGAGGATATCCTCCGTGAAAGTAAATAGGAAAAGTTCTTGTGAAGCAAATCGGCCCATCCCCGAGATCCGTTCCGGGCCGGCGCCGTCAGACTCTCTCCTTCCCCAAATGCACCGTGTAAAAAAAAAAAAAAAATCACAGAACTCCCTAACTGTTAGATCTGGGATGGATGGGATGAATTTCTTCTGTCTGAAACCCCTTATTTACGGAGAATCCAAATAAGCTATTCTCTTTTTGGATAGTTGAGCGCCAAAGTCTCCTTAAATCTCTTCGGTTGTTTATCTATTTAAATGTGTGTTGGAAGAATCGTCATTCACGTGGAACAACTGTGACATCAGCAACTCAACATTATACATTGATAATGGACACTTGACGGCCAAAGCAATCTCTCGCTGGACATGTATCCTTCATTTGTTTTGGTTTTGTCTATATTCTTCTCGTCTATATAATTATTCTTATTTTGTTGTCTTTCTATTTGGTAGTTTGTAATAGCATTTCTCGTGAAATAAAATTCTCTCTATTGGCTATATGACGTACAGTCTTCAAAATTATTACTCTATTGGCTATATGAGTATATAAAAAAAAAATTGTATAGATCGAAAGACACAAGCACGCATGTCGAAGAATGAACAAAAATTTTGAAACAGGGGAGTAATAAAAAAATGAGGTCACCACGCAACATGATCACGACATCACATATCAGTAGGCCAAGGAACTGGGTACGGGATTCCTGACTTCCATGAGTAAATGCACTTTTCCCCTATAACCCTCTTTCTAAAAAACAAAACCATCAGAACGATCTTTCTTTATACCTCCACAGTGGAGAGGAATCTTGAGACATGGAAAATTCAAGGGATTCTGAGTTTCCAAAATCCATCGAAGGAAGACAGGACAGGAGATGATAGGAATGGCTATCGACGTACTGCTAATTCGCTGGAATTTTCATTCTAACAATTCTAGATGAAAAGGAGAGGAAGCTGGTCCTCTAACCAATTGTTGGTTGAGTGTCATAAACGGCATCGCAATGTAAGATATTGTTTGCGAGTACCCTTGCAGTAAGGTGGTGGTTGCGGAACACCAGACAGACATGTGAAGCCTCTCTGAGGAATCCCCAAAGACAACAAAGAAAATAGAGATCAGATGCATGTATTACCCAAAAGTTCAGAGATTGAATTTCTTAACACCCTATTCTCCAGCAAATGCTACCAAGGTTCAATAAAGACTAGTCAAACAAACTTACTACTAATGGACCCACTGTTTTGGGGAGGAAGAAAGATGTTTGAGGGACAGGATATAGACAAACTACATTCATCCAGACGGCATTAACTCACAATGGTTGATTGAGAAGATCTTTTCAATTACTCTAATACCATGTATAGATTGAGGAGGTAACAAAAGAAGATCAGTACCTTGATGGATAAGCACCACTGCGGAGGAAGCAGGGGGAACCATGAACTGATGTTCTGGTGCTTAGCCATGCGAAATTCCAAGCATCGGAAAGGAAGCTTCCTCCCACAACTATCCAAGTAAAAAATATATGGTCAAGTGTGCTCGGTCTAAAGCATCAATGGCAAAAAGTAGTCTTCCTTATGCACAAGTCAAACACACAGGGAAATGCAACCAAAACAAACCTCATGCCCCAATCAAGTCAAACGCAAGGAAATTCCCAGAAATATTTAAAATGCGTGACTTAGTCACCATCAAGAAGGAAACAACTTGCCCGCAATATTACTTGAAACATCAAGAGCATCGCAAAGATAGAAAACCGATAAGAGCCCAATTAGTATGCAAAACAGCCAGATCAACTTGCAGAAAGGTGAAAGCAGAATACCACGGCACCAAGGCAGAAAATTCGTCTCTAAAAAATGCAGCAGGCAATCAGACCAATGTTGAGAGGTAACTAAGGTTGGAAATGGTAATAACATGTAAATCAAGACAGATTCTTCTCTTCTTCTTTTTTGCAAACAGTAAAAACATTTTATATATATTAACGCCACATAAAAGTACAAATACAAACAAATCAGTTCAGAGATAGGATAACACACATTACACAACTCACAAGTTACACCACAAGGTCCAACACACATACTATATACCCTACTAAAAAGTAAAACCTGATCAAATAAGTGACACGAAAGCCCATACCTACAACCATGTCCATGTGCATTCCGGAAGGTGTTCAGCATCATTGGATTTACCTCACACCTTGCCCTTGCACATTGTTGGCTGTATCGGGCCCAATACTACCAACTCTAAGATTAGAAAGCAAAGCATCACGTCCAGTTAGGACAATTTGGAAGAAGTCATCCACCTCCTTTGTGAGAAGATCTAGTCCTTGTGAAAATCTATCTGCCCTCTTTCCAAACTCAGAAATGGAGTTCTGGAGTGCTTCAGCTTCCTTAGGATCCACCCTTTCTTGTATCATGGGGTACAATGTCTTGACGCTTAATTGAACTGCTTCAAGATCTTTCATGACTGTAGTCCTTCCACTGGAAAATATATTTCTAATCTCCCCATTTACATAAGCCTGAACATTTTCAAAAGCTTCTGCCCACAAACAGGTCTCTAGAACTTGTAAATCTACCAATTTATTTGCAGAACTTGAGAAGGCAGCAGCAAATATACTACAGACAAACACAGTTAACAACTTAACTCCATACATGGCTCGCATCAAGACCTTTCCTTTAGCAGAATTCTTGACCTTAGGCAGTCTAAGAGTCTCCGTAAGACTATTTAAGATGGCAAAACAGTTCTGAAGTTTGGGATTCTTTGAACTAATGTGCTGCCTCCAGCCATCAAGTGAGGAACAAGCGCGTACAAGCTCCTTTGAGGGGCAGGCAGTCAAGTTGTGCAAGGCACACTGAAGCAGGAGGTTGCCCTGATTGAACCGTGAGAGTTCAGAACTAAAGGCAATGCAAATATCAAGTAGCTTCACACTATTGTCCAAATACACATCTATCCATTTATCGTCCCAATCACAAACTGGGAGTTCAAGCTCCGTAATTATAGTTTTTATGTCAGAATGAGTTTGGCAAAGCAACTCCATAGCCAATGTCATCCATGATAAGCTAAGGACATCTTCCCTGTCTCTTGGCTTAAGCTTCCTGAATCTCTCTGCCAAGTCATCCTCAAAAGTGTTCAATAACTCTTGAAGCCTTGGAGACAAATAAGAACCCTTAGGAAATATCTTTTTGAATGGATTCCCAAAGGGGAAGTGAGGACGATGTGGATCCTGTGGACGACTCATTTCAGTATACAACCTGCAAATAAATTTAGCCCATTAAATACAAGCAAAAAAATAAAATATCTCAGAAACATGTAGTAGTTGTACAGAGCTGTGACCCTCCCCGTATACCTAAACAACACGACAGAAAATGTCCTACAGGAGAGCAAACTCTGATCAACCACTTAAACTGCATATATAACAGTTATATGATCACGAGATTCCCCATCAAACTTGGGAGCCACACTGGTATATATGTGGAATAGTAGAAATATGTTTCACAACTTCAAATATTCATTTGTGTATCATCAGACATGACCCCAATCTTCAAGTACGCATAGACAAAACAGGAGAATGGAGCACACTCGAATAGAGATACTTTACTCATCTTCAACAAGAAAAAAGAAAACAGGAAAAAGGACACCACAGTCCCGGCAAAAAAAGAAGGACCGAAATACTTCTAAGAACAAACCACAACTGCAATTGAGTTCCACAGGAGCACTGAGCAATCATAAACAAATAATACAAAAAAATCGATGGCATCACTCAATTTTATAGCAGAAATGAGAAATCCTACGAAATACTTCCTAGAGGGTCACCAAAACAGACATAAAGGGGAAATAGAGGCAAAGACCATTATTTCCATCATATATACATGCCTTCCATAGCCCTGTAGTTTTCCATCATATATTCCATAGCCCTGTGGTAAGATGTTAACAAGGGAAATTAAACAACCCTAATTTCCCAAAGCCAAATATTCCTTTATGAATAGTCCTAAAAAAATCTAGCATCACCCTACCCTAGCGTAAATATTCATCCCCACTTATCAAATTGTCCCTCTTTCCAATGCAAAGCAATAGAAACCACAAGATCTGGTATTGTACACGTCAAGAAAGGCAAAATACACAAGATTACACAAACAATCATATAACATATTCACGCTATGTTTCAAAAATCGTGCCTTTTCTTCAAATTTATTGCAGATCTACATTACAAGCATCTATAACCCACAAAAAACACCGATCTAAACCCAATTAGACATTTCTTAACGAAATCAACACTAAATAATCAAAATAGAAAAGAAGTCAAGCAATCGCCGCATCAAAACGCTCACCGAATCACTAGATCTTCAAATTTAACGCTAAAGTCTCAAAACACCAACCGATTCACAGAAACAGAATCGAAATTAAACTACAAAACTCTAACGCTACAGAGATAGAAAGAGAGAATACCTGAATCAAATCAACAACTATACAGATATCGGACCCGTCGAAGAAATTTCCCGCAGACGCGTACGTAGAATTCGGTGTTTTAGGTCTTTGAATTGGCCGCAAATGACTTGTAGATAATGGGTGAAATGGTGAACGTTGGACTTATAGGCAGCCGTACAGTAGGAACACGTGGTGGGATAAGAATGGGTGGGTGGGTAATCGAGATTTTTCTGGCCGTTTCTGGTCCATGCTTTTCTCGTGGGCCCCTTTGCACTGGATTAGAGTCGGTCGTGGTCTGGCAGGGTTAGGTCATTATTTTTGGCCGTTAGATGGGCCGTCGATTTTGACGTACGATGGCGTCGATCAACGGTGGATATCCAAGGTCGAACACGCAGAGAATGTTAGGTTCATGGAGGATATGAGTTGTTAGTGGGCCTGAAATTAGCCTTATAATGTGGGCTTTTGGCCATCATTACGGTTACTCTTTTTTTCAAATTTTTTTTATTGTGGAACAATTTCCGTTGCACTGAAAGAAAAAGAAAAAAGAGAGAGAAAATCAATGTCGAAAATTTTACAACGGGGCACCTGTAAGAGCATCCACACCGGTTTCCATTTTTGAAAGAATTTCTTGCAATTTTTGAGAAATTACAAATTTGGATTCACACTCATAATGTCAAAATTCTCTCAATTCTGGCAAATATCAATTCCTTTGTCATATAAACGAAACTTGGTGGCAAAGTTGACATTGATATTGAGAGAGAGAGTGAGAGAGAAATTAGAATGGCAAAATGGGCTTTTCGGTACCCAAAAATGAGAACGACATTCAATGTCTTGTTTATATATGAAAGTTCTTGTAAATAAGTCAATAAAGATCTTAGGTTCAAAACTTCTCAGGTGCTATCAATTTCTTTAGAATTAGTTGATGCAGAGTTTTGCTCCAACTTTAATTGGGCTTCATGTAAGTGGGTGGTGGAATTAAGCCTCCAAAATCAGTCAAACTACACCTAAGTGAGCTCAAAAACTTGAGTTATAAATAAAGTGTTTAATCAAAAGGAGATTAACGCAGGAACATGGCCAAACCCTACTTCTCCAAATAGGAACACACATTTAGAATACAAAACTAGACACAACTATATCTAAAACCGTCCAAGGCACACATACACATGTGCATAAGACGGTTCCGAATACAATTGTGTCCACATTCATATTTTAAATTTTGTTCCCAGACTTTTCTTTCTCTCTCTGGTGGTTTTCAAATTATCAGGGCCAAGTGAGTATCATGATGAGAACATATCTACCTGCCCTAATAGATTAAGTGTGTGAATGAGCTGCCAAAATATGTGAGCAGTTGAGAATGAAATGTAATTCAAATGGAAGATGCTGAAGTTGGGAGTAAAACTCGAACAGCCTTTGTCAACAAATCAAATTAAGGTCTAGTACAAAAGAATAATGGCGCTCTTCATAAACAACACAGAGACAAGCCAAAAGATTATTTGAATCAGTTCTCACATCATGAATGGATGACGGGGATAGTTAAACAAATCTCAGTTTCTTTCGGTTCTATAAATTTTCAGATCCTACTAACTCTTGGCTGTAACGATTTCGATTTCGTTGTCTTGATGTTACAGTGACAAAAAGTATACATATTTTACAACGACAACTCCTTCACTCGTATCAGAAGCACCTTCACCAAATTGCACATCACCTACGGTTGAAATATTGATGATTCGGTTTCTTATCATCACGATGGGACCGGGTAGGTTCTCTATCAGATCGATTTTCCTGTAAATCAAAGCAAAATAACCGATGAATCCTATGCACTAAACTCTAAGCAATGAAAATCAGTTTTTGAAGGAAGGAGAACAATAATTGGAAGAATGAAATGGTGCATACATGTCGTACTAGAAGGTCAACTTCATCAAGCATGCGGATAACCTGTCCCATTTTGGGTCTTTCTGAAGCATTAGGATCTACACACATAAGGGCAACCAACAGAATATGTTTGAGTGCTTTTGAAGTAGGCATGTCAAGCAGATTTGGATCCACTACTTCCATGGACTTTTGATTTTCAACCATTTTCTTCAACCAATCAATCAAACTCACCTGCAATTATGATCCACTTCAGATAACCAGGAACGTTCTTGAACAATAGGGCAAAAATTGGGACACCATACGAGATTTCTAAGACTAACCTCTCCCTCCGGTTTACTGTAGTCAACTGGGCATCTTCCAGAAATTATCTCCATCATAAGTATACCAAAGCTATAGATATCACTCTTCTCATTCAACATACCAGTCCAAGCATATTCAGGTGCAACGTAACTAGAAAAAAAAACAATAGGAGTAGTCAGTTTCCTTTTGTATATCTCACTGCATTGCCAATACGCTTGAATTGCTATAAGGAAAACAAACAGAGCGAAATATTAATGATGGCAATGAACTAACCCATATGTTCCCATCACGCGTGTTGTCACATGAGTGTTCTCAGAACGCAAGAGCTTAGCCAGCCCAAAATCAGACACCTTAGGGTTCCATTGACGATCAAGCAGTATGTTGCTAGATTTTATATCTCGATGGACAACCTTTGGTTCAAGACTGTCATGGAGGTAGGCCAATCTGAAAGAATGAAAAAACTAAGAATAAATACGCAGCACTCCAGAAAAACTGTACCCATTTGCTGTTAGCACTCAACCAAGACATAACAAATGCATCATAACTCAGATACTGTACCCCTTTGCTGTTCCCAAAATGATGTTCACACGGATATTCCATGTTAAGGGACTAACTCCTACATGTCCGTGAAGCCAGTCGTCCAAATTCCCATTTTCCACATACTCATATACAAGCATCCTGAACAACAATAACCATCAAAGATTAAAAGATCATCAAGCTTTTTCATGACGAAAGGAAACCATCACCCAAATAGGAGGTTAATTTACCGGTAAGTTCTTTCCGCACAGTAACCCAACAACCTGACGAGGTTTTTGTGTTTTACAAGCCCAAGTACTGCTACCTCTACTTGAAACTCCTTCTCAGCCTGACCACTGATAATCCCACCAGTCTCATGAGTCATGGATGTAAGAAAATGGGAAAAAAATCAAAAGAATCCAATAAAAGTGTATTTTAAGAGTAAGATATCAACTCCGGAGTCAAAGTTCTACAAGCTACATTCACCAGTCCTGTAATTTTGATTAAATATTGTAAAAAGACCAATTCAAAGGTCTTTATCCCAAAAAGAAAAGACAAATAAATTTCTTTTCTCAAACATTCTAATCGTACTACTTCTCTAAGAGATTGAAACTCTCCCCATAATATCACCAATTCAAATGTTCAAATCTAAACCTGAAATTGGGAAAATTTTATATTGTAAAAGGAAAGCTTTAGTCTAAATAATCGAGTAACTTTTACAGAACAAGTTATGCAAAAAAAAAAAAATCTGACCATCAAAAACAGATGATCAAAAGCATGCTTAAGGCATCGAAGTAATATAATACTCTATAAATTTGTGGCACCTTCCCGTAAATAACATTCCCATTTCCACTACAATTAGTTTTTACTTTTTACACCATAAAACTCGTTTATCAACTGGTTCCTACATGATTGAATGGAATTTGTTTGGATTTTCTTCAGTCAAATGAACACATACAATAGTCAATAATACGTCTCATGCTATTGGCTAATAAGATTCATTTTTCTAAGCATTTTTTGCATAAAATTCTAGACAAATTGAACGGTGCCAGAATAATGCTGAATTAGAAATTGAAGTGAATCAAGCAAACCAATACCTGTTATTTAACAAATTCTTCACAGCCACAACAGTATGATCTTCCAAAACTCCGCGATATACAATTCCATTTTCCCCTTCACCAATCATATTTTCATCACACAACCCCCTTGTAGCCACCTCAATCTCCTCCATCGTGTACCGCTGCAACCAACCTAAATGTAGGAACGAACGCAGTATTTTAAAATTGGGTGGCGAACATTAAAAGCAGTTTATAACATTTGGAAGGCAATAACATTTTTGCCAATACTAATTCCTAAAATCTATATAATAAGGGAGCTCAGTTTTTGAATTTCCTATATTTTGGACCATTGGATTTGAATCAAAGGCTCAGATTTGCAAGGAAACGACTCTGCAGAAAATAAGACCCATGAACTTTTCACTTTTCCCTTCCCCTCTCTCTCTCTTTACCCATGTTCTCCTCTTCTTCAGACTACCCACCCACGTTCCAACACACAGTTTTTCAATCTCCCTTGCTCGCTCACACCCACGTTCTCGCCTACCTCTCAAATAAAACCCCATGAACTCTCTCTTCTCCCCCAACGTTACTACCCCATCAAAACTAATTTCCAGTGTTGAAGATTTCTTCCTTTCTCTGAGCAAAATCTTCAGGACAATGGTAAATCGACTACTGTTTGAGCCGGTTCCAACACACAGCGTGTCAGGTAAGTTCGGGCTTCGACTTCTTTTTTTTACGGTTTGGTAGCAGTAAGTTCTTCTCTTCTTCTCTGTCTCTCTCTCTCTCTCTCTCTCTCTCTCTCTCTCTCTCTCGCGCGCGCGCGGGGTGTCCACCAAATGTTTGATGAAATGTCTAAATGAATGCCATTTTCAGTGAGAGCAAACTTCATTCCTTTTCTCGCTGCCATTGTTTCTCATTTTGGTAGAGTTTATCCTAAACTTCATTCCTTTTCTCGCTGCCATTGTTTCTCATTTTTCAATTTATCCTAAAGTTCACATTTTTCAGTTTTTGGTCACCATGTTATTACAAATGTATAATAAGGGAAAAAAAATCTTAGTGTGTTTGCCTAATGGTACGCATGCTATCCGTTATGTAAACATATCACCGTTTCTTTTGAAATTTATTGCAATTCAATTTGAAAACATTGAACTCGCTTAGTTTACCAAATTGCTTTATCGAATTAGCAATCGATACACATAAATTTGCATGTGATATAGCTACTGGCAAAGCAACAAAATTTTTAAGGGCCATTATGTGATTTTATTTTTTTGTTTTTTGGTGCTCTGCAAATGTGTGTGTGTGTGTGTGTGTCTGAGGGGGGTGTACAAGAGCATATGGTCTCCTAAAAAAAATTGCCCTTAATTTCTCTAAGCTAATTGTCCAGTACGATTGGTAGTTTTTGAGAACTTTGGCCCGAAATATCGGTTTCTCTAAGCTAAAAAAATTGCTCCTGTATTATTTCAGTAGGTTAATTTAGTTTCTAACAACCGCTTTTGCATGT
The DNA here is from genome assembly GCA_022606695.1 of Vaccinium macrocarpon. Taxonomy (NCBI): domain Eukaryota; kingdom Viridiplantae; phylum Streptophyta; class Magnoliopsida; order Ericales; family Ericaceae; genus Vaccinium; species Vaccinium macrocarpon. Next base: position 1,535,657 of record CM040176.1, on the reverse strand, counting down.
TGGCTCAATGCAGACTACAGCCTGCTCTTTTATTCAACTGAAAGCTAGATAAATTTTGGTCCCGAGGTACATTCTGAATTTCTCTCTCTCTCTCTCTCTCTCTCTCTCTCTCTCTCTCTCTCATTTAGCAAGGTTTGTAAATTAGATTTTTATAACAGTATATATCATTTTTAACATATGCAGGTTTCATGAGGCATCCTCCACTTTTGCGTTGTAGTGAGTACTTAAACATGTTGAATGACATACGTGATTTTGAAACTAAACGTCATAGGGAGGGCTTCCCAGTTGAAAATTTTGTTCAGCAAAAAATAGAGCCATGCCGAGCCTTGCAAAAACTTGGAGAAAACTACACTGAACAATACCTCATGACAAAAATAGTAGAACTTCTATCACCGAGTTGGAATCATGTCAAAGACACGATATTTGAAAATCGTGTTATAAACAATGCTATAGATTTGATGAATACTTTGATGTATGAGGAACGCAATGTCCACCCTTTGTGGATAGAGTTTGAGCAAGGGCAAATGATGCCAAACTCAACTGTGGGGGAGCACATTCTAGACAAGGAAAAGCAATTCCATAATCTAAAGAAAAAAGGCTGCAAGCCACATTTTGTGATTTTGGTTAAGGTTATAGTTAAAAACCTCCCACCCACATGGCTTAAGTCAAAAGTTTTCGTAAGCTTGAAAGAAAAGTTTCCGGATTTGACAATTGCTTTTTTTGGGTTTGATTGGGGTGTTTTGGCCTAACTCCCGTTTTTGTAAACCTATCTTGCACACTTCTCTACCTCCCATCTTGCACACTAATAGCAGTAACTTATTTTAGTTTTCTACGAGACCTTAGTTTAGTTGTTGTAATAGGAATATACTGTTTTAATTGTTTTTTCATTCTCTTTTTTTAATGTGGTGATGGAACTCTTTAGTTTTGGTTCAGATACAGTGTGGTGAGCATGGAGATATGTCATAGTGGAAGAGAGGGGTATAGATTGTTGTGTTGTGGCAAGAAAGGCAGCAAGGATGATTTGGGTGATCAGGCCTTCAAACATTGGCCAAGGCTTTTGATATAAGGTAAATCACATTCTATTTTTGGGGCTCATAATCTAATTGATCTATGGATGGTTTTTTGCTTTGGTTATTGGCTAAAAATTGATAATTTGTGTTTTACATTAGATTAACATATGATCGGATGCTCCTAATTCCACAACTACTTATGTTAGAGCCACGGCACTTTCCATTGTCACTCTTGGGAAAATTTTCTCGATGTAGCAAACATTATCCAATCTCTTTGGTGGGGAAATTAAGGTTTGGTTTTGGTTGAGATCTATTTTCAAAATATAGTGCTCTCTCTCTCTCTCTCTCTCTCTCTCTCTCTCACACACACACACACACATGTGCTCGCATTGCAGCTAATTTTTATTTCCTTAAAGGTTAATGCAGCTCTAAAGTTTTTAAGGTGCATGCTAAATTGCTAATTGTTCGAGTCGTGCCTTCAGGCACGGGCATCCGCTAGTAGTAGTATAATACAGATTATCATAGTATATATTATCGATAAATCTGTCCAATTAGTAAGAGATGTGCATCCCTACGCATTTTAAAAAGCAATATAGTATTATTAAAATAATTTTTTGCTAAAAATAACATTACTTTTTCAAAATTGTGAGTGAGCGGGTGTTGGATTGTCAAAACCATGTTGGGCATAACAGAACGAGCCGAACTGTTGATTGTTCAAGATTGGTTTGACAGCTTAATGAGTTTAAAGTTAGCTTGTTTTTGAGATGAACCGATCCCAACCGAGCTTTGATTGAGACAATCACGAACCGATCTCAAGTTTCTTCCACTTCTAGAGACTACAAGTTCAAACGAGCCGAGAAATAGTTTTTTTGTTCTTGCTTGATTCAAAAGCTTAACGAGTGCATACAGCAGTTTGACACGTTTATCAGCCTGGTTACAGAACTATATAATTTTAGATCTGTCAAAAAATTAACTGCAATAATCCTAATAAGTATTTTAAACGGCGGTACGGCAGAGTCCATACTTACCTAGATGCGACGCCTCCGGCAGAGGTGGAGGCGGTGGTGGTGGCGGTGGTCCTCCGCCAACAGACGCCGTACTCTCCCCTCTCAACGGAGTCCGATCGGAGTACAATAACACCCTATTCTCCGCCTTCTCGATCTGGATCTGGACCTCCGGGGTGTGACTCCGTGTGGCGACGTCGGGCACGATCTCCTGGAGTTCTTGCTGCCCATAATTTTTTTGTTCAAGATTAGGTTCGACGGGAGTGACGGGCACCTGGGTGTGCAGGAGTTTAGGGGACTTGCGGCGGTGGAGGAGCTTGGTGGATTTTTGGCGGCGGTGGCGGCGGCGGCGGGATCGACAGCAGATGCAGAGACAGGAGAGGAATAGGATAAGGACGATGATTGCTCCAGCGAGAATTGCAATTAGGACCCATCGGCGGAGTCCGAGTATTGAGGTTTTCTTTGAGAGCTCGTTGTCTATGAAAGATAGGCCTAACATTGAACTTGTTTGAATCTGAAGAAACGTATGGTATTGTCTGTAATGGGTATGGATGTGGAGAGAGAGAGAGAGAGATTGCCGCCGGGAATTGGGTTTTCCGGTGAGGAGGGATTTGAGTAGACAGAGAGAGAAGGCGAAGGAATTGGTAAATGTTTTTTCTTTCGTCTTGTAAGTTATTTGTTCGTTATATACATGTAGTAACTGTTATTTATTTTGTCATATTCGTTTAGTACAAAGTTTTGGACCGCGGATCCGTTGTCCCGGACTCCCTGTCATGTCCGTCCGAATCATCTATTGGAACAATTAATAACTCAGATTTCATTTCACCCCAAACAAATGTGAGTCATACATGTTCATCTGCAAATCTGAATCATCGATTGCTCGAATGGATGAGACAGAGAGTTGAGGTAGGGTTTTCAAAACGGCAAATTAGCAATGAAAGTTTTATTAGGTGCAATGAAAGTTTTATTAGGTTCCAAAAATAATTTTTTGAAACAAATAATTTATATCAATGAGAAAGTTAAAACAGATTGAAATTTTTTTACAATAAACTTTTGATATGTATATTTTTATGCTCTTTCGATTTCTTTTATCGAGACTAAAAATATGATATAAAAATTTGATCCGAATCTTGTAATGATTAAGAGAAAACAACCAAATACATCGTGCCAATAAGCTCCTAAAAAGTTAGGCAAAACCTACTCGCAATTGTTTTGTAAGACAAACAAAAGCTAAACCTCTCTCTAATGGCAAAATTTTTAGTGCGGACTCAATTATAAATGACTTACGAGATTTAAAAGAATACCACATTCCATTGATATAGTTGTGGAAATAGATGATGTGTTTACCATCGGACATTGTTTCAATTAACTTTTCCCATTTCCACTTTGCAATGCATTCCCTGTTTATTTTGTTTTGTTTTGTTTCCAATTTCATTCTTGCATATGCACATGTACACGTGGGCAGAGCCACCCAAAGACCAGAGAGGCACGTGACCCTATGGAATTTTCCCTTCTTAGGCTACTTACATTTGTATTCCTAATTAGAACTAGTATCTTACATTTACTAAGTTTCTAACGGTCGGAAATAAGGTTGTTATGTGAAACTTGTGCAAGACCAATATTTTACTTAGGCTTAGTTTTTCAGAATATTTTAGTACTCAGGTGCTAAAATTATGATATTTTAAATTAAAAAATAAAGTGGTTTCGTGTATCATTTTTTAATTTTTTTTCCCGCCAAATTTAAGTTCTCCCCGTGTACTTTAATTTGGTATCAAAAAAATCGAAAAATGATACATAGAACCACTTCATTTTTTGATTTGAAATATCATGATTTTAGCACCTGGGTGCTAAAATCTTTTGAAAAACTGGACCTTAAAGGTAGGTAATGTTAGAAGACATCGGTATCTGACAATAAGATACTTATGGTCGGCATATTATATCTTTTAAAGCTCAAACGGAGAGAATAAACGGACTCCTTAAAGGCTACTTAAGGCCTAATTTCTTCAAGACGACTTCGTATTCTAAACTCTAAACTTTCCCACAACTTCAGTTAAATACTATGACTCCTTTCTCACACAGTCTCTCAAGCTTCAAGTAAATTTAGCTTTTGATTATTCTATTTGTGTGTTTAGGGTGAGTTCTCCAATGGATTTTATTAAAAAATTGATAAAATCAAGCTCTTGATTTTATCTATTGGTGAGGAGAGTTGATAAAATTTGTAGATTTTTGAGATTTTTGAATGAAAAACTCTACAGATTCTATCAACTTTATTTACCAATGGATAAAATCAATGGTTTGATTTAATCAAATTTTGATAAAATCCATTGGAGAACTTAATCTACAATATTAGGATTTTGATGGGTTTTCCATTTTGTGCTTTTTATGAGCCATACATTACTTCGTAGAAATCAAATAGCGTATTCTTATACAAAACTTTTGTGTTTACAGATTAATATTTAAGCAAAAATAATAAAGGTATAACAATTAGTTTCGGACATGGCTCCAACACATTCACATAATGTGTGGAGCTCACACATACTCACCATGTAAATGTGTTGAAGCTGTGTTTGAGACAATTGTTAGAGCATCCTCATCATGCTCAATAAAAATTGAGCTAAATTTAACCACAAAAATACATTTTATAAATTAACAAGTCACTTTTTAAAAAACTCGAAAAATCAGATTCTCTATTCTAACTTTACTTAGAATTAAAAAGTAATAAAAAAAGAGATTGAAAGAGGAATAGACGAAGAGAGAGGTAAGTCAAGAGAGAGAATTGTTTTAACTTGTGAATAGTATCTCAAAGGAATTACCAAGTTACTGTAGCAAAGTTGTAAGTTTTGCAGATTTATAAAAAATTTGTTGAGCCTGATTTTGAGAAATTTTTTTTCCTTTCACTCAATAACTCAGTCATTAGGGAGATTTGTCTCCCCTAACGACGATGATGGTCTTATACATCTATCACTATGTACCTAGTATCATCCTGATGCCTACCGACCTTTGCAAACTTAACACCCACATCCCAACTTTAGAGACACACTCACTTCCCATGAAATAATTACATTTCCGACGTCACCCCTTTTAACTTTTTCTCGTATCAAAGAAAGACCTATCCAACAAAATATTCCCTCCGTTCCATAATAATAGTCCTTAGAAAATTATGTGTAATTTTTAAACTAAAAAATAATATACTTATAAACATAATTTGTTCAGCAATATGAATCTTGTTTAATAGATCTCATTGTGAATTTTTAAATGGTGCGAAAAAAATTCAAAAATTATTTTATAAATGCGTTATTTCTTAGTTTGAGAATTACATGTAATTTTATAGGGGACCAATATTATAGAACAGGGAGAGTGCAAGTCAATGCCATAATAGTATGTTTTGTTTTTAATCTGGGATATTGTGATATAATAATAAAAAAATTCATGATGGGATGTGACACTCCCCCATCAAATTTCAAATCTTGTTGTTTCCATTATAACCTACCATTTTCTTGTTAAGTAAACACAAAGGAAGTTATATATATATATATAGGATAAACTTCTAATATGGGACCTTTATATAAGTTAAAATGCGAACCTCACCTTTCCAAGCAAAATTTTGACGATCCAAACCGTTCAAATAACGTTTTTAACCAAAACTGATCAGATGAAACCCTTCCGGGTATTTTTTTGGAGGAATCCTCGTGTGGGCCCTTAAAAATGCATTTTAAAAACATTGAGCGGTTCGAATCGTCGAAATTTGATCCGGAAACACAAAAAAAGGCTAGGTCCGCATGGAAATCTTATATAAGGGACCCTTATTAGAAGTTGTTCATATATATATATATATATATATATATATATATATATATATATATATATATATATTATGGTTGTGTTCGGTTGCACAGTTTAATTTTGTTTTGTTTTGTTTTGATGATGTAAGTAGGTGTAATTAGTGGAGAGAGATAGAGGGAAAAGTGAAAAAGTGATGATGTAATCAAAACTGGAACAGTGTCAAAACTGCCTCAAAACCTCCAAACGAACACAACCATAATGTAATCCATTCCATGTAAGTCCTAAACACCCTGTTTGATAGCCGTATATCGAGGGAGGATATAGCTTTGTCCTGGATATAAATATCCGTTGTTCGTTTGATTTTTTATACCCGGATATAATTTTCCCGGGATATGCATATCCCTTTGTAGAGGGCTTACTTTTAGACACACCCCCTGTGTCTAAATTATATCCGCCCTCCACATTACCGAATAACCCCAGGTGGCCCACTCTCTTCTGTGTAGAATTGAGAGAGAGAGAGAGAGAGAGGAAAAGGCATCTGTTTCCTACAGTGTAGCCTCCTCCATTTATTTCACCGTCGTCGATGTTGACCACGCCGATTAAACGATTTGGGTCAGGGTAAATGATTTAACGATCAACGAGAAATGGTCGAGCTGGGCGGGAGTTGGGTTGATTTAACGATTTCGATGACTTGTTTGAAGTTTTTGGATTCTCTGTTTGTTTTGATTTTGATTTGGTGTTTGATTCCAAACCCAAGGATTGGAGAAATCCATGGCTGGAGTTTAACAGAGACTTGAAACGGCAAAGAACGGATCTGTGGCTGGAGTTTTAGAGATATATATATATATATATATATATACACACACATACATATATGTATGTGTTTGTTTATGTTATATGTTGTGCATATGTAGGTCAACATATAATAAAACAAAAAAAGGAAAAAAGGTTAGCATATACATACACGTATATGCAGAGAGAGATTACAAATATAATTTTGGATTTGGGCCTCAGGTGGTGTTGAAGGGCAAAATAGGAAATTCGCATAGTTAAACAAACAAAGTAATTTTTTATCTCCTCTTCTAAAATAATCTCCTCTCTAATTATATCTCCCTCTATATCCTCTTCTGATTATATCTCACTTCCCCTCTCATAGACATAGCCCGCTAACAAATAGGATGAAAGAGTAATGGATGAAACTTACCCCCGTAGAATTTGGTTGATTTGCAATATGGATGAAGCTTACACCCATAGAATTTGGTTGATTTGCAATATAAAGGTACTATATGAAAGAGAGAGAATTTAGTACTTGTTGCATTACTTATTTGGTTGATTTGCAATATGGATGAAGCTTACACCCATAGAATTTGGTTGATTTGCAATATAAAGGTACTATATGAAAGAGAGAGAATTTAGTACTTGTTGCATTACTTCTACTGCATTACTACATACTAGCATGAACCCGTGTTATGCACGATAGGGCTGGCCAAGAAAATTGAAAAAAATCATTTAAAAAAAAAAAGAAACAAAAAATGGGTAAACCTAGTTGACCGGACCGAACCGGTGTATTTAAATTGTTTGCATGATTTAATGGATTGGTTCTAGTTCTAAAAAAAACATGAGAACCGAGTGTTAGATGTATGACTAGTCGATCACAAACTATCCTACAAAGACTAACCTCATTCCACTAACTGTCCACTAATGTCTAATTATCACATCTAGATGGTGAAATTCAAACCACGTCAACGCCACTACATGTTTGCTACATTCATGTACTTTCCCATCGTAGATCCATTAACCTGTGCCATCAAATACTCCCTCCAATTATTTATTCATTAATTGTGTTAAAAAAAAAGGGGGGATTAACGCGGAAAGATTTTTGCTTTTTTGACATTGATGGTAACACTCCCATGAGCATAAATTGAATGGGTAGCTGCCGAATCATATAAGCAGTAAAGAATGAATTGGTAATAAACACGAACAGCCCTTTTTGATAACTCTGTTGTCCGGCCAATTTATGCACCTTGACTTCTAAAGACTTATTCCCATTGACTACCTGTGCGTGAAGTCCAATTAAATCCTAATTAAAGGCGCATACGGATTGGGCCTAAAGAAGTTGATAACATGTGAGAAGTTTCACTTTTGAGATTTTAGGAGGGAACGGACTCCTAAATCCTCGGTCTTGACTATCGTGTTAGTATTATTGACATTTTTCAGATTCCGCCAAACCATTGAAGTATGTACTGTTATCTTTTTTCATTTGGGTTTGGGAGGTAGCTTAGTTGAATGAGTCTAAATGCTCCATTTGGTGGTTGAAAGATTGGAGAAATAAAGTTGCGCGTTCCTTGGCTCGTATTCAATTCATGAAAGGTATAATGTTGCATTTTCATGTTTTTCATATAGTTTAGGGATTTCATCATTTTTATGTTACATGATATTGCATTTTAGCCTTATAATATGAGCATCGAGTATTTTTCTAAGGCATGTACCTATTTTAAAAGGGATTCTGAGCACAGCGCTTGTTTAGCGCAACTGGCGCTTCAGTTTGCTTCATTAAAAACAGATTCAGCAAGATGCGCTCGATGAGCGCTACCCATTGCGCTCATTGAACCTATTAGCGTTTTCCCTGTCTGCACATCTCCGTTGTGCATGTTGAGCGCTTATTGCTTGTCTTCGTGCACAACTTCAAGCGCAACACGTTTTTACTGGTGCATATGGCGTGTTCCCATTGGTTTATGCTAGGGTTATGTCCTTGACACTATATAAACTTATTTTTCACTCTTCTAGGTCAGATTTTGAGAGCATTAGCCAACCTTAGAGAGAGAAACACGTCTCCTTCATTTGCTCATGAGGTTCTATGCTTTTGAGGTGATTTCTATTTTGATTGGATCATCTTTTATTCATTCTAATGCTATATTCTTATACCTATATAGATGCTCTAGTTTGATTCTTCTCAAAATCTTCATTGCTTCATCAAGAAACAATCTTTTCTTATATTCATGTGTTTAGATGCTTTAAGTATGATTTAAACTTAGTGTTTGATCATCTTTTATGTCAATCTAATGCAATGCTTTTGTTAACCATGTATTTGCTCTATATTGATTTTCTTCATTCAAAACCCTTCATTAAAAATCAAGTCTTTTTATTTATTTATCTTTTATGGGTTTCTGATGCACTATATGATTTAGACCTTGTGTTAGATCTTTGTATTTTGTCAATCTAGATTAATCTTCTAATACTCCATGAATTACATCTAGTTTGATTATTTTTCACAAAAATCTTTGTTTATAATCATGTCATTCATCTCATGGTTGATTGTCTTGGTTCCTACGTGAGCCGTTTGGACAGGTGCCGAGTTGACTCGGAGATCAAGACGGGTGTACTTATAGAGTCCATGGAATCAAAGAAAGGTACGGGGTACTATCAAGAATTGGAGCTAGGTGTCACAAAGGGCTTGTTGGGTAATTCCTAATCTTGTTAATTCTTGTAAACCTTTTGATTTATGGAATGCATAAGTAGGACTAGCCTGTGATTTTATACTAAGGTGTTTAGACCCTAAAGTAGTTTTACGTATATCTTGTGTTTTGTCTTTTCACTTTAATTGTCTTATATCTTGCAAATTTAATTGTGGCAATTTGAATGGAGCATGAATCATTATATATCTCTTAATAAAATTTAATTTATTAAATTACCATCCTATTCACCCCCCTCTAGGACTCATTAGTGCATTATATTTGTTTTCATACCAGAGCAGTCCCCTTGGCTTAAACTCGAACTGCCTTTGCCCACAAATAAGACAATTCATGAATTGGACGATGAGAATAGCTACACAACTCTCTGTTTCTTTTCGTTGCATAAATTTTTCAGGCTTTATTGATTCATGGTTATAACGATTTGGTTTTCTTTGTTTTATATTACAGTAATATATATATACACACGCGCGTACATATTTTTTAACAATATCTCCTTGACTTAGAAGCTCCTTCACCAAATTTGCTTATCACCTATCGTCGAAATATTGATGATTCCATTGTTTATAATCACGACGGGACCGGTAGGTTCTCTGTCAAATCGGATTTTCCTGTAAATCAAAGCAAAAGAACAGTGCATAGGGAAGTGAAATCAAGCAATGAAAATCAGCTTTTCGGCGTGAAGGGAAAAATAAACTGTGGAAGAATGAAATGGTACGTACATGTCGATCAAGCTGGTTAGCTGCCTCAAGCATGCGGATCACATGTCGCATTTTCGGTCTTTCTGAAGCATTCGGATCTACACACATAAGGGCAACCAACAGAACCTGTTTAAGTGCTTTTAAAGCAGGCATCTCAGATAGCTCTGGATCCACAACTTCCGTGAAATTCTGATTTTCAACCATTTTCTTGAACCAATCGATCAAATTCACCTGAAAATATGAGTATTATCCACTTCAGATAACCGGAAATGCACGTTCTTGGAAAAAATAGGGTTAAAATTGGGATGCCGGTCATATGAGATGTCTAAGACGCGCGTCTAACCTCTCCCTGCAGTCTACCATTGTCGACAGGCAATCTCCCAGAAATTATCTCCATTACGAGTATTCCAAAGCTATAGACATCGCACATCTCATTCAACATACCCGTCCAAGCATACTCAGGTGCAACGTATCTTGAAAAACCAAATGATTGAGTTAGTCTCCTATAAATATTGCAAATAAGCTTGAATCGCGACTAGGAAAACAAACATAGAGAAGGAAATTACGGATGGAAATGAACTACTAACCCGTCTGTTCCCATCACGTGAGTTGTCACTTGAGTGTTCTCAGAACACAAGAGCTTAGCCAATCCAAAATCAGACACCTTCGGTTTCCATTGACGATCAAGTAGTATGTTGCTGGATTTAATATCTCGATGGATGACCTTTGGTTCAAGACTATCATGGAGGTAGGCCAATCTACAAGAATGAAAAACTAAAATCAACAGACCTGAAACACTCAACAAATTAAGACTGGAAAGAACCAATCCATGATAGTAATTCAGATACGGAGAATGCTAAGTACCCAGAAAATTTGCCTAGAATTTGAAATCAATAGCTCAAATTCACATGGGAGTGAATTGGAGCCACTAATTTCTGATTCTGGGTAAGTTTTACGTTGGCACTGCTGATTCAGATACCGTACCCCTTGGCTGTTCCCAAAATGATGTCCATCCGGATATTCCATGTCAAGGGACTAGTAACTCCTCCGTCTCCGTGAAGCCAGTAGTCCAAATTCCCATTTTCCACGTACTCATATACAAGCATCCTAAGCAACAAAAAAACAATAGCCATCGAAGATCAAAAGATCATCAAGTTTTTTCATGCGTAACTGAAAATCAAGTTTTTTCATGCGTAACTGAAGGCGTTGCCTGAAGAGGAGGTTAATTTACCGGTAAGCTCCATCTGCACAGTAACCCAATAACCTGACGAGGTTTTTGTGTTTTACACGCCCGATTACTGCTACCTCTACTTGAAACTCCTTCTCAGCCTGACCACTGATAATTCCACCAGTCTCATGAGTCATGGATGAAAGAAAAGCGCGGACAAATCCGATAAAAATTGTTTAGTTTGAGAGAGAGATTTCAAACCGAGAGACACGGTTCTACTAGCCACACTGGCTTTGATTTGATACTCTAGTTGAAGCCTAATCTCAAAATACTAATTCAAAACACAAATACTTGAAAAGAACACATACGCGGATCAAAAAAAAAAAAAAAATGAACACATATGAGAAAATTAGTCTCATGTTTTTCATTTAGTTTTTTTTATTATTATTATCAAGTTTTTCATTTAGTTTACGATTCATTTTTCTAAGCATTATTTCAATAAAACTAAATCAAACAAATCTATACCTGTCATTGAACAAATTCTTCACAGCCACAATAGTATTATCGGCCAATAAACCGCGATACACAATACCATAACCTCCTTTACCGATCACGCTTCCATCAGACAATCCCTCCGTGGCCGCCTCAATCTCCCTCAATGTGTACCGCCGCGACCAACCTAGAAATAGGGAATCAGAGAAGGACGTGGGATTTTAAAATTGATAGAGCGAACATGCAAAAAGATATTTATCTAAAAGGAACACCCTGATGAATGTTGAGGCTGGCTAATTTTATTTTTTTTTCCAAGCTACCCCTTTAATTAACTACCTAAAAATGCTGAGAAGGAAGGAGAAAACGGCCACCCAAAATTTATTTTTTTTCCTTTTTTTTTACTTTCTCATCCATAATTTCATTAAATATTTTTCTCTTTTCCTTTTCTGCGTAACACAATCTGCACGCACCACACGTGTGCCCAGGCGTCCAAGTAACAAATGAAAGTCTCAATATTATTCTTCCCAAAAAAATTATCTGATATATTTTAATTAAAGCTAGCTATCTAATTCCTAAAATATGTGCATCCCCATCCATTTTACAAAGCAATATAATGTTACCAAAAATTGTATTATCCTTCATAGGAAATTTCCAAAATCAGCACACTTGGATGTCATTAATTTTTTAAAAATATATTAAAATGTGTGAAACTGTGCAGAAATGTATGAAAATGTATAAAAAAAAAAAAAAAAGTGAAAAAAGTACACTGAAATTGTATTTTTCTTGTCAGCCCAGTGTGTTATAAATAGAAGAACAGAACGCAACGGGTGTTATTGTCCAAATTGACGTTGAGCATGAAAATTTTCATTCAGTATAAGATAAACTAAAAGTTCTTGAGAAAATACTAGTAATATAAGCAAAAAAAATTCGTTATTTAGGAAACAAATAAAAGTTCAAAGTCAGTCGTCCGCCCCTTAGTCCGCCCTCACCTAGATTTAACGGCGGAGGTGGTGGTCCTGCACCGACCGGAGCCGGACTCTCCCCGCTAGATGGCTTCCAATCGGAGTCCACTAATTCCCTGTTGTCCCCCTTGTCGATCTTGATCTGGACCTCGGGTCGGTGATTCGGTGCGGCAACTTCAGGCACGATGTCCTCTATTTCCTTTGCAAAGGCGGGAGTGAGGGACTCGCGGTTGTAGATGAGTCCGGAGGACTTGAGGCGGCGGAGGAGCTTGGGGGACTTGCGGCGGCAGCGGCGGAGACAGCAGAGGAATAGGATGAAGGCGATTATTGCTCCAACGGAGATTGCTATGAGGATCCACAGGCGGAGTCCGAATATTGAAGTTTTTTTGGAGAGCTGGTTGTGTATGATCGATAATATTGACATTTATTGAGAGAGAGAGAGAGAGAGAACAGAGTGAAAAAAAGAGAGGAATAAACAGAGCGAGCTGCTTTAGCGTGCGGCAGAGGGAAGAGGGTAAAATGGTAGTCCGTCCGTACTATAAAATTTGATTACTACGAAATTATGTGTAATTTTTAAGTTAAAAAATAACGTGCTTACGAAATAATTTTTGATTCGATATGGATCTTGTTTGATAAATCTCATTGAGAACTTTTATACGGTGCAAAAAAAATTCAAAAATTATTTTGGTAAATACATTATTTTTGAGTTTGAAAATTGCACGTAATTTCGTAGTGGTCAAACTTTATGGGACGGAGAAAATATTTTTTATTGTAAAGACTTTTTCAAAATGGATAGATAGATTAGAACGATGAAAAGTCAAAATGTAAACAAATAAAATGAGACGGAGGAACTAAAGTAGGCCAAAACCTAACGTAAAATGTAGATGTTAAAAAGAGTGTGTACAATTGCAAGCTATGCTAATGTAAGAGTATCACTAATGTCATACTTAAATGTGAATACTCAAATGTTGTCACGTCATCTTTTGAGTATTCATTTAATGGATTTCTAAAGTTAGCAATGTAAAACTCCGCAATGGTTTATTTTTGTCCATAATCAAAAGAGGGAAAAATGTTGGTAGTTTTGAGTATGCAAGTTTGATTATTGGAAAAATGTTGATAGTTTTGAGTATCCAAATGCCAAAATTTGAGTATTTATAAAAAAAAATATATTGCTAACTTTGAGTATTTATCCAAATGTCATTGTGAGCCCTTTTTGAGTGTCTAAATACTAAAATTTAAGTATTTTTCTTTTTGAGTATGTCATTGAGGATGCTCTAAGTCTTTTACATATTTCCATAACTTATTTTTTGTTACAAAAATAAAAAACAAGAAATAATATTAATAAACAAGAATGATCCAGCCAAGCAATGGAATGAGGACAGCAATGTTGACCATTTTAAGATTAAATTTGATATATTTAGAAAGATTTGTGGACTGTAAATAGATAGGCTTAGGTCACTAGCAAAATAAAAACCGGCCACCTCAATTATCAACTCTCAAGAGAGTTTAGTCTAAAAATAAATACTAGTTTCTAAAGAGGACGCACTTGTTTGTTAGTAATTTTTAATTTGGAACTGATCCAACTAACCGAACTTTAGGTTGCGTGGTCGCACAGTTAATCGAAATTCTCATTTCATAGCTATTTCACACAAGTTTTCATTTGCGGGAAGGGTGACCTAAATGATTTTGCTCTTAGTTATGATTGAACTACGCCTTGTGCTTGTACGACACTTACCTTCTGGTCACTTTAACACTTGAGATAACTCTTTCAATATATTTTTGAACGGCGGAGAAAAAATTTCACCCCTTCCAACATGGTCTTTATTTGTTTGCCATTCATTTTAAAGCACAACTGCAGATTAGCTATTTGGTGACCCTTTGTTTGCCATTCCATTCATCATTAGACTTCGCAAGGAATATGGCATACTTCTGATTTTGCATGTTATTGGGTCCTATAGGGTACATCTAGACTGTCTATCTCCAGATTCGACTGACCGAATTTAAGTAAAACTGTTTAACCAAAATGCACGTTTGACAACAGTTAAATGAGTTGTAACAATTCAATTTGAGCATGCAATCATCGATCCTCCACAAGCAGCCTGACTAATCATGATATGTTGGTTCCGACTTTGTTTTCTTGTCTTAACGCGACCTTTGTGTATTTTATTTGTTAGAGCTGCGCAAAATCTGGCTTGGATCTAATTCTTAGGAATCCAAAAATTGAACCACAAGCCACGATTTTAAGAAAATACAACCCGCGGTATCTAGACCAAAAGTCCCACGGTTTGGTTCTAACCAATCCATGAGTCACAGTTCTATTTTTACTTTCATCCACGGACAACATTCTTCATAGTGCAACAAACTCGTTTCTCATTCCTAATAGTGGAGCAAATAGCAATCAAAAAGCCAAAGAGAACAAACAACCAAATTCTTGTATAATGCAACAACTGAATTCCTAATTCTAGATTCCAAAATCAACCTCTGAAATTGGAAACGAGAATCAGGTAGGATATGGAGCTGCTCCTGCTCTGCCATTAACCGAAATCACAGAGAGAGAGAGAGAGAGAGAGAGAGAGAGAGAGAGTTGGGATTAGGGTTAGTAGAATGAAAGGAGAATAGGAGATTAGACAAGCCAATTACTTTGTATGCACCATTATTTTTTTCCCATTTAGATTAGAACTACACTTAACAATCCAGAAGCTTGTGAAAGCTGGTCTGACCCGACCCGTTAAGATTGAATATTGGGGTTTTATAAGTGGGGTTACCGGGAAGTTAGTGAGTTAGTCTAGAGAGGATTTAGAAGCTTTCCATAGCCCTAAAACCCAAACACCTCGGCCGAGACTCGAACCTTGGGCTCCCTAATGAAGAACCAGGAGATAACCGCTAGGCTACAAGTCCTTGGTTAGATTGCACTGATTATGAGAGTTCAGTTATGTAATCGACTAAATTGAATATTGGGACAACACCCACAGTAATTACCCGTACGTTTTTTTTTTGTCTGCATTATGGCATAATTCAAAAAATTTGTACTAATGAGTTTTCGGTTTTTGCAAATTCAATTACCAAAATTATGGCCTGGTTAATTGCCCCAATGAATGAGAGGCTCCTCTCTTCACCTATAAAATGGCAGTCTGTGCTGTTATTTCAATACACCGAAAATCAGCTTCTCATTCCATAGTCCTTCATTCTGTTTTTTTAGAGAGAGTTCAGACATATAGTTCAGTTGGTGTTACCAATTGATCGTTAGGCGTTACAAAGTCGCTGTATCCAGCGTTGATCACAACCTCAAACACCCGTGGTTAGGCAGCGAATTTGCTTAACGAGACCGTGTCAAACACAGCCCCCGGTTCGTTATTTTTAATTCGTTGCCGTTTCTGTTATCTCGTGTTTTTGTTGTTAGTTTCCAGAAATTATTGATTCAGATACAGTTTTTGTGTACAGTTTTTCGTACAACCTGATCATCGATATAAGAGTATTTATGCAGAAAAAGGGAAAAAATAAATAAATAAAGCAACGGAAGAGAACATTTTTCTTACTGTATTAAGTTTCCAAATGAACCAGTTCATAAGCAATAACAGTAATTAACCAGTAATTACATACGAATTCAACACATGGCCAATCAAGAACTTTTCTTTTTTGGATAAACACTCAATCAAGAACTTTCTTTTACAGTATTGAATAATAGTAACTAAAATGGCATACTAACTCACTTCTGGAAAATAAATTAAACAGGTGCATGAAATCGCCCAAAAAGCCTCTCCAAACATGAAAGAGCAAGCAGGACATGCTGAAGAGTAAAAGCTGTCTCCCCAAGAATGGCTAATTTCTTCATCCAATGTTTTTGGAAGCGTTGCAGTTTAAGAGCGACATCCCGATCGTACGGAGATGTAGGTTTCAAAGATGTACATCAACACCATACATTCTCGTAAATAATAAAAGGAGATGCTAGCGGCTAGTCAATTAAGAGGTATAGAAACCAATTGATGCCTTGGAAGTTGCAGACTTGAGAGGGACAAGACCACAAACATAAGAGAGAATAAAACTCGTCTGGTAGATCTCTAATCCGATTACAACTCAAAAAAAGAATTGAACATCAAGAGAGAATTCTCTTTTTTTTTCTTTTGGGTGGGAGAGGGAATGTGGGAAGCATGAAAAGTTGCAGAGGAAAGCAACATAACTCGATGAATATTTGGATTGATAGGAAGCATCGAACACGTGTGGGTATTTATACACGAATTTAGGTCTATGACAAATATGGATTCACCAATTGCTTTTGCAAATTGGTTCGGCAAATATGGTGACAACTCAGAGGGATTAATGGGCATTTATGACGTATCAATTGCTTGGCGATTTCATTCCTTTAATCGACATTCGTGGCCTATATCTATGGAACTAAATCGCCTGCAATTAAATTGTGACCTATTTTGGCTCTTGGGCTTCGATTACCTTTGGCGGTGGATTCTCTGACTCTTCAACAGAAATGGAAAGGCGTCGTCCTATTTGGGATTAAACTGTGAGCAATTAAATTGTGACCTATTTTTCTTGGGCTCCGATCACCTTTGGCGGCGGACCCTTGGGCTCTCCAACAACAATGATGAAGGCGTTGGCAACTGCAATAGGACCGACCTTCAACTTGATGCAAATCATGATTTTTTTACCCACCAAGATGGTATATACGTCGATTCCAACATTGGAGCTGGTTTTTTTTTTTTTTTTTTATCTTTCTTTTGTTTTCTTGTGACCTTTGTGCTCTTTGTAGTTGACTATTTCTTGAGTTATCAATACATGTTTATGTTTCCTAAAAAAAAATATAACAATATTTGCGACTCTTTTTGGAATCTGTACATGTAGATTGCAGAGTAACATTCAATTCATCATTAGACTTCACAAGGAATATGGCATACATCTGATTTCGCATGTTTGGGCTCAATAGGGCACATCCGGAATGTCCATCTCTGAAATCGACAGACCGAATTTAAGTAAATTGTTCAAGCAAAATACACGTTTGACAACAGTTAAACGAGTCAGTAACAATTCAATTTGAAGCAGTATGCAGTCATCGATTCTCCGGCAGCCTGACTAATCATGAAGGTTGGTTGCAAGCCGATCATATCCAGCACCCGGTAACGTATCCGTTTTCAAATTTAGTGCATGACCAGTTTCGGAAAATAATATCACGAAATATTGCAGTATTATGTAGCAGCTTGCCGAATGAGTTAGCAAATATTTAACATGCAATGTAACAATTCGAAATATTGGAACACTAAATTTCGTTGCATCAAAAAAATAAAATAAATGTAATAGTAATAATACTGGAACACTAGATTAAGACCTCCAATGCAACAATAAACAATTGCTCTAAGGTCCATTATAACTCTTTTTAACATGTTTAGTGCACCTCATATTTTCATAACACCTCTAATCCACTTTTTTTTACTGTACTTTTCTAAGGTGTAACCATGTAAGATCCATTCTCTATTTTTAATAGACAAATATACCCTTACATTAACTTTAATACATAATATACTCTCACCGGAAAAGTCACTGGAAAGTTCGCCGAAAAATTTCATCGGCGCTAGAAAATTGGACTTCGCTGGAAAAATCGTTGGTGCAGAGAACCATATTTGGAATCACAAGAGGGGGTTATCTAGATTTACAAGATGGTGGTTATCTTTACTACTTGGGATCAAATCTTCATCCACCCACATGTAAGACAAAACATGTATGAGACAATAATTTTTCAAAATGGATATTTAGAGCAAGCCTAACAACACCAAGCTAAATTACACGGTTAACAATACATTTTTTTGCTCTAGCTAACCATATTCTTTTCAATGCCCCAACTATCACTAGCCACTTCACCAATTATCCATTAAAAAATAATTTATGTTTTCAATTTCATTTATAGAAGTCCAGGATACAAATTTGGAAGAACCCATGGTCGGCAGAGACTTGGAAGAACCCATGGCCAGCGGCAATATACTCCTAATCAAATACTAGTATAAACGTAAATTTAGGGGTATAACCCTAATCAAATCGTACAGAACCACCCGAGCAACAAAAACAATAGTCATAATTTGGTTCAAGTCTTAAGGAATAAACAATAGGAGTGATAACAGGGGACTCATTCACCGACATGCCAAATTCGCAAATCGGAGTGTGTCGAGATCGGAGTGTCGGAAGCGGACTGAAGGCCAGAGCCACGGACTAAATCGCACCGCACCAGACCAAATCGTGTCGGACTGAATGGAAAAGCATCAAGATTGCCGGCCTTGGCTCTGTCCGCCATCTGAGATCGCTGAAACGATTTTGTTCCGCTGAGCAAGATTTGTGTAGATGGAACGAGAGAGAGAGGCGAGGGAGTTTCTCGCTCTTGGTGGAGGATAGAGAGAGACGACTAGATGAGAGAGAGAGAGAGAGAGAGAGAGAGAGAGAGATGGAGAAGTTTGAGTCTGGAGGACGCAACGGGTATTGGCTTATTTTGGATACATGAGTGAACTAGAAGTGTTTGGAAATAGCTATAGTGAACCCTATAGCAACTGACCCATGCAACAATGCCGTCCATTGCAAATCATCCTATCGTTACAAAGGTTTTGTGGGCCTGGCAAGAATGAATAGCTTAAACTTGGATCACTAGCAAGTAGCAAGAAACCATCAATATAAAATCCACAAACATAAATATTGTAGCATATGAATCGAACAAATATCGTCATTTAAGTCAAAATTTAAACTGAACGCGCAACTGGCCATTTAAAACTGCATACTTAGTTTCTCCCAACAATCAAAACGAATGGTGTTTAGTATCCTAAGGTACATCAATAAAACTTTCTCGAGTCTGTCCTCATGACAAATCCCTAACTTCCTTACTCAAAACTTGCACCGGCGGGTCCAGCACCAAAACTGCCGCCGCCACCGCCACGGCCAAACCCAGGCCTTCCTCCGGGAGCCTGCTTATGCATGTCAAGGAAATTGAGAAGAAAAAAAAAAAACCATAGTCATCACAAGCCAATTTGATAAGCCAAAATAATGAACCTAAATATGTTATTTCTAACGAAAAGTTCTACAATGAAGTTTTAAGTAAAACAATTTCCAAAGCCTCACATTCCAACAGATGAAAAAGATGGTTTTCTCCTCTCCTTTTGTATCCCTTGAATATTCTCAAAACACTTCCTAGTTTCTTTGATAAACAGGTTATATTAGCTATTAAATTCATAATGAATTGACCTACATATAATTCGTCCTGGGTCCATAACATGGTGTGGCTGATGTAAGAAGCAGAAAATACAAAAACAGGAGCCATGCAATTCTCAAGTATTTCTTCAACGAAGAACTCCATACAGAACTTAATGCTTACTAACATTTTAGTTCAGACTCGAGAGTTAATTCCTTTGCAACCTCGAGCTCACTTCTTACCAGTAGTAGCATGAAAGGGCAAAGGATAACTGGAACGTTGGCAAACTAAACTAGTCTACAGATTTAACAAGCAAAGAAGGAAGCAAATGGTGCCAATACTGGAAAGTATTCTCGTACCTATCAAGTTCTAAAGCTCAATATTTCTACAACTTTCACATGTTTTCAGGACTTAAAGTAATCAAGAGCTCATCTAAATTAAACAACGAAGAAGGAATGGAAAACACTTTTGAGACAGTTACAAATAAGTTAAAACAAAACATCAACCACATCATTTTTACTTCTTAATGACCTACAATGAGAGGCATATCAAAGCTAATGCAGCCGAAACACTAACCACCAAAAGTTTCAACACCAACCACCCAATGTATAGTCTATAGTTCAGGTCGGGCTTGTTAACCAACAATAATTTATACATGAATTTCATACCCATACAAACTAAACTAAACTACGATATGGCAAGCAAATATAAATGAGAGCTCTTACCCTAAAAGCAGGTTGGTATTCAGCAGGAGCACCTCCCTTGTTAGTGTAATCACCAGCGGGGCCTCTTGGACCTCCACGGTAACCTTCACGATCACCATACCTTGGCCCATCTCCTTCAGTCCTAGGAGGACCACTGCAATTCCACAATATAAAGATAATAACAGATGCAGAAAATCACACAGATACAAAGGCAGAGGAATGGGAAATTTTTGGGGTCATTGACAGAAAAACGAACAGCCAAGTTGGTGAAAACAAAATTATTCACAAGCTGCAGAGAAATCAGTTGGACATTCACCTCCAAGCAAATTTAGCATTTTTGAGTTTTTCATGAAAACTGTACAAAACGATATCTATAAGATGCTTTGTGAAACATTGCAAACACTATTATCCTAGGAAAAAAAGTATATAAACCAATAAGAATATGTGATTGCATTCCCATGCTCTTTACAAAAAATAGAGATGAACTCGACCACTACACACTTGCACCCAACACTTGTAACCATCTCCATGTAACCCACATACTTCTCAACCAAATTTGAATAACCATGGACGTCAAACACAAAACCAAAAAACAAATCATAGCCCAACTATCAGAACTGAGTTAGCAATTAGCGACTATACCAGCAACACTCAACAAGGGGTGATAAACGAGCCGAGTAGTTAGTAGTTCAAATTTGGTTTGAAAACTTAACCGGCTTCACAACATGTTCATGCTTTAGCTAGTTTATGAGAGAAGTCAAATTCAAACAAGCCTTAATCATAAGCAAACCAGCCAATCTCGAATAGCTTGAATTTTTTACACATCACAAGCCAAAGGAGCCAAGCAATAGCTTGTTCAAGCTATTGGCTTGAAATCTTAACAAGCTTCAAAAAATTGTTAAGCATGGTTTGTTTGCGTAACAACAGATCTTGAACAAGCTTTTTTAATGAACCAACACAATCTCAAACTTGACTAGCTTAGTTCCCAAAACAGGTAGTAACAATTTACTAGGATGCTGAAAACATAAACAGCCAACCAAGGCCAAAACAAAATTCCCATCACTACATCCCCAAATGAGAAGCCATTCAATTTGATCAAATCAACAAGGAAACTAATACTAGTAAATCTCATATTACCGTGGGCGATCACCAGGTGGGCCGCCAAAACGGCCACCAGCAGGAGGAGGTCGGGCTGCTCTCTTCAGAGTGTTGGGAACGATCTCAGATGGCAAATTGAGATAAGTTCTGAGAAATTCGATGCCGTCGTTTGTCAAGTACCAGTAGTAGTGCATCCAAGCAAAGGTCTCTCTCACATACTCCTTTGATTTGAAGCTCTGCATCAGCTTGATAACCTGTAGGTTCGGCACATCAATCTCTGGGTGCTTCGCGAGGTTGTAATCTTTCTTTGCATAGCACACACCCTCTGCGTAAACAAAAACAATCAACTTCAAGAAAAATGAGTGAACCGAATAATTAGTAGATCGTGTAAGGTGAAGGGAGTGAGGACCTTGAAAGAGGTATTTGGAGATCTCTCTGCGATTCTTCTCTGTAATGATCTAGACAAAAAACGAAGAAGTGAGACATCCACCAAATACTGATTCACGTATCTATACAAAATTTGCATCGAAATATGAAGAGAGAGAGAGAGAGAGAGAGAGAGAGAGAGAGAGAGAGACCATCGTTGAGGTGGGAAGGAGGGTGACGGCCACAGAGCTATTTCTTCTATCTTGCTATCCGAACAGCAAAACCCTAGAATTGTATGATACCAGTAGTACCAGGGGGAAACTATATAGCATTAGAGACGTCGTCGTTTTCATGGTAAATGCGAAGATTGAATACGTTTTTACCCCTAAACTATCTCTGTTTTGTTTAGTTGGTCCCTCAACTATTTATTTGATTCATTATGTACATAAACTTGCTGGATTTCAGTTCAATTAAACAGAGCTAGAAAAACGGTAACGACGCCTTGTGTAGTGAACTCTGACACTGATATCACGTATACTTCAAAACAATATGTATCTAGAGTCATTTGATGTGCATAAGTTCCACACAATGCACAATCAAAAGACTCTAGGCACATCTATATTTGCGTCTGTATCCACATGCTTCTGTTCCAAGCATTATCTTTGTTCATGGCACAAAAAACATTTAGTTCATCGTTTTGATCATTCACTGCTAAATGCAACAGATCTTATTCGCTTCATCGTCATCGCCCAAAGGTGAGAGTATTAATTCTAGGAGCATTATATATAGTATACTACCATGGTTTTGAATTCTAAAGTAAATGTTCAAAAGCTATCAACTGTACAATACATTTCCAGTCCAATTCATTTATTAGTATATTCATAATTGTCTATTTTGCGTAACAATATTAATAATTTTCATTCCATTGTTGCTACACTCTCTGCAACTGAAAACGCGTAGCTGAAATCAAAATCTCAAAATGAAAACTCCAAAACTAACCTTCAAATAGAACATATCCAGGAGCAAACCAAGAGGTAAAATGGTTGTAACTTACTTACGACCTACGAAAAGCAAGCACCACTTTGGCAATAGAGTTAATGCTGCTGTTCATGATTCAGCCATGCATTTCACAAAGAGGGTTCCCTCAAGAAAATAACACGAAATGCTGACAAATTTTTTTACAAGTGGGAGAGATCAAGAGGGCGTTCAAAGAAATTTGTTCTATAAATTTACGTCGATAGAGATCTTCACTTTAGTACGACCACATTTTTGTAGCATCCAAACGCACTTGAACCGCCACTGAAAAAAGATACAAGGAAAAAACTCACTCGATCATTTCCCTCAACGTAAACAGACTTATGTACAGTACGACCCATAATTGCAGCCCCTGTAAGGCTATGGTGTTGGACTTGTATTCTTCAACCCTCGGCTAGGCCTCAGAATTTGCTTAAATAGAACCATTTTAGGAACATTCCAGTGCTCCACATGCCTAAAAGATCAGAGAGAGAGCTAAATGAATTCCCAAGTTAGTGCAGAAGAGACAGAAAGAATCATAAAATTGCTTATATGTTACCTGCACACTTTTCCAGTTTGCGCATCAAAATAGTATTCAGTGTATCCAGTAGCTGCAAAGAACTCAACGTGTTTAGAGTACATGAACTCATGAACCTGAGTTTTCCATTTGATAAAATCTGCTAAAATCAACGTTGGCTAAAATCAAAGATTTTAACAATTCTAAAATCTAAAATCTTTGATTTTATCAAATGTTGATTTTAGCATATTTTATCAAACGGGAAACACAAATAACACATATCAGTGTTCAGCGGACTTGCTCCCTTCTTGATACCAGATGGAAGTAAGGCCAATTATTTGGACAAATTAGTATCCTCTTGGTTTTTATGGCAAGCTAACTTTCAGTAAGTAATAATTCTCAGGAAAATGTTGATTTGATTGGGTTGCTTAAATTGACGTCTACAAGCAATCAATTTCCCAACGTGCCTTTATTTAAAAAGACAGACATACCCGAAAGGATAGGCTTCCAAGGAAAGGACAACACACAACTAAAACGCCAATGTCCAATTCCCTTATCCTGCTCAATGTGATCGTATGTCAAGATCAGTTTGAAAAGAACAACTACGATGAAGACGGGGTGATATTCATCAAGATTCTTCGGACTGCTTCTAGTTAATCAAAACATCGACATATATGCATTAGGGTTTGGAGGAAATTATTCCATGCCACCAGCTTACCTCTAAATCCTCCCACTTCATGAGTTTCATATCCGACTTATCAACAAGAGAGCCAAAATTAGTACAATTCCTCTTGAAACGTTGAAGCCCTCTGAAAGAACCAGCTGGATCAGCAAATTCACAATCCTTCTCATACGCATTGAGTGTCAGGTTTCCTAAACAGAGTAAAACGAAACCATTTATTCATTGCAAGCAAATTATGAACAGATGTTGTGCAACGCCAATGCTCTGCATGCCGAATGAAAGAAGCATGGTAATGTGTAGGGCTGCACAAAAAAACCGGTGAACCGTCAATCCGGTCTGGACCGAACCGATCCGCGCGTTTTGGATTTTTAACCGTGGATTAATGGTTTGGACACGGATTGAAAAATTAGTAAACTGTGACTCGCGGTCCAGACACAGATTTTGATTTCGAAAACATGGATTAACCGATCTGGACCGCGAGATTTTTATTATATATAATTTTTTAAAATATATATACATACACACACACATAATTTTACACAAACTTCTACTACACAGACTAGGGGGTAAACTGTGATCTCTTTCAAAACATAGGGGTTAAACTGTTACACTAACTTCTACTATATATACTTGTTATCTATTTTTGGGGTAAATTGTGATCTCTTTCATAACTAGGTTGATAACTGTGTTTGGATGTGTATTTTTATTGGATGTGTATTTTTATTGATGACCCATGGAAGCAGTCTAATATTGCCCATCTGGAGAAAATAAACTCAGGATTTGTGACAACATATAGTAGATTCAATTAGTAGTTGTGTATTTGTGTTTACACCATTAATGTGAGATTCCAACGAAGACCTCTTCTCTAATTAGTTGTGTTTACTCCATTAGGTAAAATTTCAATTATATAACTTTGTTACTTGTTTATATATAACATGTAATCCGAGGATAAAACCGTGACCGATCCGTGACTCGCGGATCGGATTGGAACCAAACCGTGAGACTTTTGGTCCGGACACGGATTGTATTTTCTAAAAACTGTGACTCACGAATTTGGATTGGATTCATACCAATCCGATCTGATCTGGACCGTGTACACCCCTAGTAATGTGCACATAAATCAAAATGATTCTTGCGTCTGCCATCTTTGATGCCTTTTGGCTTTGATTTGAGGGCATGATCCCGCAGCAAACGCGACTGTATAGGGGGACCACTGATTCAATGGTATTCTGTGAGCAGTCACTTTGTGCATTTATTGTCAAAGGTTAGGTCTGTATCCAATCCATCTGTTTGAGTAGTATTCTGGGAGCAGCCACTTTGTGCATTTATTTCTAAAGGTTAAGTCTGTCTACTATCCATCCCCTGCCCATAGCCCCAATTATTGGGGACTAAATGGGTTGTGTTGTTATTGTTATTTTAGGCCAATTATGAACAGATCGTCTATGAAAACACAAGGAACTAGATGTGATAAGTTGAATTCTTTGGCCCGACTACTTGTTGAAAAGGCTCCGACATGGCTATGCCTTTATTTGAATTTATTGAATACCTCATACATATGTCACACACATAATCCTTGGCATTGTATTTTTGCTTGTTTTGCTATCTAAGATAGGAGCAACTTACTGTGCCTGTGTCCCTATAATATTTGCTAAGGACAACATGTAAATACACGCTTTTGTAGTAGTAACTTCACTTAGAGAGGTCGCCAGCCAAAGTAAATAATCTCTTATAATTTATTCTCCATGAATAGGAGCAGGGCCGGCCCAGGCCCAAGGCCCACAAGGCCTGGGCCTTGGGCACCACAAAAATGACCACTTTTTGGGGCACCCCACCATTTTATACCAATGGGCTTGACTAGAACACTTTTTGGACCAAAATAAAGGGAAAAAATCCATTAGAAGTGACAAAAGAGTCCAACATTGTGGCCCAATATTTAAAAAGGACCAAAAACTATTGTGGCCCAAAATTTGAAAAAAGGCCCAAAACTAAAACTGATTTAAAAAAAAAAAAAGAACTAATCTTTTCGTTCTCACAGCATTATAGTACCAAGGAGGCTCACAGCATTTCGTTCTCGCAAGTGCACAGTTTTCCTAGTCTCCTCCCCCAATTCAACATGCCAAAAACCAACTAATCTTTTCAATGGAGCAGAAAGTGCCATGTTGGTGGTGCCCAAGAAACCAAGGATGCTCCCATTTCAGCTATTCACTGTCAGGCCCTTTGCCTATGAACCTGAGTCCAAATGCCTTTGATGTGTTGGCTTTTTGGCCCAAAGAAAAATAGACCCCTCTTGTCCAAAAAAAATTTAAAAAAATAAAAATTCAAAAGCAGATCAGAAAACCCATTCTGCTTATCTTCTAAACAAAATGATGAAGTCTAGTCTATTATTTGCTTAAAGACGAAGTAATTAGGGAGTAATTTTCCTATCTTCTTGTAAGAGTTTCGAGTGGGTTTGCATTTGAAATTTCTAATTGACACAAGTTCTTGAATTTTTCCAAGTAAGCAAAAAGTTGTTGATCAAATTTCACTGTTTTTCTAGCAAATAAAGTTGTAATATTAATTCCAGCAGATCAAATTTCTTACTTATAATAAGTACTTAAAGGAGCCATTTTGACCCAAATTTTTTTAGAGGAAACTTAAAGAACAATAAATTTGGGTAATGCTAGGGTTTAGTATTGGCATAACAAAAGAGTTTTGACCCAAATTTTGTTTTTAAAAAGGCACAGGACTGGAGATGCTCTCAATTGTTGTTAAATTTAGCTTGTATTAATTCCCTCTTTGACGGGGAGATTGTTCTGTCGAGGAAGTAGGAACACGAAAAATTTTAGGGCACATTTTTTTTATTTAGGCCTAGGGCACCCAAATACCTTGGGCCGGCCCTGAATAGGAGAAGACAAAATTGTTTCCAACTTTTTTGATAAAAAGATGCAAAGAAAACAATTTTCTGCCCGTGAATGGACTACTGGTTGTCATGCCCATCAAAAATTAAAAAGATGCAGTGAATATCAAATGCAAGTTGAATTGTACCGATGAAGTAATCGGAAACCCGGTCGTGCAGCATTTAAGATGCTTCGTTTACTTGTAAGATAATTTGGACCAGTCAAAACACTTTGGACGGCCCAATTACCAACAAGGACAGCTCCATAGCAAAGTAAGAGTCACTTGAAACCCAAAAGAAAAGGTAAATAATAAAAGCTTCGGTTTCTATTACTTGGGTTTTAGTAAGAATCACTTGAAACCCAAAAGAAAAAGGGAATTTGAAAGCTTTGGAAGTTTCAAATTGGGTTTCAGAAAGCTTCAAATTTTGTCCACTTTTCCTTCAAAATTTCCAAGAAACCACACGAAACTCAAAAGGGTTTGTGAAAAAGATAAACCTGTGACGAAATATGACCTTTGGAAGTCCTCTTTAATGGTATCCACAACGACGGCCCGATCAATCATGCCGTACCCATCTACGGAGAGTTCGAGCCCATCGCCAGAAGTTCCGACATTCGGCGGTGACCGGAAGAAAGAAGCTGCTATTCCGAGCAGCTCAGAACTATACCAAGCCATCTTCAGCAGAACATTTTGAGGTTCGGTGTCTTGCTTAGTGGATGAGTTGCTTGTTGAATTTTGTCCACTGCACCTGAATTTGTAGACTCTGCCGTGGGTATTTGGCCGGAAAATGAAGTGGCGGTGGTGTGGGTGGAGGGGGGGAGTGGCAGAAGGAAATGATAGAGCGGTAGCCATGTGAGAGAGAGAGAGAGAGAGAGAGAGAGAGAGAGAGAGGAGGGAAACGACTATTGGTTAGTTTTTATTAAATATCTTTTGTCCCGAACAAATGGCAGCCATTAATTTTGGGGCGTGGAGTGAGGAAGTCTCTGACCGTCCGATCAGACGATCAGCAATTGATGGTTCGAATAAATTAGAGTTAAATTAAATGTAAAAATACTTTTTAAAAATGTAAGATGATCCTTACTATTGGTCTACGATTAGACAGCCGAACGAACTCAATCCACGCGTGTAGCAAACCCCTCTCGCTACAAGAGCCCCAAGTCCATTTGTTTGAACTTTCATTTTTCTCGATCGTCGAAATCAGTGTATACTCACCTCAACTATTGCTAGTTAATCAAAGTTAAGTACGAACATCTCTCTTCTTACCGGTAAGTACTACTTATGAAGTTATGAAGCATGACCTTTTTTTTATGTTAAATGTCTAATCTAACTTGCACGCACCACAACTAATTCTGGAGTCTTAGAGGTAACGATTGGGCATAAACCCAGTGACCTCAAGAGTTTGCTAGCAAAAAAAATCCGACTGAGACCTTAAGTGAAAGCAGACCCTTAAGTTTCAAGACAAAATCACTTTGTGAAATATGAGCTTGTTTGTTAGTATTAATTGTCAAAACGTGATAATAGACTTAATAGTTGTATAATGAATTGAGTGATGAAGCTATCTAGATGTGCCCTATAGGGTTCCGGGTCCCCGGTTCAGGAAGAACCGCGAGTCCTAGGCGGCCCCGTTTCCAGCAAAGAGAGTGTATAAAGAAATATGTCAGAATTATTAAAAATCTAAATATATTACTCCAAATAGAACTTTGATAAAGACCCCTTTGGACTAACAAGGAAACATGGTATCAAACTCCAAATAGAACTTTGATAAAGGACCACAATGAACCTCAGGATATTTTACATCAACCACAAAAATTCACTAAACAAAATGAATTGACATTTCACAGGGACACTCTACTCTTTGCCCAACTCGGGGACGCACATCCACTCATCTCTCTCTCTCTCTCTCTCTCTCTCTCTCTCTCTCTCTCTCTCTCATACATATTATTATGATGTTCAACTGATGCATCAGCTTCGAGCAAAAAGGCAGCATGATCACAAATTAGATTTTCTTTGTGGTTCTTGTTATTGGATCATCTCGATGGCACCCGGTAAAACAACAAACTTCCTAGGAAGGAACCCCAGAAATTCTCCATCAGACTGCACGTAAATGCTGCTGCCGCTGCCGCTGCCATCTTCAAAGTCTTCAACTTCAATGGAACGCACACTGCAAAAGAGACAAGAAGGGCACAAGATCAGTAACTCCTGTACTGAAAGAAAATCTCTCCAGCACAATTAGCATAGATGACCATTGCCCAAATACGAGCAAAATCGGATCACAAAAATGAAGAACTCAAGAGGCCCTCAAATATGGATAAGTGAAACTTCATTATGAAAACGAAGAAAGCTGCCAAACGCATACCTAAGTCTGAAGGAAGGTATTTTCAAACATATCTGCAATTGGATTCCTCTACTTGTGTTTTCGTAGATTTGTGAAAGAAAGCTTTGTTATTGCCTAGACTAGAATATTATGGTTTGTGACATGTGAGACTTCATTTTAGAAAGAGCTAGACGATCAGACCATGACCAACCAGGCCAACCAAAATAAGGTCCGATACAAGTTCCCTATTCTTTCATGACCCACCCATTATGTTGGAACATATAATCTGCAACAATGATATCACTGACGAACAAGAAGAAAGAAGCCAATGAGCTGAACTAAAAGGCATTTACTGTAACTGATTCATTATGCTGCAGATATAGTACATGAGGGTAGTTCAAAGCATAAACAACATTAGCAACAAAATTACAGCATTCAAGAAACATAACCGTAAACAGTAATCTATGGGTCATATCCAAAGCAAGTTGGATAATGATATACAACAAGGGCCATTCAGGGACTATACATAAAGCATTTTTGCCTCAAGTCACCTTTATGGTCAGGATTGCCCGGTTTCGACTTTGTAAGTTCATACATGTTACACAACAGTACAACACTACAAAAAGTACTCGACACATTTCCCCCCTCTCGTGTTTCAGGAAAGAGAGCACGCTACAGAGCTAGAGAAAAACGACCAATAAACAAATCTTTGCTTTAAGAGAAAGAACGCACCTTCTTGAAAGTACATTTTTTACTGATAAATGTGTCCCGTTGTAAAGCTTATGCAGCTTAAGAATAAAATCATACCATTTGAAATCCTGAAGAATCACCACCTGTACAGAAGCAAGCTCCAAAACTAAACTTTCAGGCCACATAACGTAACTTTGCTACTTAAAAGAGTTTGTAGAACACGGTATACAGTATCTTAGTAGGGAAACTTTCTACCTCGAAATTTCCGCTTGAAGGGTCAGCATTTGGAGTTATCTTCATGCCACCGCCAAAGAATTTTGCATTTCCAATGCACAGGGCTGTCACATTAGGATATACTTCCCAATCACCCTCATTGACCTAAAGGAAACACAAAGCATAAAGTTTCATAAACACCAGGATGCTGTCACAATAAAATCTGTAATGGCATATAAAAAGAGCTGAAACACAGAGACTGTTGATATGCACAGACCTTAATCTTAAGGTCCTGGTTATGGTGGCCAAAAAAGGCTTGCAGAGCACCAATAACATAGCATAAGTTTCCAAACCTCTTGTATCTAGATGCAAAATAACCAGCTTTTGCACTCCTGTGAAAATGGGCATAAAATACAAATGCAATCTTTCCAATCAGCGCGTGCAGCATCAGCTGACAAAGCTCAAATCTCATAGGAAGAAGACTTACAAATGAATGTCAGCAACATTTAAGAAGTAATGAGAGTGTTCATTTCCACCAGTAATCACTCCAACGTCTACACGAGATCTCAGCCCTGGAAGCAAACTCTATTGTAAGGTACGTGAAAATAAACACGGCAGTAGCAAATTATGAAACTGCGAGACCTACAAAAAAGTATCAAGTCCACCATGAAGAGAAGCTCTTACACCCTGAATCAAAATAAATGAGACAAGGAAGCGAACTGAAAAGGTGGATTCACCTTTAGCTATGCGTTCAATGGCCTCATGAGGATCTTTTTTCCTGATTAAACATAGGAGTGCAGACATTACCCATTTAACAGTCTGGAGCAAAAACTAAGGAAAAATACAACAACAATAACATAACCCATTTAGTCCCCAATAATTGGGGTATGGGCGGGAGATGGATAGGAGACAGACCTAACCTTTGGCAATAAATGCACAAAGTGGGTGCTCCCACAATACCACTGAAGCAGATGGATTGGAGACAGACCTAAGTACCTAACCTTTAGCAATAAATGCACAAAGTGGTTGCTCAAAGAATACCACTGAAACAGTGGTCCCCCTATACCGTCGCGTTTGCTACGGAATCATGCCCTCAAATCAAAGCCAAAAGGCATCAGAGAGGGCAGACCCAAGAATCATTTTGGTTTATGTGCACATTACCATGCTTCTTTCATTCAGCATCCAAAGCATTGGCGTTGCACAAAAAAAAACTAAGGGAAAATGGCTGACGAAAATTGAAAACCAGTAAAAGAAGCAATAACTTACCAGCGAAATGTTCGGGCAAAATCAGATCCCGTCCCCAAGGGGATAAGCTGTAGAGAAAGCACAATCATCACATCTTCTCTCCAGAACCCAAGCCATGCGGTTCACATTATACACTAACATGCGTACTGAACTTTGCAGCCCAGCAAGAGAAGAGAAAAGTCTCAAATTGATATTAGGAGCTCATAACCACTTACACCAAGAGCAGTCGTACAGACAATGTTTGGATCAGGACTAGTAACAGGTTTCCCACCCCAGAAGAATCCATTAACAACCTACAAGTAAGAACCATTTTCAACATCAGTTACTAACATTGGAAAGACAATAAATAGACTACAAGGAACAGTTAAGCAATGTTGATGCTAAACCCTTGCATAACCAGCTAGATGCTTAGCCTCAGACAGGTCAGTGTTGGCCCACATATTAGTAAGATAGCTAAAACTTTGAAATGGTACATTCTATCAAACACTTCTAGCAAGTCCAAGCCAGCCCAACTCCATTAACCATGCATGATGCAGTATTTTTTGCAGCATGTATTACGTCAATAAACGATATTCAACACCATATTGTGTGAGATCAAAAAGAGGTACCAAATACCAATTTCACTTAGTAGTAAATTTGCAAATGTTTCACATCCCATGGCTAGCCAACTTGCGTAATACTCTCTCCATCCCAAAATGGATCTCCAAAACCACTATTCACACCTCTCAACAAATTATCTATATTTTTTATGATTTCAAAAACATTATTTAATAAAGCTAAACAAGATATATCAAACAAGATCCGTATCACATATATAATTCATCATAGCTTAAAAAATATACATGGTTTTTTTAGAGGCGTGAATAGTGATTTTGGACATCCATTTTGGGGCGGAGGGAGTATTAGATCTTTCATTTCCAATGACATTTTTTCAAAGCAGAAACATCTGTACGTTCTCCATAAAAAAAATTTAAAAAAATCTTATTTATTTGGATAAGTAAAAAAACAACATCTGGACACTTGAATTCCAGAATGTTATAACATTTCTGTCAATATATTCCCCATTTATGGCCTAATGAACTGCATTAAATGCAAAAGCTCTTCAAAGAGAACAAATGCATTATTAGTAGTCTTCACCTACATAGGCAACGAAAAACAACAAAACGAGCACGAAGTCCTACAGATGCAAAATCAAATAAAAAGTCTTTCCTGATAAATAGAAACAAGTTTCACCTCATGAAGCGTTCCATCACCCCCGACTGCTATCACTGCATCAGCTCCTTCGCGTATAGCCTACACAAGAACTGATGTTAACATTTCCACATAACACACTGACTTTAAGAGCAAATTCAGAGGCTTAAGATTCCAACCTCCCTTGTTATGTCAATTGCATGACGAGGACCTGAAGTCAACGATTCGCATATCTGGTCAAAGTGCATAGAAATACTTAAAAAATAAATCAATTTGAAGGCTACTAAGCTTACGACATTATAAGGAAATCTACAACAGATATACTGCACGAACATGACAGAGTGAAACATGCACTCAAGTTTAAGTTTACACCAAAATGAGATTCTACTTAACACCAACAGCATGCAGTAAGCCAAGCCATTGAAAGCCTTCAGCCACCCACTGGCTAACATTAACTATTTGAGAATTGCAGTTTAGAGTGCCTTTTAAAACAGTGTTTGCGTAAACGATAACATCTTTAGAACACAATCTAACCACAAATAAACGCTTACGAGGTTGCCACATTCTTTCAGCATAGCATGATCCAACTATGCCCTAGAACTTCATCTAGGAGCAAGATGTCACGGGTTCTAGATAAACAAGTATGTATAATAGACCAAAGTTGTGTTGCGAGTATGCAAGTTAAGTAATGTATCATCCACTGTTCCACTTCTTCCACTAGTATCGACGAGAAAAAACAAACCCAAGGTTCTCTTTAAGTTCCTTCTCCTAATTGATTCTCCATATTGAGAAACAAGAGTATCCTTGCCTTGAGTCACATAATCCTTCAATAAGCCCCTTCACTCCTGCTCTCAATTCTCACTCTCTTGAATTATAGTAAATGGGAATAATTTTAAAGGACGCATTCATTATCACGCTCATGTACACCCGTAATGTGACTTAGCCTTGCTGCTATTATTTCGTCTTCTCTAGCTCCTTTCTTCACACTAGAGGGATGTGCAAACACATGCTTGCACATTTTTATGATGTGTGGAGATAGTGGTTATGGTATGTGGTTTTTAATCGATTACCATGTTGCCCATAATTGTTATTAAATGGCACGTTAAAAGTAGTTGTACATACTAAATTTATAAAGGGGCAATTACGGAAATAGCTTTTGTGACAGAGCTTCAAAAATTGATCGCACCAAAATTACTTCTGCCTTCATAATAGAGGATTCAACCATTTTCAGTTCAATCTGTCCAAGAAAACGGAATTCCATTCAAAGCCATTGAAATCATAGTTACTTCTGTTTTTTTGTTTGAACTGGAAACCATAGTTACTTGGTGTAATCCTTTCCCTGCAAGCATCACACTGTCCCTCTCAACCCAAACTATAACAACGCTTTCGTTACAAAAAACAGCTAATTACCAAAATAAACAATACGAATCCCATCGAAACCTCACATTACAATCTGAGCCGAGTCGAGATCTCAAGTACGGCAGTAGCTTCTTCCATTCCTTCCCCGTCCGTCCATTAGCACCTATCTCAATCGCAAAAGAACAACAAAACCTCAACTATCAAACACCTAAAGCAAAGAGAGAGAGAGAGAGAGAGAGAGAGAGAGAGAGAGAAGGACCTCGGGGGTTGACGACGAAGACGAAGTCGCGACGGCGAGAGGAGGAGGCGCCGCCGATGGAAGTGGTGCGGTCGGCGGAGGAGAGATCCATGGATTGGTCGGCTCTGAAAAACGAGGGTTTGGTCATTGCTACAACCGCTATCCTGTAATAAACCATCATCTATTGGGTGTATAAATGTGTATTGGCGCCGTTAGTTGGATAACGATAATACAGTAGTATGGATGAAGAAGATGGGGGAAACTGCTAATCTCAACATTTATCCATTTTAAGCTTAATTTTAGGCTGTTTAATCTCTGACGTGGACTCATTGTTTATTTTGACCCTCGTTTTCATACGAATGGGAGTTCACTTCGATGATTACGATGAAAACGAATAACTTATTCCTAATACTGTAATTTACTACTAATTCGTGCTTGAATTTCGAGATTAGTCAATGCGTGCGTAAACTGATTGATTCAGAGATTTTGAGTAATGAAAAAAAAAATATATAACTAAACTATTCCTTTGAGTTTTGGGAATTAAACATTCTGCATTATTAAAAAGTAGAAGTATTCTTTTCTTGTTGATATTATGCTATGTCCTTTTGAGGACAACAAATGAAATCTCCGAGAATCTTATTGAGTAAGATTTCATTCTCGCCTGAGTTATTAAGAAAGAAAGAAAAAAAAAAAAAAAAGTTTTAAACTATTTCGTTCCGATAAACATAACAAATAAAAATTCGACATGACACAATCTTATTGGAAAATGTTCCATTCTCGTCAATAACAGTTCTCAATAAGAAATTGACAGTTAATTGGGAACGGCGATACATACCCTTCCACATCTGGGCCCCACATCCCTTGTGAGAAAAGGGTGTGACTGGAAGTGGCTCCAAGAAAGTACATGTATCATTTTTGGATTGGATTGTTGACTTTGGTTGAGAGCATTCCTACATTTTGAAGCCAATTTCCTTGAGCAAAAAATAGTGTACACAACTAAGTACTCTATTAAACATCAAAAAATTTAGTTCTTTTTGGGTAAATCAGCTTGCAAATGTTTTTTTTTTTTTTTTTATTCATTAATCTTAATCTACTCTATTCTAGGAGACTTGGGAAGGGGGATGAGTTCTTAAAAAAATTGAACTTTGCCCATGTGCATGGGAGTATAAGGGAGACACTAATTACACTCTACTCCACTTGCCAGCTTTCAAATGTTGAGTTACTGTGAAAAGGGTGGTGATGATGTCATATTAAATGCTAATTACCGAGTATTTTTCTTCTTCTTCTTCATTTCCACACTGTAAGAGCATCCTCATTTGATGTTGTAAAACACTGTTTTTGACAAATTGTTGAGCCAAACCCCTCAAAACCCCCCAAAAATCAGTCTCTCTACTTTCACTCAACAAATAGTTTTCGCTACAATACTGTTACATCCCCGGCGAAGCATTGTTCACGGGCTAAGGTACTGTTCACGCACAAAACCATCCCCGGACAAAACCTAGTGGACAATCCTATTGTTCATGCGTGATGGCAACAGAAGAGAGAGGGCGTGACGGAGTAGAGAATGTGCTGGTGACACGTGTACCTCACCCCTATTACTTCCAATTTGTTTAATAGAAAAGATGCACCTCATGTCCTCCTCTGACGGTGACCAACTTCCAACGTGGGGAGTTTAGATTTTTAGGAGAAAAGAATTTTTTTTAATAGATTTGAGGGGAATAGTTTAATATGGTAAAGTTTGGATAGAAAGTCTGATTTTTTAAATTTTTGATAAAGTGACTTGTTAAATTGTAAAAAGTATTTTTGTGGTTAAATCTGGCTCAATTTTTGTTGAACCTGATAAGAATGCTCTAAGTGTAACACAGTTAGCTACACTTTTTTTTATTTTTTGTGTTCCAACCGTGTAATTCGAAGAGAGTTAAATAGTGTCTAAGGAGTGAAAATATTTGCTCAGTGAATAACTGTCCTAGCACAGCTATTTACAAAGGGGAGGAGAGAGAGACAGACAGATAGCAAAGTTGTCAGTGGGTTTGGGAGAAAAGATGCTGGCGTGTATAGGGCTGAGAGAGAAGAGGAAGGCTACCCCACCTATATTCACATAAATAGGATCACTTTGTACACTTTTTGTATCATATAACAATATATTTTTTAACTCCACGACTGCACGTGCCCTCATTACGTGTTGATAAGTTCCAAACAGGAACGTGGACAAGTCAAGGAAAATCATCTGTTTGGCAGACCAATTATCCTCTATATTTCTCGAATCCTTGTGCAGTTGGCAATTTTGGGGTTTGTAAGAGCATCTCCTACCCATCTCTATTTTTCTAAAATGAAGAATGGAGGTGACACATTGAGGAAAGATTTTGTAATTAATGTCATCTTTTTATCACTTTTTGTACTTTTTTGGAGAATCTTGGAGGGACCCATCATCTTTTTGTACTTCAACCCATCTCTATTCCTCCAAAATGAGATTTGGTTCTCTATTTTTTGAGGATCAAAATAGTTTTGGAGGACCAAATCTCTAAAAAAGATAGTGGGACCCTCCAAGAATCTCTATAAGTGAAGAAAAGAGGACATTAATTACAAAATCCTCCAATGTGAACACCTCCATTCTCCATTTTAGAAAAATAGAGATGGGTAGGAGATGCTCTAACATGTCCCCCTCGGCAGTTCTTCTATGGGTGAGTGTTGTGTCATGCTGTGTTCGTGTCAAAATTCTCTCAACTATAAATCAACTTGTTTAGCTTTTCGTGTTAGCGTATCGTGTCATATTCGTGTTTCGCGTCAAGGAAACCGATCCTAACTCGCTAATTTCATGTTAGATCCGTGTCGTGTTATTGTGTCCTTTCATAAATTTCCAAGTTATGTCGTGTTTGTAGAGGTGTCAAACGTGCGTGTAGATAGTGCGTCTTGCCGTGCGATCTTCGTGCCAACCGTGCCGTACCGTGCGATGCAGATTACTATTTTACTTCATCGTGCCATGGCGTGCCGTGCCAAGCGTACCCGCGTGTGGATTCCGTGCGTGCCAAATTACTTCATAAATTACCGATGCAGTACTTTTGAAATTATTATGGGTAATGCGTGCGTGCGGAGATTAGTTAATAGATTGACCGTCTTGAGTACCGTTGACTTACTATTAATAGGTACGCGTGCGGGTTCCTTTTTTATCGTGTAATTAATGGGTACCTTTTTGTGATGCCATCTTTGTCGCGTTTTTTTCCGTGCCGTGATGACGTGCCATGTCGTGCATTTTATTAGTCGTGTTGTGCCGTGCTTTTTTTGTCGTGTCGTGCCGTGCGTTTAATTAGTCGTGTCGTGCCAACACTGTGCCTTCTCTTCTTATTGTGTTATAGTTTGGATGACTCACCACTTATAAGTTCGGATTTTTTTTTAAATAGTTGAAGTACTTTTTTTTATTTATTAACGATATGCATTACGTCTACATTTTATTAGGGGTGAAATATGTTCGATAGGCTACATTGAGAATTTGAGAGAATGAAAAATAAAAGTGATATAATATGGCTTATAAAATAAAACAGAGAAGAGAGCCCCACGAAAAGTTTGGATAACCAAACTCTGAAAGAGAGAAAAGTGATAAGTAACATTACATATTTACATGGAACCTTAAACAAGTCAATACAACCCAGAGAGAGAGAGAGAGAGAGAGAGAGAGAGAGAGAGAGAGACCCATATAATGAAGGGCAAAGGTTTTTGGCCTCTAAAGAACAAAAATTGTCTTTCGACTGCAGGGAAATTTCATCTCCTTCCCAACTAACAAAACTGTAGTAGTTAAAACAAAACTTGGATCAAATAAGCTCATAAAGAGAATATCACTTTGATTTGCCTTTGTTTGAAGAACCCTTTTTGAATGTTTTCTTGAAAGGTTTGTTGTTCTTGGGTTTAACCAAGGCGGTGGTAGGCATAGCAATTAGGTGCCTCAGAAAGCTTTTCGTTTGGAATTCAACTCTCCGACTGCGTCCTATCAATTAATATCTTAGGCCAGGTAATTCAAGGCTTTTCCCCGATTTTAATTGGACTCTCCGTCGGTTGGTGGACGATAAATTGGTTCTCAGGTTAGTAGGGACCACGTTAGCAAAATATAAGTCATCACAGCTAATAAGCAAAGGTTTATTACAAGAATGACATTGAAATATAACTTCGGATCAAGGTATGTAATTCTACCGAATATGAATCACAAGCCAAAAAAATAAGGCGGGATCCAAGCTATTACAAAGTGGAGCAAATTCACATTCATCGATTTTTTGAAATGATAAACCAACATGAACCACATTCTATTCAGCTGGTAAGGATGAGATAGAGAGTGACAGCAATTCGAAAAGAACAAAACTTCTATAAACAAAAGTATCATCTTCAGCATCAATTTTCATCCTGTTGCTTTTAAAGAGCAAATAGCCAAAGATCATCCGGATGAGGCAAAGATCGAAAAACCAAAGATTAGCCTCCTTTGGTTGAGAAAACCAACTAAATGCTTTGGAATTCAACTACGAACGACAAGGGCAATCGTATTTATTGAGTTATCGAGACAAAGAAGCACCTTTGAGATTGTTAGGGCCGAACTCCAAACGTCTTTCAAGACATCCAAACTAATGGTGCCAGCAGTATCAACATTGCAGTGGTAAACCAAGGAATAGGACCAAGGAAATTCATAAATAAGGTAAACCAAAATGTAGGCTCAAATAGTTTGCTGTTTTTCACCATTTTGGAATGACACGGGATCCAAGCTGCAACATTAGTTGCCCATAGGCCGTCAAATGTTGCCATGCCTATAAATCTTTGTGTTACGGTATCAAATGCATCTTCATAGCCCACAAAATAATGCATTCAGTCACAAAAAAACCGGACATAACGAAACTGCAGAATATAGCACCAAGGTAAGGGTGCACCACTAACACACAAGCACCTTTGAGATTGTTAGGACCGAACTCCAAACGTCTTTCAAGACATCCAAACTAATGGTGCCAGCAGTATCAACATTGCAGTGGTAAACCAAGGAATAGGACCAAGGAAATTCATAAATAAGGTAAACCAAAATGTAGGCTCAAATAGTTTGCTGTTTTTCACCATTTTGGAATGACATGGGATCCAAGCTGCAACATTAGTTGCCCATAGGCCGTCAAATGTTGCCATGCCTATAAATCTTTGTGTTACGGTATCAAATGCATCATCATAGCCCACAAAATAATGCATTCAGTCACAAAAAAACTGGACATAACGAAACTGCAGAATACAGCACCAAGGTAAGGGTGCACCACTAACACACACCTGCACTTCACTTGCACTCACACACCTGCACCTCAATGCACACACACCTGCACATGTATGCACTCACACACCAGCAGAATACAGCACACACACACTTGCACTTCACCATTTGCTACTCACTGGACACACACACACACACACACACTTGCACTTCACCAGCACTTCAATGCACACACACACTTGCACTTCAATGCACACTCACACCTGCACCTCACTTGCACTCACACACCTGGACATGTATGCACTCACACACCAGCAGAATACAGCACACACAAACTTGCACTTCACCATTTGCTACTCTCTGGACACACACACACACACACACACACACACACACACACACACACACACACACACTTGCACTTCACCAGCACTTCAATGCACACACACACTTGCACTTCACCCGCACTTCAATGCACACTCACACCCGCATCCTCACTTGCACTCACACACCGTATTCACTGCATTCCACTCACACACCTCGCAGACTTCACCGCCACCCACACACCTACACTCACCGCACTACACACACCTCGCACTTCATCGCCACTCACACACACCTCGCACCTCATCAGACTCACACACCCGCAGACTTCACACACACACACACTTGCATTTCACCTGCACTTCAATGCACACACACTGACACACACTTGCACTTCACCTGCACTTCAATGCACACACACACCTGTAGCTCACTTGACTCACACCTGCACCTCACTTGCACTCACTCACTTGCACCTCACCGCCACTCACACACTGGCACCTCACCGCCACCCACACACTGCACTCTTCAATCGCCACTCCACACACATGCACCTCAATCGCCACTCACACCTCGCATCTCCTGCACCTCACTTGCACTCACACACACCCTGCAAAGATTTCACCTTACACTTTCACACCGCACCTCACCGCAAGTACACACCTGCACTCCTCACCGCCACTCACACACCTACACCTCCTCAAGACTCACACACCCCGCACCTCTCGCACTCACACACACCGCACCTCGCCACCCACACACCCTCCGCACTTCAATGCACTCAAACACACACTGCATTACACTACACAATGCACAAGCGAAACAAAAACCATAATTTAAGGCTTTAGCCATGGGCTCAGCTATGACAGAGCAACCACATCACTGCCCATATAAGTCCACTGTCCACACACAAACTAATGCATAAAAGAATGGTAACAATGCAGCAACATCATTCAGTTCACCATCACATAGCTACCAACAAAGCAACCATTTACATTAGAATGCCTCAAAAAACATTGCCAAATGGCTCAGTTCAACATCATTGCCAAATGCAAATTCTAATGCAGTGACCACAATCATGGAAATACAACAGCTCTGCCCAAACATAGCAATCCATATAAGAAACAATAAATTCATGGCATAGCTTAAAGACTAAAACAAACACATGATTGCCATATACACCAAGGAATGCCTCCTTCCAAGGAGACACATCAACAAGACATAAGAGTACCAAGGAATGCCTCCTTCCAAGGAGACAAATAACAATACACGGTTCCAAAATAATACCAAGGAATGCCTCCTTCCAAGGAGACAAATAACAAATAATGATAGTGCGGGGAAATCAATGAGCTACCAAGGCCTCGATGAGTCCATCATAGGCTAAATAGGTATATTATCAAAATGGCTCAGCAATCATCATTGCCAAAAGGCTCATAATTGATAATTGGCTCAAATATGTTTCATCATAGCCATATTTACTGAAATGGATGCAACATTAAGATGCCATTTAAGACCCTCGTAAGTTACAAATCACAATTCAGCTAATTTTGTAAGTTTTAAAATCGTGATAATGGGTTGTGTCTGTGGCTTATTCATTTCAGACTAAAACAACACACACACACACACACACACACACACACACACACACACACACACACACACACACACCTCACAAGAACAACAACTGAAGTGGGGGCAACATCATGTATCCATAAGTTGCTCACCCACATAGAACTGAAGTGGGGGCAACATTATGTTGCCATAAGTTGCCACACCCACACACGATCCACACATACTGACCCCCACACGACGCGTACACACACACACACACACACAATCAAGTGGGGGCAACATCACGTCTCCATAAGTTGCCAACCCACTTCACCCAATCCATCAAAATGAATAAGCCACGCACACATACCCCAAAGATAATAAATGAGTAATAGGGACAAAACAAATGACATCAATCACTATCTATATCTGAGTCCGATGCATAATAACCTCTAAATTCTTCTTTAGCCGGCGTTTTTTCAATTCAAAGCGCCCATCCTCCCAATCTTTCAAGCACATGAGACAATCCAAAATGTCCTGAGCTAGTACGCTTCGCTTTTCATCCAACACTCTTTTTACCTCGCACTAAAAGCGATTCCGATGCCGCGAAGAAGACGGGGGAGTCATTAGTAGATCACGTGCCATGATTGAAAGAATGGGATAAGTCGTTTCGTTTTTTTCCACCATGCTAAGATATCAAAATTAATCAAGTCATTTCGCGACTTGATTCTAGGTCTAAATATTTAAGAAGTTCATTGCGTGAAGTTATAGTGCTACTTCCTAATCCTAAAGTTGAAGAAAGCAAAGACCAAGATGCATCATTACATGTAGAAGACGAGGAGAAAGAGGCAGCACTAACTGAAGTAATTGCACCAAACTTAGATTCATATCTAGCATACATGGCATTCAATAAATCAAGCAAAACATCAGAAGAAGGTAAAGTAGTAATACATAAATTCGTACCAATCTCTCTTAAGAGCACTGAAACACCCGCTACCTTAATCCTAGGGTCCATTACCGCAGCTAACATAAATAGTGGTGGCATATCCTCGAAATATTTTCTAAATTTTTCTTCCATATCCTCACAAGCATTTACAAAATTTGGGTTTGCCCTATAATTACGAAAAGTGAGACTAATATTGTAGAGATGATTAAGCACAACACAAGAAGAAGGATAACGAACAGCAGAACAAGCTAATGTAGCAACATAAAACACTTTCAAAAATTTCATGAACTCAAAACCAATTTTCCAATCAGATGGAGATAAAGAATCACCACGATACCTCTGGTTACAAAAAGCAGATATCACATCACTATATTTCCTACAGGACTTTAACATAAGGTAGGTCGAATTCCAACGAGTCACAAT
Organism: Vaccinium macrocarpon; assembly: GCA_022606695.1. NCBI lineage: Eukaryota > Viridiplantae > Streptophyta > Magnoliopsida > Ericales > Ericaceae > Vaccinium > Vaccinium macrocarpon. The sequence continues at coordinate 1,492,923 of CM040176.1, read as the reverse complement.
ATCAGAGTTCATTTGTTTTGGTTTCACATTGTAACATGTAACACACAATTTATCAAATTCTTGTTGCCTAGATGAGGAAGTACCGATAAAAAGAACAGCAGATCTAATTTTTGAAATCTGTGGTGCTATATGTTTCAAACCATCTTGCACAACCAAGTTAATCACATGGCACACACATCGAACATGCAATAATTTACCAAAATAAGCAGGAGTCAAATTTCTTTTAAACAATGGTAATGAAGCAGTATTAGCACTTGCATTGTCAAAAGTAATGCTAAAAATTTTATCAACAATTTCATAATCCCTAAACACGCACATAATACTTTCAAAAATCTGATCAGCATCATGAGGAAACTCTACTAAACGGAAAGCAATAATTCTTTTTCGCAAAGTCCAAATAGAGTCTATATAATGAGCAGTGACACACATATAACCACGATGATTTATACCAGACCACATATCAGAAGTAAAAGCTATCGCACCAAGTTGAGCAAGTTCACAAATCAAATCTTTTTTAACTTCATTATATGCTTTCATTGTATCACTACGTGTTGTATTTCTAGAAACTTTACCAAATTCAGGATTCACACAATTTTGCATAAAATATTCAAATCTAATATCATCACCAAAAGTAAATGGTTGTTCAGCTGCAGCTACGTAGCGGGCTAGTCCATCTCTCATTTTTTCTTTCGTATAAACAAAATCTTTCAAACTACTCGCAGATTCACCACTCACTATTTTATCTGGATGTTTATTTCTAATATGTCTACCATGATGCCCTGTTCCAGTATCACTAACGCAAGTATAATTCAGGCCACAATAATTACATACAGCCCTAATTCCTATGTCAATACCATTTTCATCTTTAAAGTTCTTAACTATAGAGAAATGTTTCCATACCTATGACGTGCGTTTCCTTTTTGAACCAGTAGTTGAATCAGTAGGAGTTGAATCTGTTGGAGTAGAACCAGAAACCCCTGTTCCAGTGTGAACAATGTTTGAAGCGGCCGCTACACTTACGTAATCCAAACCCCCGTCCCTGCGGTGCAACAGGGTCTCCACGATGTTCATCATCATAAAAATCAAAATTACCTGCATCCATCTACACAAAAAAGGTAAAAATCAGTGGTGAATGAGAAAATAAGTGGTGAATCACTGATCAAAACCCAAAATTCATAAATCAAAGTTTTTAGAGTCCAGACAAATCAAACCCTAGTTGTGAGTCGTGGACTGGACCGCGGCTCGAGGTGGTGGTCCAGGTGGATGGATGGTGGGTGGCCGTGACGCGACCCGCGAGAGACCGGTAGAGTGTGGAATCCGCGGATCTACGTATCGCAATCTCGACTAAGAGAGGTCCGGATGATGACGACGAGAGAGAGAGACACGACAGAGAGAGAGAGACGGCGGGATGACAATGACAGAGATAGAGAGTCGCCGGTCGCTGTGGATGAGAGAGAGAGAGTCGGTGGATGACAAATGACAAAGATAGAAGTCGGCCGGTCGCGGTGGGATGACAATGACAGAGATACAGTCGCCGGTCAGCTATGGATGAGAGAGAGAGAGTCACAGGGATGACAAATTACGTGAGATAGAGTCGCCGGTCGTGGTGGATGAGAGAGAGAGTCGATGAGAGAGGGAGTAGAGAGAGAAAGGGCCGTTTGGTTTCAGTGTTTCACAACTTTCGCTGGTTTGAGAGAGAGAGAGAGAGAGAGAGAGAGAGCGATTAGATTTAGGGTTAGAACTTAGAAAGTGGCCGACAACCTTCTTATAATGGTATATTTATACTAGGGTTAGCTAGGCTACCGGTACAGAAGATTTAATGCACAGAAATGAGTTATGGGGCCCACTTTTTGGTCCCACGTGAATAATCCGAACCGTTGAATGATTTCAAAATAATGTTTCATGTGGCAATGCAAAAAATCAAGTCAATTGGATATGTGTAACTAGTCTATCCAAAACTCCAAGTATTGAAATCAATTGGACATTTGTAACGTGGATCGATGAGTTCGCATATTCAATAGACGATTTTTGCAAAGCCGCATCTGAAACATTATTTTGAAATCATTTAACGGTTTAGATTATTCACATGGGACCAAAATGTGGGCCTCTAAAGCCATTGTACGACATGAACGGTGTGGATCATCGTAGTTGTGTTGCGATGGAGGGCCTTTCAAAATCCGATCGTCGAAAAAATTGACGAAAGTCATTAAAACATCAACACAAACAAAGTGAACGGTGTGGATCATCATAATTGTGTTGCAATTGTGTGGCTATCGTACATTATACCATAGCACAGTAGCTTGGTTCCTAACCAAGTAAGTTCGATGTATAGAATTGCAAGGTATGTGTACACTCGTTTTTCCAAATGTTCGATCTGAACCGTTGCAATTTAATATCTCATCAATTCTATCATCCTCCCCAAAATCGATGATCATCCAATATCAGTAACAACACGATCGAAACACATTCAGTGCTTGTAATGGAATTTCAGTACTATAATGCACCAATTCAAGGCCACCTAATCAATTTTTTAAAAATCTGAACCGTTAGATGTGTTTAAAGCATGTTTTTAAGGTCCTATGCAAATATTTGGGGGAAAAAAATTCCCAAAAGGGCTTGATCGGGACAGGTTTTCGTATAGTAATTTTATGAAAACCTACTCCGATCAACTACTTCCGGGTATTATTTTTTGCAAAATCCTCGCGTAGGATGTTCACAACACGTTTTAAACGCATCCAACGGCTCCGATCGTCAAAATTTGGTCAGGAAAGCAGAGGCCCATTATTGTGTTCCTGTGAGAGTGATATAGTGAAAATGTGAAAGTCAAACTATGAGAGGAATCAAATTTACTTTGTACAATTTATAATTTTCTATAACCAAATTTAATAAAAATAATTCTATAATTTATATAATTTAACATCTAATAATTAATATCATATAATTTAATAAAAGAATCTAATTCCTATAATTTGAATTTCTATCATTTTTCTTATAAAAATAATTTGTATATTTTTTTTCTTTTTTTGTCCGTCACTCTCTCTCTCTCTCTCTCTCTCTCTCTCTCTCTCTCTCCCTAATATTTTTTTAACTCTTTATTAGATAAAAGGCAATGTATCAATTATCAAACATGTAAAAAATTATTTTACAGGCTTATTTTATTTTTTTGTCCAAACTCTCTCTCTCTCTCTCTCTACAAAGAATTATTATTATTATTATTATTATTATTATTATTATTATTATTTAATTTTTTTGTTCATGACTTAGCGACTTACTTACAAGTTGCAAAACACTATTTTTTTTTTATTTTTTTCAAAAAAAAAATTTTTTCAAAATGTTTATTAGATAAAAGGCAATGTATCAATTATCAAACATGGCAAAAAATATTTTAAAACCTTATTTTATTTTTTTGTCCAAACTCTCTCTATCTCTCTCAAAACTAAAATATAAAATAAAATAAAATAAATCAATAAATATTTGTAACTTCTTTTTCCCTCTTGTTTATTTTTTTGTTCATGACTTAATTTTTTTAAACTTGATATAAATATATAATTCACTCACAAAGTTACACAACAAAAAAATAATTCTTTTTTATTTTTGTGATTATAAAAAAAATACATACAAATAAATATATATATTTGACTTATTACGCAATTACAAAAGTCCAATTTTCACATATCAATTTAATATAAGAATCTAATTCCTATAATTTGAATTTGTATCATTTTTTTATAAAAATAATGTGTATTTTTTTCTTTTTTTGTTCATATCTCTCTCTCTCTCTCTCTCTCTCTCTCTCTCTCTCTCTCTCTCTCTCTCTCTCTCTCTCTCTCTCTCTCTCTCCCCCCTAATATATATATATATATTTTTTCAAAATCTTTATTAGATAAAAGGCAATATATCAATTATCAAACACGTAAAAAAATATTTTACAAGCTTATTTTACTTTTTTTGTCCAAACTCTCTCTCTCTACAAAGAATTATTATTTTTTTTTTCATGACTTAGCGACTTACTTACAAGTTGCAAAATACTAATTTTTTTTAAATTTTTTCTCCAACAAGAAAATGTTAAATAAAATTTCAAAATATTTATTAGACAAAAGGCAATGTCTTAAATTTTTTGTTCATGACTTAATTTTTGTGACTTAAATCAATAAATTTTTCAACTTTCGTCTTGTGTTAGCCGCTTGGCCAGCGTATTGCGTAGCCCTACTTCCGTGCCATGCCGCCAACTTTCCGTACTTTCGTGCGCGTCTTAGCCGCATTCAGGCCAACTTCCATGCTCGTGCCCATGCCGTGCCAGGCCAACTTCCGCTCGCGTGCTCGCGCCGGCCGCGCCAAAGCCAACTTCGTGCCGCGTCGCGTGCCGATGCCGTGCCAACTTCCGATGCTCATGCTCGTACTGTCGCGTTCGCGCGCCGCGCCGTCGCGTGCTTCGTACATGTTGATTCTCTTTATCGCTTCGCCGCGTCTATGAAGACCGCGGTGTCGTCTTGGCCACGCGGCCACCGCGCCCGCGGCCGCGTGCGCGCCGTTTTCCGTACGGCGTCGCGTCTTGCGGCGCCAACTTATACCGCGGCCGCTCGCGTCGCGGGATTTTACCGTGCCTTTGGCGCGGCCGCGGCCGCCTCCCCCGACGCAGCCGCGCCATCTTGCAGGCTCGCACTGCCGCCCGCCCGCTTTGACACCTCTACGTGTTTGTGTCAAGTCATCTCTTATTCATATCAAAATTCTCTCAACCCTAACCAACTTGTTTACTTTTTTGTGCTATAATGTCTTGTCATATTCATATTCCGTGTTAGAAATAATCAATCCTAACCTGTTAACTTCGTGTCGAGTTCATGCCGTGTTGAAAATTCCCACTCCTAAGTTCTTCCATTTGGAGGTTTTGCCCAGCCAAACCACACAAAGCCCCCTAACCCAGCAGCCTTGCCTCCTTCCTCGGCGATTTCCCCTTTGCTACAACGACTAAGTAGTGGTAACTTCTGGTGCTCGTCAAGAAACATCTAGTTCGTGGAATAACAAAGCTTTGGGCAGGCAAAGTGTTGCACAGCTCAGGAATCTCCATAGCTGAACCCAAACTCTAGATCCAAACACCCTTTGAACTCCAACACCTAGGAATCTCCATAGCTAAGTGAGAAGCACCTGGTTTTTGCTCTTGTTCTTCTATCTTCTTTTGGTCCCTTAAAAACCCGATTTGCGAGTTTCTGCCCCCTTCTTCCTCCATTGTATCAACTGCACATTCGACGGTTTCAAGAGAGTTTTCTTTTTCCCTTTTTGGGCTGATTATTTTGCATTTCCAATGCGAGAATAACCACCATCAATCCGGGATACCTTACTAGAGTTGAAGCACTTAGTCAATTATTAGAACTGATTTCGCTTTTCAGCCATTGACAAGTGCTTCAACTCTAGTCTAGTATTGGTCAGAACATAAAAGCATTCAGCACATCAACAACGCAGTGGGATAGGCAAGAAATCATGCATCACAGGCAAAGAAGAAATTTTACAGAAACTATATATCTTCTCTTTTGTTTTTAGTATTTTTTTCCACTTTTTTTTTTTTTTTTAAAGTTTTTCAAATCATAAAGGACCAAACCCAAACTCCCAACCACGATCCATGAAAGACAAAAATCCAGTAATTACATTCTCCCCATTCAACCCTCCATAGAGTAAGGCACCCACATGGAACATACAATCCAATGAACTGATGCCATCTCTCTGTTTTGTTTCTCTTTCATGCTGATGACGACTGGCGTTACCCATTATCTATACCGAAATCCCATGTCTAGGTCATGACCACCATACATTCCCTGGCTGTGACCGACGGCAGGAAAAGGGTGGGTGGTCTTCCTCGACTTTGCTCTGAGTTCCATCTCAAGAAGCCTTTGGAATGCGTCGGGATGATTGCTTCCACTGCTAACATCGGGAGCTGAATGTAGGAAAAAATACTGTCACACAAACAGTTGAACCCAGAAAACAAAAAATCAAAACCAAGCAATATAGGTCTGCCCATAAGATGCTAGCTCCCAAGTGCCATTCTTTTTCAAAGAAATGAGACCACAAAAGAAGATAAGAGGGGCACCTACAACTTCAAGGCGCAACAATCTACTCAAGGAAATGAGACCACAAATAAGGTAAGAATCATCCTTACATGCTATAGAGGCACCTACTACTTCAAGGTGCAATAATCTACTCTAGTGCTTTTAAGTCTTGCAGGAAAACAATTGAATAGCACTGTGGAAGATCCAAGGATGCTATAATAGCAGCTTTAGTTGAAGGCCACATTTTTCAAAGGCGCTTTATCAACCATGGATCAGTGGCACTCTTAGAATGTTATTCAAACTTCTACCAGCCTGCATGGCATGAAATGCTTGCATCCTGAAGGATTTATCAGAGCGGACTGCAGCCCAAAGCACAGAAGGGCCAACTGAAAGGAGAAAACTCAAGGATCGAGCTAAACTAAAGGATTTTAAGACCAGATATGTATGTTCCATCGTCGGACTAACATTCATCCTTCAGAAAATGGTTTATGGAGTTTTGAGTTTCCGGACGATACAGGTAACAAAGGGGACGACAACATGCTTTTGTTGGAACAAGCCAAGTTATAGTCAAACGTTTGCTTTTCATATAAGAATAAGATGGACCAATCGTTCTGATTATGGTATAGTCTACACTCCATTCCAAGAGGATAACTAAGCAGTCGACATCACCAAGCATGCACTTTATGATGACTGATCCTCAACAGGAAAAAAAGTAGGTAGAAGGGAACAATAAAACAATGAGGATTTACCTTGCAATCGCATTCCAAGACCACCAAAGTTGGGTTGCTGATGACCATAAGGAAGACCTTGCGTCTGGTTTAGCGACTGAGCAAAACCAGCTGCATCATTGCTGGAGTGAGGCGCCAGCTGACCACCCCTGGGAAACTCCTGAAGTAGATGACGTGTCGGAAAGCTACCTGGCATTTGCATTTGCATTTGCTGTAACATAGAATGACGAGGCATATCAAATCCTGTTGGCCCATTGTTAGGGTGAGGAAAACGAGGGCGTGCCATATTTGCACGGAATTGATGATTGGCAGAAGCATCATGGTCAAAAATGCCCTCTGGAGCCATGAAGTTCATCTGGGAACTAGCACGGTTAGGATACGAATCTAATGGACGCAAAAATGGCCTCCCGTGATTCATATGAGGGGATCGAAAATGGGGAGATGAGGGTTGGGCATGAACATTGCGGTACGGAATCTCAGGCTCCACTGAATCATAAGAACCATGAACAAAAGGTGGGCCTCCTTGACCTATGACCATAGGTCGTTCATCCTTGAAAACTGTATGAAGAGTTCCCAGCTTTTCAGCTATATCATGCCGTGTGTTAGAATGTAACAATTCCCCTTGACTCGAATTTGCAGCAGACATGAACATGGAATTGAGGGTACTCAGAGAATCACCAACTGTAATCAAGCTATCCTCTTCAGGCAGCTGAATATCAACTGCCGCATCAAACCCACTGGGATTTGACACTGCATCATTTTGGCAATTTAATGGGTCCACTTCAACTTGAGCATCACTAAAACCGAACCAATTTTCAATCTTATCCGAGTTTGATTGCTGTTTCTGACTTGATCGTAAAACATTATTTTCACCATTGCTCCTACTGGACCCAATATCAGGACCATCACCTAAAACTCCAGAAGATAATCCATCCAGCTCAGAAATATCCAATCTTGCAGAACCGACTGAGCCCTTCTGGATGGAAACTGGTGCTCCAACCGATTGCAGCTCCTTCATGAAAGCAGAGCCGAATAGCGTTTCAAGAGTCAAAGACGTCCCAGACTGGTGAAGATCTTCAGACTTGTACTCTTTAGAGTTTTCACTCGTACTGCCAACAATTGTACCTCCAGAGACATGTAGTTTTCCTGAGGGTCCAGTGTCTAGATTCAGCGAATCTGAATCATTTATCAAGCCTGCACCCTTTTGCAACAAGGACATGAGGTGTAGAGATGCAAGATTATCAATAGCTGCTTTAGGTTCCGCAGTCTTTGCACCAGAAGAACTCCATTCTTGAACAGGTGGCTGCAAGGTCGACTTACTTTCACTATATTCTGACAGAATTGTCTGTTCAAGGTCTTCACAAGTAAGGATTGCAGGGGGTGCCTCAAGTTTACTGGAGTTGCTGAAGTGTTCAGATATTCCAAATGTGGAAGATGCCATATTAGATGCCAAATGCTTCTTGTTAAGTTCAGAACTTTGGAAGGAAAGAGTTGGTGAAATATGATCAGTGGCTTTCAAATTAGAAACTTGGGGTCCAGCTTTCTCACCAACAATTAACGAAAACAGGTCAGTTGATCTAGCTTGTGGAGGATTTTCCACGGCCACCTTTCCTGCAGCTGATGCAAACGAACAACTTAAGCTAGACGATTGCAACTAAGCTCAGGAATTTGATGCCGAAAAGCAATCAAAAATATAAAAACAAATATGTAAGTGCATGCATACCATCCTCAAGGAACCATTGAGCAAACTTGGAGGAAGGAACGATGTCAGAACTCCGTGTGTCATCTCGTTTAGTATCATCACGCTGAAGCAACACAAAAGAAAAGGTGTCAGCTACAATAACTTCGACATGCTCAAACCAGCGAGACGAGAAAAATTATCCAACACATAGGGACGGACTAACGTCACCTGACTCACCACCTTCCGAAAAATTCATTTCGAAAGGAACTCAGATTACAATCACAATATGGCCCATTAAACCTTCCAAAAAGCAAGCATCATAGCAATTTGGCATCACTATTCCAGTCAAGTTCACCTCCAAGGTTGCCGAGCAAGAGCACAATAGATTTTTCGTTAGTTAAAAATTAACCTTCCAAAGAAAGGAAATGTCCATTCCCGACCGACCCATCAAAAAAATAGAATGTCCAGCCCAATGCCCATTTAAAGCCTTCCCAAAAATCTCACCAGTCATTGATAACCCCATCTCAAGGCATCCCCTACGTTACATGGACTCAAGGGCAGAGTCAGGTGCTGGTTTACATTTAGGGAGTGGAGACATCAACCTCTAAATCTAGTATGAGCGGACTAAATAATAAGGATTACAAAACATAATAATTTGTTCTTGATGACTTGCCTAGAATTTATGAATCGGCAATCCAATATTACAATATGATTTTGGTGTTCTCTCAATATATTGACAATGATTTAACTCAAAAGATTATTATCTCTCAGACAAATAAAAAGATTACTTAAAAGTATCTATTTCAAAAAAGAGAATTGTCCTATCGCCTTTTGATACCCACGTTATTTCATACGACACAGATGTTTCAACAAAACTGAAGAAACCATGTGACATCAGCCATTCTCTTAAACTCCACCATGAGAAGCACCAGGCAAAGCAACTAAAGAAAGAAAAGTGATCCACCACTGGGCACTCCTATTCACAGTAGGCAATGATCCACTGCAAACGAATCTCTAATTGACCCGGACAGATCCCACCTCAATTATCTTCACGCACCAATTAGGTGCATCAACTACTTAACTATCACCACTCTAATTCCATGCTCAAGGAATAAACTAGTTGCATGTAAAAGAGCTTCATCTTCAAGTTGGAATGGCAGTTCATATAACCAACATTATTCCTTGTTATTCTCTCTCAGGAATCCATTGAACAATATGGCCCTATTTTGACACGGCAATGTAACTTCAAATGAAACACATTAGCTGGAAAAGGACATATTAGATAGGCCTCGCATATCTTCATTCATTTAACCTTCAACACGGTCTAGATCTAGTTCTTGCTTTCTTCGACTGAAAAACAATGCAATTTCAGTAACCAATGAACATCATTCGATGGAAAAAAAAGGAATTCAGGTAGCAAAATTTATGAGGATGCAACAGGGTAGGGTCAAGAGGCATTACAAATCGAAGGGAAGTGGGCACTTGTTTTCAAATCAACCTGTTCTTAAATTGAACATGGGATCTGGCAGAATATTAACAACAGAATTCAGTGGGATTTTTGCAGAAAGAATAACGTACTAAACTTCCACCCGCTAAATGCAATCGTGATCCTAATAATTCTATGATTCACATTATCACAGCAAACCAAAAAGTTCAACAATAACGGACCTATATAGAAGCCCTGAGAAAGTGCCCTGGGGATTGTATAGGAGGCCTGAAAAGGTGCTATAAGTACAAGAACTACCTTGATGAAATCTGAGGATCCACTGAGATTAGCTTTTGAAGCGCTACCAAAAAGATTTTGCAGTATGGTTGTCGACTGATCCTGTTTCGAACCTCCAATGATTTTCTTCCCTGTAAACTTCTGCATATCAAATTCAACACTTTCACTACCGTCCTGCGTTTCAGAAGCTTCTGAAAGGCTAGTAGTCCGGTATAGCTCATCTTCCACACCAAATCTCTTAAAAGAAACTTCCAAAACTGCTGATGAGTCCACAATCTGCTCACCCTTGTCAACAGATAGTGTGTGAATACTCGTACTTTCCTGCTGCTGCTCTCTGAAACCCATTTTCTGAGCTGTCTGTCTCTCTTCTTGATTATCAAGAGTCCCATTATGCACAATAGCTTTGGAAACATAAAGACTCTGCTCAACTTCAGTTCTCGGAACCTATCGAACCATCCATTTAACTCAATGTTCACTTAATAAAAATAATTCACAAGATTTTAACAATTCGCAAGTGAAAAACAAGTGCTGACACCAATAGCTTAATCAAGTGCTAACTCGTGCATTAAAATTCTTAAATAATTTGCTCTTCTCAAAAGAATAAAAGAGGTCACCGACCAATTGCTTTCATGGGGATAAGCTTGTAAGAAGATAAGTTCACCCTGAAGACTTCTAGAAAAGATACAAGATTTTGTTGATGGTGAAAAACTGCAAAACTTTGATGATAGTTCAGAACGCTACAGTACACCAATTACCAAGGGGATTTTTGGATGTTAAAAAAAAAACGAGGAGATTTCTAGGGGGTGGAGGAAGGCAGCACCTTATCACTGGTAGGTTCGGGATTTGTTGTTCAGATTGAAGATAGAAGTTGGGCAAAAAGTTCCATAGAAAGTACAAGAGTGGGATGAATATACCTCTGCTGCATGGGATTGGTTTAGAGCTTTCACACTAGAATTCCTCTCCACAATTGCGCTTTTAAAACCAGGGGGTACAAGTGGTCTGGATCCAAGAATTTGTGAAGAAGATTTGCATGACTCGTCATTTGAAACTGTTTGAGAAGACTCGTCCAATCCATTGCTTCTATTGAAAACTCTCTTTCCATCTTTGGCATCTTCCAGTGATGCAGTGAAATCAGAGACAAGGCCATCTTTATGCTTATCTGGGTTCTTCTGCTTCTCTTGAAGTGCCTTTTGCTGCTCCTTCCTCATCAACTCAAAGGATTCTGGGAAGCAAGTTATGCTCCACGTTCATCAGACGACAAAAACCAGGAAAGGAATACGGAAAAAGCTTAAACAACTGGTAATGAACTGTGGAAAAAGTGGCATTACCTCTTCTCCTTTTTTCCTCTTCTGCTTTATCCTGACTTGTACACTCCGTAGAACCAAATGTTTCATCATTATACAAGTCAGTAGTGCCCCTCCGTAAGTGAGGTACCGCCTGAAGAGAAAAGGGGAAAGAAAAATGAATAATTAGAGGGGTACAACAAACTTCAAACAACACAATTCTCTTTTGGAAATAAAGTTTTACTTCAAAACCAAAAAAGGTAAAGTTGTGCATTTGAATGCCCCGGGAAACAAATCAAGAACCATGGTTATGTGGAGGTTGCTGTTTCTAAACTAGTCACCAAAAAGCATAATCTTAACCTTATAAGGGCGAGGAGGATGATATGGCTCATTACTCCTGTTCAGCTGGAGGGGCTCATTAGGTCGAACATTTGGAGCTGACAATCCTGCCGCATTTCCAGATGATTTTGCAAAAGAACCACTCCCAAGAAGCCCATCATGCTCAGTAGTTTGCCAAGACCGTCGAGATTGGTTGAAATGGTTCCTTCCAGAATCTGTATGAGAATATGCATAAATCATGAGCTCAGAAAAGCCACGACTATTTTTGACAGTAATGAAAGACGGATTTACAAAAACCAACATTCTTGGTTAGGTGACTCAGGTTTAAGCAGAAGAAGGATGTAGTCTTTAATAAGACTCCGACAGAAACAAGAACCAAACAAACAAAGATGTAAATTTAGAAAAACATGTCACCCACTTACTCCATCCAAAGACTAAAGCAGAATAACACCCATGGAAATCAATTAAAAGGGGCCTTTAAAAGATCTGGATAAGCATTTATGAGCACGCATAATGTATGTGTTGCATTGTTACATGAACATTGTACCTTTGGAGCTATATACGCCTATGTTTGTTTGCATACGTTATACATGATATTTTCAGAGTTCTGACTTTTTTCCTTCGCCATAAAGGGGAGGTCACCCACGTACCAAAGAAAACAAAGAAATTAGAAGAAAATATCAAAATATAGAAGGCCCCATACACCCTGCTATACTCCAAAACTATCTAACATATTAAAGAATTGACTCGAGGAAAAAGAGAGAAACGCCCAAAATATTCCATTAGATAAAGTAGAGAGAGAATAGTACCCTTAAATTGTACTGCATCACTCTCATTTATAAAGTAGAGAAAGAATTCACTCTTATTTATAGACTTGAGACCCTACTAACCCTAAGACACTAAAATGACAATAGTACCCTTAAATTGTACTGCATCATGCACTCCCTCGACTCCCAACTAAACAATGATTCTTAATTCTCAACAATGACGCCTATTCTCCCCATCAAAATATCTACGATTCATCCCTCTCCATATTGACCACATCAAGCACAACGGTATCATAATCCATACCTTGCGTCTTCTCCCACCCACTCTACCCCATACCTTTGTTGAATAAGCTCTACCACCATCGCAGGGAAGACTGCACCAAGCAGTGAATGTGCATATAATCGACTAGGAAGGCAAATTGAGCAACTTTGGCATAATAGCAAGTCTCCTCAAGTTTCCCTCCCTCAAAAACAAAAATCCTTATTGTTTTTAGTGTATAAACGATTGCTTTGTAGAATAGGAGGCATAATGACCAGCATTTGAAGAGGGTGAAATGGTTTTTAGGAAGCTAATCTTTGAAGCCTAGAAAGGGTTGCTCAGCTTTGAGGACTTGCACCAAGCCTCAAAATAGCTTCAAGTAGAACAAAAAGAATAATTTAATGGCAGATGCTCCCTGAGATGACCTAGATAACTTTCCCATCAAATGACAATTACAAATAAATTGTAGTTGTGATCGAAAAATATCAAAACAAACCTGAATCCCAATCAGATTTTGAGTCACTGTCCCTTTCACTACGTCCAGAAGAATAACTGTCCCACTTCCCGTATGTTCCCCGAGAATAATTACTTGAATCCCCTTTGAAAGGTGGGGATGAGCTGTACTCAATACGCCTGTAACTCAGCAATGGCGAGCTGCCAGGAACTCTTTGACGATCCTGCATGCCATATGAGGCATCTTCAAATTCACTGACCATGAAAAAGAGTTCGAGATCAGCATTCCATGATGCAGGAGTGTCCATCACAAACATCCAATCGAATGACTTAGTGCAAAGGAGGATCCTATCTCAACAGTTTCTATAATGATAAGAGGTTAGGGATGAGTGAATCATACCTTAGTACGGATGCGTCGAACCCACTTGGTAACTTTTTGCAAACATCTAATTCACATAATGATAAAAGGAAGTCTCTTGTATATGATAATTTTGAAAGCCTAATCACAAGAAAAAACAATGATGAAAAGAGAAACAGAAGATCAAAACAAAATGATAAAAACCAGAAGAAAATCCAAGGAAAAAAGAAATCTCATTACTTGTTAGATTCTGAAAAGAGTTCAGCAGCCTTGTCGGGAGAGCTTTGAATTTCATTTTCCAAGCTCATTCTGCAACGCTTGATGAGATTTTATCACCACTCCGGAATTCAATGACCAAGAAAGCAATACCCAAAACACACAGTAGAATTTTTGTCACCCAAACTCTAATATCTCCTCTTAAATTCCACTCGCTCACTCTCGGCAACAGTATTCTGACTCAAAGAGTAAAGCACGTCAATGCAGTTATTGATCGGCTCTGATCACCACACTGAAGTTCCGCTACACAAACCCACATCCAAAAATCTATACCTAGAACTCATAGTTGCAGTTTTCATCACCCAAATGCATTTACCTCTGTAGATTCCAGACTCTAGATAACCATACACAATTCAAAGAGTGAAGTACATGTCCTCCATATTTGATCCATCTATTGACTTAACCGCCAATGTATATCATCAATACAAGCTTCAACAAAGCTACAAAACTTCAACTATCAACAGAACAGCACAAAAAAAAAAAAAAAAAAAAACCTCTACCTCTAAAATCCAAAATTCCGCAGTTCCGCATCTTAATCCAGCTCAATCTACAATCAAAACCAATTGACGCAAAGATCCAACAGGATGCCAATTATCTACCAAAATTTCAAACTAACTATCGACCTCTAACTACACTTTCTAGTTTCGACGAAAAATCCGAGAGGAAGCCACATATACATACAGGGATACACGAATCTGGATTCATAACTCTGTAATCAATCAGAATCCATATAAAAGTACATCATGTCTTGGATTAGAGTCGAACGAAAAGTAATTTTAGGGTTTCTCGTTCGCTCGATGTTAATACAGTTAGGATTTGAGACTGCGATTTGAAAAACTAGAACTACCTGGACCGGATGAGTATAGAGAGAGAATCACCAGAGATGATTAAACCAGGGTTTTGATTGTCGCGCTATTTTCGTCGATCGTGTCTTTGGAGAGAGAGAGAGTGGAAGGGGCTCTCTGTTTTTGGGTAGCAGAAACAAACCGATATGTTACACATCTGAGAGAGAGAGAGAGAGAGAGAGAGGCGGGGGGGAGGTTGTAGAGGAAAATGAGGTTACACGCGCCCTCTTCAGCGCGTGTAAAACTGTAAACACTCTCTCAGAAAGTGAACGCAAAATTGCGCGTACAGTCATCGTTATTCTCTATTTATATCAATTTGGTCCTCGTAGTTTGAGTGCAAATTCATCTTTATCTAAAAAAAGGTGAACAAAATTCGCACTCTGATTAGAGGAAAAAGTGTTGAGTCCACGGAATCACATCACTTTTTGATAAGCATGACATAATTTTACGGTGGATCTCATCATTTTTTGGTAAGCATGATGTCACTTTGCTTTTTGGTAAGCATCACATCATTTTGTGGTAGACTCCATCACTTTTTAATAAGCGTGACATCACCTTTTTTTTAGAATCCCGCACCTTTTCGACCAATCAGAGTGAGGGCGTTATTCTTATGTTGACCTAAAGTTTTACAAAAATGCGATAAGTTTAGTCCCAATAATTAGAAGTCGCATTCATTTGATTATTTGAGAAAAAGTAATGACATACCATAAACAGACTTAACAGCTCAAGCCATTGCATGGGCCACCATGTTTCCGAAACTGACGTATTGCGCTTTACGCAACTTGTTTTCAAACTGACTTATTACGCTTTATGAGACAGATAATTCTCTTACAAGTTACAATATATCAACTCAAAAGGCCAACTTAAGTCAATTTCTGAATCAATATAGCAGCACCCGTGTGGACTTCCAGTTCAAAGCCAGACATTGAATTCATACACATCAAATAATTTTTTTGCTTGGAATACAGATCTGATAATGGTTACATTGAAAAGATATTCAGATGGTCGAGCAAAAAAATAGAAATCCATTAATCGTGTACAGCAGACGATCCAGACAGTTTCACGGTAGTGATTATTCACAGAAGATTTCTCTAGGACAAAACTCACTACTGGGTAAAACCTAAAAGGACATGGCTAAAATGGCAACAACCAATTGTCAAAGCTGGAAGCTATGCGTTTAGTACCCTAACAAAAAGTCATACAACTACATGCTAAAGATTACTAATGCTATATATGTACAGAAAGCAGAAAAGTAACAGCCGGGTATCAACAAACAGCTTCATGACTGAGAGTTTGTCACGCACGACGCTACATATATACATATGTATATTTTGTACACACAAGTATCACCGTGCCATCAACCGTTGGAATTAAGAGCACACGTACTATTATCCTCCTCTGCTGCAATCCACCTACAATTGACAAAATTAGAATTAAGAACGAAGTGATGAGATCAATATTCTAATACAACATTAAAAGAGTGATTCTCTATAACTCACTGCTTAAATAGAGGCAATAGCATTCTCTGGCTTACAAACGTGGAGAATATTGTTAAAGAAACCAGATTTAGCCTTCTCATCGTCATCGTCATAAGATGAGAGCATCTTTCTCTGCAAACAACAGACAGAAGACAAAAGAGGAAGATTAACAGATGAGCAATCACATTAACAAGAATACTAAAGATCATGTTCAATGATCCTATGATTCTCACTGGGTGATGATCACCACCATTAAGGAAAGTTGCAATTCATAAGATAGATATAAGCCTTCAAACTACACCAGGTGTGTCAATTGTAAATAACCTCAAATTGTAATGGCCCTCTTTGGTAACATTATGCTTAAAAACAAGTAGAAAAATGCAAAAGATAATTTTGTGTACGTATGATTCTATGAAAATTGAAGATCAAATGAACCATAGATAGAAAACTATTTTTTAAGGGTTAAAAATTCTTCTGTTCACGAGAGTGGAATGTGGCTGGTTTTGAATTAGCATTGAAGGTAAAAGAGCTCAATGGTTACTGTGCTTTCCCCAACCGAACTCTAATTTTTCATTGAGCTCTGGAGTCCATGCATAGACAAATGAAAGTGCACAATATATTTGCACCTCAAACAAGAAGGCCATGAATCATGGCAAGCAGGGCGCAGGCAACAATCAGAGGTCCCCAACAACTTCAACGTAAACAAAATAAAAACATAACATGTATATTTCATTGCTGCACAACAGTAAAAAATAGCCAGTTGTGGTGTAAAAGAAAGCAGCACAACATGATAACACAGCAGAAACAGGATGTTAGCATAATGCATACAAAAGTATACAGGTGTCCAACTGAAACTAAAGCGACTAGAATAGAAGACAAATCCCAGGACACATTTTGAACAAAGTACCTCTACGGACTGTCACCAAAAAAAAAAAAAAGTACTCACATGATCCTCAAATTCAGGGCTTGTTAGATTGACAGAGAGGTTCTTCATTAACAGCAAAACCTGCACGAACCAAATTCAAAAATCTCAAATAATCTCCATACTTTGCAAGACATTTTCAGGCAGCTAATTCACTGGGAAAGCCAAAAAGTTTACAAGAAAGTATCAGTTAACAAATAAATTGTAATTGCTACCTATACAAGAGAATCATAATCCAAGGAATGAACCTTCCAAACCAAACATATTGCATATGCTAACAAGAATATATGCTTCTGATAATTTTACCAGAAACTATAAAACCCAGTAAGTAAATAGATGAGCAACCATACGTCTTTTAGACCTCATTTTATTCACCAACCGTGACCAACTATGCAAAAAAAATAACAAACGAAGCATTAGAAATAGAAGATTAAATTACCGTCTCAACATTTATTGGATCCATGCTCTTCAATTTTTGCAAGTGACCACTTGCATTGGGATCAAAAACACTCCCAATAAAGCTGTATACCTTGGCAAAATCTGGCATAACTGCAGAAAGCAACAACTGCACTTAGTGAGGATAGCACGTGGAAGGAGTGAAGCATTTGATGAGCAACAAAATCCCAATTGAACGTATTCTTAAAGGCCAAATTCGGAAGAGGTTTAGAGATTGAACGTATTCTTAAAGGCCAAATTCGGAAGAGGTTTAGAGACTGGCCGACTGCTGACCAGATTTAGATCGACTCCACATGAACCCGAAATACTCTTTGGCCCCAATTTTCTCCACACCCATCTGGAAATTTAAGCCAAGTCCAAAATACCCATATCTTCCACAAATCCTAAATCTATGCTTTACATTCATCTACCAGTTAATTAATTGCACAAAATGCATGAAGCACCCGACTTGTCTTTGAATTCCATAAAGAGTTTTTCTTTTTTTTTTTTCCAATAAACCCGTCAAGATTAACTCACCAAACAAAGGGAAAGTTAAGATTTCTTTGGGCAATAGAGGTGTAATATGTCTGTCACATAAACAACTAAACAAGGTAGATTATACATGTCCTGGGTTTCTTTTTATATCTGTATTTGCTAAGTAATAGATCAATAGCATAGAAGGTCAATAATCATGTGGTGTGGTGGTGGACATGGTAGTTTCAAGTGGGGAGATTTTAGTGGCCATAATGGTGGTGCCTGGTTGATAAGTATGAAGAAATATTAAAATTATAGTACAGCGTTAAATTCTCCAAATGGGGCAGAGAAATTAGGCAAGTATGAATTTTTGGGGTTTGGATAGTACCAATCCCAGCTTTATCCCAATGCCTACAAGATTCCAGCATCTCTCGATGACTCCATCATACAGAAGAAGTCTTTCAATAAATGCGCATTTTTGGTACTTTCCAACCTCAAAACTTTGAAGCTCATGCATCTTGTCACTAGTTTAGGCAAGGTACTGTCATCTTCTAGTTGCAACCATGTCTATCACTCATCTCCCAAAGACTGCCAAAAAAAATCAGCACAACCCAGTAGAAAAGGATTTACCAAGAAACGCCATAGTTCATGAGTCCTTACAGCATATATATCTAGCCCTCGACTTAAAGAGAACCTCATGAGCCAACAAAAAACTCTAAATCACTTCATAAATCTAAAGTAAGTTGACTTGTGAACACCAAGTTCTTTGTGCTAATGTGTGGTCAGCTATAGTGATGTGAACAGGTTGCCCTATCTAGTATGAACTAATAAATGAACAAAAAGCGTTCCATCCTAATGTTTCAAAAACACATTTTTATGCTATAAAGTATGGACCAACCTCTCCCTGGCTTGCTGAGCTTTCCCTTCCCTTGATAGTTTGTTTCACGTTTCACACACATCTTCGGGGTGCTTTCATTGCTACTGCTGCTATAACAATTTTGAGTAGTGGTTGGCCTCATTACTCCCGTTTCATCTATAAACAAAAATAAAAATATCAAATTAGCAGAAGAAACATACAGACTTCTTGAAACAAAAACATAAGTGGAGCAAGGGTAAGGAAAAATGGGAAACCTTTTGTAATGTGTGACACATTAACTGATGGCACAGAATTACTAATCCAATAACCTGAAGGTGCAAAACTTATCGAGTTTTCTGGATGTGATAATGAATCAGGCCTTAGAACGAATCTGGAATCATGGACAGCATCTGATGACTGAAATGGTCCTGTAACTTGGGAAGCCACTGGAGCTGCCAAGTAGGAAGTTATGAGAACAAATTCTCTTTGGGCTCTTTATTAGGATTAAAAATGTTCAATTATAAACAAACATGTAAGAGGCAACGAATTCTAACCATTTTTAGCAGCTTTCTGGGGATAAGGATGAGCTGCTTTCCTTTTCGGTCTAGGGGGAGGTACATGTTCACCTTTGCCACTCTTCTGCACCTTCAAAAAGTACTTCTGGGCATGGCTACGTATCTGCAAAAGCAACCCTTAGGTATGTCGAATATAGATGAAGCATATTCATGAAGCCACTTAGTGTTCTAATTGCCGTAGTGCCTTGAAATTATGATTGAAATAAACAGACTTGGGGGCTCACAAGTTCGTTTATTTACCTGTATGACTGTTAAATAAACAGTTAAAAGGTTTGCATTATACATAATTACCAAAGGAAAACAATTTATTTACCTGTATGACTGTTTTCGACCCCACAAATGCTTCGATCTTTTTCCAGTCACGATCAAAGCTGAAATTTCCAAGTAAACAAAAAATACAGTTATTAACTCAAAATGCACATCAACCATGCCAATATGGAAACAAACTTAAATCATACGCCATGTTCCACTATACAAACAATTCATATTTAAATTTAGAAACTGGATCGGACATATCAGCATTTTAAATGCATCTTCAGGACTGTTAAATTTCACGGCTGAATTTGAAACCATATGGAATTAATTTAATTCCCGTGGTCTCAATTAAAATCCATTCCATTGAGGACATATATAACCCATGTAGGGGCCAGTTCCCCTCACACTTAAAAAAACACAACACTCTTTTGAGCCCCCTTGTGATGTTCTGAACCGCTGATCTTGTTTAAATAAGTAAAATAAAAGGTCCTACAAAATTTCAGCTCAATCATATATTGGTAAGTGTTTGATCCAAACGATTATAAAAACACTAGTTCTTGTCATAGTTTTTGGAAAACTATTTGGATCAAGAACTTACCGATATCCGATTGAGCTGAATTTTTGCAGAACCTCCTATTTTACTCATTTAAACAAGATCAACGGTTCAGAACGTCACGGTGGGGCTCAAAACAAAATCGTGTGTTTTATTATGTGTTTTTTAAAGTGGGGGGAAACGGCCCCATAAATGTAACTAGAGGTCGGGGCACACACAATGCATGTGCAAGTCGAACCTTGATAAAAAAATTTAAAAAAAACGTATGGGGACACACTATCACATGTGCCCCGGCCTCGAGTAACCAGTAAAATGCATGCACAAATTTAAAGAACCATATTTCCAACACAGGATGTTTAAAACAATCATTCTATGATATTTGTCAAATGCTTATCGGTCCATTAATCAGTCAATGAACCCATAAGATTTAAGGAAAAGAGTTATCGTCTGAAAAAAAAAAAGAGTGGTTGCAAACCCACTAAATTGTTGCCAGCAATCTTTGAATTAGAATTTGGTGATATAGAAGAGAACTGGTTCATGAACCAGGTTTCATGTGTAACGGTTTGTTCACTAAAAAAGTGGAGCAGTTTGTTTTTTTATCCACAGAGTAAGCATTTTTCTTTTCTTTTTTCTTTCTTTGCCCCTCCGGTTATTGAACTTAGGGGGTGTTCCACTAACTTGGTTTTTTGGTTTTTTGGGATTTTTAGTTTTGCAAAAAAACTTACTTGTTCCGCTAACTAGTTTTTTGGTTTTTTTGTTTTTAGTTTTGCCAAAAAAACTTACTTGTTCCACTAAACTAGTTTTTTGGTTTTTAGTTTTGCAAAAAAAACTTACTTGTTCCACTAAACTAGTTTTTTGCATGTTTAGTTCTGCGAAAAAACTACGTGTTCCGCTAACTAGTTTTTTGGTTTTTTTGGTTTTTAGTTTTGCAAAAAAACTAAGTGGTTTTTTATTAGTGGAATGAGATAGTTTTTGAGTTAAAACAAAACTGTTTTTTTTTTTTTTTTTATCGGAACGGGGCCTTAATGGGGAGTCAAGGTTAAAATGATTGTAAATAGTTAATTTTTTGAGGGATAGTAATGGAAATAAAATTTGTGGCCTCAAAAACTAATCCACACCAAATGTTGTTCCCCCTTTATATATTAGAATAGATAAAGGAATCAACACTTATAAGCACTTTAAGGATCCAGTCAATTCAAAAATTAAGATAACCAACAAGCAGGCTTATCATTCAAGGATGAAATATTCTTCCATTAAATTTCTCTAAGTATTCCAACAAGCTGAGTTCAAAATCAAGAATGGCATTAGCACTAAATATTTCCGTGCGGGCAAGCCCACATACTCATGTTCTGACACTTCAGATGGAGCTACAAAACAGTCTTCCACATAAGCCATGAACACCTATATAACTCAGAATTGGGAACTGCTTCATATGACACATATTCATCTAGAAAAGAAAAAAAAACATATTTATCTAGAAAAAAAATACCGCAGCTTAATTGATTTGACAATTAGGGCATCTAGAAAATACTGGAGCTTTTTTCTTTGTACGATATATTGAAACTTCAAACTAAACACAACCACAAAATTAACCGCAAACTTGCTAGTTGCTACTACCTAGCTTGACAGACCAACAACTAAGAGGACTTTAAATTATCTCTGACCTTTTGTCCCACGAAATAGTGAAATTTCAAAGAAAATAAAATGAATCACTATTCATTAGCAAAATGAATCTCGAACTTCAAATTTACGAAACCTTTCCAACATTGGAAGATAATATTTACGAATTAAATAAGAAACAAACAACTGATTTAGATGAAAAAGCTATGAGAAACACATATACCCCATTACAAATTTACCCACAAAAAAAAAAAAAAAAAACACAGTACCGCGCGGGGGTTTCCAAGTATAAGTACCAGAACTTAAAACGAAAAAGCAAACTTACTTCTCAATCCACAACCCTCATAATAAAACCCCTATCCAATGCTAAAATCAAACAAAGCCACAAAAAAAAAAAAAACACAGATTTTCTTTTGCTTCTCTTCTCATTTCGCCCCATTTTCCAGGAACTGTAGGCATAATAATCGAGAGTCTTAACTTATTATTGGATTATCTTTTTCCAATTTTTTTGTATGTTATGAACTTTTATTAGCTTTGCGTGAATTTTTTGTGTATTATTGTTACCTCCGGACGAGATTTATCGAAGAAGTAAAAAAGTTGTAACAAAAAACAGCAAAAACTCCAACAAAAATAATCCAAAACACACAGATTTTTTCAAATTAGTTTCGTATTTAGTGAACTTTCCAAATTTTTTGGTCATTCTTTCGTAGATTCCTCTCGATATCATCAGAATGAACCAATAATTCATCAAAATTTAACACAACACTTGTCAAAAGTTCATAAAAGAGAGTACAAAATTTAGCAAAGATAATCCACTAATAAAGTTAGCCAGACCCTTCTTTAGTGCAGAGAGAGAGAGAGAGAATCGTACAGCTGAAGGGCTTCGAGAAACTTGTCGTGCTCTTGGTCAGTCCAGCTCTCTCTAGACTTGGTGATGGTGTATGGCTTCCGTATCTTCATATTCGGATCCTGAGACAACGCCCAAACCGAATCCGAATTCGATGCCCCACTGACAGTGCTCGTCGTATTGTTAGTGGTTGAAGGAGGAAGAGGATGGAGACCAGGCAAGCCCATTTGAATCGGATCGAAGTAGAAATCCTGAGCTGGTGGGTTAGGGTTCAAAGACACCATAACAACCAATATCGAATCAACACAAAAGTATAGGCCAGAAAATTCTAGGGTTTTCGTGAGGTTCTTGAGCTGTGGTGATTTCAGTGGCTTTCAATTCTGAGAGTTCTTTCGCTGTTGATGAAGAAACGAACGCTGGATTATATATGGAGAGAGAGAGAGAGAGAGAGAGAGAGAGAGAGAGAGAGGGGGGCATGTGGAATAGATCTGGGCGTACACGTGTCGTTATTTTAGGTGACTGGTCGGAGACGCGCCCTTGCGTGTGGACCTTCTACAAATTTCTACTAATCCCCACCGGACAAGGGTCTGTCCACTGTTTCACGCACCCCATCCAGTTAATCGGTTGCGAAAAAGCCTCAAGATTAAATTTAAGCAATTGCTCTCATATGGGTTGAACTTGATTCGAATCATTTATTTTTACAATAAACAACCGAATAAGTGCATGGCACGATGTCAAGAAGCAGGAGCCCTAATCCATTGTGACTTTTACAGCTCGTTTGTTTGGTTGGATTGAATTAAGACTTAGTTTTTCAAATGATTTTAGCAAATCACAAATGAGTTTACCAAGTCAACACAAATTTTAGCACCTGATAATCAACTCAGATTTTAGCACGTGGTGAACTCATTTGCTAAAATCAAGTTGATTCTAGCAACCCCAGTCGTTGGTTGGTAAAATCAAACGGAAAACTACCCCTAAGGGCATTAGTAATATTTTGGAATTAGGGCTATCTCTATGGGATTGCGTTTGAATTGAAGAATACCAGAGAAGGGTAATTATACTAAATTACTAATTACTTTAATCCATGTAAAAAAATACTTAGGAGTATCCATTACATGTCATCACATATATAAAGTAATTAGTAAAACCAATTATATACACATCATATCCACCATATCATTTGCCTATGACTCTATTTTTACCGTCCACAAGAAAGAACAAAATCAAAATTTACGTGATACAATCCGGTCCTGTGAATTATTGCATTGTTTATAATAGTAAGAGAATTGATAGAATGTCAGAATGAGAAAAAGATTACTCTTACTACATTTCTAAAGGTTTAACATATGCGATGCGAAAACACAACATTTTCTTCACTGAATTAATTACTCGGAGTGTAAGTAAGACTTTATATATTTTAATCTTGCCCACCCTCTTAACCCAGAAGTAGAACTCTTAATTACCTCCCACTTGGGAATCAATAATCGTGAGCACGAAGGATTATTAGATGAGATTGGACAATTTGTTTAAAAAGCATCGTCACGGCCTAAGATTTTCGTCGTATGGGAATAAGTAGTTATATTTCATGACCTAATCCTGATTAATTAAATGGTTGCTATTACTAAACAAAGAGATTTGGTGATTAAAAAAAAACGATTCATGTTTTGTTCCAATTTTCAGTTGCATTCCAAGCACGCCAAAGTCCAAACGGATAACCAAAAAAGGGTTTTGAAAGGCGGGAGTTGAAAGTTATGGTGTGGTCGAGAGCATTTTAGCTGTTGCTTGTCAGCCAATCCACACCATTACCTTTCCTTTTGGTAACTACCAAAAACAAGTCAAAAGAAATCCTTCCACTATAACTTTAAGTAGATACTATTAACACGCATGCTGCGTTTGGAACTCGAGAAAAGTGAGAAAAAATAAAGCAAAGTTGTTTTACATGGCTTCTTTTAAAACTGAGGTGGGTCGGGAGAAATTGGGGGTCCTGCTACGCACCAGCCCAAGGTGTTTTGACATCATCTGTTATACATTATCCGCCATCCATCAGAAAAATACAATTTCGCATCAAATCCAACTCCACGCGTGAGGCCTATCTTTGGACTTGATCCGGAAACCGCACATTTTCACAACGTATGGCCAGATGAGGTGAATGGCACCATGCCATGCATCTAGTACCCAGCATGGATCCCTTGTCCAGGTCAGGATGACCCTATTGATTTAAAAACTTATTGTCAAGCCCCGTTCCATTAACTTTATTTTTTGTTTTTTCACAGTTTTTGAAAGACCATTCTCCTCGCATACATCAATTCCAAAAAGCCCAAAAGACACGTGGGTGGAACGGCGCCTGATGTTTGGCAATTACCAAATAACGAGAGAGAGAGAGAGAGAGAGAGAGAGAGAGAGAGAGAGAGAGAGAGAGAGAGAGAGAGAGTCAAATGGTCGAGACCATCAAAAACCTTGAATATCCAAGAAGAGAAAATCCAAACAAATACATAACTTTTGACAGGACGTGGATTAGCCACAAACAGAGAGGGGAAAATGAAAAAGAAAAAGAAAAAGAAAAAAAGTGGATTAATCTCCACATGAAATATGAAATATGAAATACACACAACCCCGTCTCACTAAGTGTGAAAATCCAATGCTTTACAACTCTCCAAATGTTACAGACCTAAAGGAAAAAAACAAGTATGCAACCTCAAATGATCGCAACCTAATCGAGCCAGCGAGTAACCCCATCCTCTTCCCCTACAGTAGCAAGAATCTCAACGCGTACATCCAAAACAGCCTGCAGTTTGCATCACAATAAAGCAAATTTAGAGAAAGACCGTGCTAGTATGGACTTGCGTTTCACATCTCCATTCCCCTCCCAACTATCCACACCAGGTTTCCGCAATGAAATAGTAGGGTTCAACCTAATAGAAGCAAAAACCCTTGAGTTGCTATGATGGACCAGGAACTTATCCTCTAATTCATGGTCCTCTAAAGTTTGAATTGCTACAATGACCAAGTAAATGAAAATACAGCTCTAACATTTACGGGTTTTCTGGGGTTTGGAGGGGGCACCGAGAAGAATAATTATCACCTCGCTAGGGTTTGTAAGGGCAAGAGGGCCCACATTTTGAGAACTTGGAAGTACCTAGACAGTTCAATGCAACAAAAAGAATAAAATTTCACTCTTGCCCCACTGTCTTGTCAACCAAACAAGAGAAGGTGAGCCTTCCCTTCCCTAATAAGCTACGACTTCCCTTCACTCAGGAAGCGGATTACAAAATGTTAATGCACCTAAATACACTTTAAGTTTGCACATTTAAAAAAAACGACTTCAAACCGATGTAAAGTCGACTTGCCTACCAGTATACATTTCTAGAGGCTACTTGCTCCCATGCAACATAAGGAATTACAAGGTGCAAGGAAGTGAGCTTACCAGTGGATTTCTACAATTTACCAGTCTACATTCCTTCAAAGAACCTTCTAGCGTCCAACTCTCCCAAACATCAAAGCTGTGACTAGCAAATACGAATTCCATTCTTCTATTAATCTGTAATAGTGAATAGAAATTAGATCTTTATATAACCAATGATGTTAACTTCAATTATTTGAGGGAAGAACGAACTCAGAATGACAAAAATTACATCCTACTGTTAAAAGAAGGCGGTACTGTGAACTTGAGCAACTTAAATTTTCACATGCCAGCTACATTAGAAGCTCATTGGAAAACATGCTCAATTCCAGTGCATGTTATAAAGTACGTCAACAAGATCGAGAACAATTAATGACTATTAAAATGAAATCCAATTCGCATGGTTAATGACATAAAACTCAATAATAGACTAAAGAAACTTCCAACTCAGACTGCAACAAAGTTTTCATGACCTTGGAAACCAAAATTTTAGCAAAGACCAGCTCCCCTTTAACTTTTTTAAGGATCTCATTAAGCATTTGAGCAAGGAGAACAAGACATCCAATTAGGAATCTTTATCCCCTTCGATGCATCCTCCAGGACATTAGCTACTCCAACTAGAAGATGCTGAATTCAATTAAAATTGGGAACTAAATAACACCAAGGTATGTTTCGGTAATGTACAGAAACATGGGCCACGTAAACTGGACATAGTAAGGAGTGCATTATCTTGAGAAAGATTCAGCTTGTCTTGGGTTTCCAAAATAAAAGGGGCTTAAATTCATTGGTTGATAGCTCTTAATGCCTTTCTTAGATATCAGATTAATGAAATCCTAGCTTGGTCATCAATCAAGAATGACGGTAAAGAGGAAGAAGAAAAGCAACTGCAATTTGTCATAATGGATAGATACTAGGCCAGAAAGCAGTTGTGCAGGTCAATAAGCCGTGTTATTCATATACCATCTGATAACAATCTGAATTCAGGGCTCCAACTCCCATAATTGAATACAGCACCCCAACAAGTCACAAACTTTGTTGGAAAAGTAACAGGTAACACCCAAAACAAAAGGTAGTACTAAACAGGAATAATTGGTAAATAACCCAAAGCTTGCCAATTCTGCTTTTATATTGAAGTAAACAGGATTGCTCCTAAATAAACTTAACAAATATCACGACCATAGATTTGATTTATAAGAATGGAAAATACCTGCAATAACTTTCCACCAGCAGTAAAAGATCGCAAAACCAATTGTGTCCTCGAAAATTCCATTGAAACAATCAATCAGTTAAACAAGACGGAGATAGGTAAAATGACCCAATCAACAGATATGAAGTTCTTATCCACAAACCTTGCTTCTGAATACAACAAGGAACTGCACTGCTGGATCTCTTGTTGTTACATTTGACATTGTATCAAGAAACCAACCACCGCCTTGAACTCGTTGCCTGGAAACATGAAGGGCAAGTCGATCTCGTGCATGCAAAGCTATAACATAACCATCCTTCAGCAGTTCACCAGAATTTCTGTTCAGGCTCATGCTTGGTTTTAAAATTTGTTCAGAGGACGATTCTTGTATTGATTCAATTGGTGCTTTCCTACTTCTCAAATCTTCAGGGGAAGCAAACCTTGAGCTGGAACTCAAGACTTGATCTGTACCACTCATTGCAGTATCATCATCTTGACGTAATGTGCCCTCTTTCTCTACTGCAGAAGTATCATCCGATTTCTGAAGGGATTTTTGGCGAGCGTGCCTCTTTTTAGCCTTCTTACCTGATCTGCTGCGCTTTCCTTCCGATCGAGTGGAAGTATTTTGAGACAAAGCTGACCCCTGATGCTGGACAGGGGACTCCTTTGATTCATCAGAGCCCTTTCTTTGGGAGCTTTCTGGAGTAACGTTAATATCAGAAGTCAATTGCTTGCTAAAAGAACCCTGCAGGGCACTTTCATTTTCCTGTTTATCACCTTGTTCATTTTCATAGCCTATTTCACTTTCCACATCTTCCTCATCAGATACAGCATTCTTTGGAACACCGCCATCCAAGAAGAATGTCTGCAATATAGAAACAGCTTTCTCCCTTATCTCCATCCACACTTCTTCACTATAATCTGCACTGCGGGGAAGTATCAATACATTGGGCATCTCTCTTACCTGAAGCAATAATGATAAGAAATTTGAACATAATAAACCAATAAATCATAGACCTGCGAAGGGCTAACTATACATATGCAAGGACAACAGTACTAAAGGAAGATGTTTAATGTGGAGAAAAACAAAGAGTAAAGCTATAAATATCATCAGAAATCATTGTCGTATAAATCATTACAGGAAATCATGCCATAAAGACCACGTATCAAGAAACAGTTGTTCACGTATTATACATTCATACCCTAAATTAATCTACATACCCATGCTTCCATCCATTGTGGCCCTTCAGCACCATCCAGAGCACAGCCAGCAAGGGTACCATCAATCAGAAGCTGCTTTACAGCACAGTCATCCAACAGCTGGCTGCTACCCGTGTTCACGAGAAATGCTCCTGCACAAATGAACATGATCCCTTGTGAAAAAAGAACAAGAGGAATTACCAATAAAATCTCTCAAATATAATAAAGTTTAAGGAAGTACCAGGCTTAATATGCTGCAAACATTCTGCATTAAGAATTTGGATTGTCTCGTTCGTCAAAGCACAGTGGAGAGAAATAAGGTCACTCGCAGCAAGTAAATCATTAAGGGTATCCATTCTCCGGGCAGCAGGAGGGAATATTGTTGAGGATATACTGAACTTTTCTGTTCCCTGTGTATATGTATCAAGTGGCAAATTAGATAGAAGATTGACACATAGTTGAATGAATATCAACCACAAAAAGAAGGCAAGGCCAAAATCCTAAGAGCATATAGTAACAGGCAGTGGTATTACATATGTTGTGTATTTTTAATTAACAATTTAATGAAGCTACATTTGGCAAATTTAGAACCAGTAGAACCTCACTTGCTTATGGACAATATCGTATATCATACTAAAACTAATGCTTCCGTGTGTTTGATTATGTTAAAGTCACTGGGACTAACTTCCTTCTTTGTATGAAGTGCAAAATCCCTCATTTCTTCTTATTCCCCCTAGTCTCCTTAGGATTGTTGAACTTTTCATCCATAAAACCCCCAGCATTGTAGCACAAAAACCACACTTTAATGAAGCTCAAAAACTATTCTAACGCATTTCTGAAGTACCAAAAAAAAAAAACTATTCTAACGTACAGACAATCCAAAAGGTTAAGATTGGTATTCACTAGTCACATTGTTCAAAAATAATCTAGAACTACAAAGACAATCATCACACATCATACTTTCAAATGACATCTCGAATCCATCAATTCAATACCAACTACACTCCTTGACTCAAACTTCTATTAAAGTGAGTTTTCCTCAAATCAAGGGAGACTCAAATCCTAATTCAAATTTTATAAGGCTATTTAGAGCCTCTCAAATTCACATTAATGAAGGTCTTACTCAAATTTTTGCTTAGATTTGGATGTGTATATTGAAGTACTCCATATCAACTGAAGATTTTGCTCAAATTCGAGTAAAAATACAGGTAAAGGCTGAAGGTGCTCTCTATTTCTTACCTCACTCACAACATCGAAGTAAAGCACACTAATCTTGAACGCCAAACTCCTCGTAGCCAAAGACCTAGCAGAAGCAGATCTGCCAATTATCCCCAATACAAGCCCACGGCAACGCCGCATCCCTCGACACAACGGTTGCACCGAGCCAAGCCAGCCGGAGGCGGACAGCGCGTGTCGAGAAAGCAGGTGCGTGCGACGAAGAAGCCCTAGAAACAGCGCCATGATCGTATCTGCGACCTCCTCGGCACGTGACACGTCGACATGGACGAGGCGGTGGAGGCCGAGGTCAACGGCAAGGGAGGAGTCGACGGATCGGTCGGAGGAGCCGAGGCAGAGGACGAGCTGCCAGGGGCGGAGGCGGCGCTGGGCGGCACGTGGGAGGAACGCGAGGGAGTGGAGGATGACGGCGGCGGCCGACTCAATCTTCGACTCGGCTAGCCGGCTGAGTGGGACGTGCTCGACGATTGCTGCGCCGGCCAGGCATTCCTGCTCGAAGGTGAAGTCTTCGATGCAGTTTAGGGTTACGACTAGGGGCAGTGGCGGAGGTGCAGCGGCGCTGTGGTGGGACATTGTTGCAGGAGATCTACAAGTACTGGATCGAAAACCTTTCGTCACAACATTCAGCTTCGTGATTTGCACACCAACTGATGATTATAGATTCAGCTTCTAGAGTTTTTGCTGATGATCCGTCGCTGTTTAGTTGTACCAGTGATCCTGGGTAGAGGTTGGAGTGTCAAGATTCAAACCCTTCAAACCCTAGTTCCTCCAACTCTCTGCCACTCACTCTCTCTCTCTCTCTCTCTCTCTCTCTCTTCTCTGTGCATCTCTGTGAAATGTCCTTGAAATTTGATTAATTCCGGCCATGTCCCCGCCAATTTTTTTTAAGATAGAGATCTTTTTTTTTTTTTGATCCATTGATATAGATCTTTTGGATCGTTTAATTTTCTTTTTGGTCCTTCTTCGTTATTTGTTTTTTTTTCCTTTCAAATTTTGAAAATCAATTTGAAGATTTTTTGTATTAAAAAAACTTGGATTACTTTAATGGCTACCCAATATAACTTAACATAACCGTTACTTGGATTTTGAAGTAGTAGAATAAAGGAAATAATTCCACAGAGATCTAGCTTCTACTATATAGTAGTAGGCCTCGTTTGATTCGTGGATTAGGAGGATAGGATGGGACTATTTTTGCCTAATCTCATATTATTCCTTGTTTGATTTCCAGAAAATGTCATGGGATTAACAATACCAAGATAGTTATAATCCAATACGTGTGCTATTATGTATTACCAGAGGGGACTAATTTGTCCGGGACAAAAAAAAACACGCATATAGGAGGCTCACACATTACAAAACTGTCATCGTCTCTTTATCTCATCATTCTGCCGCCTCTCCCTCTCTCTCTCTCTAACCCAAATTTTCCGATTGAAAGCTTGAACACTGGTACTCCTCTCTCACTATCTCGTTTTCTCGGATTGAATGAAGGAGACAGCTCGAAATTTATGTGTTTTTTGTGTTTGTTTATGTGAAATTTATGCGATTGATGGTGGGTTTTGATATCTCCAATGAGTTCGTTCATCTTTTATGGGTTGCATTCTGTGTTGTGTTGATGTTGTTGTTTAATGCATTCATACTGGGTGATTTTTGCAACTGTTGTTTACTTAATATTAAGATTTGATTTTGGTAACTAGATTGAGTTTTAGCATGAATTTCATGTTCTTAGTTGTTGGAAGTAGCCTACAGATGCTGAAAACAATATTTTTTTAGGTCTTGAAAGTGTAATTAGTTGTTGAAACTGTGTAAATAGGTGTAGAATTATGTTTCCTAGTTGTTGAAAATGTTGTTGTAACTGCTGTTTAGGAGCAGAAAACTGGTTCTCGGAATGTCATATGGGTTTTGGGTTGACAAATTGTTAGTAGGTTGCCCAAAAATCTATTTGGTTTCAAAAATAGCACTTCTAGGTGCTGAAATTACATTTTTAAATGCTGGAAAACTGCTGCTATTTTGTTTGGGAGAGAGAGAGTGTTGAAATTAATCCCGAAACGTAGTTTAGGGAACCAAACATGGGATTGACCAAAACATAAGATATCCCAATGTTAAACCAGCATGAATCAAACAAGGGATTGTGTGAGATTCAGTACTAAATTAGTCCAAGGACAAATAGCCCAGAACTATCAATCCCACTTGTTTTAGTCCACACATCATACGAGGCCGTAGTATATCAAATTTATACAGCAAAAACAAAAAGTTGCACCTCGGTTGCCTATCTTTATATAGGATGGTGCGGTTTTGTTGAAGCTCTTACTGATGAGAATATTTATATCGAGCCTAGCTTTGGTATATACTACCATATTCAAACAGCAGGAAAAAGTCACATCTCGACCTCTTCTCTTGACCGTCCAAATTTTTGTAAAAAAGGTGAGTGTTTAATAATTTGGCTGCATGCAAGATAAGATAATTTGAGTATGAAAAATTCATGTGTTGGGCTGTAATGTTGAAAGCTAGTCCATGAAGTTTGGACGAATATTAGAAAGTTGGCCCATATGTTTACTATAGTTATAGAGTTTTACCTTTAGGTCTGAAAATGAGATATTTAATTACCATTACGATAAATTACTCTTTTTAGGGTTTAGGTTTATGATGCACTTTCCTTAGCTCCTTTGGCAAAAAGACTTAATCTGGTTTTTAGTTTTTTTCGTTTTGTCTTTATTCAATTTTTTTTTTTTTTTGCATTTGTTAGTTTTCATCAAGATTTCGTGGTTTATGGATTCCTCTTGACGAGACGAATCTAACAATTATAAATTTATGGTCAAACCAAATATTTTTTTGAATAAAGCCGAAAATACTTGGATTATTGGATTAATTTTGGCTTTATTCAAAAAACTTGAGTTTTGACCAAAATTTTATACTTAATAGATCCGTCTTGTTGAGAAGAATCCATAGACCACATAATCTTGACGCAAAACTAATAAATGGGAAATTTTTTTGAATAAAGACAAAATGAATAATCCAATAATCCAAATTATGGATTATTTGTCATTTTAGTGGTTTAAGCACTTTTCATAGAGTACCATAGGATTTTAGACACTACTTGCGACCTTAGATTGTATCGTAGATGGCGTCGCCCCAAGCGTAGGGCTAGGTCGGCAATAGCATATTAACCGGTAAGATCAGGTTGAATCTACAGGGACCGAACGCACCCGGCGTAAAAGTTGTCTTGCAAGTGTAGGTTTTCAGTCTTGCAGCGGCAAACTTAGTTTGTGATTTGTTTGGTGGAATTCGCTCGACTTCTAACGCGATTGAAAATGAAGTTTTAAACTATAAATTAAAGGCGGCAAGGTCTAGAGGTTCACACCACCCATGACTAATGATATTCAATGGCTCTCAACTATAACTCAAGTGATAGCGTGAGAGACAAAGTCACTTGCTCTCACTCGGAAGATTTAACAACGAAGATCATTTTGACTCTAGAAAATGGGTTTATCAATGGGATAAGTTCTTTGAGCCATTTTGATTACGTGTGGCAAGTAGTCAAGCCCTTGCCTATACAAGATCAAAAAGGGTAACAAGACTAAGTTTTGATACATAAAATTGAACTTACCCAATGAAAACCAATCTTTATCACAATAATTAGGTTTGTAAATGGAAAGACACCCTCTTAGGTATTTTGTCGAACACCCAAAGTGACATAGCTCAAAACATTATATGTGTTAAGTGATTTGTCTACACCTAATCAAATAGGTTAACAACTCTAAGTTTAGACCAAAAATAGAGTGATTAATCCATTCACAAACCCACGATAAGCATCTAAACGTGAAAAACCATTGAAACACCGAAGTCATGGAGTGATATGCACCCCATGACAAAGCCTAAACTACTACAAACATGATTAAGCTAAACATTAAAGGAAATATAAAGGAAATACAAAACATGACGAAAATGAAAATAAACTACGAATTTATAAAGATTAGAGAAGTGCTTACAACATTAATAAATGAGAAAACCTTGGCTCTTGAAGATTAAATCCTAAAAACTAGAGAGAAGGTGGAGCTAATTTAGACTAAAGGAAACAAAAAAAATGAAAGTGTAGGAGATAAGAGAGAGAAAGAGGGAGGGACAGATATATACAAATACCTTTTTTCTCTCACAAAAATATCCTAAAAACAACTAAAGGTGTAAGTTTACATAAGTGAAAAACTCAACAAGTGGGTTAAACAACTTTTCGGGTTGCTAAGTATTGATACTTATCAATACTAGTATCAATATTTGCATTCAAAATATTCCCCGTAATGTCTGGGTATCGATACCAAGTTTGGGGGTATCGATACCAATGTTCTGTCTAGTTTTTTTGCAGAGGTATTAATACCTATCAATAGTAGTATCAATACCTATATCAATACTAAGGTATTTGAGTTTGCCTCTTATTTCTTCGTCATCCATTGACCTTGTGTGCTACCGGGCATCTTCCAAAACACTTCCGAACATTGTGTGAGCCTCAGGAATGGGAGCACTTGGTCTCGCAAGTCCTCGTTCACTCCCAGATTTTACCGGGAATCTTTGTGAGTCTTAGTCACGGCTTTAGCCTTTCGGCTTGATCTTGTGCCCTCTAAACTCCCCGAGCCTTAGCCAAATCTTCATTTTTTGGCCCTTGAGGCTCAATGGTGGAGTGTCACGGGGCCCTTGACCTTCAAATTCTTGGGATGCTTCCCAAAGCGCTTTAAAACACGCTTTATTCACTTGTTTACCCTGAAACTACAAAAAAATAACACTATGCGCACATCAATCATATAAAAGCAAAATAAAGCATGTGTGTGTGAACAAAAAGAACTAGATAAGCCCGGATATATACAATATTGGGGGCTTATCAGACACTTTCGTAAGGGTACCATAGGATTTAGGCACTTTCATAGGGTTCCCCTAGAGTTTAGGTTTAGGTCGTGTTCCACTAAACAAAAACTAGTTTTGGTTTAAATCAAAAACTTCTTCGTTCCACTAAAAAAACCACTTCATTCTACTAACCTAAAAAAAATCAAACCACTATACCATCAGCCAAATCATGTAAAATTACAAATTTGCCCTATCTTCAAACCCTTGTCCTTAACCCCCCCAACAAAAACCACACTCCCTCCCATCCCTATCCCGGACCATTGAAGCTCGATTTTGCTTGGGTTGAGATCAAAACCATTCGAGGACTTGATTGGACAAGTAAGGGGGGTGCGTCTCAGTCGGACGAACTCACAAGCGGTGGCACGGCTGAGTTTGGTCACCGAAAAAGTGCTCATGGTTGTTTTAAAGATCGACGAAAGGCGACGAAAGGTTTGGTGGGGACTGATCTTACCTGTAGTGATTGGAAACAAGATTTGAAGGTTGGATTTTGTTCGTCTTGTTCATACGATCACAGTGTTGGGTGGAAGGTCGCCAGAATAGTTCTCACGCGCCGGAGGAAGGTGGCGCGTGGCTGGCGAGTGAGATCCATTCTCGCGGATGTGTAACATGCACGCTAAAGGTTGAAGGAAAGGGTCTGATCAACGCGGGTCAAAGAAGTCAGAGCTTAGTCCATAGGGAGCAATAGTTGTTTGGGTACAATGGTAGGTTGGTAATTTGGTAACACAACTCAAAAAACCAACAAACTACATTAGTGGAACAAGTGAATTTATTTGAAAAACCAAAGATAAAAAAAAAAAACAAAAAACTAAAAAACTACTTAGTGGAATATGGCCTTAGGGTGCACTTTCTAATTATAGAGTTTTAATGGTTTATGCACTTTCATATAGTACCCTAGGGTTTAAGTTGAGACATTTGCATAGGGTACTCTAAGATTTAAGGGGGTGTTCCACTAAGCTGGTTTTTTGAAAAAACTATGCTTTTCATGGTTTTTTATGTGATGTATTGTAAGAAAATGATTTGTCTCAATTTTTTGTTAGTAAAACAACTCCTTAGGCACTTTCATATGATTTGGGAAATTTGAGGAGAGAGAGATTGTGCCCATGTATGGGATGGGTAGAGAAAGAGGGGACGGACCTGTGCGCACCGCACATACAGTGGGGTTTTCTTTTTGTACTGGCCAACAATTAGCCCTATTATTTATATGTTTGTAAATGATCAATAACTCACAAATATTAGTATTTTATTTAAGCAATATAAATTTGATAGTCGTCAGTTCAACTATAATTATTTCTTAAAATACTTAAAAGATGATCACAAGCATTGTGTTTGGTTGAGAGTTTTGAGAAAAAAAATTTGAGAAATATTTTTGAAACAGTGTTTGGATGAGTTTTTGGAAAAAGTAATAATTAGAGAGATGTGTCATAATAAGAGAGAGATAGAGATAGAAATAAGAATAATGAATGAAAATAGGGGTATGAGTAGATAGAGAAATGTGATTAATGATTGGAGAGATGAGAGATGAGAAAATAATCTTTTTGGAATTTTTTTTTAGAAATGTGAAATGAACAAAGTGAAGGTTTCTGAATTTTCAATATTTCCAGATTTTGGAATACCTTTGGGGTTTCTATTATCAAAACTTGCAGGGTTACAAACGTTACTCCCTCCGTCCCATAAAGTTTGATCACTACGAAATTAAGTGCAATTTTCAAACTAAAAAATAATGTATTTGCCAAAATAATTTTTGATTTTTTTTTGCATTGTATAAAAGTTCTTGATGAGATCTATCAAACAAAATCTATATTAACTAAAAAATTATTTTCGTAAGCATGTTATTTTTTAGCTTGAAAATTGCACGTAATTTCGTAGTGATCAAACTTTATGGAATGGATGGAGTATCTTATATGTATACATATATATCGAGGAGGGTTCAAGGTGAGGTACTACTGCCCGTAACTCTACCCTAATGTGGTTAGATTTTCATTTTTTTCCCACTTACCATATCCATTACCCAAAAATTTGAAGAAAAAAAAAAAACATTGTCGTTAGTGGCAGGGGGAGGTGGGTTAAGGGTAGGGAGGATACGATTGTCATCCCTAGACTCATTTATTTCCCTTCCCACTGCTCCTTGTCTCTCTTCTCCTCACTCTCAACTCCCTCTCTAAACTTAACACAACGATCAGGAGCCAACTTGGGAGTCTATCCTTTGAGCTACTGTACTATTAGGCCACGATTGGATGGAATATTATTTTCAGGGGGATAAGTTTTGGAGGGGGAATAAGATAAGAGGGGGTATTATTTTTGGATGGGGTCCCAGATTGATGTGATGTTTATAGAGGGGGATTAAAAAGTAGATAGTTTGGATGAAGGATTAAAGAGGGGGATAATTTTTTGCTTGGTTTTGATAACTTAAAAATAAGAGGGGGTGGATGATGAGAAAAGCTGTCAAATGACTTATTTGCCCTTGTGTGTATCAAAGCTTATTAATGAAATTAGAATTATATAATTACATGAAATTATTTGTTTTTTTTATTTCTGGATGATTTTAAGTGTAATTAAGTTATTTGACCGATTTTTTTTTTATGTATAAATGTTTTTTTAATTAAACATTTGAATGGTTGGTTGTCATAAAAAGAAAATTGAAGAAACTAATATTTTTTTGTTTCCATTTGTTGAGCTATCTTATTTTGTATTTTATTATGTTAACACAATGAATAATAAATGAACAAATTAAAACATTTATTAAATGGGTCGCATAATCCAAATTCTTAAATAACTACCATTCATTAAAATAAAAATAAGCATGTCCTACATGAAACACCCCCATTGCAATATCAGTTGAACCACATTGGCAATTGACAAAAAGTTATATGTACACCATGGTACTAGAAACTAACTAATTTCATCACCACAAATTGGATTATAGTTGCTATTGCTGCACCGAGCAAGAACCAAGTCAACTTCAGACACGTTGTTTGGTTACAAATTTTTCTTCCCTCCTCTTCAACAAGTGGTTCCATTGGGATAAACAATGGTGGATGATCTTCAAAATTTTGCTATTCCACATTTGGCATTGTCACACCAACATTGTCATAATATGCTCGGAGAACGGAGTTGGCCTCTTCCCATGACGCATGCTTTTCATATATAGCACCTGAAAACCCATTTACTTGTTGGCTACAACTTGCCCAACTTTCATATATTCCTAGCCTCCTCTCAACACATACAACATAGTATGATTTTCTTTCTGCCATCACTACTAATAACAAAGAAAGGATCAAGGAAATACAATACAAAAGGCACACATAGAATGGTAGGAAATAAAAAAAATATGCTTAACCATATAAAGCAGGCTCAGATATGGGTGTATTTCACAATTTTTGAAAGACATGGGATCGAAGCTGCAACATTAGTTGCCTATTGGCCATCTAATGTTGCCTTGCCTTTAAATCTTTGTCTTATTGTATCATAACCATCATCATAGCCCACTAATAGCACAAGCATATTGGTACCATCGCGATATTCACTAACACAGACCAACCAGAAATTCACTAACACAACAACAATCAGAATCACTAACAAGCTAATGCAGCATTGGCAAACAAAATATTGGGCTCAGATTGCCATACATCATTGCCCAACATTGCCAGATTGGCAATTACATTTGTAGTCACACTTTATAGGTAACAGAGATGCCACAGCAATCAGAACAGATGCAATGCCCAGATTTGTGAACAAGTTTTGACAATCCACACGGGCTCAGGTTTTTCGACTACCATCACAGCCCCAGACAGAACCAAACATAACCTGCACTTCAACACAGTCACACAGCTGCACAATAAAAAACGTGCACAATCACAGTCACACACTGGCACATAGTGACACTCATGCACACCTGCACTTCAACAAACCTGTAATGCACACTCACACACTGCCTAGCCACACTCTCACACACCTGCACTGCACCCTACCTGCACTACACACTCACATACTGGCACATAAGGACACACTCACACACCTGCACTTCAACAAACCTATAATGCACACTCACACACTGCCTAGCCATACTCTCACACACTCACAGACCGGCACCCTACCCGCATCGCACACTCACACACCGCACATGGGACACACTCACACACCTCAAGACTTCAACAAACTCAGACTGCACACACACACACCGCACACGTGAGGACACACTATACACACCTCCGCACTTCAACAAACCCGTGACTGCACACTCACACACCGCACACGCTGGACACACCTCACACACCGCCGCACTTCAACAAACCTCAGAATGCCCACTCCACACACCGCCTAGCCACACTGCCACACACCCGCACTACACCCCACCAGACCGCACACTCACACACCGGCACAAAGTGACACTCATGCACACTCGCACTTCAACAAAACCCTCAGAATGCACACTCACACACCGCCTAGCCACACTTCTCTCACACACCCCAGACCGCACTCCTACCCAGACTGCACTCACACACCGCATGAGTGGCACTCATGCACACCTGCACTTCAACAAACCTGTAATGCACACTCACACACTGCCTAGCCACACTCTCACACACCTGCACTGCACCCTACCTGCACTGCACACTCACACACTGGCACATAGGGACACACTCACACACCTGCACTTCAACAAACCTGCACACTCACACATTGGCACATAGTGACACTCTCACACACACACGACTTCAACAATAATCAGACTTTGCACACCTATTAATCGTCGATCCACACTCTCACACACTTGCACCAAACCCACTCAATGACACAATGTCAAATATTTTGTGGTACAATGTTCTCCAATAATTGACCTTGGAGTCGATGTGGGGGGACGCCTTAATGTGGCTATCCGGAAATATCTTTTCCAACTCCTTCTCAAGGAGGGTGAAGAAACTGGGTCTGAAGCCATTCTCGGCAGTCCATTTGTCCGAAATTTCATTAACCATCACTTTAATGAGAGCATCCTCCTCCGATTTTCTCCATACCCTACGAGTCCTAGTTGTCTTTGTAGTAGACACATTGGGTTGCGTGGTGCCTTGTTGGGTATCCATAGCTACAAATGCATTTTAAGTTGGGCACCAATAGTAATCGTACAATCTTAAAAATTAAGCAAGGAATCTTAAGCATTAGAAATACAATCTTTTACATTAAAATTAATTCCAGAATTACAACACCATTGAAATAACAATGTTAAGAGTACAAGTTTTCCAAACACTTAATACAAATACTAAAGCACAAGTTCTTAATACAAATACTTAGCAATAATTTCGTCAATCAAGGGGGGTACACCTCTTGTCCTCCACCATTTGTTAGCCATTGGTTATACATTGTAGTAGCCAATGCATCCCTCTCGGCGGTCCATTCATTGGAAGTGTCTATGGCAGTAATGCGATCATCATCTATGTCGACATCATGGAGGTGATCTTGTTCCCATCGCGTGTACTCCAACTCAACCGGGTCATTAGGCATCTCTCTTTTAATGAGGTTATGGAGAAGGCAACATGCTGTCACAATTCGACATTGAGTTTGGATCGGGTAATACGAGGGAGACCTCAATATTGCAAATCGCATTTTCAAAACACCAAAGCTTCTCTCAATGACATTCCTAGTAGTAAAGTGCTTCATGTTGAAGTGCTCCTCTTTGCTAGCCGGCATGTGACCTTGCCTCCAAATGTTAAGGTGATATCGTTGGCCTCGGTACGGTGCTAGGAAACCCTCCCCATTTGTGTAACCGGCATCAACAAGGTAGTAATGTCCTGTACCCAATGGAAGTTACCACATTCAAACAGTTTATGGGAGGGTTTCATTAATGTAGTGGATTGAAGTGAACAAAAATCAACTTCATAATTGCAACGTACCACGAGGGACTTTCAAACCAGTGGGTCTTGCGATAGCATCTCTGAGGATTCTAGAGTCAGTGGCCGACCCTTCCCAACCAGACAAGACAAACACAAATTGTAGGTCTCGAGTGCATACACCTAAAACATTGGTGGCAATTTCACCCTTCCTCGACCTATACCGTGGCCTGTCAGCTGTCGGCGGGTAAACTGGCACAAAAGTCCCATCCAAAGCCCCAAGATAATTCTACGACAATTGAAAGAGTACATTATTTGAAGTCAGTGGTTAAAGGGTGGAATTTAAGGAAGCATAATGGAATAACTAGGAACATAGTAAATGTTGGACTAATTGTACCTGAAACCAACTCCATCGATTGTCATGGTAGTTTGGAGGTACTGGATCAGGAGTAACTAGGAGCATTCTATGGAGTCGCAACACAGCTTGGAGTACGACATTGAAATGCCTGCTTATCGTTTCAGTCGATCTCCAAAACTGATGTTTGGTACGCCTTTGCTTTGTATGGTGCGCGAGGATCCACAAGAATATTGCTACCCTCTCCTCAACAGTTACGAACCGCGAGTCTCCTAACCCTACACTTCGAACTAGACAACACAATCTAAAAAAGGTACGCTTGTTTACCCTCAACTGCTCGTGGCATTCAACCTCATTGCCATTTACGAGCCTATTGACAGCGTTAATTTGGGTCTGGTAGAAGTATGGATTTTGGACACACTTGGGACGGGGATAGTGTGTCGTTGATAGGATGAATAAGTAGAGGCGAAACATCCCAATTGCAGCATGAATGAAGGTGGTTAATGCTGCAACTGCCTCTTTCTCTTCTCTTCTCTTCTCCTTAACTGTTTTCTGTTTACTCTTGCCATCCTTAATAAGACCTAAAAATGGCTACATGATTATAACATCAAGCGAACAAACAACCTACTTTAGTTTCAGGTTTTATTCATTTCAATAATGAGGTTTTTTTTAATCTTTTCTTCATGTAATACGTACATAGTCCACACTTGCACCTTAATTTTTTGTTTGTGTTTTTACCCACAAATAAATCCACAAGCAACTTTTGTAAACTGTTTTTACAATTAAAACTAACCATAAATTAATAACTAATGAAACTTTGATGTTCACAATAGATCGCAGAACCCATTACACAAAAAATAATCCACAAACACTTAACAATGGCAATACAAAAAACCTAGATCGAAATCAAGTACACAAAGCCATTACATAGTAAATTACATACACCATAACAACCAGTACCAAAACCCTTTTTACAAACCACAATAAAATGAAGAAGTTCATAACAGATCAAACAAACTACTTCAGAACCCTAAAAATCGAAATGAAGAAGTTCATAACAGATCAAAGAAAACAACTTTAGAACCCTAAAAATCGAAATGAAGAAGTTCATAACAGATCGAATAAACGAATACCCATACCTGGTAGTCACAATAGATCGCAAAAAAGTCAACACAAAACCCTTTCTCTGTTCGAACGCAACAATTTCGACCCAAAATCGCACAAATCGCAGAGCTAACCCTCGTCTGTTCAAGCTCAAACAACAGCTACACAGATGGGGGTTGAGGGTTGGTAAAGGCGTATAACAAGGGATAGTATCGTCAAAATCACCACCCTCTTCACCCGGATAATTTTTGGGTACCCCAGACCTTGTGTGAAAGTTATCAGGGAGAGGAGCTCGATCGCGTGAAAGGGAAAGAGGGGGTGAAAACGAAGAAGGGAAGGAAACGTAGTAGCCAAACCTTGCCAAACCAATGAGCCCCACTCTTTTAACCCCATATACATTTTGGACCCCTCTTTTAACCCCAGCCAAGCAAGGCGTTAGAGTACATAAATGAAAAAATATTTATCTACCTTATCCATGTCACTTAAGAGTATGACTAAGTATTATTTTAAGAGTCCACTAGAGATGTACTAAATATAAATTTAGTAACGAACTTTTCAAAATTCCAAGGAGGAATTTTTAGTTTTCAAGTTAGTTTGTCGAGTTAAATGATTTTTTTTTAAAAAATTACTACACAATTGAACAAATATTTATACTACTATTACAAGAAGAAACAACAAACAAATAGTGATAATCTCACAAATAATTGTCACAAACACAGTCATCCGAAATGGGAGAACAATGTTAGAGATATCTAAATTTACATCAATTTATATAATTTTTTCATTACTGACGAGACCCACAACACTGTGTCCCACCATCACGTGTGGTAAAGTATAATAATGGATGTAGACTTGGACATATGTTAACATAACAAATACTCTTTCGTTTTTATTTTATAGTCTCTTTTAGGGATTCCAACTTAATAAGGAGACGTAATTATTGTACTTTACAAAACATTTTTTTATTTTACCCTTTCAATCATTACACTTTCTTAGTACTTTTTTTTTTCAAAATATAAGGGTATAAGAGGAAATTTCTTAACAATTACCTATTTAGTTTTGAAGTGAGACAATATTTTTGGA
Source organism: Vaccinium macrocarpon (assembly GCA_022606695.1). Taxonomy (NCBI): domain Eukaryota; kingdom Viridiplantae; phylum Streptophyta; class Magnoliopsida; order Ericales; family Ericaceae; genus Vaccinium; species Vaccinium macrocarpon. The sequence goes on along the minus strand of CM040176.1, from coordinate 1,449,882 downwards.
ACGACAAAAAGTTTCAGGACTATAAAATTGGGACGGAAGAAGTAAATGGAAAAGATGCTTTGTTTGGTTGAGAGATTTGAAAAGAATATTTTGAAAAATATTTTTGGGATAGTGCTTGGATAAGCTTTTGAAAAAAGTAATAATTAGATAGAGGTGTACACTGTGTTCACTTCACATTTCTAAAAGATTCTTCAAAAAGATTCTTTCCACACCTCTCATCTATCTAATCATTAATCACATTTTTCTCTCCACTCATACCCCTCTCTCCAATCATTATTCTAATTTCATTCTCTATCTCTCTCCAATTATTACATATCTCTCTAATTATTATTTTTTCAAAAAACCCATCAAAACACTGTCTCAAAATCATTTCTCAAAATATTATTCTCAAAACTCTCAACCAAATAGAGCAGTAAGAATTGGAGAGAGATAAAGATAAAAATTAAAATAATAATTGGAGAGAGGGATACAAGTAGATATAGAAACGTGATTAATTATTAGAAAATTGAGACATGAATAAAGATTTTTTTTTGAAGTTTTTTTAAAAAATGTGAAGTGAACATAGTGGTATGGTGGTATTCGGAAAACCTATGGGTACAAACCCATAGACCTAGAAAATGCACAGAGGTGTTCATAGACCCACAATAGATGATCTGAACCATTCATTCATCTTAAAATAATTTTTCAAGGGGTCCCACGAGAAATCACCCAATCCGACGTTCATAAGTGGTTGATCTAATATGAACGAACGGTTCAGATCATCCGCGTGGAACCCACAAGTGGATCTCTGAACACCATTGTGTATTTTCTATACATGTACATTCTGTCCACGTAGCATCCTATGTGGTATTGGATTGTCGACATACCAAGCTCTAAGAGGGTGTTTGAGAGCCATTTTTCACTTTTTATTTTCACATTTTTTGAGTTTTGGATGTTTGGGAGACTTGGGCTAAATGAGTTTTTCATTTTAGACTTTAGAGATGAGAAGTGAAAAAGAGGTGGTGAGAAGCCTTTCCACTTCACAATTTTCATTTTTCTCATTTTCATTAACAAAAAAACTCACAAACTATATTTTTGACATGTCTCTCAAACATTACTCCTGTTGCAAAATGCATTCTGCATATTTTTCTAAAATGGTTATTCCAAATTTAAAATACATTCTGAATATAATCTAAAAAGTCAAAAAACAAAAAAAATTAAAACGAAAAACAAAAAAATGAGACTATCAAACACTCTTGCATGCAAGAGGTACAATGGCAAATAGCAGTATTCTGAATTGACGGCTGGGATGATTTTATTGGGCCGGGCCGATCGACTGATAAAACTCGGGGAAGCAAGGAGTATTTTTCGATGGGAAGCACTGGCGTCCACAACCGTCAATTTCTCGGGGCCAAGGTGACGGCTCTATTTTTGGGTAGCAACTCCACGCGCCTTTCTGTTGCGTGATTGAGATAAACCTGGTCCACATAGTATTAATTTATTTTTTCGATTTTCCTACAGTACCATAACCTTGAGGATAGGTCAAGCCCTTTCAAATCGACTTTCTGACAACCTGTTTTGAAATGAATCTAACAGCACCTCTTTAAGGCCATATGCAGCGGTGTAGCTAACATCACAAATTAGTCCGATGCTAATATAGTTAGCTAATTTTTCTGTTTTTTTTGCTCCTAGAAGTGTAGTTAATGTGTGTCAATAATTAGAAATTGTCACTGTAGAAGTGAACTGTCACTCCCACAGTAGCAAAGTGGGGTACACGGTGAAAAGGAGGAATTTTTTTTTGGAGAAACAGAGGAGAGAGAAAGGAATGGGTCTGACACTGGGGGAGGGACGGAGGGTGGGAAAAAGTAAGAGAGAGGAAGGGTAGGAGGAAAGGAACCAAAGCTTTATTTATATATATACATTCTACTACATATTATTTGTGTACTTTTTTCACATTTTAACAATACTCTAACAATATTATTATAACACTTTTTAATTTTACAAGACATTTTGTCATAAGAACACATAAATGAGATTCATTTTTTACATTTTTGTGTTATATAACAATACAAATTTACCTCCACCACTAGGATGGCCTAAGTCAAGGGGTGTTCCACTGATAAATTTTTTATTTTGGAGAATAAGATAGATTATTTTTATACAATATATCACATAAAAAATTGTTAAAAACTAATTTCTTTTGAAAAACTATCCTAATGGAACACCCTATAAATAACCATATTGGACTCATTCATTCGTTAGGATAGCATGCACTGCCAATGTGGCATACGGTTCCAATTTTTTAGTGTTTGGGGTTCCTAACATTACTACTCCTATATTCTATATATTGAGATGATTTCATGTTTAAACTGCGACATTTTTTTAAAACATTTTTCTATGAGAACATGTAAAAAATTAGCTAAATTTGGTATCGGTAAAGACTTTTTAGAATTCTTAAAGTTCCATATTCTGAAAAAAAAACCTAACTGGCCTTGTTTGGTGGCCGTGTTCGATTTGAATTTCAAAATCGGTTTTCTCAATTATTACCCCTATTTTCAAACATCATTCTTATTTTTTCTCTCTATCTCTCGCTAATTATTAACCTCAATTTTTAATTATTATCTTTATTTCTCCCTCCAATAATTACAAAAAAACAAAACCCAAAATCCAAACCAAATACAACCTTAGATTTTTTAAACTGGGTTTGAGAACCCAGCTCTTGTTTGGTTTCCCCAACCTGTCCTTTGCCTTTTTGTATATATAAATTACCGTAAAAGTTTATGTTAAGGGGGAGTTTTTTAATGGATTTTATGAGATAAAATGAGAAATTTGATTTTAGTTGGTGTTTTACGAAGGGGTGATAAAATCGCCTTATTTTCCCAATAGATAAAATCTAGTGTGATAATACTTGTGGATAATATAGTGTGATAAAATTTAGTGTGATAAATTCACCTTGCTTTAATCTATTCATAAAAGATGATGATAAAATTTAAGATGATAAAATCAAGTAATCCATTGGAAAACTCCTCCTAAATCTCAGTACAAGTTTGAGAACTCGACCCTTATTTGGTATCAAGATTTCAGCGAGGTAGTGGAAGATTATCGGAAAAGTATTGCCTGAAAATGAAACGACCAGCAGTAGATGAAAGCCCTCGCCCCAATGAGTCCGAATGTGTAAGTAGATAAACTTGGAGATGCTTCGATGGCCTTGGATCGAAATTTGAGCAGTAAAACACACAAGTGAAAGGTGGGCTTATTTTGTGTCTTCCAATGATGATTTAAACCGCGAGATTTTTTTTAAAACAATTTTCTATGAGAACATGCAAAGGTTAGCTAAATCTGTAGGTAAAGACTTTTTTCGGAATTCATAGAGTGCCATATTAATTTTGGAAATTGATATCGAATTGAAGTAATTTTTTTTTTTAGGAACTCATAAAAAATACATCCTAAGAATAATGAGCGATTTAAATCATATTTGCAAGATCCGAAAATAACCCCCCCCCAAAAAAATTATTAATCTAAAATTAAGTGGTTTGCTTTACTAATTATGAAAAAAGGTTATTTTGGGTCACTCAAAGATGATTCAAACCGTGAGTTATTCTAAAAAATGTTAAATAAAAACAATGTCATCTATTTTAATATAAGGGGCCAATAATAGCAAAGGCATTATGATTAAACAATCACTCACATTTCTGCCAAACACTTTCATAAATATTGATTGAGTTTCTCATATTCTTGACTTTACAATCTACAATCCAAAAAGTAATACAGTAAATCCATAGGCACCGCTCGTGGAGTGGAATGCAGTTAGTGCGTCCATTATACTCTCATGCACATGGGCGGAGTTCGATTCCTGTAAGCACTCATTCCCCTCTCCAAGTCCCCTAGGATAGATTAGATTAAAATTAACAAATGACAAAAAAAAAATCCAGAGGTACTGACCACTCATGCACAATTGGGGTATATCTTAAAACAAAATTTTCGAGTGGTTCCGCGAGAAATCAACTTAATCCAAAGCGTGTAATTGGTTTATTTGAAAACCCCCATTTCAACGACTTACACCCTTTGGATTGAGTTGATTTTTCGCAGAGCTTCTCAACAAAATATTTTAAAATGAATGGCTCAAATTATTTGTATGGAACCCACATGCGGTCGTTACTCCCTATGCGCGTGAATCATCGGTACCTACCTACAAACACCCACAAAGTGCAAAACTGGATTTTTGAGCCCTTAATTAATACATTGAATAACTATACACCATTTATTTCGAGTTTTGTTTTGGAAATGATTTAGGCTACGTTTTTCATTTGATAAAATCAACGTTTGATAAAATTTAGTAGTTGATTTTATCAAATGAAGTGAAGGGGTGCTAAAATTAAGTGAGCCCAGTGCAAAAAGCAAATGTGATTTTAGCACTGAACCCACTTAATTTTAATACCTCTTCACTTTATTTGATAAAATCATTCACTTAATTTTATCAAATAAAAAACTTAGCATTGTTGCGTGCAAAAGCATTCACAGTCACTAAAAATTCAGAACACGAAAGCAAAAAGCAGAGAGATTCCCTGCCATTGCAATTGTGGACCACCAACCTCTTGCACTAACCACTTGCATGCTGTGTGCCAAAACAACTGGTGGTCGAAATTGCCATTCACGCGCTATTCCAACTCGCGTGGTGCTTCATACTTACCCGTCAATGGCTCTCAAAGGGTGAGAGAAGGACAAATTTTCAACGCGGGTAACACTTGGAGTCACCTACAGCGCATCGGAACCGTCCATCCGTATTTTGGATGGTCCGGATGTGCCGGTGGCATTTTTGTATATTTGGAGGTGTTTTTAACCTAACAAACATGAGTCGTCCAAAACACGAATGGATGGTCCAGATTTTTAGTATGGTACCATGTCAGTTGTACCCTATATGCATAGAAAAGAAATTTCGTGTTTGTAGGGTACAGCTGATGTGGTACATTACCGTGAACCCAGGTTGTCTATCTGTATTTTTGACGGTCTAGACCTACTGGGTTAAAAACACTCTCAAAATTTATAAAAATGCCACCGACGTATCCGAGCAATCCAAAATACGGATGGATGGCTTTGATGCTTAATAGGTATTACCATATGGTACCCTAGCGACGTTAATAAATGTGGCACTGAAAAATTTCTGGTGGCAGAGAGAGTATAAAAACTTCAGCGTGTGTAAATATGATCACGTGCTGTCCGACCACGCATCTCATGTCAGAGCGCCGTAACTCTTACGACCTCCTCCTTTTTCACTGCTTCCGTCTTCCTATTGACTGCCGGCCTAAATACCTCCACCGGTCACCATTTCGTACCTGAAACGTGCACCCCATTCTCTCTCTCTCTCTCTCTCTCTCCACCTTTTTCCGCCCTTTCTCTCTCTTACTCTGCATTTCTTGTTTCGATTCGGATTTCTTCGGTTATGTTCTGTTTGCGCCCACTCTCTCGGTCATTTTTCAACAATAAAATTATTCGATAATCCATCTCCTCTCTCTTTATTCAACATTCCCATCTCTCTCTCTCTCTCTCTCTCTCTCTCATCTGCACTCAGCAGTCTACATTCATCTGTCCCTCTCTTGATTTCATCCCGTTTGCATTCCTCTCAATTCACCCACCCAAATGAAGGTTCGATTCTTCGATTCCCACTTCGGTTCTGATTCTTTTACTCATCCGTTTCAATTGCTTTCATCAAATCTTTTGTTCTACTTAATTAGATTTCAAGTATCAAGATGCGATTCTTTTAGAATCTTACTTTTTGTTAGATTTTGTAGGAGTACTTTTACTCGTTTTTTTTTACTGCTTTTTGTGTTTCCCTATACGAGATCTTGAACTTCGTTTGCTACAATTTATGTTCTCGAACTGTGTTTGATTCAATTACTATGATTTATGTGAACCAGTTGATTTTGAATCAGATGATTGCTGTGCTTATATGAGTGTCTTTCCCGTCTAGTACCAATTATGTTTAAGAGTGCCCTCAAAGAAAGATTTTGAAAAAAACTTTTTATTTGATTGATTCTGACGTAGATCTATGTTCTTATATTTTTATTGCAGAAGTTTATTTTGAAATTGGATTTACATGATGACAAGGACAAGAGGAAGGCACTCAAGACAGTCTCAGCCCTTTCAGGTAACTATTTAATGTTGAAATTTCCGCTATTGGATTTATATAATGCTGCCTAGTAGAAACATTAGAATATAGTATGAAAGGTAAGGGATTAGATTTATTATTATTAGTCTGTTTATTTGATTTGATAATTTGTAAAAGAAAAAAAGATCCACGAAACTATCTGTAATTGTTCTTGTGGATTCTTGGGATAATGGTAGAAATGAAAGGAGGACAAAAAAAATGCTTTTAGTGGATTTTCTTGGAGGGTCATTCTATTGTCTGGCCACTCGGCTAACAATGAGGCATATTTTTACTGGTCAAAGAATAATTGGAGAATTACATTGCGAGTACTCTTACGGGTCAATAACGACAATCCGGTGGGTTGATTTTAGAATTTTCCTATCTTGAAATTTTAATCAATCTTGAAATTCTTAAGGGAAACAAATTGAAGAAGAAAAGAAATTTCTTATTTCTGGAGAACTACTTGGTTAAAGTCAACCTAAAATAGATAAGCTATTCCTTAACGCGGAAATGCTTCTTTCTTTGCTTGGAAAATGAACTAAACTTTGTCATATAAGTGGTGGCAAAGGAAAACATGGACATAAAGCAACGAAATTCCAAAAGGGATGGGATTAAAGTATTGGCAGACGTTAAAGGGAGGGACTGAGTTAGGGGTCTTTACTTTATACAGAAAAAGGGTAAAAGATTCAGTCGGATTCAAATCTATCAGCTAACTGGAAATTATTGTGATTGCATAGGAATTGATTCTATCGCTATGGATATGAAGGATAAGAAATTGACAGTGATTGGAACGGTGGATCCCGTGAGCGTAGTGAGCAGATTGCGAAAATATTGGCCAACCGACATAATCCTAGTAGGGCCGGCGAAAGAGCCTGAGAAGAAAGAGGAGCCAAAGAAGGAAGAACCCAAGAAAGCAGAGGAGCCTAAGAAGGAGGAACCTAAGAAGGAAGAGCCAAAGAAAGAAGGAGAGGAACCCAAGAAGGAGGAGCCGAAGAAGGAAGAGGAGAAGAAGAAAGAACCAGAACCGGTAGTGGCAGTTATGCCGGGAATAATGCCGTATAGGCCATATTATCCACCAATGAACACATACTACTATGCTCATCAGAGTGTGGAAGAGAATCCAAATGCTTGCGTCATCTCTTAAGCTGGTAAGCCAAAATTTTAGTACTATCATGGGCTTTTTGTAGTTGGTTTTGGATTGGTATCCAATTGATACAAATCCAATGCGATTTCTATGAACAGAGAAGCTCCGGTGTATATAGTTGGCTATGTTCTATAGGTATGTTCAAAATCAAGTGATCTTGTGTAGAGAGATCTAAATAAATTTTGGCAACGATTATGGATGATCAAATTGAGTTTTTGTTCTTGTCTATCTTGAATATGGGCCATGGTTTGTTGCAAAGATATTTTCCTTTGATAGAGGTAGCTGAACTACCTAAATTTTTGCTGTCAACTTGCTTTCTGTTATTTTTGGTTTTCTAGCAATCTCAAACAAGGACCGGTAACCATGCTAACTTCTGCGGAGTACCCTCTCTAATTATTGATAGGACGAGAATTTCTTTGCCATGGTTTTTGTAGTACATTTTCCAGACGATATGTAAAACTTGTGCGTCTAAGCGTTTCCGGAACTGGTTTTGGTAAATTTTTTCTTAAAGAAAACTTGATTTTCAGGATTTTACAACTGTGTTCAAACAAAAACTGAGATGCTCTAGTTACTGAGTTGGTATCCCGATCATCATCATCCATATTCAAGCTGTTGGTTACGATATTCATACTTACACAATTAGAGAAATGTGTAGAATGCATTTTGCAATGGGGGTAGAAGAACATCCTGAGAAGTAGAATGAGAAAAGCTTCTCCGGAGCTCATTTTGAGTTCTTGCTCCAATTGTCAAATTTGGAGAATGTGTATTCCCTGAATGGGTTCTGGGTTTTGTCGGCCAAATTAACAGCCAAAACGTAAAAAAGGAGAACGAGGAAATGGGAAAACGTGTCGGGCAAACATGCTCCTAGTGTTATTTACTTCAGCTTCTTGGTTTCCTGTTGCTTTCTCTTGTTGTGTCGTCACTGTTGTTTCTGTTCCTCAGATTGTGTTGGAAGAAGGGATTGAGTAAAAATGAACCTAGGTTATGGGTACATGTTAAAACATTCTGCTAGATCTTCATACAGTCTTCTACATCCTCTCTTCCGAAAATGCCATGCACTCTTTTTGCTATAGTATATTGATTGATTTCCCGATAGGAAGCTGGAGTGTTGAAACTTGTTAGATTTTCATGGTTTAACTATCATCAACTGTGCTTCGGGTTCGGGCATCTGATGCTTTTCGATGTTAAGATTTTCATGCGCGATTAGGAGTTCGAATTTCTGTAACGGTGAAGTGTATATCAGGAGTTCGATTCTACGACATTGAAGCGTTTAACTCTAGGCTCGGGTCAGGGTTGAAACTATCCCGATAGGTGCAAAAGACCTTCATACCCTCACATACTCAAGGCAGGGTAACATGCATGCAGGAAAAAGGTAGCTCCGTGCATCAGTGGTCGGTCGAATTGACATTAGAAAAGATATGGAATCTGGCTAAGGCTTTCGTCACTTAAATAATGGTCCTTTTTTCCCACTTGAACCCAAATAATGGTCCTTGGTGGGTCAAGTTTCGTGAACCAGGAGGAGAAAGAAACTCGAGATCCACAAACCCAAATTCGGTCAACTTATTATGGAATTGAATCCTATGTTGATTGGAGAGTCATGTGGTCAGTCCTTAAATAATGCCACATGATTTTAGGAATTAAGTACTATGATTTAAATATGTGGTTGGTTATTAGAAATTATGTAAAACATATTGTTAGTGTTTAAATAAAACAATTGATGGCATTTATTAATAAGACGTAAACCCACAAGCCGCTTGTGATAATTGTATTGCTATTTAACATTTCAACATGGGTGCGCCAATCCAAAAAATGTTGAAGTATATAATAAACATAGCAAATCTTTAATGAGATTAAATTGTTTCAGGGTGTGGCGGAAACCCTAGGATCCACTGCATATGTTTTTTTCAACAATCTAAACCGTTCATTTTGTAGAGCTTGCAGAATAATGTATTTATTCAATAAAATAGCTTGATCAGATATCAAAAGGTATTTCGAAAATTGAATTTTAGTTTGTAAAGTGGATGGTTGTGGTCATTTTAACTTTAAAATTGTTGACAGAATCTAGGCCACCCGTTATGAACCAAATTCGAATTTTTATATCCATACTAAAATGTCCATTGATAGAAAATCAAGTTGATTTTTTGAGTGAATACAATACAATATGGATGATTCAGATTATTGGAACAAACGCATAGTAGAGCCCATTGTAGAGGAGCGGGATCCCCAACTCGACAAAATATTCTCTCATCGCTAATATGAACAATGTTACAACTTACAATTGCCCTCTATGGGTGTGAAGACGTGTACTGCCCAATTTGAGCCATTTAAAATTAATGGTCTAGATTTGCTAACAGTAGTGGTGAAAAAAAAACTGACGGGACCCGAACCAACCGAAAAACCGAAAATTTGGTTCGGTGTTCGGTTGGTCTAGCTTGGACAAAAAAACCGAAAAAACCAAAATACATCTCGGTTCGGTTTTGGTTTCTCGGAATTTTTGTTAGATTGAACTGAACCGAACCGAAATACCCTAAAATCATCCCGATTTAGACCGAATTACCCCGAAACCACCACTATCTCGGTTTCCTGAAATTGACCCTGTAAAAAATAACAAATCACAGTTGTCCATCTCAATTTTAATGCTGGACCGAAAAAACCGAAGTACCATGAACTGATTGGTCCATTGTTTTTTTCGGTCGGAATCGGTTTCCAACAAAATCACCCCGAACCAATCGGTTCGATTTGGTATCGAGCACCCCGAAAGCTGAACTGAACCGACCAATTTTCACCCCTAGCTAAAAGTATCATTACTTATTGAAGAGATAGACCGATCGAATAGCACATTACAACTGTCTAGCACCGGGTCCTTAAAAAATGTTAGATAACTACTTCGATATGTCTATGTGCTATATTTATAAGGTTATCTATGCACATTGTAACATTTTTAATTATGTATATATCTTCTCTTTGTCCAAAAAAAACTGCTCCCTCCGTTCCGAAAAGGATGTCTAAAATCATTGTTTACACATCTCAAAAGATTATCTATACTTTTAACGTATAATGACTTACGCATGCAATATGGATTTCGATTGATAGATCTCACTTAATTCTATTAATCAATGTTTTTAAAATAAAAATATATTATAAATTAAAAGATGTTAATAAATTTTTGAGAGTGGTGAGTAATAATTTTAGACATTCTTTTTGAGACGGAAGGAATGCTAGTATACTTTTATCCTAAGAAGTGTATGAAGCATATTTGGGCCCGGGTTGTTGATTTTGAGGCGAGAGAACTGATTAAAAAAAAAAAATTGCCCATCAATGTCATAGAAGAATATTTCCCTGTTGATGACATGGAAAAGTAGTTTATCGAGTCATTTCTGATGGCTAAGATGGTTGCGAAATTTGTCTTTTTTATAAGAAAAATGTTAATGTGTGTCCAAAAGACATACTTTAATATTGAAAAAATATATTAAAATGTGTGAAAAGTGTATAGTGAAATGTAAAAATATATTGAAAAGTATAAAATGTGTATTTGAATGCGTGTTTTATTTGTTTGTTTGTATACTTATTATCTGTTCATTGAGCACATATTAACAACACTTTCTTTATAATTAATGAGAATAACTTGTTCACGGCTCAGCTGTGAAAACTAATTTTCCAGCTAGCCCATCATTTATGGCTCGTCCGATAAACAATTATAGCAAGCCAATCACCCCCTTTCCCTTCCGTAACTCTAGTTCTCGTGCCTACAAGGTTGCCCATCCGGCATCTATTTTTATAATCGAATGTCCAGATTAATTTATACACACTTCAACTATTTTTCCTATCCATCTTCACTAACCACTGAACCCCTTTTCTCTATTTTCCCCATCGTGCGTCCCCTCCCCCGACGCCTGTCATACCGGAGTGCCTGTCTCCTGCTACATCCAACCACCCATTTGTAGTTCTTGGTGGGATTGGTTTGGGATCGATTTTTTATTTTGTTAACATTTTTTTTTTTGGAGTCAACGAGGAAGGGAAGGCCACATCATTGTTTGCGAAGGACCCATTTTGGATATAAATAGCTAGTGACATGGCTGTAATTTTGTTTTATTTGGTTGTAAGTAAGGGTGCACATAAACTAGATTTGAGTATTTCCAAACTCAATCCATTTATAATTTGGCTTCATTTAATATGCCCAAGCCCCACCCAAATGAAATTTTAATTTTTCAAGTCTGTCCAACAAATCCATTTATTTTTTTAAAGCACAGTATCACAAATACTACAATTCACAGCTGTAATAATAAACTTTAAGTTCTGAGTTCTTATAGAGATATTAAAAATAAACTTATAAATTAAAATATAATTAAAGTACCCAAAAAGATGGAATCCGCCAACTCCATCAATCTCTTTATAGAGTGTTAAAATAAAATATTATTTAAATTGGGTCAGGCCAGACTGGGTTGGGCCTTAGAGAAATTTCCCAAACTCGGTCCATTTAGTAAACAGGTTTAAAATCTCAACTCAGCCTAGCCCATAAGGCCTAAATATTTTTTCCAAGCCCTAAAAAAATCGGATTGAATTGGGTGGGCTATCGGGCTGGTGTGCACCCCTAGCTGTGAGATGGTGGATTTGATGATAATTAGGTGGTGTTCGTGGATTTGGAGGGAGGATGGAGATGATGAGACAGTGTAATTAGTTTCAGATGGGGAGGGTCGTGGTGGTGGTTAGTGTTGGCCTTGTTAGGGCTACTTTGTGGTAGAGAAAGATATGCCGGCGTCGGCTACAGTTCGAATGGGCTACCGGAGTTGAGAGGTAGGTGGGGATGAGAGAATAATGGTTGTGCTTGGTTTGGGTTTTGAGTTTTGGTTTTTGTAATGATTAAAGAGAGAAATATGGGTAATAATTAAAAAATAGGTATTAATGATTGGATAAAGATAAAGAGAAAAATCAAAATAATATTTAAAAATAAAGGTAATAATTGAATAATAATTGAGAAAACCAGTTCTTAAGAACCAAACCAAACAAGGCAAATTTTAACACTCTTTAAGTACTATTTTGGAGACGTGACATTCACTGATTGACGATTGCAAATGTCGTATTTATGGTTCAACTGGGAAAAAGTTATTACATTTTATTTATATTAATCACATTCAAAAAAACCACTTATTGAAGCTTAACTAAAATCTAGAAAGTGATGTTTCGATTTGATATGTAATGAAAATATTGTAAATGCAGCAACTTGAAACTCTTTCTTAACACTCCATCCGTTTTTATTTGTTTGTCTCACATTCTCTCTTTTGTTTTTTTTCAAATAAAAAAATTAAGTACTTTCATGTATCATTTTTTAATTTTTTCGCACCGAATTAAAGTACACGATGAGTACTTTAATTTTAATTTTAATTTTAAAGTACACGATGAGTACTTTAATTTGGTGTAAAAAATTTTGAAAAATGATACACAAAAACAATTTATTTTTTCATTTGAAAAATGACACAACTTTTCGTAGAGGATCAACAAATTAATAGGAACGGAGGGAGTAAATTTTAGTGTGAGCTAGGCATGCATTAATCGTGTCTTGTAGTGTCGCGCGTCGTGACTTTAACGGTGTGTTTGGAACTTGAGGAAAGTGAGAGAAAAGAAAGGAAAATTAAAAATTTTCCCTCATCTTGTTTGGTTTGGAGGGAAAGAAGAGAGAAAATAAAAAAGTTTAGTATTGTGAATAGTGAAATTTTCCTCCCACTTTCCTCTCACTCTCCTCTCATTTTATTTTCTCTCATTTTCTCTTCCCTTCCACATGTTCCAAACAGACCCTAAATTTTTTGTCTTATGGTGTCATACATACCGCAAATCTTCTTAGCCAAAGTTAAAAGCTAACCTTACTAACAACGCATCATTAAAGTAGTACCCATACTAGAACACATCTTTAAATTATACGATACTAGTACAAGCTAAATATTTATTCTTAAAATTATTTCACTTGATTTTTTTTTCTATGGAGTAATAGATTAGACTACGTGGTGGTTTGGCTAAAAACAAAAAACTAGTTTTTTTGGTTGTCTTTATTCAAAAAAAAATTGCATTTGTTAGTTTTCGGTCAATTTTTTTTGGTTTCTTGGTTTGTCTCAACGAAAGGAATCTAAAAAGTATAAAATTATTAGTCAAACTTAAAATTTTGTGAATAAAGACGAAAAATAAACCAAAAAACCGGTTTTTGGCTATAATTTTTCATCTTTATTCACAAAACTTTAAGTTTGGTTAGTAATTATATATTTTTTAGATTCCTCTCGTTGAGACAAACCAAGAAATCACAAAAAATTGACCAAAAACTAACAAATGAATTTTTTTTTTGAATAAGGACAAAACCCACAAAACTAGTTTTTTTTTGTATTTAGCCAAAGGAGTTTGTTTACCAAAAAACTATCATTTGGTAAACAAAATGATAGTTTCAACTTTAATGACTTGCACAATAGTTTAGAATGGCCCTGATACATCATTTTGAAGTACATTTTACATAGATTAATGGGTCAAGAAAAAATACCATCCGAAATATTTAGGCAATAATATACATTTCCGAGTCGTTTCAAGAATTCGATGGGGATACTAGATTTCATAAACTCATACGTAGCGTCACCACTGATCTTTTAACAAGTGAATTGTGATTTGGTGCGATGACAAGTGTTTTTCACCCAAATAGTAATGGTGAGAATCAATCTTTTAGAACGATAATGATCCATGAAGATGAGTCACTTTTGCATATAATATTGAGAGAGAGAGAGAGAGAGAGAGAGAGAGATAACATTGGAACTCCATTAAAAGGGTAAGATAAGACCATATGAAAGTTAGATATTGGTCTGTTTTCAATGTGTGTCAGCCACTTTATGTGGAATAAAACTCGAGTACTATCGAAGACATCTACCAACCATAGGCTAGTAGAGTAACAAATTAAGGAAGTCATGTCCGGTTAGCTTTTACATTTTAAAATTCCTAGGGTTAGTCGGGTGGTTAAGATTGGCGTTTAGGAGTTTTTTTTTTCTTTTTTCTTAGGGTTTGACGTTCGAAACTTTGAAGAAATTATTTAGACCTGTCCTTACAGAAGCTCCGACTTTAATTAGGTTTTTTTGCAGATGAACGGTGAGATTGAACTACTAAAATTAGTCGAGGCATCTGAATTATCAAGAAACTTTTGCATCGGAGTCCATCACCATCATGTCATAATTGCTCCACAGAAATGCCGTGTTAATGATAGATTATACTACTAGTACTTGTTTCTATAGTAAAATTTCACAATCTTCTCCTGTTTAGTCTCAGCCACCAGATTTTCCATAAACGACGGCTTTCCTTCAATTTGAATTCTATTGGTTTCTTTGGATTCAAGGTAGTATTTTGGTGGTTGATTTATGTGGGGAATGTCTGAATGAAAGTGAAGGGATTTGGTAGGGCACTCTTCCCCATGCGAATCAAGCAAATTTTGAAACGTAATTGGCTGATTGCAACCAAGGAGGCAATGACCAATACAACTCAGGGAGTTATGGGAGAACGATTTATCTTTGTGTTTAAAAATAATAATTTTTTATTAGTGGAACACCACCTAATTCCATGAACTACATCCATGAAGAAATAATAGTAGACAAATTTGTCCGACCAGTTGAACTTTAAGTGTTAGCTCTTTCTTACGCAGATAAAAAGTCTAACCCGTGTGGTAATTTTGTGAATTCTAAAATCAGTCCAATGAGTTAATTATAAGTCTTAAAAAGTGTATTAAAATGTATAAAAAGTGTATAGGAATGTATAAAAGTATATGAAAATCAGTCCAAGGTGATGTTTTCTGTTTGAAAGAGAACTAATAATTTTATTGAAATCCGAACTTTTAAGAAAAATATTACTCCATTTTTGTTTACTTCATTTACCCCGACAAATCTATCAATTATTTGTGATACAAGAACAACCTTAATGACATCACCAATCTAAAAATGGGTATTTACCAAAAAAAAAAATTTCTAAAAATGGGTTATTTTACTACTAACATAATTGACTCTTCGTGCATGATTAAGAGATTTATCACTTAAATAAGGTTATATTCCATATGGACTTGAGGATTTGATTGTGAAGATATTTAACTCAAGCCTTGACGTTAAAAAAGAGAATATTTTTATTTTTCACACGGTCAAAGAATTATAATAACTGAATTAAACCAATAAATAATCCTGTAATTGAAAATCAATGAGAAAAATTCTACCGTCAACCCACAAGGCGGATGATAAGACTACTTTTTGACAAGTGAGAGTGTATTATTACCAGTCAAATAATACTATTATCGTCCCAATAGAAGGACTGAATCAATTGACCAACAGAAAAAATTACATGTGAAGGGAGAAATAATACTTACATTCTTACCTTAACAAGATTACCCCAATTGATTTATCATTTCAATTTTCAACTAAGAAAAATGGGACTTTTCTTGTAATATTAAGAATGAATTAACAAATTTCCAAAGGAAATCCTCTAAAACAAAAAGGGATCTGAGGTGGGTGCTATGCAGTAGGTGTTGTGCGATAAAACTACGTTGCTTTGCTTAATTTTTGTGCACACCTCTGAAGATTTCAAGGGTCTTGTTTGGAGGAAGAAAAAATCAGTACCAAGTGCCTAAACCCGAAGTGTCTAAATCCAAATGTCTAAACCCATATACCATTACCCCCAATAGCCTAAATATCCTAAAATTGAACCCCAAAATTAACTCTCATAAAATGAGCAAAACGACACACAATACGGCGCACAACACCTACTGTACAACACGTACCCCGGATTAAAAAAAAACCAGACTAGCTACCAAAGTTATTCTCATGGGCTTCAGGTTTTGCACGAAACTTCGACAATTAACTTGGACCCCATATAAGCCCAAATTTCAAACCCAGCCCTCCTATAGTGGGCCTAGGCATGTTGAAGCCTAGAAGGAACTATGAAAAGCATAATTTCCCTATAT
The DNA here is from genome assembly GCA_022606695.1 of Vaccinium macrocarpon. Lineage (NCBI taxonomy): Eukaryota > Viridiplantae > Streptophyta > Magnoliopsida > Ericales > Ericaceae > Vaccinium > Vaccinium macrocarpon. The sequence goes on along the minus strand of CM040176.1, from coordinate 1,433,652 downwards.
CTATGATTTAACATTTTTAGACGACTCGGATCGCGCATTACATTATAGTGCACTCCCTGCACAATAGGTGTACAATCAAATTTATTTTTTTCATGTAATATCTGCGCATTGTGAATTAGAAAATGACATTTTAAATTTTCAGAACAAGTTTCTTGACATCCCTGAGTGACATGTTCAAATGTAAACCGAGGGAAGAACATCAAGGAATTCGAGATGAGGTTGAAACACTGGTTTTATCATTCCAATATTTAGATTACATTGAACATTTTCTTTCCTATAAACAAAATTAATTAGGGATCCCACACAATAATTAGCTGATTTATAATCGGCGAATGAAGTACAACTATATTATAGGCGAGTGAGATATCATTCGGGAGCGATGACGTATCGACAAATGAGATACAAATGCTAGTAATTGTAATCAAGTCCTGGCTAGAACCATGGGCGAGTGAGGTATCGGCGAATGAGGAGACAACGACAACACACTTTCATCACAAATCCTCGCCTTAAAACTCAGCCGTAGATTTTTTCCCCACCGCTTCTTCTTTTGCGGCGATGGCTCCACCTCTCCTCCACCCTTCTTTTGATCCACAAAATCCCGGATCCTCTCCAGCGCCACTAAAACAGTCGGGTCATCCATATTCGCGAAGCAAACCCGGAACCACCCGGGCTCCGAACAATGGAAAGAGGATCCGGGAGATACGTTGAGCTTCACGTCAGCGATTATCACGCGCCACAACGCCGTTTCGGCTTCGGTTGTGGGTTCGTTGAGCAGTGGGCGTAAATCCATCCAAAAGAAAAGACCGGCGTTACTGTTTAAACAACTGATTCCTACTTGTTGGAGACCTTCCGTGAAGAGTTTGTGCCTCTTTGCTAGTCTCCTTGAGCTTTCGCTAAGAAACCTGTACACAAAGAGTGAAGCAAACCGATTAACAAAACGTACACGTAAGTTGATTTGAACATTAACTAGTGAAATATATACTAAGTGACGTTAGCGTATCTAAATTAGGGGTGAAATCGGTTCGGGTGATTTTATTTGTTTCAAGACCGAATCGGTTCGGGGCATGACATTCCAGGACTGATCCTAACCAATTTTAAATCGGTTTCTATTCGGATCAGGGTGGGGTAAGTCCGGTTGGGAATTTCGGAAATTTCGGTCCGACCGAAATGAGCTTTACTTGGGCCAAATTAAAAAACTTATTGGGCCAAACTCTCCACTTTTAGAGTCTTCTATCACTTTGAGTTAGAGATCAACGGACCAGATTGGTCCAAGGATAAAAAAATTAACAAATTTTTTAAATAGTATTAAAAATATTAGTTTAACAAGAAATTAACAATTTTCTATTATAACTTATTTTTAAATAAGGGTTTTGTAATACATAACGATAATTCTTTGAGTGCAACGATTTTGTTAGTATTGAACGTTACATAATATAAATCGGTGTAGCAGTCGTGAATTTTTAAGAATAATTTTTTGATAAACAAAATAATTTTAAATTGCTTAAATAACCCATAATGGTTGAGTATCGGCCATAACGGTCGTGAACCGATTTGTGAATCGGTTATGAACCGATACATAACAGGAACCGGATGATACACATACGATTTTTTCTTCTCACCGGTATACTGAGATGTAACGGTATCGGAAAGGTGAAAAACCATTACGTAACAGCTGGTATTTAAAAGCATGACACGTAAGTTGATTTGAACATCAACTAATGAAATATACTAAGTAACGCTAGCAAGTGGTGGCTAGCTCATACGGTAGAGTTTTTGAATGCCCCACACTGCATATTAAGATCAAGTCTCATTCACCCCTCCCCATGTTAAGATTAGAAATGACGAACGACAAAAGAAAGAAAAAAAAAAAAGCGACGCTAACATATATAAATTATGTGACGAGATTCCATTTATACCTTTCCACGAAGTCATCATCGGACAGCATCGAAGCCAACATGTACTGCGTTTGTGACGAGACCAACCCGAAACTCGACATTTTTCGGGCACAACTAACGACTTCATCATTGTAGGAATAAACAATCCCAACCCTAAATCCAGGAAGCCCCAAATCCTTAGACAAACTGTAAACAATGTGAATGAGATCCATGTTGCAGTACTCCACTTCTTGAACGACTTCAGAAACGCTTACGAAATCGGGAGCGCCGGTGAAGACGGTGGCTGCGTAAATTTCGTCGCAAACGAGGTGGATGTATTTTTGGTTGACGAAATTGACTAAGGTTTTGAGGGTGGGTTTGTCCAAAATGGTGCCCAAAGGGTTTGATGGGTTGGTTATGATCAACCCTTTTACTCTTATATTGGCCTCCGTGGCTTTTTCATAGGCTTTTTCTAGGGCTTGTTTGGTGATTTTAAAATCATTCGAGCTATCGCAGATGACTGGTAGTAGCTTAACGCCAACTCTCCATCTTAAGTCCCGGTCGAACCTGAAATCCAAGGGCCAAGAGTTTGTGAAAACCCAACATACACAAAAAAGCACTACACAAATTTCGTTAAAGATTTGTTTGTTTGACGAGACTATTAACAACACGATACATACATGGCCTTTTCCAGCAACCAACCGTACAAACCCTCTCACACGTGTGATACTCCACCCGAAATTTGGGGTGGTGGGCCCCATCAGCGTGTGAGAGGGTTTGTGGTTGGTTGTGGTTGAAGGGTTGTGTCACAATCATTTTTGGACTATTAATGGGCCTGATATATGTAGTCCCATGTGATATACTCTTTCCGTCCGGATTTGTTAGTTCACAAACATACTTTTTCAAGTCCTAAAATATTTGTCCATTTTCAAAAGTCAAAGCATAAAGTATGAAAAATTTACTTTTTTGCCCATTTTTTAAAACTTAAAATAACAACACAAAAACTATTTTTTTTTTTAAATAATGTGTTTACTTTTTTTATTTTTTTTGGGCACCGTTTTAAAGTTCTCATTAAGATCTATCAAACAAAATTCATATTGATAAAAAAATAATTTTTGCAACTACATTATTTTTTAGGTTAAAAATTGCACGTAGTTCGTGGTGGACTATCAAATTGGAATAGATGGAGTATTAAATAGAGGGATTGAGGATAAATTAGGAAATTAACAAACTCAAAATGTAATGGAAAAAAAGTTTGAGTCTCCAAAACGGACCAACAAATTCGGACAGAAAGGGTAATAGTTCATCGAATTCAAAAATGAGAGAATTACAATTTTTTACTGTGTGGGGCCCATCTTTATGTGAGAGATGTTGTAAAGATGTAATTTTTTTTTGTACATGTATTATTGTTCCATCGAATTAACGGTGGTCGGATTAATGATAGCACTAGACAACTCTTGACATCGTCAAATTAATCTGCCGATCAAAAGTTGTACTACTGTACTAATGTTAACTCCGAATAATTTTAGCATTTTGTGCCACATTTCTACACGCAGTCATCGGCACGAGACATTAGAGCGACAGAAATGAATGTGGGACCCACTTCTGTTTTCAAGTTAGACAAGTTGGGAAAAACTTGTGAAGTTTGTAGTACTCCAAAAACGTGTGCTATTTTATACCAACAAAAATGCCACCCACACAATGTGTTGTGTTGTTGTACTTAATTTAATTGAACAAGTACCCCTTCGGAGTTCAAGGGAATAAAAAAACAAAAATAATAGGAAAAAAACAATTCGGACAAAACACCGAACACAATCTCTCACATACACAAAAGTCTCATGCAGATTTATTGTGCAAAACCCACGAGTATGTGAGGGGTTGTATTTGGTAGTGTTCGGATAGTTGTTCCTAGCGTCTATAAAAAAAAACTTGTCCTTTAATTGAGTAATTAAATTACTTCATTAGCCTTGAAGCTCAATCACGTAGTGTTAAAAATCATTCCAGCACCACACGCACGTGTGTGTGGGGTCAATATTTAGTCATGGAATTTAAAAAATTGTGTGGTATTTTAGTATACAGAAACAAGATTATATTCCGGACCTATTGAATAACTAGAACCTTTTGGATGGGGTTGCTGTTGTGCAACTTGTGCACAATAGTTGTTATACACTATTCAGGCCGTTCATTGCTCAAAAGGGTGATTCAGATTTCAAACAAAATAAAAGAACTATTCGCGCGAATAGTTTGCTTTCATCCGAACTATTGAAAATATTTGTGGACGGTCATGATTATGCACAACAACTACTTTGCATAAGATGCACACCAACAACCCCTTGGAAAATTTGGATAAGTAAAAAGCCATGCGTTGGAAACCTAAAGTCAGCCTAAGACTTGGAAAATTCCTTGGTAAAATTCTTTTTGTATGACAGCCTGAGACTTGGAAAATTTGGATAAGTAAAAAGCCATGCGTTGAAAACTATTTTTTTTTTCCAATAAACAGCTGTCATGATTTTTTTTGGCGATTCCTATTCAATTAGTGGTCTATTGTTGAAATTTTAACTAAAAGGAGTAGGGACAGGTTGGAAAAAAAAGAAGATCATATCTGCATCTAACTTTGGATGTCCAATATTCTGTTACGAAACTTTGACTAAGACCATTGTTGTGGAATTCTAAAAATAACATACTACTCCATTGAAATCCCATTTCTGATAAAAACAATTCTTGGAGCCACAGTAGGTTTTTTTAAGTTGTTGTCTTCAAGCTCTGGCCAGTATTTGTCAAGATTTTGCAAACTGACTCCGACACTTTGATTATTAAAAAAAAAGAGAAAATCCTCTCTCCATCTCTCATATTACTAGAGAGAGAAAATAACTTACTCCCTTCGTTTCATAAAATTTGATCACTACGAAACTACGTATAATCTTGTTTGATAGATCTTATTAAGAACTTTTATACAATGCAAAAAAAAATTAAAAAATTATTTTGGTAAATGCATTATTTTTTAGTTTGAAAATTGCATGTAGTTTCGTAGTGATCAAACTTTATGGGACGGATGGAGTATACAATGGGGATTTGAGTCATTGTTGATTTTCTTGTGTACGTGCGTGTTGTGTAAATGCTAAATATGCTTGAGAAATTTGGAGTTATTTTCGTGTTATTATTTCCAATTGCATGTTTGTAAACAAAAATACTCCGTAAAAATTAGATGTAAGACAAAAAAAAAAAAAAAAGAGAGTACGTACGCTGGATAATAAGGTGTTGGAACCAGAAACGCGTCGCCGGGATCCGCCAAACAGAACATGATCGTCTCATTAGCTCCGGTGGCTCCACCGCTCATCACTATCCGGTACGGATCAAATTTCACCCTGTCACCTCTCACTCTTCCCATAAACTTCGCGACTGCCTTAATAAATGAAAAAAAAAATATATATATCAAATACGAAGCTCATAAAAATAGTATTATCAAAATTTAGGACATATCAAAAAGACCTCGTCGTACATTTCTAAACTCCGGTAAGCCGTGATAATCCTGAAAAATGGCGATGTCCCTAAACGCCTTCACTCCTTCGCGGGTGCAAATGGATGCTTCTGGGTTTTTCGAAATCCACTCCTCAATCAAGTCAAAAGACAGCTGCAAAAAGAAAACAAAAACAAAAACGATAACATCAACATATATACTATTTTCAGCATTTTCTGTCGAATGAAAATCTAGTGTTCTAAACGTCGGCTGCCTAGATGCTCCGCAGTGGTCACTGCCTAAGCGCTAGGGGTCACTTTTCTGCCCGACTAGTGTCTAGCGATTGTTAGAAGATTATGAAAATCTAACATGAGCGATCATAGAGTGATGTCAAAACCTGGTTTTCGGCAAGACCCATTTGGATGACGCCAGTAGGGTTTTTGGTAAGGTGGAAAGGGTTATTATCGTATGCTTTCCAGCCATCAAAATACAGGGAATCTTCCCCATGTTCATCGTTGGTTGCTATCTTGGACAATAGTTGGTGATTCCCACTCATGGACCCCATTTTCCTGTATCTGGCTTTTAATATATTGGAAAGGATTGTAGACAGAATATTTTTGTAGGCAATGAATAGTTTGAGGGTATTTTTAGCTGAGGGCTTATATATATAGACCAAATCTGTCGTGTGTAGTGAAGTGAGAGAGATTTGGACCGAGGGTTGAGGTATTTATAGAGACCAAGAGTTGACAAATTGACTTTGTTGTTGAGTTTGTCTAAGCAGTGGCGGACATAGAATTTTTAATGTCGAGGGACCGTATTGTATATATTTAATATCCAATCTTGGATTTGGAAATCTAACCTTTTTTAAGGAAACACAAGTATTACCCTTTAGAACATTTGAGTTTCCAAAATTACCCCTTTTTTAAAATGCATTGATTACCATTTGTGCTCACACTTTTTTTTCCCATAATTTTTACAAACGAAATCTAAAATAATACTCCATCTGTTCCATAATATTGGTCCCCTACGAAACTACGTGTAATTTTTAAACTAAAAAATAACGCATCTATAAAATAATTTTGAATTTTTTTTGCACTATTTAAAAATTCACAATGAGATCTATCAAACAAGATTTAAAATAATAGTATAGAAACAAAGAGATAATTGGGAGGTGTGTGTAGGGGCGGGCCAGGCCCCCACATGCACCCCCTAACAAGGATAGAGCCAAAGAAGGCAAGTGGTAGCGGCTACCACCACAAGGTTTTCAAAAGATGCAATTATTATGTAGAAAATAAATGTTTATTAATTCCCGACTTATATAGACTCGCCACCATAAGATTTTTATGTCATTATAGTTTTTCGTAGAGTGGATGAACATTCATAATGCAATTTGTCTTTTTATTTTTTCAAGTACATATTTTTGCTATTACAAATTAAAATTCTGGCTCCGTCCCTATGGCCCCTAGGACCACCCCTGTGCATGAGTCACTCCTCTAACCGATCTCTAAATTGGTATCAACTCTTTTCGGAGTATTTGTATTTTGTTAGTTGAAGTTAGTGAGGTTGAACCCGCGTTAAATGCATAGAAATATATGATTCCTACTATTGCGTTAAGGATCCGGGTTTGCTAGAAATCAGTTACCATTCGACTTGCTATGGTCTCCCCCTCTTATCAGTATTTTTAAGTTGTATTTGCATATAAGATTCGGTAAAAATAAAGAAAGAAGTCAAAGAATCTAATGGCTTACGACGGTCAGATCTTTTGATTTTCTTTTTTGCACTTAATTCTGCATTAAGGAAAAGCCCGGAAAAGTCCCAGGTACTTTCATGAAAGTTCAAAGATTTGGAAATAAGTAGCAACTCCCACTGTTCAAGCAATTATTCAGCGAGTGCCACGTCGTACTTCGGGAGCAGGGTGGTATTAAGGGGAGACTCCGGCCCCTACACAACTCCAAATATTCTCATATATCATATTAATTTTTTCAGGTTAATCAAGAAAAATTTATTGGATTGGCTGCCGCAAGTCCCTTGAGTGATTTTTTTTCTTTACTGGATAAAAACTCCTCAAAATTTCAAGTTATCAATTATTTTTAAGATTGCTGGTAAAAAATTAAACGGTGGCTATGCACATGCATATTATATCGTCTGTTATTCGGACCTTGCAAGTAAAGATGAATATATGCATTTTTTTTTATAAATATAAAAATATACATGATTCGACCCCTGCTTAACACAAATATTGTGTCGGCCAGTGTCCGGGAGTACCTATAATAATTAGTCCTACTGTTCCAAAGCCCTCATTGGTAAGGGCTTGCGTGTAACTGTTGACTTGGGCATAACCCACGTTTGATTTGTCAATTAAGGGAATGCATGAACTGGTCTTAATTGGTTTCGTGTTTCTTCTTTATCTTAAATGGGAAAAATTATTTCCTGGAAATGAAAAATGTGGGAAGAAAGAAATCAAGTTTCTTGTGCACCATCAGAGTCCCATGGCTCGGGGAGATTTTGAAATGGCAGGTACTCTTTAGAGGGAACTGTCCATGTGCACTGGGCAGCATTGCTTTGACCTGTAATAAAGCAATGATACATATCACAATCCTCAACCAAATTAAAGGACTTACCCACGTTTTTTTATGCAAAATACCCATGTAGAGTTATACATATAACATTCCTCAACAAATTTTCCCTTTGACTAGTCAAATTGGACAAAATTTTTGGAACATCCAATAAAAGAAATATGGACCAAAATTATGGGACGGAGGAAGTAACAAGTAGTTCTGTACCATTTAATTGAGGTGCATACGTGTCACGACCCAACCCGGAGAGTTAGAAATCATTACTGGCTAGTGATTCCAAATCACCCCAAGCCTCTATAAAAATCACATTTGTACAACTTTTCTAAGATAATCAAATCTAAACAATTGTAAAGCCGAATCATTAAATTTGACAAAATACATACAGAGCTGACCTAAGGTGCAACAAGAATGCCACAGCTTTGGTAACACCAATACAAATTAGAGATACAATTTAGGAGCACCTCAATTTTATTACAAAGTGAAACTGATTCACATAAAATGACGGCAGTAGGAGCAACCATTAATCAATAACCACACGATATCCAGAGAGCCTTCTTTTACCTATTGTTTCCTGGAATGGATTCATAAAAACAAAATCATTTCAGTGAGTGTCACGATATACAAAGGTTCCATAATTAACATGGGAAAATAGTTTAACAAAAATTATCTTTAAATACAAGTTTTCGAGCTTGCAGTTATTCAGGCTCAAAATTGTCAAACCGTAATTTAATCATTTATGCAGTTATTCAACAAACTGTCAAACCTCTAACATCTTTTATGGGCAGAAACCGGCAACTGTTTGGGGGAGCGACCCCACTGTTTGAGAAATGATATCAAGTTCATAGGATATCCGGATATATCCTCTCATTTAGGGACCAAAACTAAACCGCCTAGATGTTTTGCCAAAACGAACAACATAGTCCGCTCACTTTTTCCTTTTCAATTGATCCCACGTTTATCTTAAAATTTTCATTTCCAAATTGTGCTTATTATGCACTATGATGCTTCCGTACACGACATCTATTTTCAACATATCTTATCAATCCAATTTGCAATTTATGATTCACAAAACATTTTTAAAAAATAAAATATGTAACCAATGTATATTCGCAACTCACTGTTGTAGCGTGTATCAAAGCACTACCGCATGGACATAACTTTAAAGCAAGTCCCGGAACCCGTTTGGTCACTACCAGGAGAGAGAGAGAGAGAGAGAGAGAGAGAGAGAGAGAGAGAGAGAGAGAGAGAGAGTATATACAGGTGAGTGTTTGCCGGAATGAAAAATGGTAGAGGTGAAAGAATATGGCAATGGAGTTTTTCTTTTATTTTTCGGTGAGGCAGAGAGTATTGGTGATTTGGGTTTTCTATGACGATGACATGGGTATAGGCAGAGACTAAATTCTTGGATGTCAAAGATTTGTCAATTAAGGATAAGAGATGCGTGTTCAGCTAGCAAAACAAAAGAAAAATTCCACCGACGATGTGTAACCGGTCCCCGATCAGTTGTGCTGTCCGAGATTGATCACAGAAAAATCCCAAGAATTTACCACCGACTATAAAAATTATTCTAAGATTATCCCCGGCATCGAAATTTGGAGGAAAATTTATAAGAACAGAATTTCATATTGAAATGACAAAAATTGGGTTATCACAATACGAGAACTAATGGGTGTTTTGGCTAAATATATAATTGAGTCAGATTATTGTTTTGTTATTATTAAAAAAAAATTGCATTTGTTATTTTGACGTTAATTTTTTTACGGATTATTGGTTCATCTTAACAAGTGGGATCTAAGAAGTAAAAATTATTAACAAAAATAATCCAAAACGAAAGTGAACGTTTTAAAGATTTTAATCATTTTTTTTTTTACTTTTTAAATTCTTTTCATACCAATAATCCACAAAATATTGGCACAAAACTAACAAAACAAGGTTTTTTTTAATAAAGATAAAAAAATAAAATTACTCAATTATTTAGCCAAATTAATGTCAGGGTATTATTTAGCAACGAAAGGGGTTATTATGGTACTTTTCTCGCAAATATTTCTTGTGAAACCACGATTCTTATCCACTTTTAAGTTTACGTGTGAAACCAAAGAATGATTCTTTAAGGACCCACAAAATTTCTCAATCCGTTACACACCACTTTACATAAAATCGACAGCTGTGATCCGAATTTGGTTTTTGATCGTGTCGTTCAGTGGCGCGGATATACACCGCGACCGCGTTACGACATTATTGAGAGTGTCCATTATCAGTAGGACGGTGTCCTTTGAACCCTCGTATGGCTTATGCCAGTGTCAGTGTGTCACTCAAAATGGAAATATAAAGTACTGTAGTGTAGGGCTCTCATTAGACCGCCCTTGGTCGACTTTTTCTTACTCGGTCATGTCACTGTTCAACATATACATATGGCATTTTCAAGGTAGACTCGGTTTCGAGTTTTGATAACGGTAAGCGATTGTAGATGTATACACTTGTACCCTCTTATACCTAGGTGGTGCCATGGTGGCAGTTTGTCCTCACGGGCAATAGCCACGACTCGAATCGGACATTTCATTGGCCTGTTGAGAGCTCCTATGATCATTCCAGTAGGGATTGCTACATTGGTTGCCCACTCCAACCCTTTTGCAATTAAAAAAAAAGGGTACAGTACTATATCTATATACTGTAAATGTCTTGAGTGGTGGATGTAGTTTTTTTTTAGTCTTAGAATGGATTTTATCTCATAAAATCTAAAATCTAATTTTGATAAAATCTAACATTCTCAACAGATAGCAAAACTAAATTTTATGAACACTAGATTTTATTTCAAAATCATTTGCAAACACGCCTTTATCAACCCTAAATTTGATCCACTAGGTAAACAATGTCATTTTATCACATCTCAAAACAAAACTAGATTTTATCTCATAAAATCCATTCAAAAACAAGGCCAGTCTAAAGAAATTTGGCATACTGATTGGATATCGTACTTAATCCCAGGATCCAAAGTTTGACAATTGAGCAAACCCTCCTACGGCTCAAAGCATAGGTGTCTCCAGGATTTTAGTTCAACAGTGAAAAAAATATAAGGATTTTTTTTTTTTTTTTTTGCATACAAAGTTGCATATAGAATAAACATATTTCTTTTGGTTTTGGGGCCTAATTTATTTTCTAATGTAGAGCTACATTATCAATTTATTCACAAATTTAATTATGCATTGGAGTTGCTCTTAAAGGTGTTCACATGTCTAGTAACAGGGCATTATTCATGTCTGTCTCTATGGCCAACTTGATTACCCATCTGTGGGGTGTTTGGCCGATAGAGTTTCACCTTTTCAACTCCTCCTTTTCACTTTTCTGGCTGTTTGGCAGAAATAATCCAGAACACATTTGTAAAACACATTCTCAAAATTTGACAATAGAAGTAAAAAATTGGTTGGGAAGAGCTTTTTGACTTCTCATTTTTCACTTTTTACATTTTGATAACCAAAAAGTCCTACAAATTGTACTCTGCACATATCTCTAAAATGTTACTCTTGTTGCAAATTGCATTCTTCATATTTCTCCCTAACACTCCCACTAGATTCAAAAACATTGTGACCATAATTCAAAAAGGCAAAAAGTTAAAACTGAAAATTAAGCTGAAAAACAAAAAATGAGGCTCTCAAACATCTCCTAACTTGATTACCCATTTTGTTCTAGTCAGGTAAATGATTATTATAACTAAAAGAAAGGAACATGTGGTGAGTTACAGTATGACGCCCGTTGTTTGATTTCACATTGTTATTGACCTGCTCATTTAAGAGTTAATATTGTTAGAGAGAGAGAGAGAAATTTTTACTCTAAGTTAGGGCCGTAAACGAATCGAGTTACTCAAGGGCTTAACTCGTTTAATAATCAAGTTGAGCTTGAACTCAAGTTTTAGGCTTGTGTAGGAAACGAGCCGAGCTTAACAATCTAGATTAAGCTTGCATGGCTTGAAAAAGTTAGGCTCATTTGTTTAGGCTCAACTCATTTACTATTTGAAACAGACCCGGCTTGTTAGTAGCTCTACTGGTTTACAAAATGTTGAGCACAATTTCTAATTTTAGGCTCGTTTCGTTAACGAGCTGAGCTTGAGCACTTCAAAACTCAGCTCATTCTTTGACTTGTTTGTATCCCTACTCTCATCCAGCGTACATAATAGTACTACTTTTCTTTTCTTTTTTTTCTTTTGGTTGGGAGCCGACCGTAAGCCTCAACATATATGCCTCTGTATCCACACTTAAACATCAGCTAATTAACCCACTGAATTTTGAGATTTGACACCAGCTAATTGTCAATGATTTAACACTTAAGCAACAATTAGCCAATTAATATCAGGTAAAAATTGTTAATTCAATTGAGTGTCAAATCTTGCAAGGTAGATTTGTGTACGCATTAGGTAAAAAGTGTCAAAGTTGTTTCTAACTTGGTAATAACAAAAGAAAAATAAGGAGGATTATTTGATTTCTTCAACCGGATTTGCTTTCCAAGATTGGAAAATCTTATTCTACTCAATTTAATTTGAATTAAAACTGAAGAAAATATTGCTCCCCAAGAATATTCTAGTAGAAGGTAAAAAGTGTTATTCAAAGAATTCTAGGTTCTGAAACCATGATTAGGAGGAAAATTTATTTTTTCTGTAACCTGCTGTCTACGTTCCACATTAATTCTTGTATTAAATATTGGGCTAACTAAGATATATGAAAAATTCTAAAATCAGCCCATTGGATTGTCGTTATGATTTAAAAAGTATATTAAAATGGGTAAAAAATGTTTAAAAGTGTATAATTTTTTTAAAAAAAGTATGTGTGTGTTTTTTTGATTTTGTTTTAGTGGGCTGACAATAGAATGGCCCAAGATATATAACATGAAAATTTGAATATAAATCTTTATGGGTCATAAGGCTATTTAAGTGTCTAACTTTAAAAAAATTGTACAGTTTATATAGTAGGTAATTAACATCTTATCTTGCTCCTCGGTCAGAACGAAAAGATTAGGAGGATAATTTTCTTTCGCAACGTGGGTTTGACTTAATTTTTCTCTTTTTAATAGCAAAAAAGGAATTGTATTAACCACCAAGGTAAAGAATACTAAAAAAACCCCCTAGATCGCTTAGGTTTAGAGATTTATTTGCTATGTTTTGATTCTTTGTAAATATCAACACCTGTAAAAAACTTAATCAATCATTTGCGAAAGCAACCAAACATATGAACACCAAATATACGTAGAAAACCCCTAGATGAGAAAAAAAATTCACTAGAAAGAATTAAAAACATTATACTCGATTAATGTGTATTTACAAACAATCTTACTCTATGATTACAATCCTCACATTCGACCCTAGGACTTTGTACTGCCTAGGAATCCTCCGTAAGTACTTTTCTCTCAAAGTTGTAGTTATTGGTGATAAAACTCTTAGAGATCTATTAACACTTCATGATACAAAGATCATAAATGTACTCTAAGCAATCGAAAAAACACTCTCCAATAACGCTAGATATGTTTTGTAACGGTCCGTTATTTTATTTTATTTTTGTTAGTCATTTAAATTTTCTAAGCTTTATTTACTTAGCGTAAAACGTAAGTAGACCTTATTTACTACTACATTTTCCTCACATTTATAGGTATGTATATGTATATAGATATACATGTATGTGTAACCATTTAGTTCCCTATTTCATTTAGTTCCTAACTAAGTACCCTAATTAAGTCCTACACCAACTAAACAAGCTATTATCCCTAAGCATTCTTTTACCCACTAAACCACCATCTACACCCATCACCCTTTCAAATCTATCATCCATGTTTAACCACATTTGTTTACCATTCAAAATCAGCCAATAAAATGTGTTCAAGGCTTTCCCTTAACCTCCAAACAAAACCCCTCCTCAAGCACCATATTGTCCTTTGGTTTATGGACCTAAACCACTTGCTCTTTTATCCCCTCTCCTCCACTCCGAAAATCACTCACAACTCTTGTATTTTCTGCTGCAAAATTACTAGAGAAAGAAAAAGAGTGAGAGCTTAGGTCCTTCAATGGAGTTTTAGAGTGAGAAACTAAGTGGGTTTTGTTATACACACACCTCCACACTAAAATTCTGAATTTTAAACCTTCTCCTACCTTCTCATACACCACCAAGCTCCAACCATTCACCTCAACGCCACCCCGTGGCCTTCTCTCCGGTCATCTTCTCCGTTTACATTTTTTTCGCCAAAAATCTCTTTTTCACGCTAAGACTTCGGAGGAGAGGTAGAATAACTTTTCTCCATATTCTCTAAGTATATTTTGATGTTTGTATATTGTCTCCATTGTTTCATAGTGAAATAAATCGAACTTATGCATAAAAATAATCTCCATCGAGTTGTACTCTGTTTTTTTTTCCAAAAACCAGTTTGAACTGGTACAGTAGCAGAAAGCTACTTCAAAAGTTTGCTCCCCTAGTAGTATAACATTTCTCCACCTTTCCTAAATATATTATGATGTTTATGAGTTATTTCTATGGTTTAAAAATGAAAAGAAAAGCACCCGTTCACCAAAATCGAACCCAGTTTTCTTATTGTTTCACACGGCTATAACGCTGACAAGTGTATAGGAAGAAAAAATAAGATTTGTTCAGCATCTGCTTGCATGCATATTGTTAACCTTGGCTTAGTAACATGTGTGCCTTATCATGGCATTCAAACTGCAAAACACGTGGGACCAAATTTATCAAACCTTAGAAATGTGTTAGGTTTGCAAGACACGTGAAACCAAATTATGTTTGCTGGAAATTATCAGACCAAGTTATCAAGTATGTGATATGTTTGTTGAGATGTTTCATGTGTACTATCATGTTTTAATTCCATTATGGTTGTGATTAAGAGCGGGAACAAGTACATAATTTTTGTGTTTGTTTAGGTAAAATGTAGTTAAACCCACCTCCCCAAATATATTTAGGTTTTTACAGAACATTTTTCATATATGTTTTATGGTATACTTGTAAAATAATAAAAATAATAATAAAAATAAAAATAAAAATAAAAATAAAAATAAAAACAAAAGAAGGACGGAGTTGAGTTGGACGAGTTCCCGGCTGACACCTCACCAAGCCGAATATTTGTTTAGGTCTCTTTCATTATTATTTTTGTAGTACGATCTTCATGAAATTAAGATACTATCTCCGTATCATATTTTCTAAGTCTAGAACAAAAGTTCAATTTAGAGTATTAGACTTTCCTAAAATAGGAAATTATTACTTCTGTAAAGTTGGAAAATCCTCGTGTAGAATTTGAGAAAATAATAAAGAGTTTAAGTTTTTCAACTAAACCTATATGTTAGACTTCGTTAAGTTTAAACATAAACCCTAGTGGTTCTAAGTATTTATATTACACTAACACCCCCTTAAAGATTATCATGATCATTTCCGTATGATTAGTTCTGCATTCTAACCTATATTTATTCTTCTTAAATTTTTATTTGAATTGTGTTACCTTGAATTTTTTTTTTTTTAAATTCTTTTATTTGATTATTCTATTATTTCCATTAATGAAATATTAATTGTTAGAACGGACAAATAGGTTCCCGGGTTTGGTGTTCGTGTATAGAATTCACATAGACGTTAAGTTAATGGGAAAATTTAATAAAGATTTTGGATGACATTTGATGAGACGGATGGCAGTCAGCCAGTGATTTGGAATTGGAGATAATGTGATTATGGATTGACAGAGCTTCGGAACCCTAAGTTGTGGCATTTTGTGATTACTCCATACTGAATTATTTGGTGATATAAGGGTGATTTGTATTATAGACCGAGTCACGGCTATATACTCCAGGAGGTTACGGTTAGTTCCTCGAGGCCCAAATGGTGCGGTTAGTCCTGGGGAAATTCATCCTTGTGAGGCGTTTGATGAATTCGACTAAGTAAATAACTTAGGCTTTTCATGGGGGCTCGGTCGAGAAGCAAGCAAGGAGGAGTTGAATCACGAAATGGCCATAGACTTGGTGGTTATTCGGGAGGTTGTTCTCTAGGTTGAGAACTTAGATAAAAATGTAAGTTAATGGTTAGTAATGAAATCAATTATGTGTTTACTCTTTTACATACTGCTTTTCAATCATATATGTTGTTCTTGTATGTTACGTAAGGGTTGGGGGATTAAGAGTAGCTATTGAGTGATTTATCGCTCACGGTGTTACACTTCGTGTGACCCTGGTATAATACCATGATGTTGCTTTGCGACTCGGACGTATTATGCCAGATTGTGATCAAACAGGAGGTATAGTTGTCGAGGGCGGCGCTTATTTTGGAACAGAAGGTTTTCCAGCGGATCAAGTTCAGGAGGAGCATTGGGATCAAGATCTCAACCTTAACCTGTAGAGCCAATCTCCCTTATTTTTGTGTTGGAAAAACTGTAATCTTATTTCCTAACAAAGTACTATGTTATTGTTGTAATCGAACTAAGACAATTATGCTATTTCCGCTACTTAATTAATGAGATCCTTTTTATTTTTATTAATTATTTATTAAGTAGTTTTAAATTAATGCTTCCGAAAATCGGGGTGTTACATGTTTCTAGGTCTTTTTCGCCTTTGGGAGAGGCAAAACGACGCCTCAAATACGTCTGACCTAATTGCTTGGTATTTATAGAGCAAGCAAAAAATGCTAGATTTGCTCGAGCAACTTCAAATCTCACTCGAGCGACTTTCATCCGTGACACCCACTAGATTACTTGCTTGAGAGAAACTGCTGCTTTTGAAACCATTCCAATGCTTCCGAAAACATGACTAAAAGCTACCGCACTCGAACACAATACAAATTTACAAATTAAAATGATTATTTTCCACAAACCTAAACAGATGCTCTAGAAAAATAAGTAAAATGAAATACAACTCAATAAATTGAATGCGTGTTTTGTCAATGAAATTGCAAACACAAGAAGTTTGGCTTTATGAGGTTACAAATACAATGACTTAACGGGACAAGCATACGATGGTCAACACTGCAATGATAATATCCCAACAGGTTGGCACTCTAACCCATGACAAGTCCCAAGGTAAATGGATGAATATTGAAAAAATAATGCAATAATGTAATAATAATTACATGTTGCGAGTACCACGAAAGGGCAACGGTGCCAATTAGGGAACGAGCCACGTGCCCCCAGGATTTTTATCCTTTGGTTGCTTTCTTTTTTTCATTTTTTTAACACTTACTCAAAAAGTGTTTGAGGAATTAGAAATTTATTTTTAGTATTGATCTCATTGTTTATTGTATTTTCATGGGTTTTCAACCAAATTAATGGGCCTCTTCGAGAATTAAATGCTCATTTCACCGAGTCAAATTGCGAATTGCTACTTTGTGTGACATGTTTGAATCTATCCAACTCATTTTATGGCTTTTCGAAGAGAAGTTGATTTTCCTTGTCGAGTTCATCCAAATAAGTTTTCTTCGGTAGAGCTCATGGCATTCACTGATCAACTAGATACATTTATTACTGTTTTTTTCATTTACTTGGAGTTCAAGCTTAATTTGCATGCGTGGTGAATGGGTTGGTAGACCCTTCCTTTACGTTGTCTGTGTTCGTACTTGAGCAATTTCCTCCGAGAAATTTATGGTCCAGTTATGACTGTTTTTTCTTTTTCAAATCGCTGTTAAAGTCTCACTTCACTCCTTCCATGAAATTTCGACGAAGTTTTGATCACACGGTCTGAAAATTTGACTTAATTGTTTACGTAACGAGGGATGTCAGACATCCATCAATTTTTAATTTTTTTAAACTGCATTGGACCAACTTTTCAAATAAACTAGTGAATCCATTACATTTATGTGTGTGTGCGCGTTATGTATATATTCAACTACACAGTTGGAGAACCACTTAAAAATCTTACGGTACCATTTATTATAATTTTATGTGCCGGTAATATCATCATCTATCAATAATTCAATACCATTCATTATAGTTAATGGGCTCATAGTAATATCATTCATACCTTCTAATAATGGTTGGAATTTTAATTTATGTATGATATGTAACAAAACTTCATGAACCATACTAAAAAAATAGTACTAATTATTGAGTCCGTCCTTGCATATTAGATTCTCCCCTTCTAACATTAATTATGTCACCTTTGAGCTCCTCGTATCAATATTTTTGCAACCACGATCTGATTCGTCATCATTTCGTTGGAGAGAGAGAGTTGGTTTAAGGGCAAAGTCCAAGTAGCCAAGGCTTCAGATCCACAAAAAATATTTAAAATGGGAGACTCTAATTTTTTAAGACCCTTATAGACGGCATTGCTGAGCGTACATAAATCTATGTACAGAAAATGTACATAGCGCCTTCGGGGATCCACTCTTGGGTCTCACATGAGTGATCTGAACCGTTCATTATTCTTAAAACATTTTTTTGAGGGGGCCCCCAAAAATTCAGCTCAATCGGACGGTTAGAAGTGCTTGAACCAAACTCCCACCGTTTCAAATCAAAAGTTTTTATTTGAAATGGTGGGAGTTTGGTTCAAATAGTTCTAACCGTCCGATTGAGCTAATTTTTTTGAGCCCCCTTGGAAAAATGTTTTAAGAACAATGAACAGTTAAGATCACTCATGTGGGACCCAAAAGTGGGTCCCCAAAGGCACTATGTACATTTTTTGTAGATAGCTTTATGTACGCCCAGGTTTATCGCCTTATATATGTTATATATGCATTTGGTCCAGATAGCATTTGTCGAAGTCTTCTATACATAAGTGATGAATTTTAAAATATTGAAATGGTTATTTATTTTTGGATAAATGTACATTTACATTTTGTTATGATGAATCTTTTGTAATAATTTTTGTAAAGACTCTCTATTAACCAATCTTTGTATGCAAAATATAGAGTGAGCTATAAGCCTCATTTAATGAGTTTTTTTTTTTCCAGCCCCCAAAATATTTTTGCTGGCTCAAGAGAGATTGAGAGACACGAATGCTAGCATAAGATAGCTGAAACTTGTGTTTAATTAAAAAAAAAATGTTGTATTCACAGTCTCGACTGAAATATTTTACCCTTCCAGATTTTCTCTTGAATTCGATGCAAATTCTTTTTTACTGCATTTAAAATTAATTGATCTGCTAACTTTATATCCATCTCAAAAAAAAAAATCAATGGGTGAATGAAGTGAAGAGGCCCCAAAGATATATTAAGTGATCCTCCTCACGCGTGCCAAAGATTCAAAAGCCTCATCACACACGCCAGGCTTTTTGGGCCCTCTATCATCAAGTAATCTTTTTCTTTTGCGTAAAATCGTGGGGCATGAATTGTGAATTTTATTTATTTATTTATTTTTAAATGTAGAGTGGAATAGGCCCCACTTTGATACCATGTGGAAACTTTATATCCATCTCAAAATCAATTGGCAATGAGTGAAGAGGTCCCAACATATATTAAGTGACCACCCATTCCACTCCTAAGCAATGTGAGACAATATTCCTTAATACTACACCTCTTGAAAAGTCCCCATATCGACTTACAGGCTTTCAAAACTCATCCATTTATGTGTATATGTATGTACTACGTAGTGCATGTCTAATCTACAAAAGACAGTCGTGTATTTACCACCAAAAAAAAAAAAAACATGCTGTCGTGTTCCATGTTTTTAATACAAAGTCAAATATTTTTACAATATTCAGATGAAGAGTTCAAGTCAGAAAATTAATGGAAGCCAACTTTTCTGGTTAATTTCAAACTAAAATCTTGAGAGATATCTTGAAGGGGTTGGGCTCCGTTCTTGACTTGACCATTGCCTGGGCGAGATAGTCTCGCGCTCATGAGCCTCCCACTTCACGCACTTGCGTGGAATACCCAAATTTTAATATAATAGAGAAATTCTATAACTTACAGTTTTAGTTTTTCCACTGAGGCAATAAGTGTTCTTCTACGATGTCACGTCTTTCATTCCCACGGCGGAATATTTCAAACGTTGAAATCGTGGGAAATTTGTCCGATCATTAATTTCAGAGCTTTAAAATTAGTGTGTGGTAAAAATAAAAACCCCAGTAGTATATACTCAAGTCATAGCTGTTGACTTTTGAGGTCAGCTTGGTACTCTTTTTAGGTGTTCATCTGGACCCAGTTGTCTGGGTGGTCTTCGTAGGACTAAATGAATTTTTAAGGTTTTCCACACGTTTGGATAAAAGTTGTGACAAATGAAGGGAATCTCCGGAAAAAGAGTGAATATAATTTTAAAATATCCGTCATAATCTTGTAAAGTTCGTGAATTGAGAGAAAAGAAACGATTATGTCGAAAGGCTTGGACAGATACGCAACTGTGCGCAGTAGTACAAAACCAACTATTCTTCGGCTTTTTATTAAAGATTAAAGATTTGGACAAATAATTAGGTGCTCCAATCGTTCCATCACGCATTAATGAGTTCCGGAACCATTAAATTTACACTAATCCATTGCATCAGCCAGTTTCGGATTTTTGCACGGAACCCTCTTTTTTAACGGACTCAATCGCCTTGTTTGGCGTTTGGCGACCGGAGTAGCACCCGGATTTGGGGGTCACCTGGATTTGTAATCATAGGCCCACCCCGAACTGGCATTTGGGAAGCCAAATGAGAATCCGGATTTGAACACTGTTGGGACTCCATCTCCACGTTCCCCCAGATTAGCAAACGATGGCCTCCACCCTGTCGTTAGGTAATCAGGGTGGATTTGTTGTTTTTTGTACCTATTTTACCCCTCCAAATGCGGGCCCTAGTTTTGTACGCGTATGCAAGAATTGTTCTTCTCCAACACTGAAAAATTGTAGACCACTCAGATATGTTCTTCTCTAATGTTCTTAGCGTTCTTCTCCGACGTTGGGTTCTTCTCCGCAGTGTTCTTCCCGGGCCCATACAATGTTCTTCTCCGACTCGTCGCCTATTTCTTTGGGTTTGGGCTTGATAGAGAGAGAGAGAGAGAGAGAGAGAGAGAGAGGGACGGTGGTGATGGGTTAGAACTCACTTTTGACGTACATATGTATTACTTCCTTCATCCCTTTTTAAATGACCACTTTCACTTTTTGACTTTATTTTTAAATTGTCTATAACTTTCAATCTATAATATATTATGTACTTTGAAAAAAATGTATTTTAGAACTCATTGATTTCTATAAAACAAGATCCATATTGCATAATTTATGTAATATAGATTGAAAATTATAAACAACTTTTGAATCCAGCTGGAATAGTAACATCATCACTTAAAAAGGGACGGATGGAGTAGTAATAATGTATTGATATACATACTTTTGCTGTACCACTTCCTTTTTGTTTGGTAAGGAGGGACGGTGGTGATGTATTGTTTTAATTAATTGCAAAAATGTTTTTCAACTAGTGTTCATGTACTCTAAACAATTTTCAGGTTAAATAAAAACGTTTAATTAACAAATTTAAAGGTGCAAGAACCTTTTTAAAATTAATTTGACTTTCTGATTTTTTTTTTTTGAATTTTTTCCAGAAATATTTTTTTTAAATATATTTTATGAAATTATTTTGTATTTATTCTACGTATTTTGTATTTATTTTAATTATAATGAAATTAAACCATTTTGTCAATTAAATTAATAAATGGGGGTAATTTAGTCATTTGTCCTCTTATCCACCCACCAAATCCCATTTTTCAAAATTTCATCTAAACACCTCATTTACAAATCCATCATTCTTAGGAGGTGGGTCCACCCTCATTACAAATTCACCCAAATTCATCTCCGGTCGCCAAACGGGGCGAATAGTTGGGATTATCTTAGCGGTAAGATTATTCTTTTAAATTTGGACTATTAATTTCCGATGAACAACTGTAATTACTCATTGCAGGGGTATCATGAGAGAGCTCACTACATCTCCTCCTGATCGCTGTTTTAACAATTAGCGCAAAAATTTATATGCAAACAGGATGAGAAAATGTAGATAATGCAAACAGAGGTTATATGCAAATATGCCATGTTGTGTTTTGTAGTGGTAAAAACGCAGTGAAACTCTCTTATAAAGTTGAAACATTCATGTTTTTACAAACAGTGCTAAAGACATGCACAGATATATAACCATGTGATGCATTTGACTTCTCGCGGTGCAGACGAGTTTTCCAAATGATTAAATCTGACAAAATTAATATTCGTTAAAATTGTTAGTTTACTTTTATCAAATGAGGAAGCTTTTTTTGCTAAAATCACGGATTTTATCTATCACAAAAATCTTCCTCGTGTCATAAAATCCACTGGTGGTCTTAGCAAAGGTTGATTTTATCATTTGAAAAACTCGTCTTACATTAATGAGACGGATGTGCATTTGTGTTAGGATTTTATCATTTGGAAAGCTTTGAACACATTTGTGTTAGGATTTATATTCGGATACTCAAGTACTATTGCACTTTTAGAGCCCGTTACAAGCTAAAATTCTGAGTTACAACCACTTCAGGCTGCTCTGATAAATAAAAAAAAAAAAGGACCGGTTTAGGCTCCCTGAAAGCAAGTTCTGCAGATGGACCCAAAGTGTCGGCCAACGCTATCGTACTGTCGGCCGCCGCTTACAGCCATTCGACCACCTATGCAATATTACAACAACCAGCGGCCGCCCTCGTTACACCAGAAAATGAAGCTTTTTCCAAAGCAAACAAAGAGTAGACTCCATTGTTTTTGGCAATGGCAAAAACACAAACTTTGGTCATTTGAACAAAAAATGACTTTGTTGATCGAGAGGTTTGCGAATTGTCTAAGATACTTTAATTAAATCTTATCATGTTCAAAACATGCGATCAAGAAGACCGACAAGTTTGGATTGCTCATATTTCTAAAATTTGCAGAAACATTTTATTTTACCAGCGAAGTCGCGCGTAGAACAATTCAACTCTGCATTTTTGGTAGTTTTTGTTCTACTGATGATCCAATTGAACGAAAAATGGATACCTTCAACCATTCCTTCCCTCGGTTGTGTGTCAATACTTAGGTGCTGGGAGATTCTGGATTCGAGTTGATGAAAGATATCTTCTACAGTAACCTAAATTAACTAACATACTAACATCCTATCGTTTGACAAAAAAAAAAAAACCTCTACTTTCCTCTGTTAACTATTCCTTTTCATTTTTTTTCCGCCTTCCACAAATCCCTCCAAACCCAACTTCTAAGGTGTCCAAAAGTAGATCATACCTACTGGAGAGGGAAAATCTGTATACCCTCTCAATTTCAAAGTCGTAAAGTTTGCTTTTTGCGTTTTTTCACTTGTTTCCTTTGCAATGTTAGAAAAAACAAACAGTAAGGAAAACATAATTTCGTATTGCGTGAGTCTATGCTTGTGTGGGAGAGAGAATTCTTTGACAGTAGGATGTCCGTACTTATTGTCTTGTTTTTGTTCGACGGTCAAGAATGCCCCGGCCAGCTTACGCACACCTTGATTAATCCCTTCCCTAGTCTGATCAAAGATAAAGTACCATGCCGGGACAAGGGAATTTTCACAAGAAATTATACTTTCTTGCAATCTGACTCCAGTAATCAAGCTCACGTCAATTGTGAAGCAAACCCATCAACCAATCGAGGTAACCTATACCGCTATTTACCGTCTCTTTAACCTAGTTTTTTCCACCTATTATTTCTGTTACCAGAGATGATGCAAGCAATTCAGCCGAGTAGTTGGCCGAGGGTGTTTCTTGGCACCTTCAAATCCACCATTCCAATTTGGATGACTATTCAAACACCATGCAAACATTCCATTTCTACCCATAGGAAAGTGGTGGAAAACACGATACTTGCACCATCATACGTGAATGCTTTTTGCAGAAATTTGACGTGAAAATATCAACGACAGTTCAAAATTTGTTCCAAAAATATACGTGCAGCCATGTTAGCAAACAAATTAAATTGGATCCACCAAAGAATATAATGCTAAAACTCATCTCGCTCAGGACATTACTATCCCAATCGCGGAGATGAAAACGAATTGTCGGGCACAATTCGTTTCGCTTCAACCACAATAGACAAAAATACAGAACAAAAAGTGCAAAGTAATAGCCAAACTGGGGGCGAACACAAGTAACAAGATTTCACCGCAATCTCTTGGCACCAAAGATCTGATTCTCAATTGCGTAAAAAGCTAAAGCTGTCACAGTTACCAATCTTCCTACCTTTCAGTTCCAATGTGTTGCACAACATTGTACTTTTACTACTATAAAGCGAACAAATTCAACCATAAAACTCATGTGTCCCTGCCGTGAGATATGAAAATCAAGGAGGGACTAATATAGAAAGTAGAATGCTCTGCTTTAATATTGACATTAAATACAATCTCATCCAGGCAAGGTGAACTACTCTGTGCAACACATTTTGCATTTCCAGCTGAATAAAATACTATTACAAAAGATCCAAGAACTAAAATACAAACAATTTTGCTAAAACATCCTTTTTCATATTTCCTTATTCATATGGTTATTAGGTACATTAACTTATCTCATCTTTCTGAATCAAAATGAAAGATGAAAAACACAAATTGCATGCACTTTCCAAACTTGATTATTGACCTGTCCTTGGGAAAAAGTGCTCTATTTGCAAGCTTCCTTGAGATGGCAAAGTACTTGATTTGGCTCCATATTTGCATCTCTTTGCTGCAGTTGAAGTTTCCATATTATCCTACATGGGAAGAATCCGGAAAAAAATTAGACTTCCGTTCCAACAATTCAATTGCTGTAGCATAAACCTGTACCGATTTAAACTTTACATTTAAGACTGTTTTCAAATGAAATTAAAAATAAGAAGAGAAGACTCACCAATGATGACTGATTTAGAGATCTCAGAACTTTGATTTTGCCGCCTTTACCATCCGCTCCAACAGCAACTAAACTGCCACTACTTGCACTTAATCCTTGCATTGCCGCAGATGATAACACTGATCCACTACCCTGGACCCGCTTGCACCATTTACCCAAGTGCCTTCTAGTTCCATCAGGACCTAGCAACCCACCAGTAAAGCAGAGATCTCCTGGAGGTTTTGCAAGTTTTGAGTTAGAATTAAATGAATTCTGTGAAAATGGTAAAACGTCAACTTAATCCCATCAAGCAGCATATATCACTTGAAACTACATTATATAAGCAGGAAACCAATCTGTTGTCAGTGCAGAGTTATTCTGCAAGCATTACAACTTTTCAAGCCAAACTTAACTTCCATTCCAAAGGTGTGAAGATTACCTGGTTGGTAAGTTGGAACGTGACTTGGCATTTCCTGTTCCACACTAATAGAAGACTGAACTTGTTTAATGTCATCAAGAATTAACACTGTGTCCTCGTCCATAGCAGCAGTTGAAGTGGGCGTCATATCATACATAGGAATGTTT
Source organism: Vaccinium macrocarpon (assembly GCA_022606695.1). Classification (NCBI taxonomy): domain Eukaryota; kingdom Viridiplantae; phylum Streptophyta; class Magnoliopsida; order Ericales; family Ericaceae; genus Vaccinium; species Vaccinium macrocarpon. The sequence continues at coordinate 1,408,421 of CM040176.1, read as the reverse complement.
GAGCCTCTAACCCCATCGTTGTCCCATGGTCTGCAAGCGTCACCTTTTGTAACTGAAGCTGCCTCTGGCTTTGACAGACAGCTTTTCTGGACAGCAAAATCCTGAGGGATTTGACGTTCCAAATCAAGTTGTGAAATATCACGCAGGTCATTCGTGACAGTATAAAGTTCTGGTTCATCATCATCGACAATAACGTAGGAATGTTTCAGTTTGTCAACAGCAATGGTGTCAGATATACTGGCATCTTTGGACAGTTTCGACTTCTCTATTTTCCTACCAGAAAATAAGTCACTGGTTGTGCTTCCATTTGGATCCAAATGAAATTTTTTTTGAGCAGGTTCCTCTGAAAGATAATCAGGATTTTTGTTGATGGATGAAGAATTAGTATTCCGTTTGGTATCATTCAGTAAACCTGTATCACGAGCAGCTTTTTTGGAAGCTTTTAAAGCCCTCAAGATTTCATTATCTTTCACTTCAACTGATACCTCCAATTCTTGGATCCTTGCCTGTTAAAGGTTACATGTTAGATGACAGTCAATTTAAGCAATTATCTATGGCAGATTCACTGATTGGGACTGGTAATGAATTTACCTTCAATCTTGTTATTTTCCTTTTTTTCTTCTCAAGTTTACGAAGTGAACTTCCTAGACCATTGAATTTAGCCATCAAATCTTTGTAACACCTGTGGAAAGCCATAAAGTTTGATTACATGCCAACGAAAGCAAAAGACCATGGTTGTGTTTGGTTAGATAGTTTAGTTTAGTTTTGATGATGTCAGCATGTGTAATGAGTGCAGAGAGATATAGAAAGAAATGAAAGAAATGATGATGTCATCAAAACTAAAACTAAAACTAAACTGTGAAACGGACATGGCCCGTGAAAGTTGTCCAATTTAGAATACAAGGAATTTAATGGAACTTCCTCCATGCCAAAAGATCCATAGTTATGCAGGACTTGAACCAAAGTCCAGCCATACAAAATAAGGAGAAGCACACATTTCAGCCAGCACCAATGCTGGTATTGAAATGATAAACGTTCCAGCTAATAATTTATTTCCAATAATAGCATGACACTATGACAGTATCAGCTACCAACTGCGATGTGAACAAAAAAAGACAACAACGAGATACATACGAACCACATGACCACTGCGTTACAAGGAGACTTAATTCTAACCTATGTCACACACTTGAGTCCTCGACACTTGGGTTAGGATCAGTGTTCTAAAAGTCGGGACTAGTCGGCAACTAAGTTGGGGTCGGGGGCTCTCCGAGTCGACTAGGGCCTAGTCGATTGATTTAGTCGCCAGCCGACTTAGTCAGGCTCAAGTCGGCGACTAATCGGACAAGTCGTCTAATCGGAAAAGTCGCGAATCGAAAAAAATAAGACAAGTGAGCAACTAATCAGAAAAATTGGGGTAAAAACACAGAATTTTCTAAATTTTTGGGGCTGCATTATAATTGTTTTGAATGTTTTTAACTTTTTACCCTAAATCCCCAAATTGTTCTCTCACCTCTTCAAACCGATTGTTGTTGTTGTTGTGCTGTTGGAGAACGCTGACAGTCCAATCGGTTAGCTCTCTCTCTTCTCTTCTCTCTCAGTTAGCTCTCTCTCTTCTCTTCTTCTCTTCTCATCTTCTCAGGTACATGATTCTTTTTGTTGTACAGTTGTGCATGTATGTACAATGTACTCTCTCTCTCTCTCTCTCACTACACCAGAAACTGTGGAGGATGTATTTGTTTAATACCTTTTTTGAGTTTTTCAGTCAAACTCAAAACTGTGGATGATGTACAGTACATTAAAAAACAATTTTAATAATTTAATTCTCTTTTTATCTATCATTACAAGAGGCTAAGGTTTGTGGTTTCCATGTATAGATTGTAGAATATACATTAAAAAACAGTAAACATTAAAAAAAATTTCCACGTACTGTAGATTGTAGAATAAATCAATAAATTAACACACTACATATTCTTGTTGTGGTTTGCACCAAGGATTAATTATTCTTGTTGTGGTTTTAGTTGTCACTGTGATTTGCTACTTATGTTATTCTACTTACTCAAAACTTCTGAAGGATGAAAGAGAATATACTCCGTGTATTTTATAAATAAAAAAAAATCTAGCCGACTAGTCCCCTAGTGGCTAGTCGGCAGCCATCCAACCTGGGAGTGACTAGCGACTTTTAGAACACTGGTTAGGATACCAACATGAGTAGTTGGCATGTTGGACTTTCACCAACCAAGCACGTCTAGTACTTGAATTCACCAATTTTCCACAAAAGTCCCTCTAATACATGTCTCTGATGAAAGCCTGAAGGGGCAAATTGATATTTATTGCATAGCCTATATTGTATTTGATTGATGTTTATTTCTTTACAATTGAATTTCTGCTACCAACCAGTTTCTGTTAAGGAATAATCCAGCATTTATGGTGATGATGAAAATTTCGAGATGGATAAATTCGAGAACAAAAGTTGGGGATGTTTTAGCACGTTGCATATCGCTCAATGGGTGATTCTTGTAACCTAGGAAATCAGGTAAATCTGACGCTTAGGCATACACCTGCAACCAATGCACATACCTGATTCCATGTAAGATACATCCAGATCAGACATTGGCTTGAAACGAAGACTGTCATCATCTTTGCAGTTAAGTAAATTGAGTCTCTAACTACAAATGAATTTAATTGCTGATAGACTAGTGTTATGAAGAAAAAGGAGAGAGTAAACCCAAAAAAATGGGGGGGGAAATGAGAGAGAGAGAGAGAGTTACTTGTTGCGGAATTCCAATGTCTTCGCTAAAGTGGATACTTCGTCTTTGTTGTTGGGCTTGTTACCTAAAGAAGCAAGCTTCAAAAGCTCTTCCTTCTCCAAGTTCCAATCACAGGCCCTGGTTGTAAACCAGATAACTCGAATAATCCAACAAATTTGTGAAGAAAAACGAAACATCGATTGTTATGCCACTAGTATAAAGGTACGTACAGTTTTAATTCTGCCAGCTCTTTGGCCAAGGCCATATTCCTTTGCTGCAGACTCGTGGAGTCCAACGTTTTTTTAGCAAGTTCCTACAATACAAAGAACAAAATGAGAAGGTTAAAATCAACCTGATTAAGCTGCAACGTGGATATTTGGCGCACGAATGGAAATGAATCTGGGGTTTGGTTGGCTGTTGGAAGCGTCTCATTAACCAAATACATGCTCAACGGCCTCAAAGGACCTCATACCTCTGATTTCAAATGAAGCAACTGTTGAATAGACTGAAACTTCTCTTGAATGGACACCTTCTGCTGCACAGCTTCATTCTTCAATGCTGCTTCTTTCTCGGTCTGCTTCTTGCTTAAACTCAGCTGACACAGAAGTTTTCATAATCATATTACATGACAACAACTAGCCCAATCATGCATATAATACGTTACAAAATCCGATTAAATATTTAAAGATGATAATTGTGAGTTTCTTTCTTTTCTTTCACTTCTTTTCTTTCTGATACGTTGCAATCTCTTATCTGCTGTCATTGCGGCATGTTCTCAACAAGCAAATAAAGCACATAAAGTGCTTGCCTGCTTAGAATGGTTGAATATGACGGAAATGATATATAAGGCAGGAATTGAGTTGGTCAAAATTGAAGGGTTGTAGCTTGGCATTTTAATCCCCTTAAATATTCATTGTATTTCATTTAAGGAGATTGAACTGTATACAAACCTTTTTCCTTTTCAACTCCTTATCCACCCAAACATAGCAATGGGAATCATTTCCGTTTACTTCCAATGATCTCCAAATGCATTAAAGGATATTTCATAACAAACACACTGTTTTCCTTTCCCATTTTGAGATCCAATTGCTGAGAAGGTATGGGAAAGGCAAATTGGTTTCGTATTAGCTAAACATGCACTGAATGTAAACCCACTGAAACAACGATTTTCCAAGATCCAATATCATTCTTTTCTTTTCTTTTTTCTCCTCAAACAGTGATTTACTCATGTACCTATAATTTACCTGGGTACTACCTTCTCTCATGGTACTAATTCTCGAAATTTCTGAACAGCCAAAAAATATGGTAATGCAAGTAAACTACCTCTTCATTGATTTCTTTGACATCATTTTGACAACGCTCTAGAGCCGAACGGAGCCCCAAAATCTTCCCCTCCAATTTCTCAATCTCCCAACTTAGTTCCCCTGGATTCTCTTCGCAGTTGATCGGTTTCTGAGAGAGGGCTTGATCCCCTACTGACTGGAAATAAAGCCGATTCACACTGGCCTCCGAACAGATCTGCTTGCATACAGGACAGTTTTTCTTCTTTGCATTTGAACAGTACTCGAACCATTGTTGAATGCTAGGGTTGGCAAAAATACACATATCGTGTCAATTTTATTCTCAAAACTATCCGTAAACAGCAATACCATTTTATTTCCTCATATGCATATGGTTCAAATTAAATGTTTTGTAAGAATGTTGCAAGAAAAATAAGTATAGAAACTGAGTCACCCTTGACATCAAAATTTTAATTATAAAAAGAAGGTGAAAATTATAAGCTATGGACATAACGCGAAGTCCCGCAAGATCTGGCAACTTTCAAAATAAATGAATTTCAATGTGCAAGTTATGTGACTGTCCAAATGGGCTGAGCAATAAAATTCACCCCGTATCACTTTTTATTATTGCTGTATAACGGGTCTGTTTGCGTACAGTACAGTTTTCTTCTTTGCATTTGAACAGTATTCGAACCGTTGTTGAACAGATGAAGGCTAGGGTTTCACATTGGTGGAAAAACCAAATCTTGCCAGTGAAAATGCCGATATTAGACGAGAACATAGCAAATGTCGCTATATAGGAGAGGAATTACCAGAGTTCGTGAAAGACGTGACCACAAATGGAGATGGATTGGAGGTCTTCGGTGATGGGGTTGAGATCCTCGTAGCAGATTGAGCATATGGTCTTGGCAAATGTATTGCCGCCACATGCCATTCTCTCTCTCTCTCTCTCTCTCTCTCTCTCTCTCGTGTGTGTATTGGGTGGAGAAGATGGAGCGAATTTTGAAAGAGGGGAATTGGAAAGCGGGAAGAAGATAAATTCGACCAAGATCGGAGGCAATTCACGGGAAAACGAAACGGGTGCATCTTGGACGTTTTTTGTTGGATTAAAGCCCATCACTGCCGAGCCCAATTGCATCTCTACACTGTATTAAGGTGTCTTTAATTTTGTTGGATTAAAGCCCATCACTGCCGAGCCCAATTGCATCTCTACACTGTATTAAGGTGTCTATAACGGACATGGGGTTGCTGCTATGCAGCCCGCATAGCATCTGTTGTGCATCATTTGAGTCAATCGTTGCTCGAATGGAGAGCCCATATTTTATCTCAGTATTTTTTGCATTCGAACCGTTTGTTGCCGTGTCCAAATTTCATCTTGCATGCACGACAACGAACGGTTCGGATGCAAAAGTGTTAAGGTGAAATCTGGGCCCTCCATCTCAACAATGGACGGCTCAAATGGTGCATAGCAGCTAATGTGCTGGGTTGCATAGCAGCAACCCCAAACCGTCTTTACCGGACCATTTTTATGAAGAACTTGATTTGATGAGATGATATTAATAATGGTAACAGAATGGACAAGTGATCCATTGAATAATAGATGAGATTATATGATATATTATTTTGAAGGGATGTCGTTGCTGAGAAAAGAGGAGAGGCACAATAGAGAAGGAAGGGGGAGTATGGTGATGAGTCACAAGTACAAGCTGAGTCCTTATCAAGTCAAGCAAATGTAATTTATTTAACGAGCTTTCTCAAACAAGCGGAATTTTATCGATCTCGTTTACTAAACGAGTCTAAATCTTGAGATCGAGCTCTACTCGATTACTAAATCAGCTGGGCAAAGGCTAAAAAAGTAAAGCCACAAGTTGCTCGCGAACAACTCTGGTTCGTTTATAACCCTAATAAGAAGCAAAGCTTGACAATGAATTACGATTCAAACTTGCATGGTTAGACTTTTGTTTAGTGAAAGCACAGGAATGTGTTAATTGTTAGTTATAGTTAGTGATAATGACCCTAAATCTTATGAATGAGAGTATAAGATACCCACTAGTAAGCTAATATTCCATTTGCCAGTTGGTTGTAATTGAATCTATATCTTGTCATAAGAAAATACGATAGTGTCCAATTTAGGTTACATGCCTAGTAAATATAATTTGATTGTGACATAATTGTGAGAATTTTTTTGAAAAGTATAATTTAAACAAGTTAAAATAGCTAATCAATACAAGGCTATCATTGATTTTCACTCTAAAGAGCTCTTTCCAAATGTGAAAAGTGCATTTTATATACTCCATCCGTCCCAATTTTATAGTCCTCTAAAGAGCTCTTTTCAAATGCAAAAAGTGCATTTTATATACTCCTTCCGTCCCAATTTTATAGTCTATCGTTCTATCCTAACCGGATAAAAAAAACGATTATATCTTTCAATCGGTAATACATTTTACATGTAATATGGATATTTTTTGATAGATTTTGATTTAATTTAATAAATAAAGTGTTTAAAATCACCTAAAAATATTGTAGATTATAAGATATAACATATTGAAAAGTGCCACAAACTCCAAAAATGGACTATAAAATTGGGACGGAAAGAGTAGTTGCAAATGTTCATTCATTGATTTTCACTCATAAGACGGAGATTCAAATGAAAAAAAGTATATCTCGTATAGCTATGAAACTCTTATTCTGCAGTCTTGATTTCAATATTTGGGGCCAAATAATGAAGGGAGGAGGCTCCAATTTAATTTGCACTTCGATGAGGTTTATTGACGAAGCCTCACCATGGCGACGTATCAATACTTCCTTCTCAGCTAGGTAAGATATGATTGAAGTCCGACTAGTCGGGTGACTCGGGTGAGTTTTCCAGTTTATGGGGTTGTTGCACTGGTAGTTTAGCCCCTTTTTTTTTATTAGAAAAAAAAAAAGAAAAAAAGTTGAAGTCATAGGAGGTTAACTGAGAAGTATTTGATAAAAAAAAAAAAACTGAGAAGTACAATCACGGGGAGTAATCTGTGACACAGATAAAATTATAAGGTCCGTAACGTAATTGTTGCAATTTACATCCAACCTCTTCGCGACCAGAATCAGAAGTAGTTGATCGGAAAAAGAATCAGCAGCATCTCAAAATCTTGAATCCAACAGGTACAATTCGTCTCTCTCTATCTCTCCCTCTCTCATCGTCTATCTCTCTTTTTGCTATCTCGTGGTTAATTCAGATGCTTAAGCATAACATTTTTGGCGTCTAACAATTGAACACTCATCCTGGAGTATTGGGATGTTCGATCCACGCACCAGGAGCGAATAGAGTTTACGCATTCTGGGTTTCTGCCCAGGGCCGGCCCTGTTTACTCCTTGCCGAATCTGATTCGAATTCAGCTGTGTGACGTTTGTTACGTTTCATGGTTTCATTTTCTGATGCATTTTGCATGTTTTAGATGAAAGAGAGTAGAGATAGAATGAAGACCGATAGAGTTTCTAAACCCACTGTTAAAACCGGTCCTCTTGTGCTCGATGAAGATGATTTTAAGGTAAAGGCTTTACATTTATGCTTTTGATATCCACATGAGTCGCTAACCAAACTTCGTGCGACGCTCAGCTATAGTTTTGCCTAATTGAATCGCATTTAAATAGGGGGACTTCTCGTTTGATGCATTATTTGGGAACTTGGTAAACGAGCTTCTCCCGTCCTACCAAGAAGAAGAAGCAGATTCATTGGAAGGACATAGTAATATTGGTGCACATGATACGTTGCAAAATGGGAACTTGCGTATTACATCTGATGCAGGAAAATCAACACAAGGGTTATCGAGCCCTTTGTTTCCAGAAGTGGATGCTTTGTTGTCTTTGTTTCAGGATTCTTGTAGGGAGTTGATTGATCTTCGGAAGAAGGTATGTATTTTGTGCAGCTTCATCCAGAATGGGTCACAGGGCTGTCATTTTGAAATTAATTATATTTTTTTGGCTAAAGATTGATGGAAGGCTTCACAATCTCAAGAAAGACGTTGTCATCCAAGATTCCAAGCACCGCAAGACCCTCGGAGAGGTCAGTTAACAGGGCATGTATACGTGATAATTCTGTATTTGTGGAAGTTGCTTTTAAACAGCTTGAATTGGTTCATGTTTTTCCACTTTTAGAATCTTTATACCTCTTTCAGAGGAACTATATTAATCAGAAAGGGGTATCTCTGCGGCGTTCTCCATTTTTTGTATTTTGGGAGTGGGTGTTTGTAAATGGAAGAATAAATGCATATCGTGACTGTTGCCCTTTATGTCATTTATCACGAAACTAACTGTGTTGATGCTTCCTCGCTTATACTAAAACATCTCTGTGGTTCTTACGTGTGATCATGTTGGGATGTACAAACTTCAAGACAGTACTCAGTTTATGAACTTTCTGATGAATCCTCTTTTCAATGGATGTCCCAATCTTCAGCTGGAAAAAGGAGTAGATGGCTTGTTTGGTAGCTTTGCGAGGTTAGATTCACGTATTTCAAGCGTTGGACAGACGGCTGCCAAAATTGGAGATCACCTGCAGGTAATTGTTGAAAAACTAGAATTATACATTGCTTTGGATGCCAATTCTTCTTTATAGCTTTACTTGTTGTCTTCATGAGGAGTTTGTCAGATTTTATGTAACTCTATGGTTCGTGTGATTCTTCCTCATTAGAGTGCAGATGCTCAACGAGAAACTGCAAGCCAGACAATAGAACTCATTAAGGTAGTGCAATCCTACATTTAATTGTTGGGTATTGTTTGCTAATAAATTCTGTGACACCACTTAGTTCTATTTGGACACTGCAGTACTTGATGGAGTTCAATAGCAGTCCAGGCGACCTAATGGAACTATCACCGTTGTTTTCTGACGATAGTCGCGTTGCTGAGGCGGCTTCAATTGCACAAAAATTGAGTAAGATGGCCGTACTTTCTTGCTAAGCTTTTGAAATCAGACATTTCACCTACTTGATGTACACATAACTCCCACCTTTTTTTACGAAGACTCTTTCCTCTCGCTACTTGGCTGAGCAAATGGAGGGACATTCGAAAAGGATTCCCTGCCACCTTGATAAGTTATCATTTTTTTATATCCCTTCCCCATTGTATCGTCTAAGATATTTGAATATGTAGTTGTTCTATCCTGATTGTGGTTCTTCTTTTGTCCATGGTTATTGCAACAATTGCTATGGCCCACATATATTAGCTGGCTTCAAGTATTGTGGTTTCTGGTAGACATCATTAAAATTGCTTGCAGTGGACAAAAGCTGGGAGCCTAGGTATGCATATGCATAGGGAAGAATGGTTTGGAGTGGGTGGAACTTGGAAAGTGCCATTGGAGTCAAATTGTGAGGAAGTATTTGTTAGTTGTATTTATTGTTTTCTTATCCCATTAACCCCATTAACCCCATTACTCCGTAGTAAGTCTATATTTTTGGAGGATCACTTGTTTTGTTGTTCCTTTGACTCATGCAAAACCTTCTCGCATTTGAGAATTAGTTTCTCTTTGATATGCCGGTTTGGAAGAATCAAAATTGGTTTCTTGTTGGTTAGTGAATGTCAAACGCAAATATATTTGGTTTTTCATTTTTTTGAACTGTTATTTGGTTTTGCATTGATTCCTCCTAATTGCGTTGGTTCATCCCATAGATTCCATATCAGTTGGAATTCAGGTATGTGCCATATGAGGATCCCTTTCTAAGCATCCATGGTTAAATGGTTAAAACTATGGCATGTCATTTAGAAATTCGATTTGTACTTCCATGTGGCTAAGTAGCGGTTTAGGATCCATGCATTGATATAGAAAAATAGATTTGTAATCATTATGCGTAGCTAAATTGCATATGTTAGGATTTTCAAATTTGAAGTTAAGACCTTAAATGCCGGATCGGATCAGTATCTCATGGACTGATGCCCGAAGTTTTGTATTGTGGTGTGCCACATGTTCATTTGCTTAATTCAGTCGTTTTCCTTAATCTGCTGTATCTACAATTGACAATCAAGATTGTATATATATATGATGGGAGACATCAAATGGATTCATTGCGCTAGGGAACATGATCTATCCACATGAATGATCTTTACTTGATTCTCCTATAATCCATTGTTTCTCTAGTGTGGGTTGAGTGCCCTCTTTTTGGCGGTTTTCTCATCCATTCTCCTTGTTTAAGTTTTTTTTTTTTTCCTTTCAATATAAATGCTGTTTTTTCACCCTACCAAGAACAAATGCACGCCAAAGTAGGAAAAAGATTGGATGGGGTTAATAAATTTGTTACACTCCGAAGCTTTACATAGCATGTCAACTATTTTAAGGAGTTTGACATTGCTGTTATATTGGTCTTTGTTCCTCTGTATATCTTCTATTTCAATAGTACTGATCAATATGTTGAGATGGGCACATGTTTTTATGGAATCGTTCTAACATTGATGCGTAGGGATCTCCAATAAAATTTGACCTCTTGCTGCTACGGTCTATTTTAGGGTCATTTGCTGAAGAAGATATAGGAAGACAAGGCATAGCTACACCAATGGCGGGAAATGCAACTGCAAGCAGAGGACTGGAGGTTGCAGTTGCTAATCTTCAGGAATACTGCAATGGTATGTCACCTCTTTCTATGTTTTTTTTCTTTTGGGCAGCTTTTATGACAAAAGTTAGCAGTGAAGATGCAAGCAAATGTAGAGTTTACTATGGAGAACTGTTGAATCGTTGAAATGCCTTGTTGCATGAAGCAAAGAAATTTCTCCAGGCAGAGAACAATCATGGAAACTGAAAAGCACATTAAACAAGATCAATAGAATCTAAAAGAACATCATAAAGATGAAGAACTGGAAAATATCATTAATATTGTGTCAAATGTGGTAGTTGAATCAGGGATAAGCTGCATAGAATAAGTAATTTGTGAAGAAGTTATTGACTAGGAGGAATCTTTAGAGATTTGAGCTACCGGAGCTTGAGAGTTCTTTTAAGTGATGCTTTTTGTGTGAATGGTGTTGTCAAAGAACTTAAGTGATAGACATAGGAGATACGAAGGTGTTCAAAATTTCTCTTCATATACAACTACACCTCCGTACAGTCCTATTTATTCTAGGCTTCTGAGAAAGTTCTGGTCTTTCCATATATTGCTTTGAGTGAGTTTGGGTTTTCCCAAGAAAGCGTGGGTGGAAGTTGGGGAAGAACTACTTTGAAGGAAGCAGCCCTTTCTGCTATTGGTGCATCGCAAGGGCAGAAAAAATAGACTGGCCGGTGGAATGAGGGTTTGATTACTTTTGTTGTTAGATTGGTGATATAGTCGGTCTATATAAGTAATGTTGTTTTTCTCCTTCATTTGTGCTGTTCTTGTTTTGTCTTATTTACTTTTTTCCCCCAGTATGGTGATCCATTTTTGAAGTCTAGCTGATCAGGAAGAGCCAAGTCCTATACTACTTTTTTTTTTTCTCTTGTTATTTTCCCCCTCTTGAAATACCAATATTATACTGCATTAACTGATAACTTGCGAGGAATGGTGACTGAAATCTTGGATTTAGATAAACCTGACAGTTTTGTTGAACACTGCCTCTTATTAACTGCATATTACTACTCTCTCCGTCCCCATATAAAAGTACAGCATTCCATTTTGGGCTATCTCTTAACAAATGTGTGTTTCGAAAAATTTGTACAATTATTATTTTACCCTTTTGAAAAGTTCATGGGTAAAGAGTTCATGGGTAAAAGTGGAGGATAAGTTTGGAAAGTGGAGGTAAAAGTTGATGTGAGACGTGTAAAGTGGAGGTAAAAATTGATGTGAAAGGTGTAATGATGATGTCTTTTTAATAAGTTGGATTTAAAAAGCAACACATTTAAAAAGGGACGGAGGGAGTATACATATTTTTGTCTGAGATCCCTTAGTGACATAACTTCCCAATAGGAGAGCATTGGTGCATTGAGCGTGGATCTGTGCACTGAGAGCAGATGCTTTGCAGATTCATGAATAAAGTACCAGCGTCTATGTTCTCTATATTGTTTATTTTCTTTTTCCCCAATCTCTATTGTGGGTATTTATTTTTGTAAGAGGCCACATCACTTTGGGCTGTCGATTCTTAAGCAGTTCAAAATCTATGTCCCGCGTTTATAAATAGATCTACACATTTCTTTTTGCTGAATTGAATAATATGAATGTGTAGAATACCGGAGCCTTTGCCTATCTGGGGCTCTTACATCTTCAAGGAAAATGTTAACCTCAGCCCAAAGGGTGGAGGATAATAAGTAGAAAGTGCATAGATATCCGAGAAATGTGTATTAATATCCACAAATGTGCATTAACATCCGTGAAAGTGTATTCATGTGTGTGAAATGTGCATTAATATCCGAAGATGTAAGACCCTATCTTCAATCGTTTTTTTTTGGGGAACAGTTTTGGTCATATGTGAATTAAACTTTTCTTACGGGTTACCTTTCTTTGTTAGAATTGGAGAACAGATTGTTGGCTCGATTTGATGCAGCATCTCAAAGAAGAGAATTGTCTACCATGGCAGAGTGTGCTAAAATCTTATCTCAGGTCAGTTACGTGAACTTTGTTTTCATTATCAACAAAAAAAAAAAGAAGATATTCTGGATGCCTTTTTGTCGCCCCCTTTGAATGTCTTGTCAATGCAAACCCAAAGAACAAATGTAAAGAAGCGAACCAGACATGAATTGATATTTCCGTCTTGGTCATCAAGTAGTGAGTCTCTTCCTGTACATGCATTAATTTAGGATACTTATTACTTTCAATAATTGTTTCGTCCGTATTACCCATAAAAAGGATTCACGTACCGATCCCAATTGAGTGGAAACTCTGTTTCGTCTAGTTTGGTTTAACCTCTATTTACTGTGCTTGTCACTGGATCTAAATATCATCCCTGGGAAACATGGAAATATAGCAAGCTCCTTTTTTAATTTCTCTTTGCAATGACAGTTGGACTTCGTGCTTACATACTTTATACAAAGAATATTAACATGCTCACTGCTTTGCTGAATGTCCAATGCTTACACTAAGCATTGGGTTGATCTAGTAGTTGCCGTTCCACTATGTGCTAAGCGGAATCATAATCTGAACATCCATACGACCTGATGCTGTGAAATTCTATTATGGCAGCAAGTTATTTTCAGTAACACCCAACAATTATGTCCTCCGGGATACTTTTCCTTAGAAGACCACTCCCTCTATGAATTTTTACTAGACAGTGTGATATACCAAAGAACATGCAAAGTTGTATTTTACAACTCCACTAAAACCATTGATTAATTGTCAATGTTTTGACAATCTATCCTCGTGTTTTGTGTGTTTTTCTTTTAATTCTAGAACCTTTGGATGTTACCATATTGCCTTCTGTCCTTCTCAGTAGTGTTATCATTATGCTTTGCTCATTGCATTTGTAATTCATATTAGTATAGTATTACCTTATCTGGTTACAAGTGCTTGATCGAGTGGTTGCCAGTCAACAATCCCGCTAGTATTTTGAATGGATTAATGTCCCAGATGTTACTGTTTTCTTCCTATGTTTGTGAATTGCAGTCTGTCAAAGAAGAAAGGAATAAGTAAATAGGAATTTATTTAACAATGCATTGAGTTTACTGGTCAGTTGCTTAAAATATGTGTGTACCTTTGATTCTGCTGGGTTATGGGGATGAGTGGATGATGAAATGTCTCTCTGCTTTAAGCGATTCATAATATTTATGTGATTTGCTTGAAAACCAGTATTATTTGAATCCAACTCCTAGAACAATATAGGAAAGTGGAATGTGTGTATTTTACCATATCTTTGAGTCTGTAGACTCTGTACTAGTTCCTTTTCTTTTTCATGCCTGTTGTAATTCATTCTAGAGATAAAAAATGATGTTATGGATATTTGGCTTTGATTTTTTTTTTTTTTAATTTTCTAGAATATATGATTATTTCAATATGGTTATGAGTGCTGATGTTGATCACATTATGATCAACTTTGTGATTCTGCAACAATTAGAGGACAGAAAGAAAGGATGAAAGAATTGCTCCATCTTCCTTTCTTTCTGTCTTTTCCTTCTTTGACTACGAGTATATCAATCTTCTTGTGTTACTTCTCTAAAACTTTCTGACAATGTGCTTAAAGTCTCAATGTACTTTTAATTATTAGCAGGTGCACGAAAATTAGATAACTTAACTCTTGGTATTTGCAGAAGGGAATAAAAATTCGGTCACTTTGTATAAAAAGTCACTCACTTTGTTCTCAGTCCTTACCATTTTGTTTGACAATGCAGTTCAACAGGGGCACTAGCGCCATGCAACATTACGTGGCAACCCGTCCAATGTTCATTGATGTCGAGGTCATGAATGCAGACACAAGATCTGTTCTCGGTGACCAGGGTTCCCAACCTAGTCCTAGTAATGTTGCACGTGGCCTTGCTTCATTGTATAAAGAAATTACAGGTTTGGAGGACTGCCATAATAATTGTGTCAGATTGACAGGTTTTTGTTCTTCACTGAAAATTGTGCTAATTTTGGTTTGTAGATACTGTGCGTAAAGAAGCTGCCACAATAACAGCAGTATTCCCTTCTCCAAATGATGTTATGTCGATTTTGGTTCAGGTATTCTGGGAATTCCCTTCATTCTTCCTTTGTGGGTTTCATGGCAATTTACTCAATGAAGTTCAGATTCCAGGATTGTATTGGCTGACAATTCCACTTGTCATGATTTTTTTTTTTTGTGTGGATATATGCAGCGAGTCTTGGAGCAACGAGTTCCTACACTTCTTGACAAGCTGTTGGTAAAACCATCTCTCGTTAACCCACCTCCTATGGACGAAGGGGGACTACTATTGGTGAGTTGATACTGGTGATGTGTTTTTTCTTCATTCGACCCCAGTGCCCAGTTGAAGAGAAAGTGAGATTTTAACTTCATTTGTATTTGGTGATACTTCAGTATCTTAGAATGCTAGCAGTTGCATATGAGAAGACAGAGGAACTTGCTAGAGACTTGCGTGCTGTTGGGTGTGGTGATTTAGATGTTGAAGGTAAGAATTAGTTTTACGCTTTTACTAATAAATCCAATGGATCAATGCATGCATGCAGCAAGGATTTGTGGATGGTTCCATGTGGCAAAGTTATATATTGTGGATGATTCCATGCGGCAAAGTTATACAATTGTTAACCAACTGGAAGAGCAGAACACCTTAAGCCCATCACTGGTCAGGCTTTGACTCTTGATCCCCCTCTCCTAATGGGATATAAGATCTTGATCATGTTAAAAATATGAAGAAGAAAGGGTTAATATTCCTTGATGTATAGGGAAACTGTTAGCAGAACCAATTTTGCTCTGGACATTTCTTTCTTAGCGGCAGATGAGTGCACGTATTTGATAAAATTCTGGTACAGGAGGCGTGTTCTGTTTTATGTTTGGGCTATTTTGTACCTACCAAAGGGTAGGGCTAAATAGCTTGTGTGCTGTTATTGTGCCGGGGCGGTGACTGTATACATTAGATTCTGTACAAAATATTGAAGCCTTATACCGCATTTTTGGTCCAAAATTTCCATCTAAAAATTTATTTGGATGACATTTATAGTCGAAAATATTTGTTAGAATAATTATTTAACGTACCCCCGGATTCTTTTCCAGAAGTGGATCCATATCGACGTATCCTTCAATTTAACTTTAAGATGTCCGACCCCTAGATATACCCCCTCACCCGAGCCTATGTAACAAAGCAATATGTGTATTGATTTGAGCAACATGTACTATGGAACTATGACCATAGTGAGAATATATTCATGGAAAAGATTTAGGACGAGTTGTCCTAAAGGTTTGCCTTGGGGAACAGGGATTTCCAATCCATCACCTAAACAAATGAAACACATTGCAAGTTGGAAGAAAAATGACTAAGGCAATAAAATGTTTGCTTTTATGATTTTGTTAGATGGTGGGGGTAACACTCATGGACGATAAAATGGGGAAAGAGAGAGGCTAATAAGTGCTTAAGATGGTTTGAGTATATATAACAAAGACCAATTTCTAGGGAACCATAGGAATTAAGAAGAGTGATGCTATCTACTTAAATGGCTTTCCTACGACAGAAGGTTACAGAATCAACACAAGCTGTTGTGTTATGGAAAGACCTGATACTTGGTAGTTTGTGGTTCAACTATTGCTATAGCCCTTGATCTAGTAGAGTAGCAAATGCGTGCTTACATAGGCAACCCCATGTAATTGGGACTAGAGTCAATCAATGAACTTCACTTAGGGATTAAGATTGTTATTTTTGTTCTTCTTGCTTTCTCTAATGTCACTTATAATTTAGTATTGCATTATAAGCTTAATTATGATTGGGCTAAAAAGTGGCTTCAAAGCCCCAGATAATTTCCTTGACTAACAGACTTTTACAGGAGTTCTTTTTTCCACTTTTTTCTTACATGCAGCTGTAAAATTTGTTTTAAAACTAATTCTGAAATAGTGGTGACGAGCTTGGTTGTTCACTACCAGTTACTGGAAGGCTTTCTGAATATTTCTAATTGCAGAGATACATAAACTACTTTTTTTAACTTCCCATATTTGATTCGATTACCTCATGTTGAGATTTTGTCAACGTTTCTCTTTTACTTCAATTCCCTGAAAGCAGCTTCCTCTTTTGATGCAGGCCTGACAGAGTCTTTATTTACTGCTCACAAAGATGAATATATTGAGCATGAGCAGGCTTCTCTGAGACAACTTTACAAGGCAAAGGTGGTTCTTCTCCAGTCCTCTCTCTCAACCATCGCTCCTTTTCTTTGTTTGTCTCTCTTATTATCTTTACCTCTTTGTTTAATTTTCCCTTCTCTGAGACAGTTCATGTAATGATTGAAGATTCTGCTATTTTCTGATGGTTCGGCAACCTTTAATACAATTGTGATTTGTAGGTGGAGGAATTGCGTGCAGAAAGTCAGCAATCATCAGAGTCATCTGGGACGATTGGACGCTCTAGGGGAGCTTCAATATCATCTTCTCACCAGCAGATATCTGTGACAGTGGTGACGGAATTTGTGCGTTGGAATGAAGAAGCGGTTTCAAGATGTACTTTGTTTTCATCACAGGTAAATAATAGTTCGTTGTTATATGTACTTTGTGCCTAAGACTGATCCATCATCTATAATTGTTCCTTGGATATGGGCACATACTTCATTTTCATAGTTTGTTTTGTTTCAACCCACGAGGTCATTCGTGTCCCTCCTCACATATTTCACTTATTAGGTATTCTTAGGCAACCAGTCCGAATGAATCTAAAGGAAATCCAAGTACCCGTGGAAACTCACTTTTGCACCAATCTTAGGCAGAAGAAAAGTGCACAAATCTTAAGAAGCTATGTTGGCCTCGTACATGTATAGTGTATACATTACTTGCGCTTGAATGGAGGACAATTTGACCCTTGAAGACCCACAAATGTTCCTAAACAACAACATAAATCTCCACGGTTAAGATTCCCCGTTTCTCTCATTTATTCTTGCCATCCAAACAATTGTCTTAATGAGACAATAATCATAACCACCTACTTGGGCATAGAACTTTTTGTCCCTTTTGCTTTTATTTTTATACATGCACAATCCTTTGGTAATGCATTATGCTCCAATTCTTAGCATGAACTAAAATAGTATTTGACGTTTTAGATATTTTACTAGGTTTCCTATCATTATTATTTCTAATTTTATTCTGTGCAGCCTGCCACCCTTGCAGCCAGTGTAAGAGCTGTGTTTACCTGCCTGTTAGACCAAGTAAGTTTTAGCTTATCTGTTTTCTGGCATGAGAGTTTGCATCTATGTCCTGGGTGCTCACCTCTTAGTCTTTCTCCCCATTTTCCCCTTGATTTATCCTGCTGCAGGTAAGTCAGTATACAACTGATGGGCTTGAACGAGCCAGAGACAGCCTTACTGAAGCTGCGGCTTTGAGGGAGAGGTTTGTGCTTGGAACAAGTGTTAGTAGAAGGGTAGCTGCTGCGGCTGCTTCTGCTGTAATTCCTTCTCATCTCCCTTTTTCTGTACACTCAGTATGAAGTAACACTAATGCTTATCTATTTAGGCTTTAAATAGAGATTTGAAGGACAAAGGAATTTGACCAATTATGAATGACTAACTGTTGATGTGTAGGCAGAAGCTGCTGCTGCTGCGGGTGAAAGCAGTTTCAGATCTTTCATGGTGGCAGTCCAACGCTGTGCAAGCAGTGTGGCTCTTGTTCAGCAAGTATGTTGGTTGCAATTACCTCTCTCACTTACTATATATTTTGCCTGAAGCTTGTAATATAATAGTCTGAGACTTGATTGCAATTGATTGGAACTTTTTTGTGAAGTACTTTGCAAACTCTATATCTCGGCTTTTACTACCGGTAGATGGTGCACATGCTGCTTCCTGTGAAGAGATGGCAACAGCTATGTCGAGTGCAGAAGGTGCTGCCTACAAAGGGCTTCAACAATGTATTGAAACTGTCATGGCTGAGGTCTGTACTTGGCAAACTAACACCTTAATATTCAGGTTTAAGTGCACCAAAACCACCTATCCTTTTATAAATAGCTGTGAGGTTTAGCCAAGTGTCGGGTGGTCGCTTCATCGGTTTTGCCATGTGACAGTTTACTCTCTTCAGTATGCATTTGTGTTTTACCCTGTCTTCAATAAACTAATTCCTTTGAAATGTTGTGCAGGTTGAGCGGTTGCTCTCAGCTGAACAAAAAGCTACAGATTATCGGTCTCCTGAAGATGGCATTGCTCCTGATCACCGTCCAACAACTGCTTGCGCAAAGTAAATCCAACTTGACTTGGATTTAATGTTTGTTTGAAGGCCCTTATCCCTTGAACTCGTTGTAAATTTTGGTTTGGGCTTTCTATAAAAACTACTTTCACCGGGAAAAAATGTTATTAAATGTGAACTCGATCTCAGTATTCCGGGACTGATATTGTTTTCCTTTCCTTTTCTTAATTTCTCTTTTGTTGTTTGGCTGATTCTGTTCAATATTGTCAATTAGCCTCTTTATTTTCTTAACCAGAGTTGTTGCGTACCTCTCTCGTGTGCTTGAGGCTGCATTTACTGCCCTAGAAGGTCTTAACAAACAAGCTTTCTTGACTGAATTGGTATGGCTTTGTCCTTTGCTATTTTCATAACTGCTAGTGTGATCTGTTTTTCCTCTTCCTTATCTGGTTATGTGTGGTAAAAAGAATTTCCTTATCTCACAAGTGAACATTTGTTAGAGACGTTGATGCAGTCTTGAGTGTGCCCTTCTATGTATTTCAAGGCTTCATAACAGCTAATAATATATCTTTCTTCATACTTTTGCTGTTTGCATTATGCAATCTTTGTGATGTCAATGAGCAATCAATCGCCTATCATATTTTTGGCTGTTTTTATCAGTGGCTGTCTAGTTATCGTTGGCATTTTTTTGTGACTAATGAATTTGTTGATTTAGGGGAATCGGTTGCACAAAGGGCTGCTTAATCATTGGCAGAAGTTTACATTTAATCCGAGGTAACACCTTGCTGTTATGTTCCATAGCCTGCCTATTATGTTTTAAGTTACACACTCATTGGCAAGTTAAAACTCTTTGTCAAGGATGCTGATTATATCTATATATTGTGTTGAAGGTAGGGAATAGCATATTCCTTTATAGAGTGCGAGCTATAATTCCGGAAAGTTGGAAAACTTAATTGACAAAGAATGGGGAGAAAAGTGGAGAGAAAAAAAAATCAAAAGGCTGATGCATGTGCATGAGTAGCTAGAAAAACATAACCACCGACAATAATGTTGACAAGAACCTTAAGGGTGAGATGCTTAGTCCATCCTTCTGCTTCACGTATCTGTGTTTCTCTATTTCAGTGGAGGTCTGCGACTGAAGCGTGACATAACCGAGTATGGGGAATTTGTGCGCAGCTTCAATGCTCCTTCTGTTGACGAGAAATTTGAATTGTTGGGAATGTAAGTTGCAGGGGTTGGTCTGATCTCAGGCTTTTGATTTAACATGTTCCATCCTGATTTACTGTTGCATAATTTGTTTGCAGCATGGCCAATGTCTTTATCGTGGCTCCTGAAAGCCTCTCCTCTCTGTTTGAGGGAACCCCAAGCATTCGGAAAGATGCGCAAAGGTACCATATTAGTACTTATGATTGTTTTTATGTTTTGTAAAATAATTAGGATATACTTTGCTGCAGAATTCGTAAACCTTACATATCTTATCTTTCAACAAAAAGTAGATGGAGCTCGAAACTTAATGTTGGTACTGTTAAAGCTGTTAACACAGAAGTTTCTTTCGCAGAAAAAACACATAATCCGACTCGTACACACTGAGATGACAATTATGTAATAATAAAATAAAATAATAATAGTAATAAAAGGGCACAACATTTGAGGATAATGGAAAACCGTATTATAGACTTTGTTCTGTTCACTGATAAATATAAAAGGCAATATAGCATTGATTTAAATTGAAAGTAACAGATTTTTTAAACTTGTTCACCGATATATCATTGACATCATAACTGCATTTCATCAACACTGATAAAGTAAACAATGCTAGAGTCCATCATTTAAGAAAACATATTCCATCAATCCATGTATCATACATGACATACACCAGTTTGCGAGCTTCCAAATATTACTTTCTCTAATGGATGGGAGATGATTGTTACAAATCGACAATATTTGTAATTTACCGTTATGTCCCAGAACTTTTTCCCCTCGAGCTAGCAAAGCAATCCATCTATGTTTGAGTGATTGATACATTCTTGTACAATGTACATGTGCTGTTTGTACTAGATTTAGAAATACCATTAGTGCTTTATGTATCTGTCTCCTCTCTATCCCTATTTCTTTTACAATATGATAACCTGAAATCTTCGGCAAATTCAGGTTTATTCAGCTCAGAGAGGACTACAAGAGCGCAAAACTGGCAGCCAGACTTAGTTCCTTGTGGCCGAGCTCTACCTAAAACAAGTACGATCGTTATCAAGAAATTGATCTGCGTAGATCAATGTGCTCCACTCCTCATGAACCCGTGCTTCATGATCTGAGAATTGAGAAACACATTTGTGGATAAGTTTATCGCGAGAACAATGAGCTTATCCGTGGAAAAGATCAGTTGCATTAGATTTTCCATAGTTTATATCATCTTTATGGTTCATGGTTTTATCTTGGGTTTATTTCATTCGTAGATTTCTTTTTTAGTGTATATTGTTATGTACAAATGGAGGGGGGAAAAAAAACCCACAAGGTGGGTTGTATATTTTGTGTTTGAGAGAGGACTTTGTCACAAATCACAAATGTCGCGTTCGAGTGTGAGTTTTTGGTTTTGGATGGTCGATAACTATTTATGGCTGTAATTCTTGTGAATTTGGCTTGATTGACTCCTAGTTGATTGAAAAATGTTAGTGGAGATTTGGATATCCACAATCTACCTCCACCATTCACAATCGCCTCTCTCTCTCTCTCTCTCTCTCTCTCTCTCTCTCACACACACACACACACACACACACACAAATTATTTACAGTGGATAAGACAGAAAGTAGAGAGTTTGGAAGTGGGAGGTTGATTTGTTACGGATTGCAATCTTCCTTTATGTCAATGGTATCTATCATTCAAAAGATTGTGTTTTGACCCCTTTTCAATCCACTTTCCCAGTAAAATACAATTGGTTCATTTGTACATGAACTTTCATGTTTTTCATTAATCTGATGAAGGGGTGAAAGTCTCTTCGGAGACATCGATAAAATTGGAACAGTCTCTTCGGAGACATTCGATAAAATTGGAACGGAACAGAGATAGGCGTGAAAGAAGGAAGTTATTAGAACTTGACTGATGTTTTGCTCGAGTCGTTAAAAATTTGTTCGAGATATAAACACGTTAAGTGTAAACATAGTTTTCCAACTAGTTAGTTTGAAATCAAATTTTGAACATTTACTTTAAAACCCATTCAAGTTTTTCAGTTAACAAGAAGTAGAGATGGCCCCCTTGTGCGACCAAAGCAAAAGGATCCATTATTGACCTCTCATGTGTATGTATCCCAGTCTATGTCACCCAATACGTCAAACCAAGCTTGATGTCACAATTCGAAAATTTCTATCCCAATTCCAGAGAGAGAGAGAGAGAGAGAGAGAGAGAGAGAGAGGTAGGTGCAGTTGAGTGTAAATGTTTGACCAACGAAACATTTGGGGTATCACACAAATGACCGATGCCCGTACATCTGTACCTGCCTACCTATACAAATGACCGACGCCGTACATCTGTACCTACTTGCCTATACATGATGCGGTGTGCATTTGGTATACCCGATACCTTTATTGATGAAACAAAGGGAGGAGGCTTGCTCCAAGTTGCAGTCAGTGACTCAGTCAATATAGGAAGAGAGCTATCAACGAAAAGTTTCTCAACCAACCAAACCCAATCTCCCCCCACCAAAGTCTCGCTGCTTCACATGTCTATCGAGATCAAAGAAGATGTCATGCAAGTACTTAAATTTGTTATATCCATCAGAAGTCATAGCTTCACATCTCTCTCACTCACTATCAAGAACAAAATAATGTACTTACCACATATGGAAGAGACTAAGAGAGATTAGGCTCGGCCCTAGGCATAAGTCCACTAGGTGGTCGCCTAGAGTCTCTAGTTTTCGGTCCAATAATAGCGCCCCCAAGTTGACGAGTATAATAAATATAATGTATTTCAATAATTTTTTTGAACAAGTGAGTCTATTGTGTTGATTGGATTCACATGATCTATCCATGAGAATGTGGGTTCTGAGTTTTCGCGAGTACTATTTTTGAACTTGTACAAATCATATGTTCCCGACCCCAATTGATTGGGACATAAAGCTTGGTTTGGTTTGGTTTACAAATCATATGTTCCAAGTGGCAAGCCACTAAATCACAGGCTATCTTAACTTTAATTTGGAATAACTAATTTATATAGGAACACAGGAGAGGCTCCAGTTTCAAATCTTGTTTAGGGTCACAAAAATTTCAGGGCCGGGCTTAAGAGAGATTGGTGATAGGTCTGTGTAGGGGAGCTAAGGTGCGAAAGCGAAATAGTAGTGTGAGCGTTAAGGGCTTTTGAAAATATCTCAAAGTATTTAAAATTATAAAATCGAGAATGGAAGCGGAGGGTGGAGAATTATGTAGCAGAGTAGTAGTGCTGATCGCCAACGTAGTAGAGTATTAATAGTATATACTATGTTCCTTTGATGGTATTTGGCGGAGTATTAATTGTATATTTTTTTGTCATTTGATGGTTTTTGTCCCATTAAAGTTATATTTTTTTGTCATTTGATGGTATTTGGTAGAGTGCAAATAGTATTTGTCATACTCCTATATTTTACCCGTAAGTTAACCTGAATATCTAACAAAACTTAATCGTTTCTCTGAAAATCATTATTGTCACTACTCTTGGGACTCATGTCCATCGAAATCTATATCTGTAATGACCGTAAACTCTAATGTGTTTGACCAAAAAAATAATGTTAGTAAACCCAACGGCTTTATTTGGTTGAAAATTTTGAGAATAATATTTTGAGAAATATTTTTGAGATAGTGTTTGGATGGATTTTGGAAAAAAGTAGTAATAATTAGAGAGATGTGTAATAATTAGATAGAGAGATAGAGAGAAAAATGAAAATAATGATTTGAGAGAGATATATGAGTAGAGAGAGAAATGTGATTAATGATTGAAAAGATGAGAGATGAAGAAAGAATCTCTTTAGAAATTTTTTTTGGAAATGTGAAGTGAACACAGTGTATTTCCAAAGAAAATTTAAAAGCAGGTAAGGAGCTCATATGATCGTCTTTTTTTATTGCAATAAAGGAAAACTTCATATGGACCTTAGAACAAATTGAGGAATCTTGATACGTCCCTCTATTTTAATTCATTACGTATTATAGTAATCATCCTATTCTAGGATTCTTATACTAATAAACAACGAAACAACCTGGTTCACCAAAACAAGGTTCAATGGAGTAACCAAATAAACAAATATCAAATGGCAAGTATAATTAAACAAAAGAAAAATAAGAGCAATGTGTTACAATACTACGTCATTTTCTTATCTATCAATTGATTTGACAACTTGTAATCTAAGAATATCAAAAAAACCGTAGACCGTAGTGAAAACTCACCTCACGCTTTTCACATAGATCAACTGATTTGATAACTTGTAAAAATACAAAAAAAAAAAATTAAAAATACGATCTCTTGGACAAGTATTTTTGTCTAGTTATTGGTGCACAATCACAAGCTCTTTGCATTTTCCAATTACTAAAAAACGAACCAACTTGCTTTGTATAATATTTCCTCCATCCCATTTTGTTATCCATTTTCCCTATTTACAATTCAAAAAATCAATCATATTTTTTAATGTATAATGTTATATATATTGAATATGAATCTTATTTGATAATTTTCAATGAGTACAATTAAAAAAAATTCCAAATTGTAAAAAAATATCATACATTGAAAGATAATCCATAAGTAATTAGAAATGATACGCATATCCGTAAATGAACAAGAAAAAAACCACACTCCATCGGAAGTTGTGATTCATTCTCAACCGTCTGATGTAGATGCATAGGATTCTACGGATGAAAAAGCATTTGCGCTGCTAAACGAAAAAGCAGTGCACGCGTTATGCCCAGCAGCAGCAGCGCCACGGCACCTTTACCGCCAAAAAAGAACTGCCCGCTGGCCCCACAAGATCTGCAATTAGTCAATTGCCACCCACCTTCACTCGCTTTTACTCGCCTTCCTTTCAGAATTTCCACGCTCCCCTAAATCACCCCATCGCAAAACCAAGTTGCACTTGTTCGAGTACACTAATAATATACTCGCCGAGATTAGCGAACACCTGGACGTCGTAGAATTGTCGTTTAATGGCGCTCACTTGTTTTTTCTCCATCCACTTCTTCAGTAAATTCGTCTCTTTTTTGGATGCTTGACAACGACCACCTAATGGATGGTGCCACCGGTTCAACAAAAAAAAGAAAGGATGGTGCATGTTTTTGGCGTTAAAAACTAGTACTATGTTGAATTGTCTTTTCTTGTACTATTTTATTACAAGTGCATGCCGGTGCCGGTGCCAGTGTCAGTGCCCGTACTTGAAGACAAGACTTAAGAAATTGACGTCTGTGCCCTTTTTTTATGGTCTTTTGAATTTCAGAGAAAGAGAAGGAGAGGAGGTAGTGAGAGAACGTAGTTTGAATTTCAAAAATGAGAGAGAAAGAGGATGTAGTTTGAAATTTTGAGTGTGGTCGGCAGGTGAAGGACAATGGTAGAGAGAGAGAGAGAGAGGGAGTGAGTTGGCAGAAAGAGGGACAAAATGTAATATGATGACTGAGACAAATCTGTTCTGTATTGTAATATAGATTTTATTTTGTTTTGTTGTTATTTATTTTGTTCTTATTTTTATATATGCTGTCGAGTTGGTAATCTTGGGAAAAAAAAAAAAAAGAAGAGGAATAAAGACAACAAAAAAATAGTTTTGACCATAATTTTATACTTTTTGGATTTGTCGTGTCGAGACGAATCCATAAACCACGAAAATTTGATGCAAAACTATCAAATGCAAATTTTTTTTTGAATAAAGACAACAAAAAAACCAAAAAAACACTTCTTTTTTTTGCCAAATCACATATCTGGCTTTACTACAGTTTATAAAATGAGACCCGACCCGACTCGACCCCTTAGTTTATCTAGTAGCCCAACGGGCCCTTTGTGTTCTTGGCCGTTGGGTTGGTCAATTCCTGAGCCCATTTGAGTAGTACAGGTTGGGGGCCCGCAGTCTTGGCCGCTACATTATCGAGTTATTAGGCATTGCAATTCCAACCTTAAGGGCCATTATACTGGTTAATTGACTTGACTCATCGGGGCTTACCACCTAAAGATTACAAGGTCGATTTCCCTAGCTAGGGATTTGTTCTTGGGGACATCACGCAAACACTTGAAAAAGGTCTGTGGGAAAGGCTGGACACGTTAGTCCTATTCATCAACACACTCTTCATTACCCCCCAAAAAGTGTTGTAGTTCAAAAAAATAAATTGAACAAGTGTTACATTTCGCACTAGCAAGAAAAGAAATACTTGAGCATTAGTCCTATTCATCAACACACTCTTCATTACGCCCAAAAAGTGTTGTAGTTCAAAAAAATAAATTGAAAGCGTTACATTTCGCTCTAGCAAGAAAACAAATACTCCCTCCGTCCCAATTTAAATGTCTTCTATGGGAGACTGGGCTACTTCGACTTTAAAAAACTTTCAAAAT
Organism: Vaccinium macrocarpon; assembly: GCA_022606695.1. NCBI lineage: Eukaryota > Viridiplantae > Streptophyta > Magnoliopsida > Ericales > Ericaceae > Vaccinium > Vaccinium macrocarpon. The sequence continues at coordinate 1,382,157 of CM040176.1, read as the reverse complement.
TACTTTTTAAAATTTTTTTGCACCGTTCAAAAGATCTCAACGAGTACTTTTGAATGGTGTAAAAAATTTTGATTTTTTTTTTAGAAATACATTTTCTTTTAAAGTCAAAATGATTACGTAGGAGACATTTAAAATCGGACGGAGGAAGTACTTGAACATTGTTGCATACTTGCCTGTATAAAAAAAATGGATCTCTTATTACAAAAATGTGATGATTCTCTTGTCGTCGCTGTGAAAATCACAAGTGCCATTAAATATTTATTTGATACCTACCTGATTCTTTATTTTGAAACCGTTTGTCTTTAGGTTTTGGAAAATATCACATGCAATTTTAAAGCCGGTGAATAATGAGTGAAAGATGCATCAACAATAAAAAAAAAGAAGAAGAAGAAGAAGAAGTATATTCACCATATTTTTAAGATATTGAAAATTTAAATTGTTTGACTTTATGTGTGATTCACTGCCTAACCATTATGTTCGTAATCCCTTTTAAGTCATACGAAGAGATTTTTGATTCTCCATCTCTTACGTAAATGAGCTGTCATTAACAAAACTAAAGAGGGAATGACTCAAATTCCGCGTCAACTTGTTTGTGTATCCCTGACTGTTAATCATAGTAAATAAAAAATGAGAGACTGCCGTACAACCCAAAAAAAGCCAAGGATATTACGTCGCATAATTAATCCATTTGTTAGTGTTGAAGGTGGGAAAAGGGTAATCATTAATTTCTTATTGTTAGATATAAGATGCTTTGCTTAGACTAGGGTACACCGCGCATAATTTGACAATTGGGGGATTAAAGTTTTGTGCCCTACTTGATTTTCACCATTTCGATGCAACTAACCACGCGCACAAGCCATGCGTGTGCTTCACATTCCCAAGTCCCAACCATTTTGAGATTTTTTTTTTGATATTGACCCTCCAATTTTTTGTTTACACTAGGTTAAATTACTAAGCCCCTCTTGTACGATACAATTACATTTACTTCTTACTTTCAATTTTACAAGGATGATTTAATAACTTTATTCACTAAAGACAAAAAAAAAAGTTTCAATATCAATTCCTTAAAAAGATACTCACTCTGTGTTTAGATTTGTTGTCCATATTTTACTTATATTTTCTAATTTAAAATATATATGAACCTAAAACACTTCGTTTCAGGCAAAAATCAAATTATATCAAATACGATTCATATTGCGTATTTAAAAACACTACACATTTCTGAATATAATTGATTTTTCATGATCTCTAAACTCGTGAGAGTAGATAAGAAATTTGGAACGGAGTGAGTAATTGATTTTCGCAATCATCTTTTTATCATCCACACTTGCCTTTTTTAAATAAAAAAAAATTCATGCGAGTTTACTTTTTATCCCTGAATGCCGACAAAAGTAATTTTACTGGAGCATATGATAAAGTGAAATTGTAATTTTTCATCAATAAAAAAAAGAAAAAGAGTACTTGTGGTTAAAACAAGAGTGTAAAAACAAAAAAGCAAAAATGAAAATAAGTACAAAAAAAAAAATGCACTACTGGCCTCCACTCTTTTCTTTCCTCTTCCTTGTCGGTAGGTGGTATCTCACGAGTCCCGATAACACAAGAAAACATGCGTGTATATATATATATATATGTATGTATGTAGAGAGAGAGAGAGAGAGAGAGAGAGAGATTTGTAGAGAGAGATAGGGAGCGTGTGGACTTTGTGTCGAGTGGTGCCACCGTTTTGACATTTTCACAAGTCAATGCATCTAGAGAGAGAGACAGAGAGCAAGAGATAAGCGTTGATATTGGCAACGCCCTCACTCTCTCTCTATAAATATTTATTGCTTTCCATTCTCTCTCTCAACTATACCTCGAAAAGTCAGCGCCTTCTCTTGTCCCCTCTCTCTCTCTCTCTCTAGGGCAGAGCAAGAACGGAAGAAGCAGGGGAATGGCGGATGATTGGGATCTTCAAGCGGTGGTCAGAAGCTGCTCAGCCGCCGCTTCCTCCTCCTCTTCCAACGCCACCGCCGCATCTACCTTTCTACCACAAGATGACCAATTCCTGTTTTTTCCAGATCCATGTGAACCAACAAGTAGTGAGAGAGTTGAAGAGTTACATGATCTGTTCAACCCCTTTTTCCCCCAATTTCAATCCCTAACACCTCAAAACAACACACCCATCTCACCTCTCTCTGTTCTAAGCGGATTACAAGATCTATCACCGCCACCACAACACCAACAAAGGCAGCAAGAAAAGCTGAAACCGATACAACCACATCACAAGCATTCTTTTACTGGTTCTCGAGCTTTTACTACTAACCCAACCCCAAGGTCCAAAAAAAGGTAAAAATCTTGGGCTTTTTTTGGTACAATTTTGTGTGATGATGTTCTCAATTTGGGTCATTCAAATCTCTTAAATCGAGCTCCTTTGGTGATTTATGCTGTTTGTTTTCTCACAGGAAGAGCCAGATGAAAAGGGTTTGTGAAGTTCCAGCTGAGGGTTTGTCTTCTGATATGTGGTCTTGGAGGAAATATGGGCAAAAACCCATCAAAGGCTCTCCTTATCCGAGGTGAGTTTTCAAGTTCTTTTTGGATAATTATGATTTATATCGGATATTTGGATTTACTGTTCTCCGTTAGAAATGCTTCAATTTTGCTCTCTGTAACAGAAAAGTTTCTAATTAAATGTGGGTTTTTTCATGCTTTAAACCCAAAATTATTTTAATTGCGTTAAAATTGCATCAGAAGCATTATTCAAGAGCTTCTCTGGTTTTTAAAAGCAAAATTGCATTGCTTTTAGGTCTTGAAAGAAAGATGGTAGAGTTCTCAAAAGCAACTGGTTCTGCTTTGAGTGTAGATCTCTCCGGTCTAAATAGACTATTTGGACTCGAAGAGACAGTTCTCATCTACCTGTGTAATTGCTAATCAAATTCGAACCATTAATTGCAGCAAATAGAAGGTGTAGATAAGGGCCGTCTCCGGTCGAAAAGTTAGACCGGGGAAGATCATTTCCTTTTTGTTTTCAACAAGTGCTTGTTTTTTTTCTTTATAGCATTGGATCAAATTGGTTTACTTTTCTTTGTGGATGAAACAGAGGATACTACAGATGTAGCACATCAAAGGGGTGTATGGCCCGAAAACAAGTGGAGCGAAACAGATCCGACCCGGGAATGTTCATTGTCACCTACACCAACGAGCACAACCACCCTATCCCCACCCACCGTAATTCACTTGCCGGAGTCAGCCGCCAGAAGTCTGTCACCCCTGAAACCGGCTTAGCCGGTGAAACACACGACAAGCCCTCTTGCTTCGACCCGGTTTCTCCAGTGGAGAGCAGAGAAGAAGAGGTAGAAGATCTGATGGAAGAGAGGGAAGAAGATGAGTTTGGTGGTGTTTCTGATATGGTCATGAGTGATGATTTCTTTGAGGGTTTGGATGAGATCACAGGCTTGGCGACCGGAGATTCCTCTCTGGATCACTTTCCGGTCAGTTTGCCGTTCCCTTGGCTGGCCAACAATGCTACAACCACCACAGCAGGCGGCCGCTGAGTCGCCAGCTAAGTCACATAATGGGCGTGTGCTTGTGTGAATGTGAGCGTAAAAGCGATTTTAAAAAATATCTCGAGCTACTGAAATTCGCGAGTGAGACTGAAGGGTTCTACTGAAGGATTATGGGACTAAGGTTTATGAAAACCTGATTCCGCGCTACATGGAATGTGAATGATGCTTCTTTTTTTTCTTTTTTTTGCTCTTTCCGCTTGACTTTTTGATTTATTCATCTTTTTTCTGTTATGAGAGAGAGAGAGAGAGAGAGAGGGAGGGAGAATTTTCACCAGTGGCAAAGAATCTTCCAGTGACAATGGTTTGTACGTATAACGTATAATTCGCCCTTCCATTACAGATGAGTCTTGTAGATGAAAAAAGGAGTTTTATTCATGTCTCTAGATGCAGTGTAATATAGTGACAGGAGTTTAGTTGCTTACAATCTGATTAATCTATCTCTGGCCTTTGTATATCAGGTGATGTCAGTGACAGACACAGAGTATTTTCCTTGTATATCTTTCTTGACGAATATACATACTCTCTCCATTTCTAAATAAAAGTCTCACTTTCTCTCTTGCCGTTTTTCAAATAAAAAAATGAAGTATTTTTGCGTATCATTTTTTGAATTTTTGCCAAGATCAATTAAAAAACTTCGACGAAGACTTTAATTGATCTATGGAAAATTCAAAAAAATGATTTACGAAAGTAGTTCATTTTTTGATTTGAAAAATGACATGACTTTTCGTAGTAAAACATTATTTTGGAACAGAGAGAGAGTATGTCATTTTTAGGGGTTCGTTGAAATTTATATCATCATTTCCAATGCACTTCTAGCTGCGCAATCGTGATACGAAATTTGTGTGAAATTCTTGTACTAAAGTGTAATTGAGAGTACATTGCCGAGTGACGTGCTTTTACGGTCTTTTACAGAATGCTAAGGTCGAATATTAAGCTTACGAGAATCGGTGTTATGCAATGAATAAACTGACTTAAAGGTCTAAGTCACTCTACATCTTTCCTCATTTTGTGTGGGTAATGAGTAGTGAAAACAGAGGAGGTCCCGCGGTCATAATTTTCAACCAACTGTAGGGTAATTAGGGCCAGCAAACGATGAATGTTTGACAATATCTGGCAATGGTTCCACTTCTGTTCCTCGACTCTGACAGAACCAAACAATCTTAAAAAACAGTCTAAACTACAGAATTGGTAAATAAATTTCATTAGGCAGGTTTCAACTGACTTCTGTAAAATCTGGTCATGTTAACAATTCATGAATACCGGAGTATGAGACAGAGAGAGAGAATCAGACTCAAGCAGATATACCGCGAAGAAAACCAATACGCGGATGCTCTAGCCATCAATTCTCCAATATCTGTGGGAGAAATGCATTTTTATATTTCAACTAGGTGGGTACCGTCTCGCGGCCACCCGTTAATGTAAATTGATATATATTTTAGGTTAACTTTGCTGAAAAATAAAGTTCGATACAGCAGATGGTGCAATATATTTTGATAACTTTGCTGCATAGTTTTGCCAAAATTAGGTAATGGATCCATGCCAAAATCTTCGAGGCCAACGTGAAGATTTTGGCAATTGTTGCAGCTAAAAGTAGTTAATATTACAACTTAACAATTTCTCAATGCTATTGTAATTACTAAGCAATTGTTGACTCAATTTCTCATCGCTTCTTAGAATGAGCGCAAGCAAAATAACTACTCCAAAAACATAAATTTTTTTAATCTAATGGTACAGTTCCTAGGGGTAAAACTACAGGAATTTAGCTATTTATGAATACATGTGTTTCTAAATATATGTGAAAATAGCATTGAACCTATGATTGGAAGAACTTGGAACAAGCCCCAATCCACTTGGGCTAGCTTGGGAATTTCAAATTTCACCATCTTGCCTTTCCTACTCTTGTGTGTGCCATTTCAAATTTCACCATCTTGCTTATCTTTTCCTACTCTTGTGTGTGCCTTCAAATATTTGTACATAAATCACATTTGAAATCAAACAGATGGTGAAATACCTGACTAGAATACACAACAGAGTTGAAACTACCTTAACAAATAAACAGAACTTGTTTTATAGCTCTTCAAAAAAAGAATAAACAGGACAAGCCAGTGAATACTGCAAGGGAGACGACGAAACTCAATCAGATGGGGGCAAAAAAATCTCCATAGCTACTAGAATGTGTAGTACAAGCAACTAAATTGAAAAAAAAAAGGTGAAAGGGAAAAAGGACCAACATCTAGTCAAAAAAAAATATTGAACCAACATCACAATTGCCGAAACTAAAATGCCGCATCTCCTTAAGCAGCACTTCCCTCTCAATCAAGGCCATTGCGAGAGAGGTCGAGCCCATTGAATTGAAGTTAATTGCACTTAACTGGTATACAGATCAAAGAAATCTGAAGGAAATCAACCACAAGGTCCCATTGGATGGCCACCTGTCTCTCATCTATATCGTCATGCTCAACCTAACAAAAAAATTTCATTTTCTAGAAGTTAGGGGGGCCACTGTTTCAGTGGTATTCTGTGAGCAGCCACTTGTGCATTTATTGCCAAAGGTTAGGTCTGTCTCCAATCCATCTGTTTCAGTGGTATTTTGGGAGTAGCCACTTTGTGCATTTATTGCCAAAGGTTAGGTCTGTCTCCTATCCATCCCCCGCCCATACCCCCAATTATTGGGGACTAAATGGGTTATGTTATTGTTATTGTATTGAGAAGTTAGTTTGGGCATACTTAAGTCATAGACAGGTAAATAATTCCACACTGCCAACGAAGAAGACCACATGCAGTATCTAATTATCTCAAGTGAAGTTTCCACTTCACTAGATTAACATCTCCGGGCTCCCAGGCCGAATGCATAGCATTTAGCTTGAGGAAATAATTTTGTCCTAAAAGTAACAGTCCATTTTTTTCAGCTTTTCATCCTCTTTATCAACATTGGCCATAAGCTGTCCTTATCATGGCTGTATGTACATACTAACACGAAGTCATGAACAAAACAGGGTGGGAGCATTCGAACAGAACAACTGGAGTAATATATTTAAAAATATTTACCTCAGACAAGAACTCTCGCTTTCTTCTTCAACTTGGCATCTCTCTCTTGCTTTGAATGTCTTCTCACTCTTTTCCTATCAACTGCTACTGCCTCTTCATCCTCATCATCCATTCCTATACCATCCAGAATGATGTTCAAATACAGTTTTCTTGTACATGGGCTTTCAAACACCAACATAAGGACAACATTAGTAGAAATGAGAAGTACACGATTGGACATTCTCTGTTACTGCAATTTATGTGCATGTGCGAGAATTTCCTCAGACCTAGAGGAAGGATAGGTGTACCGCTTATCTATCTGAGATATTTGAGTACTTGTATGTTGGAGGGAAATATATCTGAAAAACGAAAACCACTCAAAAGGATATATATACCTTATTTCCAATATAACCCGTCAATCCTCTGCCAACACAAGATACTTTCATGTTTCTGAAATGTTCCCCCAGGTCATTCTTGACCCTTATCGTGAGGAAAACTTCAACCTTTTGCTTACTCGCGATCAAACAGTACCTTGAATGCCTTGGCACACTATAAATTCAGTGAGCAGGGCAATGGGGCTTCCATATAGAAGAGAATAGACCCGCATTCCATACAGGTAGAAAAACTCTTTTACAGCATAAATGCATAAAGACTAAAATCCATAGCAATTTCAAGCACAAAAGAATAGTGAGATCACCAGAAAATTTTCCATTCAGGAAATGTATTTAACTTTTGAGGCTATATAACTAATAACAGACAGATAATGAGCATATTTTAATTGGAAGTGGAGCATTTTAATATTAAAAAAAAGTGGCGTGGAGCTTTTACTCATCATGAAATTTGTTTATTAGTGCAGAACAGCGAAGTACTAAAAAAAATTGAATAATAAGTAAAAAAGATAAAGCTTTTTGCCATTTACGTCAACATTTCAATGAATCAGAAGAACATATGGTTCAATCTACCATGAATTTGATGGAGTTCAGGTAAAGAAAAATGTTCCTTCAACCCTTCAACTCTCAGAGGGAAACTTACCTCATTATAAGGCTGAAGAAGAGGGGCGGCCAGCCACACCAGGGAGCCACTCTTTTAAGTATGCCTGGCAATCTAAAGCTGCATCAGATAGGGCACCAAGAGCAGTGACAGTTATCTGAAAAGAAAGACAATCGCTATGTTAATCATGGGTTCCCCAGCTCAATTGAATGTAATTAAACAAGTACATACATATCCTTTTTAAAGGCAACAGAAATCTGTATCATCATCATCATCAAAATGGGCTCTTCTTACCTAAAAGATCACACGTATAGAGTTTGTAATCATGAAAGAAAAATAAGAAATCCAGAAACAATCAAAAGAAGAAACTCGTAAACTTCCAAGTAGGTCTTCCCAAGAGCCACAATAGTTGGTCATAATTATTGATATCTCCCAGACAAAGAAAAGGGCAGCTGGAGAGAAAGAAACTCACTGCTCTCTTGAATAAGAGACTTTCTCCTGATGCCGTTGGCACTTCCACATCTGTGCTTGTTATTGAATTTGTCTCCATTGTCATCGTCGATAACATTTTCTCTCCTCCTGCATCAGAAGTCACTTGCCTCCAACCTTGTCGACTTGTATCCCTGAAGGAGAACCCGGACAAACATTATAACCACAGCTGAAATTCCAGTATGCTTGTCAAGATTAATAGCAGCTTTCAATTTGCAATGAGGTTAGAGAGTGTCATAAAATACCAACATAACAAAAAAAAAAAAAAAAAAAAAAGAGTAAAAAACAAAGTAGCATAGAAGTTCGCATCGAAGCACAGTAATGTGCCCTTCTAATTTAAGGTTTAATAAGCTGAAATGGTATGTGATAAGAGGAGGGTCGTGAGGGGGACATGGATGTAATGAAAATGAGATAATCTTACAGTAACCCTAAATTCATCTAAGCTATAAGACGGACAATATCAACAGTAATTAAGAAATCATAGGGTCCGTTTTTTGGAAGGACATAGTAAAGGGATCTAAGGACATCAAAAATTTCCTTAATGCCAAGAGTACAAATCACCTATACATTCCAAAAATGCCCCCACTAGATAATGAAAGTGCCTAAACCCCCAAACCTAATGAAATTGCCTAAACCTAAACCCTAGGGTACCCTATGAAAGTGCCTAAAACCCTAGGGTACCCTTAGAAAGTGCCTAAAACACTATAATTGGAAAGTGCACCTTAAGTGCCTAAACCCTAAGGTACCCTATGAAAGTACCTAAAACACTAGGGTGCCCTATGAAAGTGTCTAAACAACTAAAACCCTATAATTGGAAAGTGCACCCTAAGTACCTAAACCCTAGGGCACCTAGGAAAGTGCCTAAAACACTAGAGTATCCTATGAAAGTGCCCAAACAACTAAAACCCTATAATTGGAAAGTGTACCCTAAGTGTCTAAACCCAAAATGCCTAAACCCACTATACCCTATACCCCAAAGAGCCTAAACCCTCTCAAATTAAACCCAAAATCAAACCCAACCCCAAAATTGAAGAGAGATGAAGTTAATTTTGTCCCAAATTTTATCCCACCTAGACCCACACACATGAGAGAGAGAGAGAGAGAGAGAGAGAGAGAGAGAGAGAGAGAGAGAGAGAGAGAGAGAGAGGGTTACGGGCATGCTAGCCAAGTACTGACGCTGACGCACAGGGGTCAGTCAGGTCAATAATACTTATGTCATACCCATTCCAAGTTCCAATGTTTCTCTCTCATCCAATTCCCATATCCCACCGAGACCCTTCTCTAGCTTTTTGTCCGCATGAAAATTCTCCACAATGCGCGTGAGTGGCGATGTTCATTAAGGGTATTTATGTCTAGTATTGTCTTTAAGCCCTCAAATATTTTCTATTAATGTATTGGAAGCATTAAAATAAATTAAGCTGGACTAAACACCATTTAAAGCCCCAAACTTGGCCTCTAAACCAATTTTCTGGAAATCATAATCCTTTATTCCTTGTACTTGCATGTAGAGATGCAAAGATAAACAGATAAAAACATAGAGATCTCTGAAGCATAGACACGGGGACAAATATCAACATGACAGAGATATGCAGGAGGATACTTTTTCTAAAACATGTGAACAACACAAAAGGAAGATCTTGCAAACAACACAAACATGCGACATGAACCAAGAAATGAAAACCCCGTCAAGACAAAACCACAATAATAATCAAATTGACAAACATAAACAAGAACAAATCTATGAAGACAGCACCGACGGAAGTAAGACCAAACTCTACCTCCAACAGCAGGAGGACGAAACACGAAAGGAAGATCTTGCGAACAACACAAACATGCGATGTGAACCAGAAATGAAAACCCCGTCAAGACGAAACCAAAATAATAATCAAATCGATAAACACAAAGAAGAACAAATCTACTAACACAGCACCGAAAAAGCAAAAAACGAGCAAAATACAACTTTCCCTGTTACCAAGAGAATCGCCAAATGCTAGATCGAATAACCCAGCGAAAGAAACGAAATAGATACCCAGAAAGAAGAAAAAAAATACACGAAGGTTTGATATCCCCTGAACCTCCATCCGCATTAAATTGACATCACATCAGAATTCCTAACAAGTGAAAACTTCTCTTTCATACGACGTGGCCCACCAAAACGATGCGCGTACAGCAGAAAGAAAGGAAAAAATCTTTGGAAAGGCAGCAGCCTTTAATAGCAAATCCAATGAAAAAGGAACGCCTTCCCCCATGCATGCTTCAGCGAGTGCAAACCAGACCCAATGCGAAAAGACAACTTCACCCCACACAACTACACCCACAGGTCAAAACCAAGGGGCTCTTGGAAAAATCGTGACAATGTTGGAAGGCCGATAAAAGAACTTAAGCTGCTTACAGCTATAGGTGCTTCGATACCGTTAGTGTATAGTTAATTGGCTTCATGCAGACTTTATGAGGACAAAATATCCCAGCAATGTACTTTTGTAAATTTATTACCAGAGAGAGAGAGTCACAAAACTTTTTGATTTGGGATTCTCAAGTGTTACTCGTATTTCTCAACTCCATATTCTGCTGTCCATTCTTGTCTGCATCTCAAAGAAGTGATCACAAACTTTTTCAGATACCTTATGTGGGTTGAAATTTGGACACAAATCCAACTACCTTGTAAATTAACTGATTTGGCAACTAAGCAGTCACTGTAAATAATCACCCACCGTAATCTGGCATTCAAATTTGCATACAGAATGTCACACAATGTACACAGAATCACACAGTTCCCAATACCACTTTGTCCAAGTAAGGATGCAGGTAAAAATGGTTAGGCATATCTCCTTTAAGATTGCAAAGCCGCAAATTTATACATATTTGTTTTCAGATCCACCAAAAAGCGGTGGAAGAGTAACCGGTCAAGTCTAAAAATCCAACATCAGAAAATAGTCCCATACTTGCATTGGTCCGAAACCTGTCCAATAGAAGCAGACTATGTCAACACCATTACTGCAAAATGTCATATAAAAGAAGAACACCCAAAGGTAGTATAGGGAGGTTTGGCCATACATCAAATTCAATGCGCGTGTTTACACTAGGAAAGCTGGTGCACACCCTGTCATCTGAAACAATCTAAAAGGAAAAAAAACACAGAGAAAGTGGCAAGGCAAACTGAAATAACCAACTCGTGAAAAGACCTTCAACAATGAGGTAATAGTCGTCCATTACAGGTGCAGAATCTCAGAGCTAAAACAAGTCAGAGCAAACCAAGTCTAGCAGCAGGCAAGAAGCGCGAACTCAACCCATAAAGGCCTTGCGTTCATGACTTCTAACTTTCTGAAGCTAATGAAGGCTAGCTATCAGAAGATATGAGCCTCTTTGCCCTAATCTTCGTCAAGCCTCTGCAAACCTCGAGTTTGTGGTATATACAAAGTTTTAGACCTCTTCAACTGTATATAAGAACTGGATACCAATACTTTTCATGTCCTCTGTAACTTCAAAGCATCTGGAAGGTTTTACATCATGCCCTGATGATCAAACAGGCTCAGCTAACCTTCGAGAAAATAATACTTAGACGTCCTATGCAAAGAGGTTAGCCTTGTGGGTATAACCATGCAAACTTTAAGAGGTTAGCCTTGTGGGTATAACCAGGCAAACTTTTCAAGCTGAACACAGCTTACAATGTTTATTTCCTACCTGAACTCAAGCATGCAATACCTACTTTATAACAAGCTCAAGGAGACACTCCAGATTTCCTAATATTCCTAAGATACCCTTGCATTTTAGGCCCCTAGAAAACAGAACAATCTAACTTATCAAGAGAAAGGGCAATGGGAGAGCCAGTTCAGTAGTAGGCCAACTGGTGAAGGAACCGAACAAGGAGATATACATTCCCATGAAGAGCGAGTTGTGTACTTGTGTGACAGATATCAATGGAATCTTCAAAGAAATAGTCACCAATGAAAGATTGTTTTGAGCTACTTGATCCCTAGAACAAGAGAAGCAAATTGCAATATGTAGAAGTAGGTAACACATTTTTGAAGAAGCTTTGGCTTACAATAGGGGCACACCTCTGTTGGATGAAGCTGGATCCCCTTACTGATCAGCATCTTCTGCACCTTTGACATTGCCAATGACTTGAAAATTGTCTGGGAAAACCCCTTGTCTCCTCTTCCCCTTGGCCAAGATGCCCAAAAGGGTCTGAAACATAAAGAACATGAACAACACTTCTGCAATGCGCTAATACAAAGCTTTTCCCTGAAGTCCTAGAAAACCGGGTCTTATAAACAATATGGCCATGAATATGTACACTATTGAACAAGCACCCTCGGAAGATCCAGAACAATAAAGAAGCAGGTCATTCTTCAGGGCCTTAAACACAGATCCAACAACAAGTCTGTCACAAAATTAACCACAATATTAAGCACAATAAAGGGATCAAAAGCAAGAGTGATTGACTGAAAAAAGGATGAAATTACACCCACAATATGCACAAGCATCAAACTCTATCAAAATCTTAAAAATTCAAAACGAATGGCCTCACGCGAAGTTGTCAACTCTATTGAACTTATTGCATAGTTCTCATAATGGGGACTCATTCAATGTCAAATCACAGCAACTTCTGATCTTGCATCATAATACAAATGTAACTCTTTCACTCACTTGATATGAACTACAACACGAAAGCAAATCCCTCTATTTTGGCCCAAAAATAATGGAGAGATTATCCAGTGCTCCTACATTATTACTCCAGTGGCTGTTCCCACCTTCCATAGGTGCTGGAACAATAATTTTTCCCCAAAACATGGCAAATATGCTACCAAGAATCTCGAATTTTTCCGCTCCATTTGAAGATCCACAACCACTTCCAGGTCAAAGCACGCAATCTACGCTGTTGAGGCTGAAACTTCATATCCTTGGACAAAACTTTTCAATTTTTTTGTTTCACCAACAGCAGAAAGCCAGTTAGTGAGAATCTCCATGGTGACATAATCTGGATTACAAGCCTGTTTGGTCATCTGATTCATAAGCTCGAATGCCTTCTCCAACCCATTAATTTCCTGAAGGCCTTTCAACATTGCATTGAACGTGTTGGTGTTTGGCCTCACCCCCTTGCCCTTCATATCATCCATAAGAGACAGAGCAACTTCCACTTTATTATTCTTGCATAGAGAGTCGATCAGCATATTGTAAATGACGGTGTTAGGAGGAATCCTGGCACCGGAGCTCATCTTTGTAAATATTTTCATAGCTTCATCAAGGTTGCCAACCAAACAATATGCATGAATCAAAGCCCCATAAGTAACAACATTAGGCACAAGACCTTCATTAATCATCTTACTGAAAAATCTGTGGGCAGTCGACAAATCACCAACTTTGCTGAAATACGAAATCAAAGTGTTGTATGTCACTCCATCAGGCTTTACTCCAGCCTGCTCCATTTCCTTGAGCATCCCATAAGCTTTATCCAACTTGTTCTTCCTACAGAACCCACCAATCAGAGTATTGTAACTTGGAACATCCAAAGAGAACCCATCTTTTTTCATTTGTGATGCAATAAAGCTAGCATCGTCCAACCTTCCAGCTTGTGTCAGACCAGCTATCAAGGCGTAGTATACAATTGCATCGGGGGAACATTCTACTGTGGACATATCATTAAACAATTGCATTGCTTTATCGATATTGTTGACGTTACAAAAGGCACTTATCAAGGCGGTATAAGTGACTGCATTACCTTTCAGACCTTTCCCTTGCATTTCGTTAAAGAACTCCATGGCACTATTGATACGCCCATGCTTGCACATACCACCAACCAAAGAGTTGACGGTGATCACATTTGGCGGTAACCCTTCCTTGTTCATCTCATCAAAAAGCTCACGAGCCCTATCAATTTCACCAGCTTTGCAAAACCCATCAATGAGGCAATTATATGTTACTGTATTCGGTTCACAACCTTGGGATCTCATCCGTTCCATCAATTCAAAACCCTTTTCCTGCCTCCCCACTTTACAAAATCCATCAACTAGAGTATTATAAAGGACTGTATCTGGCGTAACTGAAAACCCATAGCTTCCACTTCCTCCACCCATCTTTTCAACCACCTCCAACGCCTCATCGACCCTACGAAACTTACACAAATGATTAACAAGAATACCAAACGTTATAACATCAGGCTCAACGCCATTTTCCTTCATCTCCACCAAAAGTTTGTTCATTGTTGGATAATCCCGGTTTCTACCTAACCCTGTCAAAAGTGCATTACACGAAGAAGCTTGCACATTGCCACCTGTCTTCATTACATCACGTAAAACATCCCAAGCTTGGACAATCTTCCCGCTCTTACACAGCTTTGTGATCAATTGTGTAAGCCTCACTGGAGAAGGGAAAACACTATGATCACCGAATTTTGAAACCAGCCCAACAATTTCCTCTTCACTAACCTTCCTTCCGTTCGCTTCCCTCAACAACAATCCACCCATAACAATATCCACAGTATTCTCATTAGGCAAACATTTCCCATCACGGCTGCTAAGCAGCATTTCATCAAGCACTTGGAATGCATCGTCAACCCTTCCAGCTCGCAACAACACACTCAATAACACATTTGTTAGATGAGTGTTTTGCAGATCTAGATCGAGCTCTTTGTACACAAGAATCGATTTTTCAACCAATCCTGCTCGGCCAAAACACCTAACCAAAAGGGTCGCTGACTTGACATTAAGAGGAATGTTGTACTCTTTGAATAAGGTGAAGAGTTGGGTAAGTTTTTCGGGTGAGTAATTGGGTTGACCGCGACTTTCTACTGCGAGTTCGAAAATGGCTTGGAATGAAGAGGAGAGAGAGTGAGTGTCCGGTGGTGACGGCGAGTTGGTTCGAATGTAGTCGAAGAATTTGAGGGCGTCGGCTGGGGTTGTGAAACTGCGGGTGATTTGGTAGAGAGAGGAAAGGGAGAGAGAGTGGGAGGAATTAGAGAGAAGGCTGCGGAGTTCGTCGTTGTTGGTCCAATCGTTTGGGTTGTTTCGGAGGAGAGTTAGGATATGAGTTACGAGTGTGTTGTTTGACGACGGCGGCGGTGGGTCGGTGGGTTGGGAGGAGAGGTGGCGGAGGAGTGGTGGAGAAATGGTGGGAGATATGTGGTTGAGAAGGTGGAGTACTGGTGTTGATCGTTTTGAGGCTGCCATTGTTGGGCTCATTCTTGTTGTATGGAACGGAACTACGACTAGTTTCCCCTTCGAGGAAAACTATGAAAAAGAAGTAGGCTTAATTCCAAGGACACCCCTTAAACTATCACGTTTTTGCAACTTGACCCCCTAAACTTCAAAACGTGCCAACCTAACCCATCAAACTTTCAAAACATGCCAACATCACCCCTTCCATCCAAGTTTGCTTGAAAAAAGTTCTTCAATGGATGGAAAAGCTCATAAATGACGGCAAAATTTAATTTGATCTCCAAAATGCCCTTGTATGGGCGGGAAGTTGTGTATATAACACGTTTCTCCCTCTCGCTCTCTCTTTCTCCATTTCATTTCCCTTTGAGGAAAGGTACGTAACTCTCTCTTTCTCTCTCTCTCTATCTCCAGACGATCTCTTTCTCTCTCCAGACGAGGGTGGAACCCCAACCCCCACCACAACCTGGAAATCTCAAACCCTTGATTTACCATTACAAGATTTGAAACTCTCTCTGTCTCTCTCTTAACCCATACAAGGAACCTCAACCCAGATTGCCCAACCAAGATTGAAAACCCATAAAACTTTGAAAACCTAGGAAACTTAGATTGAGAAATTCTCAAAACTCGTATGTTCTTGATTTTCAAATTTCGTAAACCCAAATTTTAGATATTCCAAACCATTTACAACAAACCATTTATAGATTTTGCACTTTCACCAAAACCCAGATTTGGTAATTGTTAACTCTTCTTCTTTGTCTCTTCTCAGAAATTTGTCATGAGCAGCAGCTTCAACCATGTCACAAATGCACAATACAATGATAGATTACCAAAATGTGTATGCAAAGAAAGGGTTGTGGTGAGGAGGTCATTGATGGTGGTAAATCCAGGAAGAAGGTTCCTTAGCTGTGTTAATTACAAGGTAAAATCGAAATAATTTATGTATCCACATATGTTATCTGATCATTTCAATATAGTAACCACTACACTCTGTAATTATTAGAAACAAAATGGTTGCAATTTCTTTGAGTGGGTAAATGAAGAAACCTGTCGTAATGGATTGGAGTATGCCAAAATCATGCAAGCGAAAAAGGACACACTTGACAGTCAAGTGGATGACATGAAAAGAGGAAAAGAAATGTTGGAACAAGAAAATAAGGCCTTGTTTTGTAAAGTAGCAGAGTTGAATGTGCATCTACTACATAGGAATGAAGCCCTAAATGCACAGATTGGAGCCCGAGTTGCCCAAAATGCACAAATTGGAGCCTGAGCTACCAACATTGGGCAGATTAGAGCAACCTCTTTTAGGAAGATCATAGTTGTGCTAGGCTTGTTCATTGTCGTTTTCTCTGTGCTTTGTGTGTTTGTGCCAAGTGGAAGGTCGTCCACTAAGAACATACCCATGTATTTACCTTCAGTATGAATGAATGAATGAAATGCCCAAGTTTTATCAAACTTGATGATGAACAATCATACGTATGAATGAAATGCAAAAAAAAAGTCATAATATGGTAAATAACAACCAAGTCATTTGTTCAATATTACCAACACATTTGTCCAGTATGGCCAACTAACAAAAAACAACCATAATTTTGTATTTACCTTCAGTATGAATGAATGAAATGCCCAAGTTTTATCAGACTTGATGATGAACAATCATACGTATGAATGAAATGCAAAAAAAGTCATGATATGGTAAATAATTGCCAAGTCATTTGTTCAATATTACCAACACACTTGTCCAGTATGGCCAACTAACAAAAAACAACCATAATTTTCAGAGTTGTTCCGAAATTGGTTACAAGTTCCAAAATCACTATTACAGTGATGTCAAGTGCAGTGTTTTGAGCACTACGACTACTATAGTGACCCCAAATTAACCTAACAACACTTGTCATGTTGGTGGCAAATCAATGGTGGATTTCTGGGTACTTGGTGTTGATGTTGCTCCTTGAGAATACTGCCTCAGAGTATTAGTGCTTGGGATTGTAACACTGCCAGTGGCACTACCATTGCCACATGAGGCAGCAGATGACCCTGCTTGCTGGTTCATCCACATGGCAGTAGCTGACCCTATCCTTGTAGAAAAATTCCATCCCTACATTCATTAATTACTAATATTAGTCACTTTCATCAACATTTCAAGGGACTACACTATGCAAAAGGGCATGAGGATTACCTGTGGCCTTGGTAGGCCTATCCTTGGGCCATCTCTCACTGGAGGTCTTCCTCTAAATCCAATATGCACACCTTTTCCCCTGATTCCAATAGCTTCACCTCTTCTTCTAACCACAGGGGCAGTGCTTGTACCTCTTGCTCCACCTCTTGCTTGACCTATTCTTTGACCTCTGCATTGACCTCTTCTTCCAACCACAGGTGCAGTGTTTGCACCTCTTGGTCCACCTCTTCCTTCACTTGTTGCTCCACCTCTTCGTCCACCTGTTGTTATTTGTCTTGCTCCAACCATTTTTCCACCTTTTCCTTCACCTTTTCCTCCAACCATAGCAAGTGTTGAACTTCCTCTTGTCCCATTTCCTCTTCCTCTTGCTGTCACACTTCCTCTGCCTCTACCACCCACCCCACATTATAGGAAGATACCATGTTAAAATACACTTCTTAAAACAATAAAGTTACAATTGAAATGCAAAAAAAATTAAACAAAATTCACCGTACTTGTTGTACTTGTTCATCATTGTTGTTCCCACCAACATTTGTTACTCTTTCTGGGTCCACCTCCATCTGTTTGTTGGACACACATGAAAAGTATAGATTAAAGTTAACTAGTGCAATCTATAAAATAATTATATTAACACACAATAAAAGTATAAATTTGTACATACTTGTTCAACAGTGGTGCTAGTTGTTTTTCTTGAACAAGTTCTTGCATTGTGGCCTGGCTATTTGCATAGTCCACACTTCATGGTTGTGTAATGCTTCTTCACTCCTCTCTTGGAATTCTTTGGTTCATCATAGCCTCTTCTCCTACTCTTTTTTGGTCTACCACTCTTCTTCCTAAGAGGAGGAGGACTTATAGGATCAAACTCTGTGTGAACCCACATTGTTTGGTCAGGAATTGGTTTGATGATGTGGCTGTATGACTTTGTAAACATACTACCATGGAAGCACTTGTCAACATATTCATCAGGATCACTCTTATCTGTAATAATTGCTGTCATTCCATGAGCACAAGGTATCCCACAAACATCCCACTTCCTGCAAGTACATGTTCTCTTTCCTATGTCCACCACAAAGCTTCTAAGAACAATGATAACTTCAAACACTGTCCCACCACTATAAATAACCTCACATTCCCCCATCAATTTTTTGGTATTTTCCATTCTCCTCCTAATCCTTGGACATATGTTACCCTGCCACCCCATGCACAATTTAAGTCTACTTTGTAACCTAGTCATTAGGTACCTCCTTATGGTTTCCAGCATGGTCAGAATTGGTTGATCTCTGGCCTCTTTAATAGCATAATTGAAAGCCTCACTAGTGTTATTGTCCATTCTATTACACTTTGAGCTGGTTCTATGCATGCACCTAGCCCATGTCCTAGGTTCTTCCCTCATCAACCAATCATATGCACTTTGATCAATCTCTGCAATTTCATTCATTTTCTGCTCAAACTCAAGAATTGTGTACACTGATGTTGCTCCACACATTAGGTCTTTCCACTCTTTACCTTTGTACACTTTACAAAAGTTTGAGTACATATGCCTAATGCAGTACCTATGTTCTACATTAGGGTACACATCAGCAAATGTTTGTGTTAACCCCTACGAAAAGAAAACAAAAATCATGCATTTCAGTTAAGTAAGTTTCAGAAACAAAATAATTAAACATAGGAAAGGAAGATGTATAAGTGATTAGTTATACCTTTTGCCTGTCAGAGATAAAGCACCACCCCTTTTCCTCTGGATTTCCAATCACACTTACCAGATTTTCCATGAAGCAAGTCCAGGTATCTTTTGTTTCTGCCTCAACAATAGCAAATGCCAAAGGAAACATTTGGTTGTTAGCATCTTTCCCAATAGCATGCATTAATTGACCTCCAAAAAGGCCTTTTAAAAAACAGGCATCTAACCCTATTATAGGCTTGCAACCTGCTAGAAACCCCTTCAAACATGCATAATAACATATGAACAACCTCTGAAATATTGGCCCATGTTCCTCCCAGGGTCTGTCCACCTTCAGTTTAGCCACACTCTCAGGGTTCTGCCTCCTAAGCATCTCACAATAGTCCCACAGCCTCAAATATTGATCTGTTTGATCTCCCTGAATTAATTCAAGTGCCTTTCTCTTTGCCCTATACAGTTTGTGATGTGACACATTTAAAAGCCATTCCCTCCTAACTATCTTTTTCATTGACTTAACCTTAGTCTCAGGTGCATCACTAAGCTTGGTTAAGTACTTTTGGGAAAGCCATGAAAAGGTGGCATTGTTATTTGTGTACACCCTAGTACATTCATGTTGTCGGTTAATCTTTTAATTTGAAAAGATCTTTCTTCATACATGGGAGAGGCATGAAGTCTAAACCCACAATTCCTTCCACACACTACAGTGACCCTTTTAGACTCATTCTTCAAAAATTTGAATGTGTACCCCTCCTTAATGTGGTATCCCTCAACAATTTTCTAAAGACCTTGACATTGGGAAACTTCATCCCTTCTACTAATTGTGGCTTATTCATTAATGTTTCTTTAAACTCAGGGAAATTAGGTTTCCCATCACCATCAAAATCTTCAACCAAACAATTATCATCATTGTCTGATTCGCTTTCCTCCTGTTCATTGCCTCCCCCAAGGTTATTTTTACCTAAACCTACCAATGCAATATTTTCCTCTTGTTCTTCATCAGATGACTCTTCTATCCCACTCATAGATGCACAAGAAGTTTCAGAATCAGAGTAGGGTAGCCACTCACCATCTGAATCACTGTCTTCATCCATTGATTGTACAGCCTAATCTTCATCTCCAACTACTCCACCATCATCCTCATCCTCACCGCCTAGTTCATCTCCATTTCCTACTTCTAAGTCAACTCTTGCTTCAGTCAAGCATCCTTGGTCTACTACAGTTGTGTCTCTACCTATGTCATCCCCCTCATCAAAGTCAACAAGATTAGGGCAATGCACATACACATCAATTACCATGTACTTGTTACCAGAAAACTCTGCAAACATGTGAATCATTTCATCATGAGAAGTCAATTGAACTAACCCAGTGTCCACATCACACATTGGTTTTGTATAAAACAAACTTAGGCTATCTTTCTGTCCATAATACCCTGTATGCTTAATTGTTTCCAGCAAATCATAATAAGAGAAAGAATCTGGATCTACCTTGCATTCAGCCCTAACCCCCTTGACGTACTCAATTTGGTTGCCTCTAACAATTTTACCATCGACATGAACATACAACATGCACCTCAAATCCACCATGTTTTCTATCCAAAAAACAAATAACAGGTTATCATATGGAACAGGTTAACAAAAAACTGTGGATTACTGGTGGTTACAGTCATGCAGGCAGTAGCATATCAATTGGGGAATATTAAGATTAGAGTATTATAAGAATATTAAGCCAACTACCACTATCAAGAATATTATACATGGTCTTCATCTCAAAATCCCCAATTTTTAAATGGCATGAACATAAAAAACTTCAAATCCCCAAATTTTTAAAGCACTAAACATAAAAATATTCATATCTCATCATTAGGGTTTGATTCAATCGAAGAAATATAGGGTTTAAATATACACACACAAACAAATGTTTGTATATTTCAGAAATCTAGGGTTTCAGTACCAAAATCCTAGGGCTTCGTTTTATTAAAGTTTCAATTAAAGTAAGCATTAACCTTAAAATAATTGCAAAAATCTAGGCATAATATACATATACTCAAACACAAACGTAGGGTTTTTTTATTTGAACATTTTCGAGGTCGGGCTTGGGGGTCGCGTTGAAAGAGATCTTATTCTTTGAGACCTGAATCGCGTTAAAAGAAAGAGACAGATCTGGGTTTCTATATGCTGAGTTATTAGGGTTTTAGGTGTGTTTTTTGGGGAGTGAGAGGGTTTCGACAGTACCTGAAGAGTTTGTTGTGGTCGATCATGGTGGGAGAGGGAGAAGATCAATCATGGTAGTTTGGTTTGGTGGTCGTCGACTGGAGAGAGAGAGAGAGAGAGAGAGAGAGAGAGAGATGGTCGTCGTCTACGAGAGAGAGAGAAAGAGAGAGAGAGGAGAACAAACGAGACAAAGTGTTTGGGCTTTTCACATCCAACCCTAATTTAAACAACGGGGTATTTTGGGCTTTTCACACGTTTCCGTCCATGTATTTCACGGTTTTTAGGGGAAGGGGTGATGTTGGCACGTTTTGAAAGTTTGAGGGGTTAGGTTGGCATGTTTTGAAGTTTAGGGGGTCAAGTTGCAAAAACGTGATAGTTTAGGGAGTGTCCTTGGAATTAAGCCAAAGAAGTACGAAGAAAACTATGAAATGGGACTCAAAAGTGGGTTTCCGAATGCGGTTAGTACATTCTTGGTACCCTCTTTCTGTATGCATATGTTTACCGATTTTTTTTTATAATGTAGGTCTAAAAATCAAACCCTGGGTCAATTCCCAAACTAACCCTTCGAATTGAAAGAAGCACTCTGTCTCCGCCATGTATTTGGGCAAGGTAACTTTTCAGTGCCCAATTGAAATGGAAAACCAATAAACCGGACCGGAAACGAAAAATTGGGCCAAACTGATTGAATCAACGCGACCGAGTTTCAACCTATCTTGGTTTAGAGTTCTCCAAACTGAAAATTCCGGTTCTGTCCAAAAAATACACACAATTTGGACCGATTACACCCCTAACTAAAACTCTAGTGCAATTGTACCCGGACTACATGCAACAATTCTGAACACATTTTTTAATCAGAATCATGTTCCTAAACTTTACGTATTACTTACCAAAAATGCTATGAGCAGCGAATGGTAGCCAGAATTCCCCACAGATCCAACGTGGATTAGATGGGCCCCGCGTTAAATTTAAAATTTTGAAATTCCATCAATTTTCAAACAAATGGGTCGGTCAATTTTTCAAACAAATGGGTCGGTTTGTCCTCTATTTCTGAAAACAAATCTGAGAGCTCAGCATCTTCTCCCAAATCCAATTCCAACACCACCAACGCTCCCCTGATTCACTTTCTGTCGTCCATCTCTCCTCCTAAACCTTGACCATGGAACTCCACAACCACCACCGAAGGACCACCCGACTCCACCGCCACCACCAACTCCATACAACCCCCTAACGCCACACCAACATTGACGCAGCACCACTGGAACCACACCACAGACGTTGTACGACCTCCAACGCCACCACCACGAACAAGGATTCCAACAGGTTTTGGTCTCTCCCTTCCCTCTCCCTTAATGCACATTTGGGCCTTTTAAATTAGGGGTTTTTTTTTTCTTTTTTTTCCCAGATTTCATCAAATTAAGGCTTTCTCCCCTCCCTTAAATTAGTTAGTTTTTTTTTTTCTTTTTCATCTCCCTTAAATTAGAACTGTGGTTGGAGTTGTGGCATCTTTGGAAGCACTGGTTATAGCCTAAACATGAATTTTCCAAGAAACCAAAGCTATATATTTTTTTTTACAGAATGTGGCTTAAAGTGGATAGATCAAAATGCCAATGAAAACACACACTTTTGCAAACCACTTACAGGAATGAGGCCTCACATATGTGTGTTTGAAACGGCTGTTTTTGTTTCAAAAGGAAACGATTGTTTTGTAAAAGGTGAACGACTCTATTTTCTCCCAAAGTTTCGCTAATCTGTTTGACACAGATTTTTAGTTTCAGCCAGTTTCTATTGGGCAAAGAACAATATTTGTCTTTGAGGGTCAAAAACTACTTTTAAATCAATCCTGTGGTGCAGTTTTAGACTTGCTTCGGTGACTTCGAATAAGGAAGAAGCAGAGAAACTGTCTAAGGAAAGGGTAGCAGGCGCATTGGCCACAAGACGACGGCCACAAAAATTCAGAATTTTGCCAGAAGTGCCCTAGTTAAACCTATTACGGTCAATGTAGGAAGGGCTGGAGCAACAAATCTAGACGTCATTCAAGAGGTGGAATATGTAAAGCAAGAGGCAAAAGTTGTTTATCTTCTCGAATGCCTGCAAAACACCCCTCTTCTGTTCCTGATATAAACATTTATGTCACTGGCTTGAAAGTCAAGATTTTGATGAAGTAGTCTGGTCATCAGGCATGTATTGAAATGTTATGTATTAGAGTTGTTAGTGAAGAGAGTATGAATCAATTGTAAAACTTCTTATAGAGGATGTGAATAAAATTAGTCGACAATCTATTGCTTTCTATGTTGTTTGTCTATGAAGTCTGATGAAGTAGTGTTTGCATGTTCCAAGTTAATCATGATGCCAATTTCCAGTTTCTGGGTTGGACTTTACTCAAGGATTGAAATGTTCTTCACATTATCTCATCACTTGTAAATTTGTGAATTTGGGTCCGTTCTGCTGTTAGTTTTGAGACGCCGAGCATCGGGCTAGGCCATAAAGCAAGGAAACTCTGCCAAAAATTTTCTAAAAAATTAGCTAATGAAAGATGGAGAATGAAGTGGCATCCTTTTGGTATCTTTAGTTCTTCACGTTGTCTCATCATTTGTGCACTAAAAATCTAAACACAGTTTATGAGAACTTAAAAAAAGCAATAAGGGATTGGTGATATAAAGAAAAGGAATTCAACCACAGAAACTGCAGTACTACACCATGTTTCAACACATTAAAAAGTGCCATATCATAACATCTCATTGAAGAGATCTTTTCATATATTTACATTATCTAAAGGCCAGATCTTTAACAAATTAGTATATTTCCTCTCTACTATAATCTCGATCAAGCAAAAAATTAATCTTGATCGTACAAAATAATCATAATGGCGTATTTGATTGAAAAAGAATAATTGGTATACCTGTATACTATTTGCATTGGCTTGACTACATTGGAACCTCTTCGCTTGCGTCCTAGGATTGTATTCCAATATGTTTACCCCAAGCGTAGGGTTCAGGTGACGCGTAGCATGATAACCGGAAGTCCGGGTCGAGTCCACAGAGACCGAATGAGCTGAGCGTGTTGATTGGCTCGCGAATGAGGGTTTAAGCCTTAAAACAACAAACTTGGCTTTTGCAGTTTGGGGGTTGGATTTCACTTAACTTTGTGAAAGGCCTGAGATTAAAAAGACTTATTAAAAACAAGGCTAAGTCAAGGGGTTCACAACACCCATGCCTTAGGCCGATTCATTCTCCTCTAAGATAACCGGCTCGGGGCGTCGTTAAACGACCCTGAACGGAAGATTTGGTACTTAAAACTCATTTAACTAGAAATAGTGTTTCTTAAATAATAAGATTCTTGTGCCATTTATACAAACATTTTGATTGCCATAGCCCAAAGCATCACACGTGCCAAGTCGTCACGTCTTTGGCTACGCGTGATCAACAAGATTAACTAATCCAAATTTTGATACATAAAATTAATCCTAACTCTTTGATTAACAAGAAATGTTTGCAATATGGCAAGGAGAGTGAATCAACCTAAGTCACGGGGTGCTAATCACCCCATGACCGAGCCTATAACGACTACTCGATAATTACTAAGTAAACCATGACTAATTTTGTAAGGAAAATAAAGAACATAACAAATGACTAAATAAACTTGATTTTAATGAAGATACTATGATAGCCTAACACTTTAATACTTGAGAATCTAGCTAACAAGCAATAGAACCTAGTGCTTCTTAAGGAAATGGCTAGAACACAAGAATTTCAAATACTTGGGGAAATTGAAAATAAACTACATATATTGAGAGAGCTTGACAAGAGTAACAAGATTAATAAACATCAAAATAACATAAGATTAACACTTACATGAAGAAACTAGAGAGAGAGAGCTTCCAAAACTCTCTAATGGAGGAGAGAGGGGAGAGCAAAATATCTTTTGAAAATGAAAGAAGAAGAAGTGGTTGGGAAGGAGAGAGGGGAGAGCCAAATATAGACTTCCCCTTCTCTTACTACAAAATATCCCAAAAGCTCTCACAAAACATAAAAAAATTCCATAAAAGGCAAGTACATAAAGTGCAGAAAAATTGGTTCAGAGCCCTTTCGGACCGGTCCAGAATTATTCCGGATCGGTCCGAAATTGTCTGGAAATGTTTGGGCAATTCTGGATCAGTCCGGCTAGGTCCGAAATCATCTGGAATTTTTTGGGCAATTCTGGATCGGTCCGGAATAATTCCGAATAGGTCTGGAATTGGCTTGGCTTGGATTTAACTTCTTTGATCAAACCGCTTGAATTGCGTGCTTCCGGATGTCTTCCAATGGACTCAAATGGATCATGTGACCCTCGGGGAAGATGAACCTCAGTCTTGTGAGTGCACGTTCAAGCCCGGACCCCACCGGGAGTTTTTGGTAACGTGAAGAACGGCTTCGAAGCACCAACTTCTTGCATTCCCGAGCCCCGTCCGAATCGTCGTTTCGTGGCTCGTGGGGCCCGGTGTTGGTGTGTCATGTGGCACATGGCCCTCGGTAATGTGGCACGGTTCTCAAAGTGCTCCAAATGCGCTTATTTCGTGGGTTCAACCTGTAACTTGCCAAAAACACTACGACGCGCATATCAAACATAAGGCGCAAAATCGCGTGCGTGAGTGAGATAAATGAGTTAGATAAGCCCTGGATATGTACAATATTGGGGGCTTTATTACTCTTGTTTGATTTTGCATTCTTCCGAATTATTTGCTCACCCATTGATTGTTTCCTCTTATCCGGTGGTTGACCTCTCCAAGGCCTTTTATTTGGATCACCCACAGGATTTGATTTCACTTGGGACCTATCCAAATCATTTTGCACATCTATAACCGTAGGCATATTGCCTACACACTCCTCATTGTCTAAGTCATTTTCCACCTCTATTGCTCACAAACTAACCGCCATCCTTTCAGTCTTGGTATCGGAATATATGGCCCTGTCAATTGCCCTGTTGAATAACTTTAACAAATTGTCGTAACGAACAAATTCGGGTTTGCGTTCCCAATTAACATAACTCACCTTGACTTTTGTGTGAATCCTTGCCAAATTTTTCATCCATCGTCGTAAAATGTACTTATCAGGCACTACGTGAAGATTCTTTTTGCACCAAACCGAAATCATATGCGTGCACACCATCCCCTTACTCTTAAATAACCGGCAATTGCAATTAGTTTCACTTGACTCTTCATTAAAATGAACAAGGAAAGTAGTTGTTTTAAATGTATCTTTTCTCTTCCCAACTAGAATGTCTTGCTCAATGTGAAACTGTGAAATGCCATTTACAACTGGTCCATCAGTCAAATTACATCCAATCAACTCACCTACTTGCACCCGGAACTGCTTGCATTTCTTAACTGTGTATGCTTGCAGAAATTGGTTCTTAAAACCATAAAGGGACACATTTTGAATTTGTACATTTAAGGATTTGGCATCTGCCTCTTCTTCTTTTAGCGCCTTCTTACACAAGGCATTCTCATATTGCTCCACAAATTCCTTCAAGGTGGTATTAGAATGGATGTAGCAGTCAAAGATGCATTCATGCTCTCGCTTCATTGGGTTGTTGACATCCCCGCCTAGAAAGTGTCTTTAACAAATGTCGGTACCCATCTGTGCCTCTCCTCGTACAATCCAGCCGACCAATTATTGCACTGTAGATCAAATTTTTTGATGAAAGCTGCCCAATTTTGTCCAAACTTCTGTGGATGCAAGGAATCATAAACAACATTCTTCAAGTCAGCCTTAATCGACTTATACTCGTCGTATCCCTTTAACTTGTCCGGAATTTTATTCATGATATGCCATAAACACCAACAATGTCGGGCATTTGGAAGAGTGATACTTATTGCGTTTTGCATTGCCCTACATTAGTCTGTGATGATGGCATTAGGGGGACAATCGGACATGCAAGAAAGTCAAGTCTCAAACAACCATACAAATGAAGTTGTGTCCTCCCGTGATATTCTGTGATATTAAGCCACATCCAAATAAAATCGACTGTCCATGATGGTTGACTCCTACAAATGTTGCAAAAAGGCATATCGTATTTGTTAACAAGGTAAGTGGTGTCAAAGGTGACCACGTCACCAAATTCTTTGTATAACTCTCTACTTCTAGCATCGGCCCAAAAGACATTCTGTAATCAGATTTCTTCATCAACATCGATGTCATAAAAGAAGTCACCGTTATCTTTTTGCATTTTGACAAAGTACTTATGCATTGCCTTAGCATCCCCTTACTTGAGCTTTAAAAGCCTAACTTTATCCTTGTAATTCTTTGCATCTTTTTCTAACCATGTCAGATTATCAAGGCCCCCGGCTTCGATCACACATGAGGAAACAATTTTGTTTAATTTGATTCCAGCTATTGAGCTCAATTCAATTGTCCTCATCGTATGTGTCGGGAGACTTCGATAGCACTTAAGATATCTCACTTTATCCAGGTCCATCTCATGGTTATGGTTCAACTCAATTGAATTCAACATCCACTTCCCGTCAACTTGTAAAGAGATATTCATAGCTGCTTTACAATTTGTTTTTGTTGTTGGCTGGGATGTAATAAGATTTGAAGCCATTGTCCTAAGCTTTCCATATCGATGACAACCATACGATATATAAGCCTTTATCCCATCCACATGCTTTTTAGAGTTTTTTGTCACCACCCCAAAACCTTTTTCTTTCGCATAAGTAGTGTAACATTCACAAGCTTCAGTTTCTGAATCGAATATCATTCCAACCTTAGGTTCCAATACCACCTTCACCACCTCCATATCAATGATTCTAAAAAAAGAAAAACATTGAAAAGTATTGTTAATGTACAAAAGATGGCCAAAAGTAAAGGAATGGTAAACCAAACCAGTAATGTGAAAGTAGGCAAAAAAAATAAATAAAATAAATGTAACACAATATGTTCTGCTTGGTTGTTTAAAAGAACATAAGCTAATCAAAATTAATAGTTTCAAACTACAAGGTATTAGAATTTGGGCAACCTTTTAAAATAATAAGCAATCGACATTAAGGTAATCAAAGAGCAATCAGAAGAAAAGTAATGTCATAGCCGATCCAAGGTACTAAAGTTTTGTGTTTTTTTAACAATCCAACGTAGATTAGGAGTGGGAAGTGAGAGACCCAAACCTATGAGAGAGGAGTTTGTAGTGGTGCACCGCTAGTTTTCGGACGGCGTGTTACGGTGTCTCCAATGGTGGAGGATCAATTGTTTGGGACGATTGCTTGAGACAGCACGACAGCTGTGGTGTGGAAACGTTGGTGGTAGCGTAACGACGGTGTAAAATGGCGACTGCGGTGGCGGAGGATCTAGGAGGAGGATCGTGGTGTGGTAGAGGCAGAGAAAGAGTGATACAGGGGGTGTGGGTTTTGCTCCAAATTCCCACTAATTTTGAATGGGCTCCAAAAAATCCAAATTTGTTCCAAAATTGATGAATTTCTGATTTTAATATTAAGTGGGGCCCATCTGATCCACGCTGGATCTGTGGGGAACTCTGAGTACCATTCGCTGCTTATAGCATTTATGATTACTTAGAAGTCAAAAAGATATTGGAATGGATGTTTTTTAAAGTCAACTATTTTTGTTGTCCAAAAAAACACTTTTTAAGTTTGTCAATGCACTACAGTCCACCATGTCTTAGATACACCAAGCACCATTGTACCATCAAAGCAGACTTCACCTGGGGCTGGGACCAAACTGTCGAGATATCAAAAATGTTGTACCTCATTGAACGTCCAGAAACTTCCTCTCACTATATGTTCTCACAAAATAGAACGGATTAGACAAATTTGAGCTCACTGAAAACCTTTGATGATTGCAATACAAACAAAATGCTTCACGAAATGATTAAAAAAGTAACCCCAAACATGCCCATTATTGAAAGCACTCAATGCAGGAAACATAAGACTGAGAGAAGGCCTACTGCCTGGGAAGGTCTGTGAAAGATTATCCAACTATTAGGAACAAGCTTTCAACTGTAAATCAAGGACAACAAACTGGACTGAAAAGAAAACCAACCTTGTGATGGTGGGGAAATCAAACCCAATTCACTAGAAAATACCGGTTCTCATTCACAAATAACAAACCTATTTTTGAGTCCCAAATCAATGTCCAATACATGGATGAGAGATGGAAGACAGGACCATCTATGTTACCTTCTGAGTTCCGATGCCTATGGTTGTGCTACTGCACAATTCTGGGCAGTCCATATGGATGAGAAAGGCAAGATTTTTTCAATTTGACTGAATGAGCTTAAAAAGGGGTAGAGATCGAACATACTCCTACTTAATCGCAGTAAAGTAATGAATAACTATTTTTGCATGTTGTAGCATTTTCTGTCACAGAATTCGACTTCAACTTTCAATAGGCCCATAATTGGGAGTGTTGTAGCGCACCCCGAACAACAAACTTGTAGTTCATAAATCCCACCGTCCATTGTTCAGATGCATGGATGGCTCAGAGAGCCGCTCATCGTTCGGATCAAATCCGAGCCGTCCATCCAAAAAATGGACGACAAATCCGCGCATTTGTTCCTTTCACGGTTGACCATGGTCAATCTTCACCACTCCCAGCTGCCCCATCAAACATCTGCAATCATGAATAATATTACTAAGGTAATGCCGTGATTGATTTGTATCTGAAATATGATGGAATGCTAGGAGAGCATCCATTTCCACCCAAAGGGATACAAGATATTTGCTCTTGACGAGCAGCAAACTGTCCCTTCTATCCCAAACCTCTGCCTCCAAATCACTCCCCAAAGTTACTCCACTTCGAAAGCACGTATAATTTCAATATTTCAAATAAAGTACTTTCATACATAACTGTCAAAATTTATATGTTTTAAATATCTTAATTTATTCTTCAAACTTATCAGATCTTCAATAATCCTTTAAAAAAAAAAAACCCCTAATCGATGGTGAAAACACTAAGGTTGTGTTTGGTTTGGTTTTAGGTTTTGGTTTTTGTAATGATTAGTGGGAGAAATAGGGGTAATAATTAAAAAATATGTATTAATGATTAGAGAGAGATAGAGAGAAAAATAAGAATAATATTTAAAAATAGGGGTAATAATTGAATAATGATTTAGAGAACCGGTTCTTAAGAACCCAAACCAAACAAGGCCTAAATCGCAGCATAAACATGCAAAATACGCCAAAGAAGATCAACACATACCATGGAACTAAGTCGAAGCTGAAATTGAGGGATAAGGGGAAATCGCAGCTTGGTTCTCTGAAGTTTTTGCTTAAATCAGATTTATTTGGTTCAGGTTTCAAAATCTGAAGTTTCTTTTCTTCTTTCTTTTCTCTTTTCTTGTGATTTCTGTGCCTGTCGGCGTGTAACGGTGCTGTAACGGCTGTTAGAACAGATTCCCGTTACGTAACGCCTTTGTAGCATGGACACGGATATGGACACTAACACGGATATAGACACGGGACACGAAAAATTCGCAAAATGGGACACGGACACAGCGGCGGACACGGCAAAAATATTTAAATAATTAATTATATATGTAAAATATATTATATATGTGCGCAATGACAGTTTATATGCATAGATAAATACACTTTTCTTTTGATATGTAAGATTTTTACATTGTTATATACATGTATATATATTGGTACACATGTATACACCCACAAACCTGAAATGACACGACACGACACAACTAGACATGACAGAATGCCCATCCCTACCTTTGCATGCCCAAAACCACCCCAACAACCCCACCATCGTGGTATTGAGTGACAGTGGACATTCTCTACCCCGGACTATGTGACACCCATCCAACCTGCAGGGACCCAAATAGACTCATTCAAAACCTTTCCGGCATTGGGCAATTGGCATGACATCAGCAAAGGGAGCTCAACTTCCACTCATCACGGGCTGGGGGGCTACAATAAAAAAGACTAGTCACCCTGAGGCAAAGTTATTATACCCCTTGTATGGGCAAGATCCCCCAGTGCCCATCCAAAGTGAGATTGGGATTACAATTATGGCATGTGCATCCCCACACACCCATGCGCGTGTGCGCGCGCGCACACACACACACACACAAGAGAGAGAGAGAGAGAGAGAGAGAGAGAGAGAGAGAGAGAGAGAGAGAGAGAGAATTAACCTTATTTCCAAAGGAAATTTTCGAGTTGTTCATAATTGCTTGGATGAATTTCAGCCCTCAATAATGGACTTGTTTGCTTTTGCTTCTTCTTCTTCTTGCATTTCTCTAAAAGATTATACCATGCAACTTCTTATATGCTTATATACGAAATCAGAGAGACACATTTTGCAGAATATAATACAAGCATCTAAAAGATAGAGAAAAAATAATTCACCTATAGATATCTTCAGTAGTAACGTGCCTCCCGCTACGTAACGCTAGTACCCAAGCATCCTAAAATAACATTCACCACCAACAGAAATTAACTGAACTCAAGGCTTGAAAAAATCCTATTTGTCTCGAACTTGGAACTTATTAACGTTCAACAAGACCTAGTCTATCACGAACTCAAAACATTAAGTAGCACTTTATCTTTTTTCTCAACTAGTATCACTGTTCAGGGGAAAAGGAATGAATGCAAAAATACGATACCTTTTGGCCTTGTTCAATCACAAAGAAAGGAAAGGAAACTACATGAATGTTTAACTTTTCTGCATTTTAATTGTGTTCAACTAGCAAACATGTTGTGGGGCCCATGTCTCTGACCTTCCCACTATGATTAGTTTTAACTCAAAACATGTCATGCAAGTAAAGGAAAGGAAACTGAAAAGTATTTTCCCTTGCGTTTTCATTAGATAAAAGAAATTTAAATGAGAGTTGAAAAGCAGTAGTTCAATTATCTTCTTGGGATAGTTTTCATGTACTAATTTCTTGACAAGTGAACATTTGGCATTGAGCGAAGGAAAAAAAAAAGAAGAAGCATAGTACCACGACCCTTTGCGCTTCCTCGTGGGTGTAAATGCGTCTTGAACTTCCAGGTGTGTCATCAGATTCTGTATCACTCTCACAGCCGCAATGATTGATATCATGACGATCCAAACCAAAGTTTTTGCGAGGCAAGAGGTCCCGAAAAGGGTGAAAAACTTCGGGCGCCCAAAAGACTTCAGGATCCGAGGGTTCGGAGTGGCAACCATAACCATAATCGATGAATGCCCAATTACGTTCTTTGAATAATAACACCTCGTAGCTATCAGTTATCTTACTAGCAAACGCTGCCTGAATGCCACAGGTAAAAAGGGTACCTTTCAAAAAAGGAAAGGCTTCACTAATGGTACAGACCTGGACAAGTCTACTATGGTGTATAATAGCACACTTGTCATCTTTGAAAAGGAAAGTTTCATTAGGTTTCCGCGATTCAAGGGCAGCATCAATGCCACTTTCGAACCGAGTTTGTTGCAAGGAAGGGAACATATCACTGATTAGTTTTAAGTCATAACTCGGGTTTAAACTATAGTTAATCCTTGCACATTCATTTTTAGAGAAGATGACTGCTTCATTCTCACCACACCCAAAAGCAGCATCTAATCCGTATTCTACAAAGGGTGTGTGCTTGAGGAATGAAAATCTTTTGCAGATGGGTAGAGGTCCCTCCTGCACTGTGGCGAATGTGATGCCTTGAGAATAGTCTAACACCACATATTCGTTCCTCATGAATATATAGGCTTCACCTTCACTAGAGGAACGAAATGCAGCATCTATGTAGCTCTCATTACTGGCAAAAGTGCCAGGGCCAGTGCCAAAATAATAGTTGATGTGGTCAAAGTCGGCTGAGGATGCTTGTAGTTTCTCTTGCATGTGGGCTTGGGTTTGGGTTTGGGTTTGGGGTTGGCGAACGACATTGGAATCACAGGGTATCCGTCCTGCAAGTTAATTGAAAGTGACCATGTCATTGCCAAACAATTGCTACCTGCACTGCAATTAACTTTTTTTTTTCCTATTGAAAACAATAAAAAGTTACAAATCCATCTCTAGATTTTTAGAAATTACTTGCCACCACAAGAAAAACCTTAACACCTTCTAAGAGCATGTCCCCATGAAGCTCATATTGATGTAGCGAGAATAAAGCTGAGATATGCCGAGACTTTTTGCAGATTTTAGATAGAGAGAGAGACATTCATATACAGACACGTTATAAATCCGAGAGAAACAAATATCATAAATAAATAGATATCTGTATTTGTGCAAAGATATGTATATAAAGGCAAGTTTTATACCTGAACGCGAGCTATCCCCGAGAGAGAGAGAGAGCGGGGCATCCTGACATTCGTCGATGGTCGAGGAGTCGGACATGGCTGCGAAGGCAACAACGATTGAGAGAGACAGAGTCAGAGAGTAGGAACCCGGTCTGAGAAGAGAGATCGATGGAGGATAGGGAGATCGAAGAGAAACCCTAGATTTTTTTATCTGCACACGATATAAGAAGAGATGGACCTAAAAACGTGGATTTGGGGGCCTTTTTGTAGTGAGACTAATTCAGCCGTTGATCTCGACACTACCGATGACTCGTATTTAATCAAAACTTCAAATGAGTCTAATTAAGTAACTTTTTACTATTTTTTTTTTGTCTTTATTCATTTTTTGGACTTATTCTGTATTTTTGAAAAAAATTAAGAGTTTCGGTCAAAAAAATTTACCTTTTCAATTCCTCTCATCGAGACGGATCAATAGGTTGCAAAAGCTTGACGCAAAATTAAAAAAAAATGAATAAAGACCAAAAAAAAAGGAATAATAAAAAGTTTCTTAACTTATTATGCCAAATTAGGCCTAAAGTATCTTTCGTTACTCCGTTCGGAGGTGAAAACACCTGGAAACGAGCTTGATTCGACCTGTTCATTGCTTGAATTAAAATTCGAAAGTTCATTATTGAGATAGTCGATTGGATGACCTCACTACAGAGCCCCCGATAAGGGTCACGTCTAGTCCCGTCCTGTCTCAGTCAATTGTTGGCCTTTTTTTTGCTCAAAACAAATGATAGACACCATTCACCATTTTAGAGGGTGTTTGTGAGCTTTATTTTTAGCTTTTCATTTTTAACTTCTTGGCTTTTAGCTTTTTGAATTTGGTAAAAGTGTTTGGGAGAAATGTGCAGAATGTATTTTGAAACATGAATTTGGGAGATATGTGCAGAATACATTCTGAATGTGTTTTTGTTAATCAAAATGGGAAATTTGGAAAATGTAAAATCAAAAAACTCATCTCAACCTATTTTTAACTTCTCTCTAAATTCAAAAACCAAAAACTCATTTTCGCAGAATGTGTTTTCTTTGAAAAGAAGAAATTGCGAAAACCAAAATGCAAAAAGTAGGTGGCCAAACACCCCCTTAAGCACATCAAAAACATTGGTCACTTTAACAATTTACGTTGATTGGATATCATTTGATGGCATGCATTCGCGTGGTTGCACAGGATTGGATCTGATGTGCTTTTGATTGTTTCCTCATTTTTGTCAATTGAGCATAGGTTTCGTATCTTTTAATTTGGGAAGCTTGCATAGCAAGGTATCATATATAGTTGATTATATCTAGTTTAATCGGGACGAGCCAAGTCCAAGTTGAGGGTGTGATAAGCCCGTGATAGTTTAAATTAAGGGGCTTATCTACCTCGTTTTTGACACATGGGCATAACATGTTTTATTTGATTGATATTGTGCATAGGTTGTGTTTTTGTCATTCACATGTCTTTCGATAGAATAAAGCATTTTTTGGTGACATGGCCTGAACACGAGTCATTCCATGACCCAAGGTCAGAGGCCACGTGGCACACCGCCACGGTGCTGAGGAATTCATGAAGAAAGTCATGTAAGAAGGCCAAGCACGCTCGAGCAAAGACCCAAGTCAAGATGAGATTGAATGGGTGGAGAGCATGTTAGAACATGTTTTGAGCAATTCCTATCGATAGGAGACAGTTCTCCTATCGATAGGAATGGGAACAAATTGGCCATCATTTGCAAGTTACAAATCCTATCGATAGGATATGTGGCTCTATCGATAGGACCACGATCAGTTTGGGCTTTTTTTTCCTTTTGAAGCAACGAGGTCCTATCGATGGGATAATTGGTACTATCGATATGAGAGAGGTCAGATTAGCCAATTGTGCGCGAATGAATTCTCCTATCGATAGGAAAATAATTCCTATCGATCAGACCTGGGTTTTCCTGCCACTTTTTGTACCCGACCAAGTTAAGACTTGGGGGACTTTTGGATTTTTTTTTTTTTTTTTTATATTTTTTTTACAACTGTGGGGACTACCAAGCCCTCAAACATCAGAAAATTAGGGTATCTCTTATTTTTACTCTCTCTCTCTCTCTCTCTCTCTCTCTCTCTCTCCATTTTAGGTATATGAATACATGTGTTTCTAAATATATGTGAAAATAGCGTTGAACCTATGATTGGAATAACTTGGAACAAGCTGGGCTAGCTTGGGAATTTCAAATTTCACCATCTTGCTAATCTTCTCCTACTCCTGTGTGTGCCTTTATATATTTGTTCATAAATCACATTCGAAATCAAACAGATGGTGAAATACCTGCCTAGAATACACAACACAATTGAAACTACTTAACGGAGGGCAATTAGAATAACCAGAACAAGTCAGTGAATACTGCAAGGGAGATGAAGAAAAATCAGATGGGAGCAAATAAATCTCCATAGCTAGTAGAATGTGTAGCACAAGCAACTAAATTATAAAAAGGCGAAAGGGAAAAAGGACCAACATCTAGTCAAAAAAATATTTGAACCAACATCACAATTACAGACACTAAAATGCCACATCTCCTTGAGCAACATTTCCCTCTCAATCAAGGCCATTGCGAGAGAAGTCGAGCCCATTGAATTGAAGTTAATTGCACTTAACTGGTAGATAGATCGAATAAATATGAAGGAAATCAAGGTTATGTCCCATTGGATGGCCAGCTGTTTCTCATCTGTATCTTCATGCTCAACCTAACAAAAAAATTCATTTTCAGAGAAGTTACTTCAGGCATACTTAAGTCAAAAAAATAGTCCCACACTCGCATTGGTCCAAAACCTGTCCAATGGAAGCAGACTATGTCGACACCATTACTGCAAAATGTCATATAAAAGAAGAACACCCAAACGTAGTATAGGGAGGTTTGGCCATACCCCAAATTCAGAGTGTGTGTTTGCACTAGGAACTGGTGTGCACCCTGTCATCTGAAACAATCTATAAAAAAAAAAAAAAAAAAAATCAGAGAGAAAGTGGCAAGGCAAACTGAAATAACCAACTCACGAAAAGACCTTCAACAATGAGGTAATAGCCCTCCATTACAGGTGCAGAATCTCAGAGCTAAAACAAGTCAGTGCAAACCAAGTCAAGCAGCAGGCAAGAAGCACGAACTCAACCCACAAAGGCCTTGCGTTCCAGACTTCTCTCTTTCTAAAGCTAATGAAGGCTAGCTATCAGAAGATACGAGCCTCTTTGCCCTAATCTTCGGCAAGCCTCTGCAAACCTAGAGTTTGTGGTATATACAAAATTTTAGACCTCTTTGACTGTATATAAGAATTGGATACCAATACTTTTCATGTCGTCTCTAACTTCAAAGCACCTGCAAGGTTTTACATCATGCCATGATGATCAAACAGGCTCGGCTAACCTTCAAGAAAATAATACTTAGACATCCTATGCAAAGAGGTTAGCCTTGTAGGGTATAACCAGGCAAACTTTTCAAGCTGAACAGAGCTTGCAATGTTTATTTCCTACCTGAACTCAAGCATGCAATACCAACTTTATAACAAGCTCAAGTGACGCTCCAGATTTCCGAATATTCCTTCTCTTGCATTTTAAGCCCCTAGAAAACAGAACAATCTAACTTATCAAGAGAAAAGACAATGGGAGAGCCAGTTCAGTAGTAGGCCAACTGGTGAAGAAAGCAAACAAGGAGAGATACATTCCCATGAAGAGCGAGCTGCATTTTGAGCTACTTGATCCCTAGAACAAGAGAAGCAAAATGCAATATGTAGAAGTAGGTAACACATTTAGAAGCTTTGGCTTACAATAGGGGCACACCTCTGTTGGATGAAGCTGGATCCCCTTACTGATCAGCATCTTCTGCACCTTTGACATTGCCAATGACTTGAAAATTCTCTAAGAAAACCCCCTTGTCTCCTCTTCCCTTGGCCAAGATGCCCAAAAGGGTCTGAAATATAAAGAACATGAACATCACTTCTGCAATGCCGTAACAGAAAGCTTTTCCCTGAAGTCCTAGAAAACCGGGTCTTGTAAACAATATGGCCATGAATATGTACACTATTGAACAAGCCACCATCAGAAAATCCAGAACAATAAATAAGCAGGTCATTCTTCAGGGCCTTAAACACAGATCCAACCATAAGTCTGTCACAAAATTAACCATAATAAAAGGATCAAAAGCAAGAGTGATTGAATGAGAAAAGGATGAAATTACACCCACAATATGCACAAGCAACAAACTCTATCAAAATCTTAAAAATTCAAAACGATTGGCCTCATGCGAAGTTTTCAACTCTTAAACTTATTGCATAGTTCTCATAATAGGACTCATTCAATGTGAAATCATAGCAACTTCTGATCTTGCATCATAATACAAATGTAATACTTTCACTCACTTGATATGAACTACAACAAGAAGGGAAATCCCTCAATTTTGGCTAAAAATAATGGAGAGATTATTCAGTGCTCCTGCATTATTACTCCAGAGGCTGTTCCCACCTTCCATTGGTGCTGGAACAATAATTTTTCCCAAAAACATGGCCAATATGCTACCAAGAATCTCGAATTTTTATGCTCTGTTTGAAGATCCACAACCACTTCCAGGTCAAAGCACGCAATCTACGCTGTTGAGGCTGAAACTCCATATCCTTGGACAGAACTTTTCAATTTTTCTATTTCACCAACAGCAGAAAGCCAGTTAGTGAGAATCTCCATGGTGACATAATCTGGATTACAAGCTTGTTCGGTCATCTGATTCATAAGCTCGAATGCCTTCTCCAACCCATTAATTTCCTGAAGGCCTTTCAACACTGCATTGAACGTGTTGGTGTTTGGCCTTACCCCCCTGCCCTTCATATCATCCATAAGAGACAGAGCAACTTCCACTTTATTATTCTTGCATAAAGAGTCGATCAGCATATTGTAAATGACGATGTTAGGAGGAACCCTGGGACCGGATCTCATCTTCGTAAATATTTTCATAGCTTCATCGAGGTTGCCAACCAAACAATATGCATGAATCAAAGCCCCATAAGTAACAAAATTAGGCACAAGACCTTCACCAATCATCTTCCTGAAAATTTTGTGGGCAGTCGACAAATCACCAACTTTGCTGAAATGCGAAATCAAAGTGTTGTATGTCACTCCATCAGGCTTTTACTCCGCCTGCTCCATTTCCTTGAGCATTCCGTAAGCTTTATCCAAATTGTTCTTCCCACAGAACCCACCAATCAGAGTATGGTAACTTGGAACATCCAAAGAGAACCCATCTTTTTTCATTTGTCATGCAATAAAGCTAGCATCATCCAACCTTCCAGCCAGTGCCAGGCCAGCTATCAAGGCATAGTATACAATTGCATTGGGGGAACATTCTACTGTGGACATATCATTAAACAATTGCATTGCTTTATCGATATTGTTGACGTTACAAAAGGCACTTATCAAGGCGGTATAAGTGACTGCATTACCTTTCAGACCTTTCCCTTTCATTTTGTAAAAGAACTCAATGGCACTATTGATACGCCTGTGCTTGCACATACCACCAATCAAAGAGTTGACGGTGATCACGTTTGGCGGTACCCCTTCCTTGTTCATCTCATCAAAAAGCTCACGACCCTATCAATTTCACCAGCTTTGCAAAACCCATCAATGAGGCAATTATATGTTACTGTATTCGGTTCACAACCTTGGGATCTCATCCGTTCCATCAATTCAAAACCCTTTTCCTGCCTCCCCACTTTACAAAATCCATCAACTAGAGTGTTATAAAGGACTGTATCTGGCATAACTGAAAACCCAAAGCTTCCACTTCCTCCACCCATCTTCTCAAGCACTTCCAACGCCTCATCGAGCCTACGAAACTTACACAAATGATTAACAAGAATACCAAACGTTATAACATCAGGCTCAACACCATTTTCCTTCATCTCCACCAAAAGTTTGTTCATTGTTGGATAATCCCGGTTTCTACCTAACCCTGTCAAAAGTGCATTACACGAAGAAGCTTGCACATTGCCACCTGTCTTCATTACATCACGTAAAACATCCCAAGCTTGGACAATCTTCCCGCTCTTACACAGCTTTGTGATCAATTGTGTAAGCCTCACTGGAGAAGGGAAAACACTATGCTCACCGAATTTCGAAACCAACCCAACAATTTCCTCCTCACTAACCTAACTTCCGTTCGTTCCCTCAACAACAATCCACCCATAACAATATCCACAGTATTCTCATTAGGCAAACATTTCCCATCACGGCTGCTAAGCAGCATTTCATCAAGCACTTGAAATGCATCATCAACCCTTCCAGCTCGCAACAACACACTCAATAACACATTTGTTAGATGAGTGTTTTGCAGATCTGGATCGAGCTCTTCGTACACAAGAATCGATTTTTCAACCAATCCTGCTCGGCCAAAACACCTAACCAAAAGGGTCGCTGACTTGACATTAAGAGGAATGTTGTACTCTTTGAATAAGGTGAAGAGTTGGGTAAGTTTTTCGGGTGAGTAACTGGGTTGACCGCGACTTTCTACTGCGAGTTCGAAAATGGCTTGGAATGACGAGGAGAGAGAGTGAGTGTCCGGTGTTGACGGCGAGTTGGTTCGAATGTAGTCGAAGAATTTGAGGGCGTCGGCTGGGGTTGTGAAACTGCGGGTGATTTGGTAGAGAGAGGAAGGGGAGAGAGAGTGGGAGGAATTAGAGAGAAGGCTGCGGAGGTCGTCGTTGTTGGTCCAATCGTTTGGGTTGTTTCGGAGGAGAGTTAGGATACGAGTTACGAGTGTGTTGTTTGACGATGGCGGCGGTGGGTCGGTGGGTTGGAGGAGAGGTGGCGGAGGAGTGGTGGAGAAATGGTGGGAGATATGTGGTTGAGAAGGTGGAGTACTGGGGTTGATCGTTTTGAGGCTGCCATTGTTGGGTTCATTCTGGTTGTATGGAACGGAACTAGAGTTGCTTTGACTAATTTTAAAAAACTAGATTATTAGATTATTAATTTTGTTTTTATTCAAATTTTTTTTGTATTTGTTGGTTTTCGATCGATTTTTGTGGCTGGCATGCCGACGAGAGGAATCTAAAAGTATAAAATTATTACCAAACTTTAAAATTTTCATGAATAAAAGACGAAAAATAATCCAAAACCTGGTTTTGGATTATTTTTCGTCTTTATTCACAAAACTTAAAATTTGGCTAATAATTTTATACTTTTTAGATTCCTCTCGTTGAGATAAGCCAAGAAACCACAAAAAATCGACTGAAAACCAACAAATGCAAAAAAAATTTAAATAAGAACAAAACCAATAATCTAATAATCTAATTTTTTCAAGTTAACCAAAGCACCCTTAGGACTAGTTTCCCCTTCGAGGAAGACTATGAAAAAAGAAGTACGAAGAAAGGGCTACTTTTTTTCTTCAACGGGCAGGATGTACGGGCCATATTCACTAATAATCCTTCCGTTTCTATTTATTCATACTTTACGAAAAGTTGTGTCATTTTTTAAATAAAAAAATAAAGTATTTTCGGGTATTATTTTTCAAAAATTTTACCACCTAATTAAAGTACTCATCGTGTATTTTAATTCGGTGTGAAAAAAATTGAAAAATGAGGCATAGAAGTACTTAATTTTTTATTTGAAAAAAGGCAAAAGAGAGAGTGTGGGACAAACAAATAGGAACGGAGACAGTAATTCCCTTCCTATTTTGGTTGAAGACAAACTTCGGTCAAAGCCAAACTATTTATACCAAATAAGAGATTCGGAGTAATTTTTTTTTTCGTAGTAAATTATCTGTACGCATATGTTTACCGATTTTGGATCCGACAACGGGTACAGAGGGAGGGGTACCGAGAATGTACCGACCGCATTCGGAGACCTACTTTTGGGTCCCACACAAGTGATCCGAATTAAAACGGTAAGACTTTGGTTCGAGCACTTCTAACTGTCCGATTGAACGAAATTTTGCGGGGCCTCTCGGAAAAATGTTTTAAGAACAATGAACGATTCGGATCACTCGTGTGAGACCCAAAAGTGGGTTCCCAAATGCGGTTGGTACATTCTCGGTAACCCTCCCTCTGTACGCATATGTTTACCCATTTTTTTATAATGTAGGTCCAAAAATCAAACCATGGGTCAATTTCCAAACTAACCCTTCAGATTGAAAGAAGCACTCTGTCTCTGCCATGTATTTGGGCAAGTTTACTTTTCAGCCCAATTGAATGGTAATAATCAGTTATTGTTAAATTTAGGGGTGAAATGGAAAACCAACAAACCGGCCTGGAAACGGAAAATTGGGCCAAACTGATTGAAGTCGAACCGACTGAGTTTTCGACCTGTCTTGGTTTACAGTTCTCCAAACTGAAAATTCCGGTTCGGTCCAAAAAATACACACAAATTGGACCGATTACACCCCTAACTAAAACTCTACGCGCATTTGTACCCGAACTACATGGAACAATTCTGAACACTTTCTTTAATCAGAATCATTTTCCTAAACTTTTCGTATTAGTAATTAGAAGTCGAAAAGATATTGGAATGGATGTTTTTTAAAGTCAACTATTTTTCTTGTCCAAAAAAACACTCTTTAAGTTTGTCAATCTAACAGTAGAGTAATTAGTTGCATCAATTAAATAGCTCCATTGTAGCTCCATTGGCACGCTTATTAGGTGACAAACTCACAGAAGCGTTCTCTTTTTTCTCTCGTTGCTCTTTGGTAATTTTACATATGTATCCAAAATTTATTTCAAATATTTGTTTCTTTCTTTTTCCGTTTTGAACTTGCCACCTTTTGTTTTGTACTAATAAAGATGCACTTGGTTCGCACGTTTGTCAATTTTGCAGGTAACAATTTTACTCCAACCGCTACATTCTGATCTTAAAGCAATGTCTTAGTATCGTTCTTCATTTTAACGTTGAGTTGACAAGTTTATAAGTATATTGGGAAACAAAATCTGCTTTTGGAAGGAAAACCTGCATGAACTTTCTCGTACTCCCAGCTAAAAAAAGGTCATTACAATCTAGAATAACAAAGAGCAGTTTTGACAAATTTAAATCTTACACCACAAAAAAGGCAAAGACTACAAAGGGGCCTGTTGGAGGCGGCAAGGTGACGAAAACTCGTTGATGTAGTGAAATTGAGAAGGCCTTACATGGCAAATATGAGCTGCCTGCAAACTTGGTCTAGGGACTCGTGTAATCCAATTGAAATTGAGATGTTGTGTGGGTTCCATAATCTGCAATCTAAGTAGTTGAGCTAGAAACATTTGACAAGAGCTTTGTGTTGATACAATAGGATGGAAAATGTTCCATGTTAGTGTTAGGCCATGCAGGCTTGAAGAGCAGCACGATGCTCTAGCTAGAGAGCGCAAAAGCTGAAACACGATGCAAAAAATTGTGATGATTGATTAATCCTGAGGAAGAGCAATCCCACATCATGGCCAATTCGTTTACATGTTCTATTCTAAGAGGATCTGAGTTGCCGCAAAGTTGGACTTCAAAAGCAAAATAAGGATCTTCTTAATGACACGTGAATTGTAATTCTTTTTCTCAACCACTCTTGTATAGCCCTTGATGTCCAACTATAACATTACGGAAAAATCTTACATGATGGAGCAAAATTCAGGTTCAGAATCACCATATATTTCAACATGTCTGGTAATTTCAAAGGACATCAATGAAACAGGAAAAATACACAAATGAAGTGCTAATTCAACGAGAGAGAGAGAGAGAGAGAGAGAGAGAGAGAGAGAGAGAGAGAGAGAGAGTTTTTTTGGATCAGCGGAATTCAGATTTTATCAAACTTTGAAGTTACATTACAAAGATTATAAATAAGGAGCGGGGAAAAACAGCATCACAACGGAAGGTAAACGTCCCAGCACCCATACCTCCCACGACATATGCCATTCAAACCCCCAAAAGACTAACCAGCGTTAGAGATATAGTGATCTTCTGAACATCAGCTGCCACCCCCTACTTCCAGACTGCACCAAGCCACCAAACCTCCCAAATAGTTTCCTACTGCTGGTGAGCAATTTTGTAAGTGCGAACATAACGCAGCTAATTTTTTGCCCCCGACCCAAACATCATTCCAGCATGGTATTGACTGCCATTTCCCACTCCCAGATGACTATAGGGATATTTCTCCTGTTTTGTATCACCCCATAAAAAAACACTTTGAAGTCTATCTCTATCAATCACATTTGCAACCCCTTCCAAAATTTTGACAAAGGACAGTTAGTATATTCATAGGTTACCAAGGACAGCCTCAATTAAAGTTACTCTTCCTCCCAAAGACAAATACCTCTCCATGATGCTAATCTCATACGGACTTATCCACTTTACATTTTGTAAGGCAGGGCCTTGATCCTGCAATTCAGGACCACAGCTACATCCCTCTCCATATCCTCATAGTCTCAGACACCTCAACTCCACTAACCAAGCTCTTATGACAATTAATCTTCAGTCCTGAAATAATCTAAATGTACAAGTATGCACATTGTAATTGTACAAGAGAGAACTGTAGTGCTAATTATGTCTGACCATGGCTTTCAATTGTACCAACTCAATAGCTAAGAACTTCATTCACAAACTCATATCAGCAAGAGCGAAAGTATGTCCAAAGAACTCACCCAGGCTGAAAAGCGTTGCTTAACAATTTGCTAGGACATTGCGCTAAAACTAATTGATGGGTGGGATTTCCTTAACACTTAGATCACTCGTGGTGATTTAGAAGCAAAAGCAGAGCAGCACACAAACTAAACTTCATTCACACCAATTAAACTTGCAAATAGAAGAAATGCTTTCTCTTTTTCTTTCTTTCTTTTTTTTTTTTTTTTTTTTGCTAATTCCCACACATAATACAATTCATACACACTCATACACATGTAGAGTAGATACTCAACTATGATGGAGGTAAACAATGACACCTCTAAATCAGGACACTTACAATCCGCACAAACAGATGAAGGCTCTCAGAAGCTGTGGAGGTCACAATAAAATCAGGTTTATTATGAACTACAATGACCCTTTTTCTTTCTTTTTGATGGGCACGACAATGACCATTTGCCAGTAACAATTTCAATTTTTTTTCCCATCGGAAAAGCATAATGGCAATGTTACTGACTTGGTGTTTTTGAGTC
The DNA here is from genome assembly GCA_022606695.1 of Vaccinium macrocarpon. Taxonomy (NCBI): domain Eukaryota; kingdom Viridiplantae; phylum Streptophyta; class Magnoliopsida; order Ericales; family Ericaceae; genus Vaccinium; species Vaccinium macrocarpon. The sequence continues at coordinate 1,337,546 of CM040176.1, read as the reverse complement.
ATGAAATTTAAAACTCATTCAAAGAAGAGATAGTTTGATGTGTCTTTACTAAATTAGATAGCCGAGTAAAACTCTATATTGCTAAGGTTGGTGTGTCAAATGTCACAGACTCGCTCACCATTCCACGCTAGAAGATTAGAAATTCTATTGGAGCCAATGGTGGCGTGAATAACATGTCCATTTAAAGAAAGCTGAGCATGATACTATAAGAAACATAAGCATGAAAATATATAAGTATCAAACACATTCCTGTGGGTTCAAAATCCCACCAACTCCTCAAAACCAAACACACCAAAATCATAAAGTTCCATTGGAAATTTAAAATGATTTTTTTTTTTTTGATAAGTGAAAAACAGAATCCATTCATATGTCGTTTAAGATGGAACACAAACCAAGAAAGAGAGCACTTAAAATAGAACAAATGGTCTTTTATTGTCCCCATTCCTCCACTACCAATCATGACCCAAGAAATAAGTGAAAAGAGAAAGGGGAAACAAAAGAGAGAACCGCTTTCAGACAACAGTTTTAAGATACGGAGTAGAAAATTTTGCAACAACTGCAAGCAAAAATAGTTATTACCCCACACTTTCTCAGACTGAGAAATCCTTGAAAATATAGTGTTTTACTGCTGAGAAATTTGTCTAGGTAATTCTTTTCTATATGGCCAGGAGACTGCCTCAAGCCCCAGCAAGCCAAACAAGATCTTAAATGGACCAAGGATTCACTAAACTCAAACTACATATCCATCATTGGAAATAGTAGTTTAATCATACTATATTGATTTGCTAGAGGTTGAAAAAGAAACATCCCATCCACTGGAGATCCACGAAAGCACCTTTGATCGGGGAATGTTCTAAAATTAATGTAGTGTGGATTATTGAAAAAGAACCATTGTCAAACTTGTTAATTTCATCTTGACCTTGACACATGAACCCAATATTTTATGAATGCACGGAGGATTCTACTATGGATGGATTGTTTCAGTCCTCTATGCTGAAGGGCACTGCTGTATTAATAATTGTGCCCCTTCTAAACTGTTTGATGCAGTCTACATACTCCATGAGAGATCTCAAATACTTAAGGAAAAACAGAACTGGAAAGCCATATAGGTTAAAGACAAATTTAGCTAATACAGTTGAGCTTCATACGAAGGAACTCAACAACCCTAATATTAATAAGATTCATGTTGCTGCACTAACCCAGCAAAATATTTTAATCACTTGATTGTCAAAATCAGGTTATTCACAACATTACCGATGTACAAAACTAAACAGAATTGACTAAAAAAGATTCTACATAGAAGACCAGGTGAGGGAAACAGTGAAGGGTGAAAATAGGGTTCAGCATGAGAGAAATGTTTAAACCTTGAGAATCAAAATATCTACTAAAATAGACATGTAAGAGGGGCACCAATAATACACTGATAAAAGAATATCTTAAAGGGAAGGGTGAATGTCACAATTTGAGTAACCCTCTAATGATGAGGGTTCCTTTCGGTTGTTAATGATTTTACATATATAATCAACATAATCAACACCTGACAATGAGAAGAGACATGTCTTTGTTTCCCCTTATCCCGCAGAATTAGAAATGGTCAACATTGACGTAAGGTCAAGTAAACAACCCAAAATGGACGAAACAGAAGGTTCGAATGGTCCTACGTTTTCATATGAGAGGTCAAACAACTTACCAAAAACACTTGCATAAGAGGAAACTTCAAAGTTTGTGACGGCATTAAAATCTGATGAACAAAAAGGGACATGAATCGGGGGAAGAAATGAATTTAGGAGTATAATGGAAATGATGAATTGTGACAGTAAAACTGCTCATGAATTAGAGCATTCCCAAGCAATTGTTATGAAATGGATTTTCTGTAAAGAGAATTTTCGCTGTCATTGGAACATTCAAACAGTTAGTAGGAAAAATCATAAAGACTCCAATCATTAGTTTGCATGAGAGACGTGAAGAAAATTAATGGTGAAATGGAGCAAGAACAACGTCTAACATAAGAAATGGCCATGAAAGCAAACAACCACACTCCCAAAAAATGGAAGCACAAACACAGCAGAGGGACGTTATTCCACCTACAGGATTCAGAGAGAGAGAGAGAGAGAGAGAGAGATTGGTGGGAAAACTGCCCGTTCAGCACGGAGTTATTCAACCAACAGGATTTGTTGTGTTCTGTCGCTAATTTGGAGGCATTGATTTGGCGAAGAAGCGTTTACTGTGTTCCTACGCAATCGAAGCGTTTACTTGTGTTCCTACGCAGGGAAAAGAAGGGAAGGATAACTTGGGTATAGAGAAAGTGGACAAACTCCTCACAATTTTAGAACATGTATAGATACGCAGGGAAAAGAAGGGAAGGGTAATTTGGGTATAGGGAAAGTCGACAAACTCGTCATACTTTTATAAGAAGTATAGATATAGATAGATAGATAGATAGATGCTTATTCACTTTCGAAACCCTATATAGTTTTCTTTTATTACTACTACTACTACTACTATTTTTTTTTTTTGATCAACAAAAGAGATTTTATTAAAAAAACTCGATAAGGGTACATCGAGGAGGGGGGGAGAGCATCCAACCAAGGTTGAATGAGAGAAAATGGAACAACCAAAAAAATCTACTACAAAGGATCCGCCAAACCAAAACACCCATATGAGTCAAAATCAAAATAACAGCCACAAACTCATGAAAAGCAATGTAGCCTTAGCCGGTACAGCCCAAACAAAAACCGCTTCCAAACATGCAACATCATCCGAAGGAAATTGATACAACCCCTGCCAAAGTTATACGACCTCAACTTTTGCCACGACAAGTCTCCATCGCAACTCTCCACCAAATTCAAGAGGATCAATTACCTTATCAGAGAATCAATAGATTTCCTTCCATTTCTCAGACATTTGAGAGAAAGCTTTGAATTCATCTTCAATCATTTCCTTTAATATTATTTCATCCTCTGGGAGAAGGTTTATATTGAGATTTTTGCCGGTGGTTTTTGTTGCTTTAGTTTCTTCCTCCAACCTTTTCTCTATGCTACTAACTTCCTCTTGAGTTGATTGCATGTCCCCCAAAGAGACTGAACTATATCTTCTTCCAAACTCAGAATGCCGAATGTCCCCCAAAGAGACTGAACTATATCTTGAGAGAGATTTGTCATTTCTTCTTCCTTTCTTTGCATCCAACTTAAACCTTTTCGAATTGTTCTCTTTTTGGTCCGAGCTGTACACCTTAGAAAAAAGTGCTCCTTTCAAAGGATTATGTCTCCATAAGGAGAGAGAATTTCTTCGTCTTCCTTGTTTGGTCCGGTTTTTCTTCTTACGACGCTTGAATTCCACATAATTAATTAGAGGATCTTCAGAAACAAGATCCAAAGATGGACATTCATCAATAATTGGTGACTGAAGTTCATGCTCCTGTTTAGACTTGCTCGAAAGAGTAGTGTTCTGAATAGAATCACTACCTCCAGAGCAAATGCAATCCCCATATGATTGTATGTGCTCATTAGCTGCAAGTGGAATCAGATTCTGTTCAACAATGCATTGGTCCCTGTCCCCTATGTTATGGCCTTGAAAGGATGGGCCAAATGACTCCAATATCAAAGAGTCTAATCCATGAATAGAATTTGAATTTACCTCATTAGTTTCCTCATCGGTCTCCAAGGCCACAATTGGAACTTGAGAGTGTTGATCTTCTTTTTCACGTTCGATGCCTGCCTTCAGGCCATCACTATCTCCCTCTAAGTTGTCATGTTTCCGGCCCAAATCTTCATCCAGCTTCTCTGCTTCCATCTCAAAAGCTGTGGAGGGGTTACTAGATGAAATTTTCCGGAAAGTTCCTTCTTCTTCAACTCTGATGTTATATTTTTTTCCATCTACAATGAGCTCAATCTTCCCTTCCACCTTTTGTATACACTCGGTAGCAATCAATACTTTTCCTTTCTCGTGTGATTTTCCTTTCAATGTATTATCATCTACCTTAAGGACATGGCCCCATTTACCACCAATTTCTTGGAAAGTTTGTATGGACCAAGCGTTGAGAGGCATGCCAAGCAAGCTAGCCACACAAAGCGTTCATCTTTGGCTTGCTCACCATTCCATGGCTTGATTTCTTCGAACCAGTTCATCACCCATCTCTCCTTGATAGTTGCATTCCTAGACTCCTCATTTGGGAAAGTTATAATGACAAATCTTCCCCCCATCGCTCTGATTTGGACATCTCGAACTTGTTCCAGTCTAAATTCCTTCTCCAATTCTTCCGTCGATAGCAGTTTACGTATCTTGGCAATGGCACTCCTTAAGAGCCATCCACAACCAATCGGCTGGATTTGAATGGATTCTATATTATTCAACCTGCCATGAGATTCCTCACCTATAACGGCCTGTGCATATGGCTTTCCTTCCGCAACTCTGAACCCGAAATTTTCCTGCCTTCTATCAATTCCTTGCTTACTTGACTCCGGTACATCTATGGGTATCCATGTTTTCCTATTGTTCTTCCTATCCTCTGATTTCCTGAATGAAGCAAATTTAACAAAGAGTTTCTTGTCACCAACCTTTAAACCATGGGCTTCTTGAACAGCAACTGCAGCGGAAACATGGCAATCAAAGCGAATAAAGCCAAATTTGCATCCTGTGGCTTTACTCCGCTTGACGGGAATGAAAACGTCCTTGACCACACCATACTTGTTAAACAACTTCCATAGCCAAGGCTGGCTAGTATGATCTGGTAAGTTGTCCACAAAAAGGGTGAAGAGCTCTTGCCCACCAGTATTAGAATCCATTACAAGGATAATGCCGTAAAACAGAAAGAAAGAAAGCCGCGCCGTGAAAAATGCTGTAGAGAGCACGACTGTGAAGAGAATAAGGGGATATCTGATGGGAGTGAATACGAAAAAAGAGCAGGAAAAAAGAGATGGAGGAGGAAGAGAAGGGAAGAACAACAAACGGGAGGGAGAGGAAACGGAGAAGCCGTCGACGGGAAAGGGGAACAGAGATGGAACGAAGGGAGAAGAAGAGGAAATACGGGGAAAGAAATGAGGATCTGAGAGAAAGAAGAGAGACCTGAGGGCGGGGATGAGACGGCCGGCGATGGATGAGACGGCCGGTGATGGCAGCCGAAGGAATTGCGACGCGAAGAAGGCGGCTAGGGTTTACATCTCGCTGGTTCTTTTTTCGTTGCTTTTCAAGTACTGCAATGAAAGAGTTTTTGACCATACTACTACTACTATTTTTAAGGTTGTCCTTATTGAAATAAGAAGGATATTAATTGGAAAGTTGAATATACACAGTAACACATGGCAGAAATCCGTTAGAATTGTTGAAGTCAGCATGAAACGAGATCATAGAGCATACAAGCCATACTTGCACAGTAGGAAAGCACCAGCCATATGATTTTCATTATTCAAAGAGTAACAAAATATAATGCAGTAAAAAGTTGCAAAACTAATTCCCGTGAATAGCCAATCAAATTGCAATTGTTTCCCCCTTGTAACCAATATGAGCTCGAAGCTTTCTTCATACTCGCAAAATTTCATGGTGGTGTTTCCCTTTCATTACTCATTTCATAGGGAACCTCAATTTTTGGCTCTCTTTCATCATTGACCATCCTTGTCGCATTTCATGACATTGTCATAACATATGTGGTGTCCCGCTCTTTATATGGAATGTTTCAAAAATTATCACAAAAAAATCAGAAATTTCCATTAGTTGGTCCGAGCAGATAACCAGCTATACTGGGAATGAGACATAGCCGAGACTCCTACATTCGAAATGCACGAACGGAGCTCAAACAAAATGGGAAGACCTCTGAACAGCAGCAACAAGAACGCTCTTATTTTTCAAATTTCGATATCTTGAGTATGGATGAATGAGCTGACCTTATTTGGCATTTTCTTCTGATTCAATTATGTATCAGGATCCCTCCAAGGGTGATTCAACAGTCTCAATCTTCTCAGCGGCTGTAGCAGCTGCCGATGCTGCCTCTTCCAAACCCATCCTTTGTAGTTCAGTCAAGAAACTATCAACATCAGCTGCATTAATTTTGTAAGGGCTGTGGGAAGGACCTGGGAATGAACCGTTAGTTACTTCTTCCTTATACTCTGAAAGAGCCTTGTTTATGACATCTCCTACATGGGCAAACTGCTTGCAGAACTTTGGGGTTACCTGCAAAAGGGAAGTTTTCCATTTGGAAAATCAGAATATGGTATTGCTACACAAACAAAAAAATTGTACCGACCAAACAGAGCCTTTTGAGTCCCAATTAAATAGGGAAGACTGCATGAATTCATCTTTTCTTATAGAGCTTTAGCTCTGTCGAGGACATTGTGTTCCATCATATTTAAAAAAACCTAGATTCTTTATAACTACCACCTCTAATGTCAACTATGGTCTACCCCTCTCCCCATAGTTTTACCATCATCAATAGCCATATCATTCTTCCTAACTACTGCATCGGTCAATTTGTGGTAGCCGATGGATATGTCAAAATGCCCTTAACTTGTATCCCCTATTAAAAAAGGAAGGGTGTGTCATGTCTCGAACTTTATCAGTTTAAACTGAAGATCCCATCAAGGTGGCTAATAGTTTCAGAATTGGCAACACCACATAATATAGCACAAGACATTTTAAATGGGAGTTTTTTTTAAGGATTTCACTTTTCCTTTGGGAGAAGTTTACACGAGGCTAGAAAGAGTCGATAGGATGGAATTAACCTTGGCATGATGTGGGTGTTGCATCATTCCCAATAAATCATGGTAAACTAACACCTGCACAGCAATGAGAAATAGAATTAGAAGTGTCACAAACCACCTGTGCCATGTAACGAATTAATGTAAAAGTCACCATTTCTAAGATGCGATACATTGAAAGCTATTGCGTAATTCAACCTAAGCGTCTACTTCCACCAATACCATTACACAGAAGTATTGGATGACAATAGGAGAAAACGGGGGAATGAAAATAGTTCTCTTCCATAGAAAAGGAACTCTATCAACAGACATAGAATCCAGCCACTCACCAATGAGAGAAACAGTCAAAATATTACAATTCTGGCTGACATCGAACTAAGTAAAATTGCTGCAATGAAGTTAAAATGCTCTGGAAGATTTTAAATGTACAATATGTCATTAAGGTTCTCCAGTTACAATGCACAAAACTGTTTCTTGTGATTAGCCATGGCAATACAAGGGGAGAACAATATAACCTAGTTCAATATGCAAAAGGAAGTGAATTCCTGATGAGGCCTCTCACATAATCATAAGTGAGGCGGGAATCCTCCAACCAACCCATCAATGTGACAGGTAAAAATCTCCTCTTTATTGGGATCGAAAGCTTATAAAGAAGTGTTCCCGGCCATTTCTAATGAGAAAATAGAGAATGATCCAGAATTTGAAAGTCATGATTGTCGGCTTATAAGCTGTTTTTCCACAAGATTAAGAAATCAACATGGATTCCGATTCTTAAAGAGTTCAAATTCTGAAATCTTACACACATGGTGGCAAGGAGTTTAGTTTTCATTAATCTGAACCATTTAGGATAATAATTATGTGGACATGAGGAGTCTAAAAAAGCTATGATGACATACCACACTACGTGATCGACAATCATTTGTACATGGGAAAACAATTTTTTCTTGCTTTGTGAAATAGTTATACATAATTGGTAGTTATTATCGTGCCCTAGTTAATTGATGTATAGACTATTCTCTAACGTACTCATATGCCAGAAATGTGGCATGGTTCACAAAGAAAACCCCAAGATCATTGCATGATAAGATCCCAAAAATGAAGATATGATACCACTGTCGTAGCACTTGGAAAACTAATTGCAGGATCAGAGAGTAGTTTATATTGTAGTAAAAGCAAAAGATATTACACAGAAGTGTGAAGTCTAATACACTTCAAATGTATATTGGGATATGATAGAGCTAAAGAATCAATTAACCTGGCCGCTGCAGAAAGGTCCAGCCCCAATACCGATGGTAGGTATTCGAAGAGCAGATGTTGCAGCAGCAGCTACAGGTGCAGGCACACATTCCAGAACAACAGAAAAACACCCAGCTTCCTGCAGAGCCAGTGCAGTCTCAACAACCTGCAGAAACCAAGCCAATTGAGCATAACACCAAAATAGACTACATATATCTATCAGTGAACAATATAATTCTAGTTTTCCAAAAAAATTCAGCAACTCAGTTGCTAAAATCAACCATAATTTTAGCAAATGAGTTCACCAAGTGCTAAAATCATGGTATTTCAAATAAAAAAATTAGGTATTTCCGTGTATTATTTTTTGAATTTTTCACACCGAATTAAAGTACACGAGGAGTACTTTAATTTGGTGCGAAAAAAATCGAAAAAAGATAAATGGAACCACTTCATTTTTTTATTTCAAAACCATGATTTTAGCACCTAGTGAACTCATTTGCTAAAATCATGGTTGATTTTAGCAACTGGGTTGCTAAATTTTTTTGGAAAACTAGGCTTATATATATATGATAACAAAATAGACTACATATATCTATCAGTGAGTAAGACAATTAGAATATAAAGTTACAAATAATTCGGGCATATATGAAAATAAGTAGAAAGAGAGACACCTTTACAGCACTACTGACATTCTTGCCTTGTGGCCTAAATCCACCAAGTACACTAATGGCCTGAGGAGTAAGCCCCACATGGCCCATTACAGCAATTCCGGCCTCCACAATTGCTTTAGCTGCTGTGATTCTCGACGGTGATCCCCCTTCCAATTTAATCGCATCCATTCCTCCTTCCTTGAGAACCCTAACTGCAGTATCCACTGCCTGCTCATAAGGAAAACTGCAACATCACCAACCATAGAACATTGAAACTCGATCTTAACATCTCAAGGTGCACTCTACTCCAAAGCATTAGCAAATATCTACTCTAGTACATAAAGGGAGAGCACAAGTCGGTGTAGTGTCATTGTGTCAAACTTCATTTACCATTATTGTCCAAAATGAAAACACTTAATCCCTTCCACTTGCCCTTAACTTCCCATAACTGTAAGGCTAAAAATGCCAACGTAAAAAACACTCCACACTCCATGAACAATAACTGTACCACACCTACTCACAAATTTAGTTTCCCATCTCTATCACTGACTATACACGAGAGAAAAGCCAACAAAATCTTCTGCAACTTTTGATGCCCATGGATTGCTTCAACAATTGGCATTTTGTTTTGCTTAAAAAAAGGTACATCCTGACACTTTAGTACTTTTATGCCTTTCCCATTTCTCTCTAGACTTATTATACTACTTTTAAACTCAATTTTGTCAAGCAGCATTTTGTCCACTAAGTAGTTTTTTCGGTGAAATGCATTTTATCTCCGTTATGACTCTACCTTTTTAATCTTTCCAGAGGAGTAGTTTTTTTTTTAGCCGGTGAACTGTTACAATTCTAATATTTAGCCAACTATATCATGGGATGGTAGTAAAATGCACTGTTCCTTCCTTCTCCTTCATATCTTTTCAGAGTAGTTTTGTTCTGTGAACTATTTTTTCCCTCGGTGAACTTTACAATTCTACCAAAGACTGAGATCCTATTCGATTGTGGAAAACGCGGCGGCGTTAGCTTGGTAATGTTTTATTTAATTATGTACAATCAATCACAACAAATTGCTCAAAAATCTAAAAGTTTAGTTTATTTCTCAAAAAAAAAGAAAAAGATAATACATTGCAATATTGCACACATGATCAAACAATAAGCTAGATACTTTTGTGCATACTTTTTTTTTTTTTTGTCAAAGTTTGACTTGCACACGCATTGCATGTGCCCTGGCCTCTAGTTCTATTTATTGCCAATATAAAGTCGGCAAACAACAAAATTTCAAAATCAAACCCATGGTCTTTCATCAAACAAAATGAAAGATGATCTATTGGCAGTAAGGTGTCTAACAATGCCTTAGTTGGACTCTCCATCGTTAATGCTACTTCAAATGCATCCTACCCCGTGTTCTAGATTACTCGACACATTTGCCGTAAACTGACTATGATTTGAAATATGTTCAGTTTCTTCTCTTTTCATTAACCCTGCCAAAGAAGAGGACATGAAAGGCTTCTACCACTATCCACCATTTTCTTTTCTTTAAATTCCCCAAGTCACTCCCACTGGATCCAAGCACAAGTACATAACATAAATCAATAAAAACCACTCAAAATCTGAGGAAAACTATAAAAAACTATCTTTTAAGAGAAAATTAGGATCCTTTTCTTTTCTTTAAATTCCCCAAGTCCTTCCACTTGATCCGAGCACAATTAAAAAACATTAAGTCAATAAAAACCACTCCAAATCTGACAAAAACTACAAGAACTTGCTTTTATAGAAAATTAGGACCAGGAGAGATGAATCAATTCGTGACTTCCAGTGAAAAGTTGAAGTGAATGATAAACAAAACTGCCTTAATTTGGTGCTCATAGAAATGCAATTAAATATGTCTAGTCCAACAACTACAAAAAAAAAAAGAAGTAGCTTAGCTCGGCAAGAAACATATACTTAATTTATAAGATAGCTAATATAAAACTAAAAACATTGTTTTAAGGGTTCACTTTCCTCCATATTCTCAACAACCAAACAGGATAATCCAATTCAATTAATTGACAAGCAAATGAGCCGAGTAGCGCCACCAAGGTAATGGTTAGTTCAATGTTCATATATTTAAATCATTTTCGTAAGCTTATCAGGATTCAGGTGGAGTGGTCGTTCAAACTTGATAGAAAATTTTAACGAGCTTAACACATAATTATTGAGAATGAGCCGGACACGAGTAGCTTGACATGCAGCCCTAATTATTAGTATTTTAGTCGATCATTACCTGCCCAGTACTCGATTCATAAGTGCCAAACGGGAGATCTCCAACGAGCAACGGCGTCTCTGCCCCTCTCGCGACGGAACGGCAATGTACGAGCATTTCATCAATCGTAATGGGTAGAGTGGTGTCGTAGCCGTGAACCACCATGGCGGCGGAGTCACCAACAAGACAAATATCAATGCCGGCGGTATCGAGGTGGACGGCCGACGGGTAATCGTAGGCCGTCACCATGGTAATAGGTTCGCCCTTTCGATGCTTCTGCCTCAAGTGAGTCAGGGTTACCCTTTGATTAGGGTTTTGGGGCTTGGGTCCGCCGTATACGGAGTTTTCCGGGACGTTGCTCATGCATCTGATGAAGGTGGAGAGGTGGGGGAGGGAGGGTTTGGTGAGAGAGGCAAATGTTCTGGAGAGAAGCGCCATTGTAGAGAGAGAAATTGAAGTTTAATTCCAATTGTGCTGTGGATTTGTGAAGGAAATGGAGCAGCCATTTAAAGAAAGAATGTGGGGGAAGGCCAGTCGTAGGTGCTGATGTATTTGTAACGACCTCTCACCTACTCGCTCAATTCAGCTGTACCTCGTGCTTCTGAGGAGGTCACTCCAGTTTTTTTCGCAAAAATAATACGAGTACACTTAAATTGTACCCTACACACATATTAAGTTGATGTGACAGATAACGAGACAGCCATAATTTTAGGTGAGTCATACATTGGACTTCTTTTTGTTTGTCACATTATCTTAATGTACATGTGTGGTGCAAGTTAAATGTACTCATATCATTTTTGATTTTTTTGTGTCCAGTTTTGGGTTTGGTGGACCCTTTGAGAATCTAAAATGATGATTATTTTATAGAGCTCGTTGGGTGTGTCACTCACGAAAAAAATTAGTTTGATTGAACGGCAATAAATGTATAAACAAAACACATGTTTGATCAAGTTAATTGAGTGGTGCGAAGGACATACCCGAAGAATTCTATAATAACAATTTCAATCATTGTTGTGACTTCCGGAAGGGCCCAAACTGGACAACTTAAAAAATGGAGCGGACATCAACGTACCTGAAGTTTTCCAAGTTTCTAATTGCATAATGAAAATTGATTTTGACTGCCAGGGAGGACTTCAAATCGGACTTGTCACATTAACCGGTGAAAAGTAAAATCGAGATTGGATTCGGGAATAAATTGGATCCCTTCACGTTGGGGCTATGTGGTGGCGATTCTAAAAATTTATAGAAGGGTGTTCAAAAATTAACTTAAATTCACTCGCTAATCTATTAGCCAAAATAATATATTTACAAAATCTCATATATTAGTATAAATAGTGGGGTAAAAAATTATATACTCTATTCTGAAAAATTCGAGCTGAAATGAAATGAGAACTTAATATATTGGCAACAAAAATTATTTTTTTTGGGAAGTTGTTGTATTGCATAACAAACAGTGTTTCCAAATGGAGGGAGTAAATTTTTACGGTTGTTCTAGATGAATTCTCATATTTTTGTGTCAATATTTAACCGCTTATTAATCTACTAAAACCCTTTTGAAAGAAATTGTAGAGAGTATGCTAGGGCCGACCTTTTCAAAAATACTCCAATGTTTTTCTTTAGGATGACATGATGAGATTTTCAATTGCACTCTTAAATTTGAAGGGATATTATTCAAGTTAACAGGGCTTCGCAATGTACATGAAATTTTTAAAAACTTTGCTTGTAATCTATATGTTAACTAGACAAAAGAAAAAGTAGTTATTGTCGTGAATGCAAAATTAATGATACATTTAGACCATCAACAATAGAACACAAAGCATATATAGTACTTACACCAATAGATTCTTCTTTTAACATTCATTTTCCCATTTTTTTCCATTATTATTGTGAGCTTTATTTGAGGTAATGTGTTAGGTATTTAAATATAAATTACTTAGATCGATGGACTGTAAATGTTTTGTGATTGAGTGTTCAATTGGTTTTGGGTTGGGTGTTCAATTCGTTTTGAATTAGGTGTTCAAGACTATCAAAATAGGATGTTCATTGATATTGAGTTGAGTGTTCAGAGAAACGCTAACTCATAATTTATACATGTATTCTAAGGCAAAAAAAAATTATTGGTTGTTCATTTGACCATTGAATAGTGGCTGTAGGCCCATCGCCCAAGTTGACCAAAGAGAATGTAGCTGAACAAGGCCTAAGGCCATCTCCAATGGTGGAGTTAAAATTGTCTTGTTATATGACACAAAAGCGTAAAAAAAATAGGACCCAATTGTGTGAGTTACTCGTGTGACGTTAAAATAGATGTTTCCTACTAAATGTGAATCAAATTGTTATAGTCCTCACAAAACAAAACAAGCTTATTCCAAGAGAACCCAATATATAATTTAGTAATAAAGATAGTGGATGGTTTCTTTTCTTCTTCTTTTTTTGTGTCGGCAAAAAGAAAAAGAAAAAGAACAACTCAAAAAAAGAAGAAATAAACTCGGGCAATTGATTAAGAGCGTTTAGTTGGCCTACTTAAAAATTCATTTATTTTTGTCAAATGATATATATGTATATACTCCCTCCATCCCAATTTAAATGTCGAAAATAGGAAACGTGTATTTTGCAAACGTTAAAAAATGTACTTCCATAGAATATTTTAAATTTGTTTACACCAAATTAAAGTACTCAATGAGCACTCTAATTTGATATAAAACAAATTATAAAATTTCAAAGAGAAATATATTTTTTAGGTATGTGAAATTGCATATCTTCTTATAATGGCATTTATAATGGGACGAAGGGGTATCTCTTTTGCCAAGTAAAATTATTTTATTTTATTTTTCATATAATTTTTTTTATCATAGACACGCTATGTATTTTTGTCAGCGTTAGTTGAAAATCTTGAAATTGCCCTTGGTTGTGATCACGTGAAGTTGGTCATCCTATGGTGGTAACATAATACAGAACCTGGGGGTGTGCTGTGCATCCCCATGCACAGCACCGTGGCGGCGCCGCACTGACATTTTTTCGACGATCAGAGACGTTCCCCTTGTAGACCTCGTCAAATACTACAAGTGTGCCAAAAATTAACTTGATCGGATATCTTTTAGTGCCCCATCGGAACACAAATATCACGAAAAAGTGGTTTTTATCCAGTGTTTGTGTCAATTTGTTTTCAAAGTATTTGTGTTCCGATAACCCACTTAAAGATATCCGATCAAGTTAATTTTTTGCATACCTGTAGTACTCGACGAGGTCTACGCGGTAAACGTCTCCGACCATCGAAAAACTGTTTGATTATGGAAAATCAGGTAATTTTCAAAATAAGAAATTTGATTAAAAATGCTCAAAGTTGAATATTCCTTTTAAAAATTGGCTAAAATTTATAATTTTTTTACTTTTCCAATTCTCTGGTCGACGTATCAATAATCCACAAAAGTTTGACGCAAATCAAACAATCGCCAAATTTTTTTAGACACAAACAAAACCCAGAAGCCAAGCCACCTATTTTCGATTGCTATTACTCATACGAGCAATTTATATTTCCAAAACACATAAGTATGATGCTACTATTATTGATGGGTACTTTTGTTCCCATTTTTAAACAAAGAAGCCAACAAGAAAATAAACAATTTTTTTTGGTCTAGTTATGAATTGAGATTGCGCAACTAATTTGTCTTAAAACATACCTAAAATTACACAATCAAACATGCAACCACTCACAAAACCCAAGGGCATTGGATTTTTGTTTTGTGAGTGGGTGTATGTTTAGTTGTGTAAATTTGAGTGTACTCCAAAATTTGAGCCCTATCTTATTCAATTAAGAACATCTCTGATCTTAAGCAAATTTGGGTCAAAATTTAAGCAAAAATCCAATTTGGGTATGAGCATCTTTAAGGAGAACACCCACTTTGTACCCAAATATATAAAGTTTTAAATACTTGATGGCATTCATGTATTTTAGAAAGAGGAGAGCATCTCACATCTGTCAAACAATGCTCCATTGATGCCTTAGAAAACTCCTTCGGTGACGTATTAGAAAATTCCAGCGACATCATGGAACACTTTGACGACGCCTAGCAAAGCTCCGCTAATCTCTGCAAATCTCCACCGAAGCTCTAGACATATCTAGTGAGGAGATCAAACAAAGTTTAGACTAATCTGAACGATTTCAATCAGCTTCAACAATTCTAGTCTCATCTCCGATGTCAACCAGCCTAAGACAACTCTGGTCTCATATCTCTCTCTCTCTCTCTCTTAAAAGAGCCATTACGAAATGGGTCTAAATTTGGGTTGTCTCCAATTTGGACAAAGAAACGGATAAAACCCAAAATGTGAAGAGATTTTGGATATCTATTTAGGAATTGTAATGCCGCATTCAAATCATTGATCGAGCAATCAATAGTCCTGATTTCATCTCAATATTTATATAATTCGAACGGTTCATTACCGAAATGAAATCCAACAACTTGAATGCCACACTACATAATTGTGTGCGGCTCCGCATCATAGGATCTTCGAATCCCGTTCCTTAATTGTGTGCGGTTCATTACCGAAATTTTAAATTTTGGTCTTATAACGGGCTAAGACCGGAAATTCTCGAAAAACTCCTGATTGTGACAGCCTTTTGAGCTATTATGAGAATTTATATACTTTTTAGGAATCTTTGATAATAAAAAAAACAATTGTGGCTTTATTCGTCAAAGCTAACATGATGATCCGAATGTGGTCACCCCAAACACTATCACCGTCGTTGATAATAAAACCCATCCTTCGACTCCGTCATTCTCCTCTATTGGCTACTACTCTCACACCTTTGCTGACGACTCCTTCAAAAGCAAAACTCCTCCGTTTCTTCACGTCTTCACGGAGCGCCGCTGCCATGGACGGAACCAAGACTAACGCCGGCGTTGATTCGTCGCCGGACCACGTCGTCGGAAAGTGGTTTTCTGTGCCGGAGCTCCGGCTTCGCGACCATTACTTCACCGTTCCTCTCGACTACTCACTCGATCGCCGGACTTGTCCTAAGATCTCGGTTTTCGCTCGCGAGGTCGTATCAGGTGGTGTTCCATTGATCACGTTTGTTAATTATGTTTTGAATGGCGTGGATTTTCTGATATTACTGTTTCGTTGCTAGTTTTATTTGGTTATGTTGAACATGGTCTGCTGCGGGAGTTTAGCTCAGCCGTGACAAAAATATACGTGAAAATATTTTTTTGTACAAAACATTATAATACAAATATATATTTTATTGAATAGTGAAGTTATTGATTGAGCTATCTGATTTAGTTACGTAAAATTTTAAGGGAATTGAAGTTTGTAAATTTTCAATTCACTATGGACTTCGTACGAAAGATCCTCTGCTGACAATAGTAAAAGAGAAAGTTATAAAATTTTAGTGCATTTTTTTTTGGATAACTGGATACCCAGGCTATCTTGCGCGCATTTCGACTAATCCTTGGGCCTTGGAGCTAACGACTAGGTATAACCCTAGTGACGCCAAGAGTTTGCTTGCAATGGAAATCATCAAATCAAATCTTGGACCTTAGGTGGGAGTTAACCCCTAAGTCCAAGGCAAGACCAACCGCTTGGGGTTAACTTTAGTGCGTTTTTGAACAATGCAAACCTTGAAATCCCGTTGGAGCTGCCTCCAATTTTGGAAATTGTTTTGGTCTTTCCCAGTGATCTTTTCTGCTTGAGGAGATCATAGTTTAGTGTTTCCCCAGTGAATAGTAACTGCTTTTGATGTGACTTGTGAGTTTAACCTACGGTCAATGCCGATTGTGTTGGTGTTTGGATGGTGAGAAACAGTAATTACTTGTTAACTCTCCACATCAGTTTCGATCTTTGTGCTGGAAGTAATTGGATATACTGACCATGGTGCCTGTGAAAGGATAATCTAGAAATTACATAACGTGAGGCGAATGCATAGAATCACACAAAGAGTCCATTAGAAGTTATTATTGCCCGGTCCTTGGTGCAACGGCAAAAGCTTGGGTTGCAAACTGGATGTGACAGAGCTTAGGCGTATATCCTTGTCTTACCCTTCCCAATACTCTTTAAAGTTGGAATCTTGATCAATGAAGACTCAGGAGTAGCATTGTTGCAATGCCCTCTTATATTCAACTTTAGAGGTGTGCAAATCATACCGAATATGCAAATCCATTTAAAAACTCAAAGGAGTTTCACATTTGAGAAGTGCAACCAACTGCTTAAAATCCATTTAAAATACTCAAAAGGAGTTTCACATTTGCAAATTGCAACAAAGTAACAAACTGCTTAAAATGCTCGCAGCGTTGCTGAGATCCATACGTTATACAATTATCTATCAGAACTTGGAAGATTGCATTTATCACTCTGTACTTACCCTCATCTCTAGGGATAGTAGTGCAGACAAATTATAGCTGCTTCTCATAGCCAACTTTTAACTCTTTGAGGTACATTTTATTAGCGTGTAGCTTTGGTCAGTTGGTCAATTTGCTCTTACTGATTGGAAACAGTCTGTTGCAGTTGGCAAAGAAGAACAATCGCAACCATTTCTATTATACTTGCAAGGTGGGCCAGGTTTTGAGTGCCCCAGACCTACTGAAGCTAGTGGATGGATAGGCAAAGCATGCCAAGATTACCGTGTAATATTGATGGATCAGGCATGCCTTTTCTTTTTGTTTGTTTTATTTTCTTTTGCACATACTATAGTTGATAGTTTGAATTTTTACCTCCTATAGTAGTTTGATTGGCTTCCAATAACACGATTTCATCATCAGAGAGGAACAGGCCTATCAACTCCTTTAACTGTGTCATCCATGTTGCAAATGAAGTCCGGTGAAGATTTGGCAGGCTACTTAAAGCATTTCCGTGCTGACAACATAGTAAAAGATGCAGAATTTATTCGAGCACGTCTTGTACCTGATGCTGGAACTTGGACTGTTTTGGGGCAGGTACTAATGTTGCTCTTTCGTTCTGAGTTGTGGGCATGTGGCTGATATTGTGGCGTAGAAAGTTGGGTTTTGCCACTCTGCATATGCCCTGCTTGAATAACCAGATTCTTTGCTTGACCAATATGCCTTGGCTGACTGCTGGTATTAATGACATGTGTAGAGCTATGGTGGTTTTTGTGCCGTTACTTATCTTAGTTTCGCACCACAAGGATTGGAACAAGTCCTCCTCACTGGTGGGATTCCTCCAATTGGAAGTGGATGCACTGCAGATACTGTATATAGAACATGCCTTGAACGGATAATGCATCAGAACGAAAAGTATTACAGGAGGTTTCCTCAGGATATTGAAATAGTCCGTGAAGTAGTGAACCATTTGGCGGAGTCTGAAGGAGGCGGGGTGAGTGAATTTAGCAAAAATCATTCTTGGTGTTTTGCCCTGTATTCTTATGATTTTGCGTAATCTCTTCTCTCTTTCTCTCTTTCTCGTGCAGGTGCCTCTTCCATCAGGTGGCATCTTAACCCCAAGGGGACTGCAAACTCTTGGTCTTTCTGGTTTAGGATCTAGTACTGGTTTTGAGCGCTTGCATTATATGTAATTTCCACACATTCATGTTTGCTGTTCAATAATTCTGCAATAACAAACCTCACGGTAATTCTGTGTTTTATTGGTACTAAATCGTGTAGGTTTGAGAGGGTCTGGGATCCTGTAATAGCTCCAGGAGCAACAAAGCAAATCAGTTACTATTTCTTGAATGCTGTAAGAAAATAGCTACTTTTGTTTCATTAACCTTGATCCTAACGTTTAACGGGTGGTGGAGTAATTATTCAGTTGCTGATTCATTTTTTCTAGTAACTACTCCTCGTTCCGTCGTTTATACATCCCTCGTGTGGTGGAATTAGGTCATTTCAAAGGTTTAAACAGTTAGGAAATAAGCCCAACTGTATATATCAAGCTCCCACTCACCCTTGAATCCATCTCGCGTATGGATAAACAATAAACTTATTCCAATAAGGTGCACAAACATGGACAACACAATTGCACAATGACAGATAACAGTTGCCAAGAGCTTGGACCCTGATTCCTAAGAACCAGCAACAGATCTCCTATTGTCTGGATAGGTTAAGCTTGTAAAAATGTTTCCAACATATCAAAGTAATAGTTAATGAGTCTGCTCCCTATTCATTTGTGGGCCAGAAGACATTGAACAGTTCATTATCCACATCTACTAGTAGTGGTCATATTCTTATTTATTTTCTCACAACAAAGATGGAAATGCTCCTGTAAGATAACAATGTTTTTCTCCCGCTCTCTATCTGTTTTCTGGTTAAATGATTATCTAAATTAGTTTTCAACATGATTTTTTATCCACAGAAGTTTTGGATTAACTGGTGTTTTAGATGCTATTCAGGATAAAGGAAAGGGAGAAGTTTTAGACCATTCCAATAAAACGATAATCAACGTCGGTTTTGTTTCTCATTGTACAGACACCTGGGTCAAATTCCTGCACACTACATGCCTGTGCATGTGTACACATACACAATCACTATTTCTGAGCACGAGGTAGAAGATACTAACTGAAGAGAGTTTCATGGACCAACAGTTATGTACATATGAAAGAGTGACTTGATTAGGGGACTTGGCACTGCAGTTTACTGACTTGATTCCACTATTGAATTTGCAGTTTGAGAAGTGGTCGTCTTTTGATACAAATCCAATCTATGCTCTTCTACATGAGTCCATTTACTGTCAGGTAAAGGCTGCCTTCTCATTGAGTTTGGTGTGGTTACAAGGCACGTTTCATTGCTAGTTTTTGTAACTTTTACGTCTGAACGTATGGTTTATGGATAAGTTTGTATAAACATTCCTGACAGTCTGTAATTCTCTAACCCCTTTGGACATGAAGGGTGCTTCATCACGATGGTCTGCACAAAGAATAAGGGCTGCAGAGGGGGTTCAATTTGATGCAATAAAGGCTGCAAAAGAGGGTCGACCTGTGCTGTTCACTGGAGAGGTAGGAATGTATTATTGTCATGCCTAGACAAATGTAAATGCAGTTCTAGATCCAGCTTGGAAAGTTCCTTTGACAGGTCAAATACTAAATAGACAAGCGCTAACATCCAGAATTTGGAATTACTACATTTAAAAACTCTGCTATTCCAATGGTTGATCTTGTTAAATATTTGGAACTGTGAAAATGATCACCTTCGAAATAACAGGTCTTCTTCTTATCATACATTTATATTAGAAAGCTTATTGACAAGCCTCATGGAGATAAGCTATTGGCCTCCTTAATTAATAGACCATCTTTTTATGTACATGTATGCCTGTATTCCCACCCTTTTTCTCGCAGCATTTTGGAATTCCCAGTTTATGTAATTTATAACCTACATTTTTTCTTAGATTTGGTAATGTTTTCTGAAACTTAGCATTTCTTATTTCCTTTTCAAGATCTCATTCAAATCGAGACTCTCCTGCATGTAGTATCACTGAGTTCCATTGATTTCTAAAACTATACTCTCAAGGGCACAAGTTCACGATGTGAAAGGCCATAATATTGCATCATTATAAAGGACCTGAATAGATCTAACCTATGAGTCTATCATCGCCTTTGCAGATGATATTTCCATGGATGTTTGAGGAAATTTATGCCCTGAGGCATTTCAGGGATGCTGCCAATGTATTGGCAGAAAAGACAGATTGGCCTCCACTTTATGACATTGCTTCACTAAATAAAAATAAGGTCTGCAGTGCTGGCTTTGTGATATTGTTTCTATTGTTGAATCGTAGCTGCACTAATCGTCTAAAGAAGAAATCTTACAGTTTTCTAGAGTTTCTAGTTGTTCACTTTTCTCGTGAGAAACTCCAACCTGTGTTTTTTTTTTACTATCTAACTAGAAGAATTACCTTCGGAATAGTTGTCAGGCACACACAATTCATCCACTTGGGTTTTATTTCCTGCTTTATTAATAGTTTTCCTCTAAAATGCTGGCAGGTGCCTGTTGCAGCCGCTGTGTATTACGAGGATATGTATGTAAACTTCAAGCTGGCAATGGAGACGGCTTCTCAGATAGCAGGGATCAGATTGTGGATAACCAACGAGTATATGCATTCTGGACTGCGAGATGGTGGTGGTCAAGTTTTCGATCATCTGATAGGAATGCTCAATGGAAAGAAGCCTTTGTTTTGATGTGCGTTGATGATTCCATTCATTTTAATAGATTTCATTTTAGTGTCGCAGATTCTTGATGTAATAAAGGTCACCATTATTTTCTTTTTTTTATCATTTGAGGGATTCGATTTGAAGCATTTTGTTAGGACAAGTTTTCTAAATAACACATGTTATTCAACTCTGTTTTACATGATTAATAGAGAATGTATCATCGTTTTTGTGGAGAATGATGCTATTGGAAATGGAGAACTGCAATCTAAATCGATTGTTTGATTATCAGAAGTATCAGCGAGTAATGTTCTGAGTATAAAATACCATGTTAGATGACAACCATGTTATTTGATGGTTCCTTCATGTCCTCATAAACGACGGTCGATTTAAATCAGCAACTTATCCTTTTTCTTCCTTGTTTATTCTGGTTCGTGTTGTGTCTTGAAATCTTTTTTTGCTGGTCTTTGCTGGTTGATCATAGAAGTGCCTGCCTGGTGCTAGATTTTCCCAGCTGTTAACACTGCTTTGGTTTTGTTTGTTTCATTGTTTGGTTGGTTTTTTTTTTTTTTCTGCTTGCTCCTTGAGCTCGTATTTATCTTGTTAATGAAGTTTCGTCATGAAAAAAAATGTTGGTTAATAAGGGAGTGTTCCACTAAAAAAAAAGTTTTTTACAAAAATCAAGACAGGTCATTCTTTCACAATACATCATATAAAAAATTGTAAAAAGCTAGGTCATTCCCTAAATGTGAGACGTAGAAACCGAGTGACATTTAGTAGATTATGACCAAAAGATAAAGTGTGATCGTGTGATTTTTCTTTCTGCAAAAGGCGAAGAGCTACTGGATCACCGAGTTAAACCCGAGATACTCTTAATAGGGCCGCAAACGAGCCGAATCAAGCTAAGTTTTAGAGTATTCATGTTCATTCATCAAATTTTTAGGAGTGCTTCGGCAAAATAAACCAAATGATTTTTTTTTTTTTTGTCTTTATTGAAAAGGAACTTGCATTTTTTAATTTTGAGTTAGGATTTTTTTTTGGATTATTGATACGTCTCGAAGAAAGGAATCTAAAGAGAAAAATTATCGACTAAACTAAAACTTTTGTGGATAAAAACAAAAATAATCCAACAATCCAAAAAAAAAGGGATTATTTTTGTCGAACTTTTTAAATTTTTTTTAACTTAAAAAAAAATTAAATTAAATGAAGACAAGCCAAATCACCCATTACTGAAATTTTGACGAGTTTTAGACCGGTAAAACAACACTACTCTCTATTGTATTCTATCATCTTCAGGTATTCACGCACACTCTTTATTCTAGCCCATTAACCGATTTATAATTTTTTATAACTTTATTAAATAAAAGGCATGTTTTTTAATTTTATTATCAAAATACGTGAAAAAAGTGTTTAGTAAACACACTTTTCTGAAAATTGTGTTTCCATTTCACTCTTTTGCCGTGGGTTAAGACGGGCTAACTCAAAATGTAAGTGAAGCATAATTCAACATGAAAATGTGTTTGGTAAACAAGCCTTCTAAAAACGTGTTTCGTAAACACGCTCTTAGTGTTTTGTTCGGTTATGGAGCTCTTCGCCCCAGCATTTCCGTTGTTCTGAATGCAGAGCCGCCGCCGAAATACAATACGTACTCCTAATGCAACAGTTTTAATGCCCAAATTATAGGTCCCACAATCGGGCGCAGCCATTGCTTCCGGTGCATCAAAAAGTTCTGTTTCATTCGGCAAAATCAAGGTATTACATCGTTTAACTATTACGTATAACGATTTACTTCCCATTTTCCTACTGCACATCTTCCAAATTTTCCTACCTTCACCCATTTGATTCTTGAAAACCATTAGGTGGTGGGGAAGTTGTTTGATTAAACGAAACCAAATTTCTTCCCCTTTCTCTGCTGAAATTGTTTCCTTTCCTTTGATTTGAATACTCCGTTGTCCTAACATCTTCTGGTAGGTGTTTGATTAAATGGTCGAAGTGAATATCTGGCTTGCTTTTGTACTTAAAAGCATCATGTGGTAGGCAAGGTGTTTGATTAAATGGTCGAAGTGAATATCTACATTGTTTTTGAATCTTTTACCTCTTCTACCTCTCTCATACGATTGGCATATAAGGTGGCCCGCTCAATTTAGTTTGGTTCAGTTATTAATTAAGTAACCACCACAAAAAAATTGCTGAAAATATGACTTCCACCACAGCCATGTCACAAAAAACCAGTGCTTTGGCACAAAGAAACTTAGAAAATATAATCTCTTAAGTGGGGATGGTCAAATCACATAGAAGAAAACTTAGTTTCGTGCTGCCATGTGACGAATGCTAAATAAAAGTCAAATACTTTCAGGTTATTTTCAATCTATGCTGGCAAGTGGCAACAATCACGGAATGGAAACATAATTCCATTTGCTCCGGAGATTCTGGATAGGGGACTAACCCTGCAGTTCACCTTGTATGATCTTAGTTTTGGCACAGCTGTTCAAGTTGTTTTTAGAGTAATTTTTGCTCCCTTAATTTGGTAATGTGTTGGTATCAGATTTGACGTGTTCTATAAGAGGGGTTGAGTTCAAACATTCTAACCAGATCGGGAAACCTAGAATCAGCTTGCTTTTCTCTTCCTTAAAATGGGTGGCTTGGCTGCAGGATATGTTACATGCTGCTTGACTTTTTTAATGGTTTGAAATAGTTTTGCTTCTTTTCCTTAGTTGAATTGGTGTGGTATACGGGAATGTAATGTTCTAACTCATAGCAAGACATCTCAATCTTAGACATCATAGCTAACCAGAGGAAACCTCAAGAATTAGGCTATCACATATGATGTATGAAGTTGTTGTCTTGGTATGTGAAAAACAAGGAAGTACTCCCTTTGTCCCTTTTCAAGTGATACCTTTGAGAAACGTGTATTTTTGTGGAAGTTAAAAAATGTACTTATGCAGAACGTTTTAAATTTTTTTTTTTGCACCAAATTAAAGTAATCAATGAGAACTTTAATTTGGTATAAATTTTTTTAAAAAAATTATATAAAGAAATATATTTTCTAGGGGTTTGAAATTCCACGTATTCCAATAGGTATCACTTAAAAAGGGACGAAGGGAGTAATAGTTACTAATGGAATGCATGCAAAGTCCATTTTTCATTTGGTATTTGCTTAGATGGTGCTTACATATCTCCTCAGGAGATGATAAGGTAATTATCTAGACACAGATGACAACTACTGGAAATGTTGAAAGAAGTACAAATGCTTCACAAGACCATTTTTTTTAGTATTCACTCTATTGTATTTTTACTATGTTGGTAGATGCATTCCTATTCAAGTGCTAACTTTTCATGTTTTTTTAATGCCTGCTTATGATTTGCTCTAATGTGGCCTTTATAAATCCTTGAAATCTTCTAGGGTCTCAAAGAATATGTGTTTGTCCACTACAGTGACTATCATGGACGTTATATTGTAGTATTTGCTCTTCTGTAACATGAACAATAACCAATTATGCTCTCATTTTCTCTTAGCTAAGCACAAGTGTAACATGGACAGCACAATGTGTCTCACATTCAAGGTTATTCGATACTTGTATAAGTATTTACCACAAGTCATAACCGAGTTTAGGTCGAAGTGGTTAATGAAGATAAGCCCAATGTTACCGATAAGAATCAGGAAAAAAAAGTTTGGGATTGCTTTGCAAAACCGTAGCTGAATCTTGATACATAGGTAAAATTATTTGTAAGTAGTTTGCGCAATATAATGTGGATTCCACTCGCCTTCGTAAACAACTAATTCTACTTGTAAATTTGATTTACTTCTTCCGTTTACTGGAGATGCAACTTGATGCACTAATTTATGCATGGGCGACAACTCTATTGAGCTATCAAGAAAGTTAAAATCAATTTATTGATTTGAACACACAAGAAAGCAAATCTTTTTCACATAGAGTTATTTAACTTAATATTCACTACACTAATTGCTTCGCCTTGTAAACTTATTTGTATCCAACATTTCATAAACTTGCTTTATTGTTTAAGGCAATAGATGTTTGTGTATGTTAATTTTCTGTCAAAGCACGTGCATCGCACGTGATCGGGACTAGTACTCATAAACATATCACACACACACACGCACACACACATATGGAGGGAGGGGGAGCGGGGGGCACCATTTTCCCAACTATTTCTCACTATATTTGAACTTTGTTTAGGTTTCAAAAAATGCAGAGATCGTTTACATTGGTAGCTCGGTCTCTTAAAGGTACGCGAGGGGTTTGCACATCCAACAGGGATAATATCGTGGCCTCTGTTCTCTTCGAGCGACTACCTGTTGTTGTTCCCAAGATCGATCCCGTTGTTTACGCGTTTCAAGAATTCTCGTAAGTTTCCATTTCCTTATCGTTCGTTTTGGTTACTGGGAAAAAGTTTCGATTTTTTGAATTTGGGTTTTTTCATTTGTTGGGTAAACTAGAGCTTCTCATGATGCGAATTTACTAGGGAAATCCATATGGTGATGCCATTTCAGATTGGACTGGGGCATTAAATACTGTGGGGGTGTTTGGGAGCCAATTATTTTTTGGATTGTGGATTGTGGATTTTAGTTAATTGATTTTTGGGTTATAGATTATTGATTTTTAGATTTAGAGTAGATTTTACAAATAGTTTTGTGAGGGTGTGTAACCATTCACAAAAAGCTCGACTTTTGGATTCTGCATTCTTTAGTTCATTCGGATAATGCATTTTGACAGAATGAATTAAGAAGTGGCTCCCAGATTCTTATTGAAAAATGCATAATTTATGATCCTTTAGTAGGCTCCCAAACAGGGATGAATGTTTCTTTGCTTGAGGGTGTGCTTGTTGTCTACAGCTTCTTTTTCCTATCCGAAGCTTTGCCCTTCTGTTTGGCTCACTTCATACTTTTGACTTATGGACCAAAAACAACCTACACAATGCTAAAAGAAAGCTGATTTTTTAGAACTTGATTTTTTTTTTCTGCTTTGCACTGATCAGCTTTTATCATAAGTTCATCTGCAACAAACACCCACTTGGCGTAACCAAAGCGTTTGAGTTCAGTTGAGTTTTTTCTTGTCCTTTTGGAAGACTATGGATATTAGAAATGTCATTTTCTCCCTCGCGTTATCTGGGAACTAAGATTGTAATTTGCCTCAGTTACCATGGTTGGTGAAGATGGATATATGGTCAGTTGTTTTACATTTATTTTTAAGCTTTTATTTTTTATATACTTGCTATTCTATTTGTCTGAATGCTTTTAGGTTCCGTTGGAGACAGCAATATCAATGGGCATATCCAGATGAATTCTTGAAAAAGTCTGATGCAAGGTAAAGTTTGTTAATTGTTTTCTGTCCTACCAGATCGCCTCTAGGTCTTAACTCATTAAAATTATCAGAAACTTGAAGCATATAAGATTAAGCTTTGATTAGATTATGTATCAAAGGTGAAATCTGATCCAATCAAATCTTCCAGAAACTGATTGATCTTACTAGTGTAAATCTAAGTCTTTGTCTATGTGTGCTTTAAGCTGTCCCTGTTATTGTGTTACATCTATGTTGCAAGCAGGGGCAAAGGTGATTACCAAATGGACTATGTACCAGCTCCTCGGGTCACTGAAGCTGACAAAACTAATGATAAAAGGTACACAAATTTTATAGTTTACATGAACTTCGAATTATTTTACTTTTGGAGGGGTGTGTTGGTGGTGGTTAGGATTATTAATTCTTTTCTAATTGAGAAGATGTTATTGCTCCTCTTTAAGCCCCCATTAGATCAATTTGAAGAGGACACGATCCTTGAGCACCGTTATGTTTTTACATATTAACTTTTGTTTATCTTCTTTATATGGTGCATCATCTTAAGCTATGGGCCTGTGCCTATGGTTCTTTGAATTTGACTGTTTGATCTCTAACTTCTTTCTTGAACCTGATGAGATTTTCTCTGATCATGTACCGCTATATTTTGATTGGCTGTGAGCTTTGGCGATTTTTATTCTGAACCTCTTTCGTCATTTTTAATTACATTGGGACAGGCTCCTCCTAATTTTACCGGGTTGCTTTTTGATGGATAGATGTTCATACTTCATGTCAATTGGCTAATTTGAGAAACTCCTAAGATATGCCTGCTCCTTAGTCCTAAGATATGCCTGCTCCTTAGTCCTAAGATATGTTCATACTTCATGTCAATTGGTCTTTAAATCTTTTTGATGGATGTTTTTCTTTTGCTTCCATATCCCAAAGGTCATTACAGAGAGCACTTGACAGAAGGCTTTATCTTCTTCTCTACGGGAAGACAATTGCGGCTCCAGATGGGAAGTCTGTGTGGCATTTTCCAGAAAAGGTTTATGAGTCAGAAGAGACATTGCGCAAGGTGAGAGTTTCTGCATACTTATTTAATACCTCCCCCATCCTCCTTCGTGAAATATGAGGATGTGGAAATGTTCGCAGTGTGCGGAGACTGCATTAAAATCTGTGATTGGTGACCTTTCCAACACATATTTCGTCGGAAATGCTCCAATGGGCCACATGGTCACACAGCCCACAGATACTACACCAGATCTTCAATCTTTAAAGGTATGGAGTCAATGTGGTTAGGCTTATGATTTGGGGTTTCATCTTTATATTGAACAATCTATGCATTTTTTTAAAATCTAAACTCTGTGAGTATATTAGTTAAGTCTTATGATTTCGGCAGCGCTTCTTCTTCAAATCTCAAGTGATTGCAACCAACAAATTCAAGATTGGAAAGTGTGATGATTTTGTTTGGGTGACAAAGGATGAACTGCTGGAGTACTTTCCTGAACAAGCTGATTTCCTTAGCAAGATGATCATCAGCTGATGCCCTACTTTTTCTCCCGCGACTTCCTAAGATGTTTTGTGAATCATATTTCCTTGTAGCAGGTTTATACCATTGGTAAAACACCATCATAGGATCAATTTTGTGTGTCCTAAAAGAGGGTTTAAATTTTCCTACGAGAATCTGGATGGCTCAGTTTTACTCTGTTAAGCTATAATGATTGTTCTTGGAGTTATTTTATTTATTTTTAATGCATAGCATATGAATCTGTGTGATTAATCTTGATGTAGTACCAAGTGTTTTACTAAATGGTTACCCAACTATTGTCCCCAGAAATAGTAATACAAAATGGAAGCATGTAAATAAGGAGAGTTCGGTCGAGTAGGATTACGACGACCTAAACTGAATAAGTTTGTGACTTATGTAATTGAGTTAATGTGTTTTAAGAGAGTGACTTGTTTCGTAAGATGCAATAAGTCACTTTTGACTTGAAGCCAATTTTGTCGAAGTTAGTTTTGAGTTAAAATCAATTTTGTTGTGCAATCCATAATCAATTCTGGCCAATGTTCTAAAACTTGTTAGTCACTCCCAGGGCGGCCAGACACTTTCTAGCTTTTAGGGCCGAGTACTCGGCGCGTAGTCAGGATAGTCGAGAAGGGTCCTTCTAGCGCCTAAGCGGCGAGTACTCGGCTTTCTTTTAGAACACTGATTCTAGCAACACTCATTTATGTGAAGTTCACATTTAGCGGTGAATCTCACAAAAATGTATGGTGTTTGAGTGTTGCGGAGCACCACGTGGTTGTGCTCCAAAAGCACTAAATAATTAACCTAGGTGAGGGCTTATGCCCAAATTAGTTTTACGTTCACTTCTCATGCCTAGCAAAAAATTCGGACCGGGTACTGAAGAGGATTGTACCTAAAATGTAAATAGAGGCTCGTGGGGTCCACTTTTTGGTTCCACTTTTTGGTTCCACATGAACAATTTCCACCATTCAATAATTTTAAAATAATTTTTTTGGTGTTCATACAAAAAAATTACCTCTCTTAGATATACTCAAGTGAGTGATTTAATATTTCACTTTTTCATTAAGAAGTTAGGATAATGATATTTGAATAAAAAAATTGAAATATTGAATCACTCATTTGCTCATATTCAATTGAGTATAAACATTTAAAAAATTATTTTAAAATTATTCAACAGTTCGGATTATTCGGTTTAGGTGGCGGTGCCCGAGACCGCCACATAGTAATTACTCCTTTGTGGGGTAAGTAGAGGCTGTAATCACAAACTAATTACTCCCTTCGTCCCAATTTCTTGGCCCTTTTTGGGGAAGCAGGTTTTTAAGGGGTATGAAAATTTTGTATTGACATTTCTATTTTGCCCCTAAATCCAGTCAATATTATTGTGACCAAATTTGTAAGACTAATTTATTATATGAAAGTCAAAACATATTCAATATGGATCTTGTTTGATAGATATCAATTAGTTTTATTATACAAAATTTTCAAAATCATAAAAACCGTTATAAAATAAAAGATAATAGATTAGTCAATTAAGATGGAAAAAATACTTTTTAAGGGTAAAATTGAAAAGTGACATAGTTTTGATGAATATTTTTAGAAGTGAGACAAATATTTTGGAACATTCCAAAATAAAAAGAAGGACAAAAAAATTGGGACGGAGAGAGTACTCCTTTGTGGGGTTAGTAAATCCTTCAATTAACAATTTGCGGCATCTCTCAGTAAAGAAAAGGAAAGCACAAACGTCATGTAATCGAAGCTCGGTCAAAAAACATGTAGTAAATATTTTATTGGGTTTGCATTTCTGGTTTGGTAAACAGTACCTCATCAAATACGAACGTGTGTCCGATAGTGGGAAAGAGAGAGAGAGAGTCTTAATTGGCTAATTATTGATACTAATGCCACGTGGTACTCTTTATAAATAAAAGATTGTCACAATATTGTGTGTCACACACAACCACCCAACAAAAGTAGTGAATGATAATTGTCCTTATCGAATGATTTGTCGCTACATGTGTAAATAATTTGTGAGTAACACGTAGGCAACGCCACGTAATACCCCGAAAGCCAAGGGTGGACCCAGGGGTGTTAGGGAGTGTTTAACTCCTGTACTCTTTTCAAAAAAAAATTTCTATTTGAAGTATAATTTTAATTTTAATTTTTGTAAAATTACTGAAAAATAATTCTGGCAAATCTATCCCAAATCAGTAATCATGGGTCTGCCGGTCCGCCGCTGCCGGGGTGGGGTGTTGGATAATTAATCCCACCAGGCCATGCAAGCATGCTTTTGCTTTGGTGTTAACGATGCACATCTAACTATCTAAGTTTGATATTGAGGGGCACGTTTCCTTCAACGAAAGGGCAGTTGAACAGAATTAGGTCAAATGTAGTTGGCCCTACAAAACTACAAACCCAAATTGAGTGCAACACAAGTTCTTAACTTGAACACCCTTCGTTCCAAAATCTCTCTCTCTCTCTCTCTCTCTCTCTCTCTCTCTCTCTCTCTCTGTGCATGTATGTATGTATAATGTAATTAGGTCCGTCCAACCTTTTCTCACCTTCCACCACCACTTTGAAGACCCATCTATATAGATTCAAAATCTTCAACATTCTCATTTCCCTCTGATCATCAAGCCTTATATTCTCAGTGGGCCTAATCTCATGGATTGGAAAGAAGCCCCACCACAACAGCCGCCGCCACCGCCACCGCCGCCACCACTCAACATCAACCACCACCACCACAACACATCTAATAATTATCTCTTCACGCCCTCACTTCCATCCACCTCAAATTCAATGCAGTACCCTCTTCCACCTCAATCCCAATTCCTTCCGGATGACATAGACTGGGTTAGCCTGCTCTCGTGTCCGAACGGAGGGATTTTTGACACAAAGGCAGTTCCTTCGTACATGGGTAGTGATCAAGGAATATTGAAGGATGTTGATAGTAGAGAGAGAAAGAGAAGCAGTAGAGTGAGAAAAGCTACTCGTCCTAGGTTTGCATTCCATACGAAGAGTGCAGATGATATATTGGATGATGGGTATCGTTGGAGGAAATATGGACAGAAAGCTGTCAAGAATAGCATCTATCCAAGGTATGTTACTCATAAATCTGTTTTTCTTTTGCACGCACATTTATATTAAAATGTACAATTGAATGCATGGGCGGTTCCAAGATTTTTGTCCAGTGCTGATAAATATATATAGCTTATCTATGATGAAAAACTGCATGTAAAAAAAAAAAATTATAACTAGGCAAACATTTTGGTTCAAATTTATTGGGCTAGGCTTAACTTGTTGAGCTAAGCTTGTTTTGTTCTAACCCCAAGGGGTAGATGAGTTGATAATGAGTCTTCTTAAGGAAGATGAGGTATTTGGTTCAACTCTTCTTAACCTCTTGGAATCACCTACTCAAAATCTCATGGTTTTCATGAGATATTTATTTTGTGCGGTTTATGTGTGTGGCGGGGCATACATAGACAATCTAAGATTAGTCGATGTGCACGCAAGTTAGTCCGGACCACCTAGATATCGAAAAAAAAGAAAAAAGAATAAGAAGCTTGGTTTGTTTTATTGGGCTATAACATTTTGATTCAAATTTAGTTGGAATTTCATTTATTTTAACCTTGCATGAGTAATTTTTTTTTGATCTCTTGCATGAGTAATTCAATGTTGACAATACTAAAGAAAAGTTAATTCACACAAATTTTTTTCAGTGCATTTTTTGAACCCAACGCCACCCCTGATCAGACAACCTCACTTGCACGATTGAAGCTCTTCATTTTTTAAAACTCATAAAGAACATTTATAAAAGGATCTACTAATCATGTTGATTAGATATCGATTTATAAATTTTAGAATGCGTTTTTACTTTACGTTTTTTGTTCTACGTTAGTTGTATTTGATGTTGGGCTTCTTGCCCCTTTTGCCCTCTTATTAGGCTTATCAACCTTTGGTTGATTTCCTTCTTTCCCCCTCTCTTCCCTCGATGTACCCCTTATCGAGTGTCAATAAAATTTCTTCTTTGGTTGATAAAAAAAAATATTGAATTAATATGGAGAGATGAAGTTTTTTTTTTTTTTTTGGTACTTCGGAAATTTCCTTCCTTGACTATTTAAATTTACGAAGTACGAAAAAAAGAAAAGAAAAGAAAACTTCCTCTCTCCATATTAATATTTACTACATACTATTGTTTTTTTGTGGATTACAAGTTCTAATTGACCATCCTTTTTGCTCTTTTTATGGCCACCAAAAACGGGCAAAGGAGCTACTATAGGTGCACACATCACACATGCAATGTGAAGAAACAAGTTCAGAGGCTATCAAACGACACCGACACCGTCGAGACCACGTACGAGGGAATCCATAACCACCCCTGCGAGCAGCTCATGCAAACTCTCACCCCTCTCCTCAAGCAAATGCAGTTCCTCTCTAGCTTCTGATCATATCGACCGATTTCCTATATCTACTAGCAGCTAATTAATCCCACTTTAATTTTTACCCAGTAATTAGACACAAAATATAATACTTGTGCAAGAGAAAATTGTGCAAAATATGCTAGCTATCTTTTGTATCAGAATTTGCTAACGAAACAGACAAAAACTAATACTCCCAATTGTATTACATGCAGTCAATCACTTTTCTTTGTAAAAAGAATTTGTGTGGACTTATATGTAAATGGACAAACCATCAATGTTGATGTTATGTTGTTATTTTCTGCAATTTGCTCTCTGATTAAATGAACAACTCAATTTGAGACCTAGGTTTGGGTCAGGATTCATGAATGACACCGGCCCAAAATGGCTGTTTTATTTTGAAGATTCGTGCCGTTGATCCATGCAAAAAAGTAATTAGTTCATCGAGCATTGGTATCCATCTGAATGAATTACATTTGTCAAAAGAAAAATGAATGATTAGGCTCTGTATGTTCATTTGTCTTCTAACAAACATGGTTTTTTCAAATGGGAATTTTTTTTTTCACTCACTTCAAAAAAAGAAAGAAAGAAAAGATTCCGATAAATGTTCATTTCTCTTTAAAAGATTATAATTTGACCAAGTCTTTACCGATGTCGGATCAATTTTTTTTTTCTTTTCCATGGAGAACAAACGCATTGATATGTAGAAATTAAATTTCCTCAGACTATCAAATGGGATCACAATTAATCCTATTTAATTTTGTGTGACACTCAGCTGTTAAATACATGAAAAATTTCCCCAATAGGATCTTGATTAGTCAGCAAGAGTAGGGACAACTTTCCACCATATCCCAAACAACAGCGGCCTGCTTGACACTACATGATTGATAATTGGAAAACAAGCACTTTAAAAAACTACTTTGCGACTACTAATAATGCAGTTTCATGAAGGCGAGCGTGGTTTGAGGTGTATGGAGAAATATGTCCCTAGCATTATCGTAAAAAAAAACATAGCTTCTTCTTGAACCGGGCATAGGCCTTACAACATATTGGGCTTTATGCACAATAGTTGAAAGCCATGGCTATTGGGCCAACCTGCTACAAATGCAAAGAAGGGGCAAATAGAAAAGAAAAAAAAAACCGTCTCCCTCTTGTAGCGTATGAATTGGAAAGCCCCATCTCGTATGCGGAAATCGAAATCTAAAAGAGGATTTTTATAATTCTTTTAATATTGCAGGATATTTTGAATTAGCTTGCTGACAATGTTGATTAATTTCTACGGTCCCTCCCTCAGTACTGCATGTTTGCACGCTTGGGTGCAGGATGAATTAGTCACAAAAATAGCTGCCTAAGAAAACTCGAAGATAAAATCTTAGGAGAAAATAAATTCCTTAATTCTGATCTTTAACCAGGCCAATTTCTTGGAATTACTTACTCCCAGAATAAAACAATGGAAGCACTGTGGAAGCCAGTAAGGGACCAAGGTGGTCACTTGCCCATCCCCAACAAGGTTTTATATTTGGGTCTTTATCTCCTAAAATTTTATTCTAGCGTTTTATTATCTTGGATTCACTATCACATACTCTCATAAGCCACAAAAATTTCTTAATAATTAATTATCATACTTTCAATGGGTAAAATATTATAGTTTTTGTGCTCGTGTTTAGAAAAAGAGTGCACCAAAATTTATTGTGTTCTATCCATGAGAATTTTTTCACTATTATAATTGAAAAATGCCCCCTATATCAAATTTATGGCTCGCCCTTTAGTGCAAAGATGTTTAATGTAGTACTTAAAAAGGTAATTGATTTCACATTTCCTGTTTTTATAATCACACTTATTTTTTTGTTCTCTTATTATGTGAATTTATAAAATTTACCTATCCTTTATATACTTTTTCATATTTGGAAGGACAACATTGTAAATTTTTAACAGAAGAATACAAAAAAGGAGTGCGGTTATGAAAATGAGCAATACTGATTTACGAATTATTGCACTAAATATATACATGATATTACCGAATCAATACATTAATGTAATACACAGACGTACTGATTCACTAAAAGAATGTCGCGTGTGTTATAAGATCGTTTTTTAGCACAGATCCTAGCAGGAAGCCATCCTTTATGGAATCACACGCGAATTTCGCACGGAACGTTTCACGCGTCTCGACAACGCAATTCCATCGATCACTCTAATCTCTCCATATAAAACGCTCGCTTTGAATCATTCCGTCGCCGATCCGAAATCCTCTTTTACTTTTCGTCTATTCGAAATACTCCTACGTTATCTGTAAGAATCTCTCTCGTGTGTAACCTAATCACAGAGATGGCGAATTTGTTGGACAAGGCGAAGAACTTCATGGCGGAGAAGGTGGCGAACATGAAGAAGCCTGAGGCCACCATCACCGACGTCGATCTCAAGGATCTCAGCCGTGACAGCATCACCTACGCCGCCAAGGTCACCGTCGACAACCCTTACAGCCAGTCCATCCCCATTTGCCAGATCTCCTACATCCTCAAAAGCGCCGGCAGGTCTACATCCGTAACCATTACTTACATCTCTCTAATGAGTGTATCAATCTATATATAATATTCGATGTATCCATAAGTTGATTTGGACACTTAAAATATACATAAAAAAATCTACACGTGTAGACACTGTGTGTATACATGTTACCAGCCGAAGCATGTACATACGAGGCGATTTGTACGTATGTACATTTTATAGGCTACATATGACAATTGGAAATGGATCTTTCTGGCTCATGTATGAAGGCGACAGTCGTGATCAATGAATGGTCCAGATCTGAACCACCTCCTCCCGTCCAAAACATGGACCGGAGAGTGGAGAGGATCCGGATCCATAACAATTTTGTGTGCTCACGTCTGTAATTTGGATTTAAGATGCACGGGTGATCTACTTATCTTGGACAAAATACTCGCCATGATCTAGAAATTAAGAGGATATCTCCTACTAAAGTGTGTACTTACACGAAGCTCTTGCATATGTGGGGTATGGGAAAGAGTTGTTGTACGCAATCTTACTTCTACAAGTAGAGAGATTGTTTCTAAGAATCAAACTAGTTACCTACACCGAGTGGCGGACCCAAGAATCCAACCCAATTGGAGCACGTTATTAATTATAATTGTGCAATTTTTTTTAGTCAACAATCTTGCTAAATTAAGACATTTATATATGGATTATAAGGTTTATAATGCATACCTTTTATAAAAAAGAAGAACAAAAAATGAGTACAGAATTAATTATACATTTTTATTTTTGAGATATATGCAAGTATGTATGCTAAATATAACATTGTATTACATAATTGTGCTAAATATATAATAAAAAAATTTGGAGTTTTGAGCGGGGGTTAATGGGGGCACGTGCCTCTGCGTAACCCCTTGGGTCCGCCCTGCCTACACCTACAGGTCACAATCAAGCAACTTTATCGATGTGGCAGGTTTGCCTTTCAAGAATATCTGCTACCATTTATAAAAAAAAAGATCTAGAGACAGGATATGCGGAATATTTGTCCTGTTGTTGCAAAAAAAGCTGAATAGAATACCCCAAATATACGGTTTTCTCAATTATATTATACCTTGGTGGGTTATATATTAGGTCTTTGTTGGGGGTGATTCACAGCGGAACCGTCCTCTTCACAGCGGTGGCTCTCCTTCTCCTTGCTTGAACCTACAACCAGAAAGCATTGGATAGTGTCACTTGCACCTCTTACCCAAGGATACTCCGACGATCAAGTCAGTAAATTAAGGAGGATACAAAGAGTACGCCGATCTCAAATTGTGTGTGTACCTCTAAAGTTTATTCTCCGGTACTTATAGGCCTCCATGTTCTTGCTCTCCAAGTCTCATGACGGCATTCATATGTCCTCAGTCACATGACACATCCTCTAGCAACCTGCCACGTAGGCAATTGGTAGCTTCTAGAAACTTCCCAACTAGTGCCAGGTGTCCCTGATCAACATGTGCCCTTGTAACCGTCTATTAACCTTCTTGGGTCGGGGCACTACTGTTCGGCCCGATACCGCCGAACCGGGGTAATTACTTTTTTTATCCGGATATAATCTCCATCCATATATATGACCTTCGGCCATGCATATCTTCAGCCACAAATACCTTTTCGAGTCCTATGATCATCTGTATGGCTAGCGTCGGTACCTTTTCTTCGGCACTAGGGCTTAACTCCTTCCACTGGGCTAAACGGAACATGCATCAAGACCTCCGGTCTTAGCTAGTTCGGCCCATCCAACTAGGATATGGGCTCTGCGTCCCTCCAGCCCCTGCCTACTCAATTGTTGTTCGGTCCATAACACATTCGGCCCACTACAACTGTCTTTCTGATTTTTTGATTGTCTTTATTTAAATAAATAAAAATTTCTTAATGTTGCAGCAAGCTAATAGGATCTCTACTAAAAAAAGATCATCGTAAGTGTAAATTCCTAATAATATCAGTCTATAGTCCCCACCACACTGCAATATATCCACACCGATGAACTTATTTTTTTAGCACTTCTGTTAACATGTTCCCCGATAAGATAGAATTTGTAGGTTGGAAAGTAGGCCATGGATTTGCCGGGGACAAAGATCAGACAACATATACCACCATTGTTCATTCTAGAAACAATACAGAGAATTTTCAACAAACTACTTTGGAGTTCTTTCTTTCAACTTTGGAACAACCGTATTCGGGGGTTCTTTACCATTTTTTTGGGGACAAGCCTTATCCCTTCTTTTCTTGAATGCTTTTAGTGATTTGTGTGTCTGATTTCTTTGACAGGGTGATTGCATCGGGCACGATGGAGGACCCGGGATCACTGACGGGAAATGATAAAACGTTGTTGAACGTGCCAGTGAAGATTCCACACAGTGTGGTGGTGAGCTTGGTGAGAGATATTGGTTCAGATTGGGACATAGACTATGAACTTGAATTGGGTCTCACTGTTGACCTTCCCCTCGTCGGTGACTTAACCATTCCCCTCTCAACCAAGGGCGAGATCAAACTTCCTTCTCTCTCCGACTTCTGGAAAAAAGAATGAGCAACCACTTGCTTCTTGAAATAGGGCACCAGCTGTAGAAATTTTACCTATTGTCTCTTCATGATCACAAATTATTCTCTTTGGATGTTAGACAGACGTGTAATCTTGTTATTTTGGATGGTAAATTGATCATGTTACTCTTGATTTTGAACTGAATAATTTTGTTCATTTTGAATAAGGGTGGCCATAGACCTCGTGATATTTTTACTAGAATTGTTTAAATCTAAGATGAATTTTCAGTTAATGTGGTACGTCTCGTTATTGGTGATCGAGCCATGTATGCAATGTTGTTGAATGAAAATCATAAATGTGAAAGAAATGTGAAGTCTGTAATTGTTATCATGTCGTACATGTAATTAGAAAAGTAGAATTTGGAAAGTATATGTTTGATAAAATAAAATAAAAAAGTACGCGAATGACATTGTTAGAACAATTTTTTTTTCGAAATTCAACAAATTGATACTGCATGGAGGGAAAAGTATGGTTATGGCAATTTGAATAAAGAATATGGCTTTTTGAAAATTTGAAAAGAAGTATGGTGTTAATGCTTTGTTGATTCTTTACCTCTGCTTTTGTTGTTAGTGTAATTGTTCCCTTAATCTCTTTCTATCCCTAGGACCTCCTCAATGTGCAAGATTCATGGTTGATTGCTTCTTCATAACTGATAGAATTGCTTGAATTTATCAAGTTAAGGCATGCATGCTTCAGATTCAAACATGTTCTGACCAATTGATGCTTTTCGTAGGGTCATAAATCTCGAATAAAGATAGATTGCAGTGGTTATTCCATCTTTCTTGATCTGTAAATGAGAATTTAGATACCTAAAAAGAATCCAAAATTTTTGGCTTCCACAGTTGGATTGCTTTTTTCATGACTGATAGAATCGCTTGAATAGATCAAGTTTAGGCATGCTCCAGATACAAAAGTGTTCCGAGCAATTGATGATTTCCGTAAGTTTGTAAATCAGGATCGAATAAGCATAGATTGTAATGGTGATACCAGATTATTTTATTTTATTTTTTAAAATTACTTTTGGTGCTAGAAACATGAATTAAAAGAATACTCCTTTATTCGGAACTAATTAATAAGTCATCGTCTACTTGTATATATGTTATTTTATTTATTCTTTACCACACGTGCAAAGGGCTTAGCTTTTTTCCAATTTTTTATACGAAAAATTGGAGACATTATCAAGGGCGGCTCTATCATACACCCAGCGAGGTCAAGCGAACTAGCCAGGTTCAAAAAATGCAGTAATTTTTTTTTTGATATAAATCAATTTTTTTTAGTATTGTCAGCGCTAAGTTACTCATGTGAGGTTAAAAATAAAAATTTTAATTAAATTTGAACCAACTTGTTATTGCCCTAACAAAACAACACAAACTTAAAGCCCAATATGTAAATACAATATCACGTACATTAATGGGATAGTGGATTTTTAAAACCCAATATATAATGTAATGGTATAGTGGAATTTAAAATTAAAGCCCAATATATAATGGCATAGTGGGTTTGGTCATAAAATAAAAACAGATTTTCAGCTCTAGGTCTAGAAAAAAGAGACATCTAATTACTACTAAGGTAAGTCACTTTTTTTTAGGGTTTAAGTTTAGGGTGCACTTTCTATTATAAAGTTTTAGTGGTTTAGGCACTTTCATAATGTACCTTAGAATTTTAGACACTTTCATGAAATACCAAAATTTCCTCGCAAAAAAGAATTGGACGGACTGGGTCAAAAAGGAGACGAAGGAGAAATCTAAAGCACTAACAGATACTAGTTTTGAACTCGACGCCATTTCTCGTTCTCGGGGCCTCATCTTCATTGGCCAACTCGAAATTAATTGCCCTTTCGGTTGGAACATTAGGAAGTATTGGGATTCCATGGATTTCGTTCCTAAAATCCGCGACAGGTTTGGATTAATATTGATCATCATATATATGTTTGTTATATATTCATGTTTCAACGTTCATCTATATATACAAACACATATACATTCTGGATCCCGTCAGGTATCCCAAATTTTTGCTTCCATCCAGGATTCACCGATTTCCAACTTCCCTATCAAATCTTAATGATCCGAACCGTTCAATGTATTTAAAATGTGTTTTTCAAGGTTCCTGCTAGAAATTTAAAAAAAAAAGAGGACCAGGAATAGGTTGATTTGATCAGTTTTTGATAGGCTTGTTAGTCTTTTTGGTCGCCAAAGTATTAGCTTCGTCTCATATTCATCCTCAATGTAAACATCCCAGACATTTAGTCTCCAGTGTTTCAATTTTATACCAATCGAGTCCCCAATTCTAACACCGTTAGCCTCATCCATCAAAATGAGGGACATCATTGTCATTTCGCCCCCGCCAATATCTCAGTTTCTCTCTTCCTCTCCTCTCCTCTCTTCTTCTCCCTTTTATCCTCTCTTTTAACAACCAGCTGCCATAGTTAAAAATTCAAAAAATCCAAACCATGTGCACGAGAAAGGCCTGGAAAACATATATATTTTCGTCAAGAAAGCTAGATTTATCATGTTAATGATTTGTTGTTTAAGAAAGAAGAAATTGAAACAGATCTGACAAGCGCAGGATTTTTCAATATTAAAGCATTGGGCGGATGAACAAATATATCAAAATTTACAAACAAGAAAAGCTCAAGATCAAAATAACCTGCATTTTTCGATAAATGAAAATTTAATTGGCATATTTAATGCAAT
Organism: Vaccinium macrocarpon; assembly: GCA_022606695.1. NCBI lineage: Eukaryota > Viridiplantae > Streptophyta > Magnoliopsida > Ericales > Ericaceae > Vaccinium > Vaccinium macrocarpon. The sequence continues at coordinate 1,297,653 of CM040176.1, read as the reverse complement.
AATAATAAGACAGTAGAGTAGTATAAATTTCCTATTGATTTTTGTAACTTAAATGGTTCTACATATTATAAAGTATTGTAACTGTAATATCCCAAATTTTCAAAAATAAAATTTGTGATATTTGCATTTACTAATTTAATTTTTTCCAATTTTGACTTTAGTTGACCAATTGCGGGTCTCTTATTTATTTATTTATTTAGTTTTTTTTTCCTTTAGACAAGTTAGTGCTCGAATTGCACATAATGATTTCAACCGACTCGTCACTAGTGGGCCCGAACGAACGGCCAGAATAATGTGCGTAATGCGGAGGATGCTTTTGAGCTACACAGACGACACTAGCACAACTATTACAGTTGTGGGATCTGAGTCAACTAGATACGCTCACCTGGCGAGCGCATCGTAATGCGTGTTCTACTTTCAAGATTTTTCCAAACGATTCTGAGCACACGGTGACGTTGCCCACGATTTTCCAAGTTCGCATGAATATTGTGGTAATTTTTTCGGAGACCAAACGAGGCATAGGTTCGAACACTACTTCTGAGTAAATCAGACCGCATGACAGGCCGCACCCCCAAAAAAAAAAAAAAAAATTACTCCCACACTCCACCTACCACACTTCACTCCACCACTCATCTCACCTACTCCCACACTCCACATAACACTTCACCCCACCACTTATTCCACCTACCACCACCCCATTTCCCCTACATAAAACACATCACCCCTTTCCCTCATTATTTTCGGCAGAGCAAGAGGGAGAGATTGAGAAATTCTGGAAAAGAGGAAGAAAGGAAGAGAAGAAAAGAAAAAGAGGAGAGAGGTCACCACCATGTTTTCCAATTCTTGTCCATAACGCGCATTCATTTTCATGGCCAATTTCATCCGAGGTAAAGTCGTTTTTAGGCTTAGGTTTCTAAACAAAAGTTGTAGAGGGCGTCGAGTACTTCGATTTCGGTATAAGAATCATCCAAATCGATTGAGTTTTGAGTGAGTTACAGCCTTCCAAAGTTCAGTAAAAATCTCGGGTACCTTTTCCAGACAGCTCTCTGCTCTTCCATAAATCTCCATTTTTCTCCTCGTTAAAGTGGATTTCGGGTTTAGATTCCTTCACGAAAATTGTAGATCACTTCAAGATCTTCATTTTAGGTTCAAGAATCACTCAAAATGGTTGAGAAATGACCACGTTATTGCAGCCCAAAGTTTCTGGTCCAGTCAAACCGAGTAGCTCACTGAACCTTTACAAATCTTCATTTTTCTCATTGTTGGAGTGCATTTTAGGCTTAGACTTCTTGATCAACGTTGTAGAGAACTTTGAGAGCTTCGTTTTAGACACAAGAATTGCTGGAAACGGACGAGGTTTGAACCCGATATCGCAGCCCAAAGATTCTGTTTGCCACTTGAAATACCACCGGACTTTACCGTCGAGCTTTTTGTCCGGACCAAAGGTAGAAACTCGTACCCACCCTATTCCAAGCTTTTGAATGTGTTATAATAGTCTAGGAGTAATTTAGAGCTGGTGGGTTAAAGCCCCAATTCAAGGGTTTCACGAAACCCGAGCCAAAACGCGATGTACCCTTTTGACCCGAAACTTTATTTTCGTGCTTAGTAAACTCTAGATCCATTGTGGTTCATGTTGTTAATTATTCCAAGCATGTTTAATACTTTAATAACTGTTTATATGAGTTTCTCCATAAATTTATTGTGCTTAACCTTATTCTTGATCGTGGTGTTAAAGTTAGAGGTTTAAAGGGTAATTTTGTGAAATTTGGCGTGCGTACTATGTATCATTTACGAACCTTATTTTTATCAACTAAATGTCACTACTGGAAATTTAGGAATTTAAAAAAATGACCAGAATGCCCTTCGGGTGTAAAATGACCATTTTGCTCTTGTGTGTGTAAATTACATAATGTGTAGTTTTGTACTTAGTAAGAAAATCAAGGAATTGCGTTTTGTGACAAGTTAGGACTTTATTAACCAAAATAAAGTATTTTTACATATTCACCCTTGTCGGTGGCAAAATTACATTTTTGCCCTTGTATTATGTTATTTTACAAAAAAGCCCCCAGAGTTTGTAAAATTACACTAAGGACCCTAGAGTCGTGGAAATTATGTTGGGCACCCTTGTACTTACTTAAAATGACGTTGACGACCCTTTCTTCCTTTAAATTACATTTTGACCCTAATAGTTTAGTAAATTACGTTTTGGCACCTGTAGATTGAATTTATTACGTTTAGACCCTTGGTTTTCGATTACTTGAATTTCGTGAACTGGTGAATCGTATCATTTGATTTTGTGACCCTTAGAATATTGTAATCACTTCGCTTCTATTGTTAAGTGCACTTTCCATAAATGTGTTGAATATTAGAATGGACAATTAGGTTCCCGCCTTGGGTGATCGTGCGCGGATATCACATAGACGATAAGGTTAATGGAAAAGTGAATTGGAATTGATTATTGGGGAGTCACCCCAAGATTTGTTGAATGGCAGTCAGCCAAGTGATGAATTGATTATGGGGAGTCACCCCAAGATTTGTTGAATGGCAGTCAGCCAAGTGATGAATTGATTATGGGGAGTCACCCCGAGATTTTTTGAATGGCAGTCAGCCAAGTGATTTCGTTTTGGAGGAATATTTGGCAGACTGTCAAGATTTCAAAACCCTAGGGTATGACAATCTGTGATTTGCTTCATTTGAATTCTGAGGCGTTAAAAGGGTGGATGTATTATAGACTGAGTCACGACTATATATACTACTGCGAGCCGGCGAGTTGTCACTGTGAGTAGCTGATTAAGCTGGTCGGTCCCTGGGAAATTGATCCTTGTGAGGCGGCTGACGGTTGGATTAAGTAAGTAACTTATACCTTCCGTCGGGGTTCCCAGTCAGGGCAAGCAAGGGGGGAGTATATCACAATTTGGTCATATTCCTTAATGGTTAACCGGGAGGAAAGTTCTCTAGGTTGAGAACTTAGATGAACATGTAAGTTAATGGTTAGTAATGAAATCAGCTACGTGTTTAATTTCAGCTTTACGATTTAATTCCTTTTATTTCTTTAATTACTGCTTTTCAATCATATATGTTGCACGTGTATGTTAAGCAAGGGTTGGGTGGGTTAGAGTAGCTATTGAGTGATTTATCGCTCACGGTGTTACACTTCGTGTGACCCTAGTATAATACTATGATGTTGCTTTGCAACTCAGACGTATTATGCTAGACTTTGGAGATGAACAGGAGAAGCACTACAGTTTGGAGGTCTACGGAGCTAAGGAGGACACCGCTAGAGTTGACGACCATACCACAGAGTAGAGATAACCCTAGCATAACTAGTAGTGAATAATTGTACTTGGCAAGGAGATTAATGTATTTTTATATGGTGGAATATTGTTGTAAAAATTTATTATTTCTTTTAATAAATTTATCGTACCCAAAAATCCGGGTCGTTACAGTAATGGTAAATGAAATAAAGAATCATAACCAAATTAAAGAGTAATTACATTTTTTTTTGGTTAAAATATTCCAACATAAATGTATTATTTTATCCAGTCTAGTTCTATTGTCGAATTCAAATACAGTTAATTGACAAATTAAGTAATTAAGTCCTTTTATATGGTTTGGTTTGACTATCTATCTATTTTGTCGAAAAGGGAAATTTTCAATTCCAGAGCGGAGCGGCGCCTTCTAAAGTTCGTAGCGGGGCGACATCGGCTTCTAACTGGTGGGAAATCAGGAGAGAAAATGACAACCGTGGACGTGCAACTGAATATCCCTCTGAATCATCTGTTCGCAAAATTGATAGATATATACAATATGATAACAGAGGGCATCCTAATGTGTTCATTTGAATATATTGTGTTGTTCTAATTTAATATTTTACAATTTATATTTTATTGGAGTAAAATAATTATATTGGAGAGATACATGGAGTTAGGTTTTTCATTGACTTGGTCTCCTTCTTTTACTCCAATAAATTTATCATTATCCTATTCTATAATGGTTGCAATATAATAGGGTTGTTTGGTTTCTTAACAGAATTCCCTTATCATTGTGTTCCTATTTTTTCTCCACTATGTCAAATAATAGCTAGCCGAAATTCTCTCTAATAGATTACAACGCCTGTTTGTGTTTTGCTTATATGTATTGAACTTGGCTGCTACCTAAAGAGAACACACTGATCTCTCTCCCTTTTTTGTAATATATACAACACATGCTCAAATTATCTTCATATTTTGCAACTACTACCACCAATACCCGAGAACCCTCTGAATATTAATTTTACTTCTATAACCAATATAGAAGTGCTCCACATATATTCTACTACACTTGTCCATATTTTCATCAGTTGATATATATACTTATTTGCTACTGATTTTATACAAATTTCGAGTGTTGGGAAACTATTGGTTCGTGAGTTTAATTCGCTGCACAGTAGAAAACTCAAAGGTCGTTGTATCTTGGGGAAGGAATGTCATTCAACCCCGTACAGAAGAGGGTGTATCTTTTCTAAGGAGAGCGAGATTTCGCGTGTCTCGACCACCTCACAGGCTTTTCTAATCCTTTCTCTATTTATCTAATTTCCTTAATTTGTTTGATGCATATCTTTAGAATTATTATTCTATCAGAATTCCTATTTCATATATTTTCTCCAACTTATTGTCTGTCACCCTCAGACTTCCCATTATCGGGGAATTTCCACTTGATTTGGAGATCGAAATGAAGGAGTTGAATATTCCCGATGTTTTGGGAAAAAGCTTGTCCTTTATATCGGAACCAAAAATCCATCTCGGCGTAATATTCCATATCTTGTCAGACCTATACAAGCGCCATTATGTTTCTATGGATGTTTTGGAAAGCTGCTTGTCCAAAACGATCGTTCATGACAAGGATCGATACGATAACATACTACGTAGCCCGTATGGCCTTAGACATTTACAAGCACAAGTCGGTCGGTCAACTCGATCCTCATGATCTGGGAAAATTCCTGTCGAAATTATTCATGAAGACGTCACAGGAGGAAACGGGAGTCGTCATGAGTTCAAAAAAGAGAGAGGAGGAAATTGAAGTCTGCGTAGCCTATATGGTGTTGGACATTTACAATCAAAAGGAGGTTTCTAGTGATCGATGATTTGGGAAAATTCTTTTCCAAATTATTCAAGTCGTAAGAGGAAGAGGAAGAAAATATGGGAGTCTACGTAGCTCGTATGGCGTTAGACTTTTACAATCACAAGTCGGTGGATCCTCATGATTTGGGAAAATTCTTATTGAAATTACTCACGAAGATGTCGCATGAGGAAATAGGGGGAGTCGTCACGAGTTCAAAAAAGAGAGAGGAGGAAATGGGAGTCTATGTAGCCCGTATGGTGTTGGACATTTACAATCAGAAGGAGGTTTCTAATGATGATTTGGAAAAACTCTTGTCCATATTATTCAAGTCGCAAGAGGAAGAAAATATGGGAGTTTACGTAGCCCATATGGTGTTAGACATTTACAATCACAAGTCAGTGGATCCTAATGATTTGGGAAAATTCTTGTCGAAATTATTCATGAAGGCGTCGCATGAGGATACCGGGGGAGTTGTCACGGGTTCAAAAAAGAGAGGAGGAAATGGGAGTCTGCATAGCCCATATGGCGTTGGACATTTACAATCAGAATGAGGTTTCTAGTGATGATTTGGGAAAATTCCTAGCCAAATTATTCAAGTCGCAAGAGGAAGAGGGAGAAAATATGGGAGTCTACGTAGCCCGTATGGCGTTAGACTTTTACAATCACAAGTGGGTCGATCCTCATGATCTTGGAAAATTCTTGTTGAAATTATGCATGAAGATGTCGCATGAGGAAACGAGAGTCACCACGAGTTCAAAAAAGAGAGAGGAGGAAATGGGATTTTGCGTAGCCCGTATGGCGTTGGACATTTACAATTAGAAGGAGGTTTCTAGTGATGATTTGGGAAAATTCTTGTCCAAATTATTCAAGTCTAGGAAGAGGAAGAAAATATGGGAGTTTACGTAGACCGTATGGCGTTAGACTTTTACAATCAAAAGTCAGTCGATCCTTATGATCCTGGAAAATTCTTGTCGAAGTTATGCATGAAGATGTCACATGAGGAAACGGGAGTCGTCATGAGTTCAAAAAAAAGAGAGAGGAAATGGGATTCTGCGTAGCCCGTATGGCGTTGGACATTTACAATCACAAGGAGGTTTCTAGTGATAATTTGGAAAAATTCTTGACCAAATTATTCAAGTCGCAAGAGGAACAGGAAGAAAATATGGGAGTCTACGTAGCTCATATGGCGTTAGACCAAATTATTCAAGTCGCAAGAGGAAGAGGAAGAAAATATGGGAGTCTACGTAGCCCGTATGGCGTTAGACTTTTACAATCACAAGTCGATTGATCCTCATGATCTTTGAAAATTCTTGTCAAAATTATTCATGAAGATGTCGCATGAGGAAACATGGGGAGTTGTCACGGGTTTAAAAAAGAGAGAGGAGGAAATAGGAGTCTGCGTAGCCCATATGGCGTTAGACATCTACAATTAGAAGGAGGTTTCTAGTGATGATTTGGGAAAATTCTTGTCCAAATTATTTAAGTCGAAAGAAGAAGAGGAAGAAATTATGGGAGTCCTGCAGTACATAGCCCGTATGGCATTAGATCGCATTTACAATCACAAGGAGGAGGTTTTTGTTGTGCCGAAACCCGAAGTAGAGAATATAAACACAGGCAACAAGAAAACAAGAGACAAAGATTTACCGACAAAACCTCCATTTTTGGTGAGCGTATACTGATCTGCTCCAAGTGTCTGAGTAAAGCCAGCCTTGTTGAGGAGATAACCGGACACAAGATTCTTTCTAATCTCTGGAGTATGCAGGACTTCTTTCAGATTGACAGTCCTTCCAGAGGTGAACTTGATATCAATGTCACCAACACCAAGAACCTTAGTGGTGTGGGAGTCACCTAGCAACACTTTCTTATCATCAATTTCAGAATAGTTCTTGAACAAAGAACGATCATAACAGACATGGCAAGAAGCACCAGTGTCTATCCACCACCCTTCTAAACCACTTATCAGATTAATTTCTGATATCATAGCCACGAGTTGTTCATCATTCACCATGTTCACCTGGGAACCAGAGCGACGCCTGACGTTCTTACAATTTCTTGCCATGTGACCAGGCTTGTTACAATTGTAACACACAAATTGGACAAAGCCTGTGTTTCTAGTCTAGCCACCCGAAAGGGGTTGGTTCATGTTCTGATAAGGCTTCATATTCTGAGTCTTGCAGTTCTGGTTTGGTTTCATGATCTTTCCTTTCGGCTTGAGCATAGTCGAACTCTGATTCCTTTTGTTAGCAACAAAAAGAGTCTCATCTTTTTTATCTTGTTTCCGTGCCTCCTCCTCAACTCGAAGACGAGCAATCAAACTCTCCATCGAAAACTCCTTTGTTTTGTGGTGAAGATCTTTCTTGAAATCTTTCCATCCTGTAGGAAGCTTGTCAATGAGGACTGCAACCTGAAACTGTTCATCAATGGTCATACCTTCAGACAAAATTTCATGAGTAATTTTCTGTAACTCATGGGATTGGGCCACCACAGATTTATCATTGACCATCTGAAATTTCAAATATCGACTTACAACATATTTTTTCGACCCAGCCTCCTCAGTATCATATTTTTTCTGTAGTGCATCCCAAACTTCTTTGGCGGTTTCAAAAGTAGAGTAGTAATCATACAGGTCATCAGACAAGGCATTTAGGATATAGTTTTTGCACAAAAAATCATTGTCGGTCCAATCTTTAATTTCTTGACGGTTTTGGTTAGTGGACGGATTAGCAACAACGGGTTTAACGGAAGAACAGTAGGAAGCCAATTTCTGGGTAGTGAGGTAAAAGAACAACTTCTGTTTCCACCGTTTATAATGCAAGTCTTCAAATCGAAATGGCTTGTTGATATCGGTGGGAGCAGAAATTGATCTGTTCTCGAATTTCATTGCGGATAAAAACGTCTTAAAATTGTTGAGAATACTTTAAAAATTAATGGAACCGTTTACCTCAAAATCTGTAAAGGAACAAAAATACCACAAAAATTGGTTGTTGTTTGGGTTGAGTCGCGGACTAGGTCGCTCTCTTTAAGACGTTTCGCGGCTCCGCCCTCTCTGTGCAAGCAGTTGTAGCCACGCCACATCCAGGATAAAACAGCCCAGAATATAGCCTCTGTCTCGATCTTTTCTGCACAGGAAAAGACCGGAAATACATAATACAATCGACCTTCTTCTTGCTCTTTGAATTGTGTGTAGTGAAAAGTGTTTTTCGGTGTATTTGAAATGGCTGGAGTAAAGCTCCTTATATAGGCGTGGAGAGAATAATTTTTTCGGAAATAAAAATCAATCACAGCAAAGTGATTGAATCAATTTACCAAAAACTAATTTTAGCACATGTTTTAATCTGTTATTTTCGTAACAGTAGGGAAAATGTTTCTGTAACGAATCATTTCCAAAATAAAAAATTTGATTGGTCAAAAGAAAATCTTTCCATAAATAATTTTTGCAAAACGTGGGCTAACTTTCATATGTGCGTGAGGCTCCAAATTCGGGGATTTGAAGCGAGGTTCGCAACACGCACCCAATTAACTGATTTCCAGATCGGTTTTCACAAATTGGCTTGGACTTTGGCCCAACCCGTGTGCACGCAAGGCCTCTCTTAGGCCTAGCTCATCAATGGTTCATGGAGCCCTCACACTTATAAAGAACATAAATGTTCTCTAGTTAGCCAATATGGGACAAGTGTTATTTGAAGAATTTCTTTTGAAAAATACATAATCCCAACAAAAACTCTCATTAAAAACCGCAGCCGCACAAATTCACGCATCGGTAGTCTGGACTACTGGGGTAGAATATCTAAAAAACATCCGAGACCCACTAGTCTGGACTAGACTTTCCTTGGTCCAAACCATAGGTTTAGCAAACGGTTTTTTGCACCAAATTTCACACTTTTCTTTGAATGTCTTGAATTTAAGGCATATCTCCAACAGTTTCTAGTTGTGATTTGGGAAAATTCTTGTCCCGCTATGAAAGGATTGATAGAGATAATATTCAAGAAGGAACATTCAAAAGTTTACCTCTCACTCTTTATGGGACTGGATGTTTACGAGGGCAACGATGACAAATTTTTAGAAGGCCTTTTCAAATTCGCCGGCTAAACAAGAACAACCCCAATCAACTGTTTCATAATCTGAAACTTTTTGGTCGGTCTGTGTGTGTTTGGAAAATAAAGAATAAATTAAGGTTATTCCTCAATAAATGATTTGTACAGCGTGTAATAAGTGATACTCTCTCTCTCTCTCTCTCTCTCTCTCTATATATATATATATATATATATATATATATATATATATATATATATATTTTATGAATAAGAGCATCTCGATCTCGAATTGTCACTAGCTAGCTGAAATGCCTGGGTAAAGCAATATCTAATAGGAGTATAGTATTATAGAATGATTTTTAGTGAGAAGAGCTCTCAACGCGATAAATGTCATGGATTAGTTGGTTTGTGGTATTCCATTTTGAGTGATACATGTGACATTTTATTTTATCTAATTTATTGCAGTACTCCATAAGTACATTCAAAATTTAAAATTCTATATCATACTCTATCTCATAAATTAAAGAGAAGTCGTGGACAATTCTGATAATACAGCAAAAAAACTATCAATAAAACTGAAAAAGAAAAATCAATATAACTTACGCAAAAATAGATAATAAAAATTAATTAGAGATGTAGTGGACCGTTATAATCCATAAAAAAAAATAACTATACAAGCAAAAAGAAAAATCAATTTCACTTAAGCAGAAATAGAAAATAAAAAACTTTTTTTTTGTGCTTGAAACTTCAGTCCAAAAATCTCTTTAAGTTTAAGGTTCAAAATTTTAGAGGGTTTTTTTTTTTTTTTTTCGTTTTTTCTTTTGGCAATGATTGTTATTCTACGCTTGCAATATTCATATTTTATGTGACTGTGGCTATAAATCTATATCTATTTAAGTATTTAAAATCATATTTTTTTATTTTTTTTGAGTTTTTACTCCTAATATCTTTAAAAAAATATAAAGCAATCATTGGCTACTAATAATTGAATTTGAATATTAGTCCTTGCTCACCAAAAGGATATGTAAATTAATATCTTCGAATGATTGAAATGATGGAGCTTTGGTTCAAACACTTCTAATCATCCAATTGAGCTGAAATTTTGAGGGGTCCCTCGGAAAAATGTTCTAAGAATAATGAACGGTTCGGATCACTCGTGTGAGACTCAAAAGTGGATCCCCGAGAGTGCTCTACAAGTTTCTGGACATTTTTTTCTGTAACTCATAGGTTTTTCCTTTATAAATAAGGGATTGGGTGTTTATTAGGCCTACTTTGACTAGATGTTTATTGGGCCTACTTTGATTAGATGTTTATTGGGCCTTTACATTTAAGTTAAGGTGGGCCGGTGGGTTTTTTTTTTGGTATACACACACACGACTACGACTACGACACATGGGGGCCCTTAAAATTAGCCATTTACGGTAGGCCTAAAGCTCAAGCACCTTCGACTTTAGGTTAGGACCGGTACTGAGGAGAACCAGTCATCGATCTGATAGTACATATATGATATGTATAGTTTAGTATAATCCATGACAACTATACAGGAGTACTAATCAATGTTTGGAATGTCATTATATGAACATCATTGCCAGATGAAATGGAAAAAGGAAAATTACCAGCGAAGCATTCTCCTGGGATACATAAAAATTGCTAAGTATGTGATTCCTAACTCAGTCGACTTCAAGTTGTTCAAGAGGTGGATTTGTAAAAAAATGGGAACTTGCGTATTACATCTGATGCGGAAAATCAGTACAAGGGTTATGGTGTTAATGTGGTTTCGTTGTTGTGTGGTGGTTTCAGGGTTGATTGCTTTTTCACGACTGACAGAATTGTTTGAATTGATCAAGTTGAGGCATGCTTCAAATTCCAAACATGTTCTGAGCAATTGATGCTTTTTGTAGATTCATAAATTCCGACTAAACATAGATTGCAGCGGTCATACCATCTTTCGTGATGTAAACGACAATTTAGATACCTAAAAGGAATCCAAGATATTTGGTTTTCACAGTTGATTGATTGCTTTTTCATGACTCATAGAATCACTTGAATGAATTGATCAAATTTAAATGTTGCTCCAGATACAAACATGTTCTACAGTTGATTGATTGCTTTTTCACAAGTTATAGAATCGCTTGAATGAATTGATCAAAGTTAAAGGTTGCTCCAGATATAAACATGTTAATTTCCAGCGGTTGATGCTTATCGTACGTTTGTAAATCAGGATCGAATTAGTATAGATCGCAGAGGTGATACCATCTTATGTGATGTAAACGACAAATTGGAAGCCTAAAACGATATTACACATTCGTTTTTTCTCGTACTAAAGCCAATTATATATAATGTGATCTTCTCTATTGAGATTTTTCATTGTACATGGTACGTAATAGTGTATATATAGCAACCCCAAGAGATAGAGGAGTTGTTAAGGACTCCTCCACGTGAAGATGAGGTTTTGAGTTCAACTCTTCGTAATTTTATGGGGCTGCCTGCACAAGATTTCATAGTTTTCATGGGGTATTGGCTTTGTTGGGTCTATGTGTATAGCGGGTTATATATTGACCGTGAGATTAGTCAAGGTAAGCGCAAACTGACCCGGACCACCCAATTATAAAAAAAAAGTGTATATCTACATGCGAATTGCTTTTGCTCATGAGCAGTACTCCAGTCACGTTAGGAATGGAATGAGATTCATTGTGTGTGTCTACTCCAGCGTCAAGGCAAGAGGATTCTTTTGTACCGTATTTCTATATATAGATTAATTAAAGTAATGGATATGCATCGATCATTGCATTTCACAGGAGGAAGCAGTACCAGACTATATTACTACAAAATAGTAAGTCTCATTTGACTTCACTCCACAGATTTATGTTTTTAAATTACTTACTTTTGGTGCTAAAGGCATGAATTAATTAAAGAAATACGCCTTTTGAATTAATTAATAAATCTCTATCCTTTTGCAGATCATATTATTGTATGCCACCAGGGACGGATTCAAAAATCCAACCCAATGGGGATACCTTATTAATTATAATCGCGCAATTTTTTTCTGATCAACAATCTTGCTAAATTAAGACATTTATTATGGACTATAAAGATTATAAATCATATTTTTTATAAATAAAAAAAGAAGAAGAAGAAGAAGGATTGAGCACACAATTAAAATACTCCTTTATTTGGAAAAATTGAACAAAAATTGGTATGTCTCATTTGACTTCCCTCCAGATTTATTTTTTAAAACTACTTTTTGGTGCTAAAAGCATGAATTAAAATACTCCTTTATTTGGAATTAACTCTATTTCTATCCTTTTGCATCATATTGTAAGCCACTTAATTGTTAGTCATTCTCTACTGCTATATTTTTTTTATTTACACGTGGGGCTTAGCTTTTCTCTAATTTATTATTCGAATTGGAGACAGTATTGGATCATAATGTATTTTCATGATATGAACCGTTGAACTTTGATTCTTTATGCTCATAATTATTTAAGTGAAAATTCTTATCCCCTTAATAGTCATAATTATATGAGTATTATTATTATTAGTCTTACTGTTGTATCTTCGGACAGATGATTTTTTTTTCTTTATTATTCAAAATACACTCGCCGTTCAATTTTGTAGAACAAATATTCTACAGTTATAGATTAGATATGTAACCATTGTTATTGGATTGATTTTCTTTGCTCATGGTTATTGTGTTTGATTTTATTTTTCTAAATTGATGACTCACAAGCATGGGCTAAATAAGGAAATATTTTGACGTAGACTCTTCAATGGACACCGGTTTTTATAGGGGGCCAGGGCCGGCTCTGAGTTTTGTGAGGCTTAAAGCGAACTTTTTAAAGGAAAAAAATGGGCCCGCAATCTTTTTTTGCATAGTGAACAATAAGAGAAAGAAAAAGCATTCATACGAAAGATAATACAATAATTTGAGACCACAAGTACCTAGAATCGATAGCCAGTACAATACATTCAAAACTATCATTTAAATATTACTCTTCTCGCGTTTTTAGCAGCAAAAGTACTAATTAAACTTGCATAATCTAGTTTCTCCACCATAGCCTTTTCAATAGACAACATAGCCAATCCATTCAATCTGTCTTGTGACATGGTCGAGTAAATCAAAGGAAGAACATAAGTTAAAGTGCACGAGAAGAAAAATCGGCTTCCAAAAAAAATGGAAACCCTATAGAGAAAATAAGAAAATCTCTCCAAACAAGAAACAGGAAAAAAAAATTACCCATAAAGAAATCACGAATCTTCACTGATTGTTGCGCTTTTTTTTCGTCAACTGGACCTTCAACTGGTTCGGTTTCATTCGAAAACCGCTTCTTTCCAAAAACCGGTCTAAAATATGAAAATCGTTCAAGCCGGACGGTCAAACCGCCAACTTGTTCAAACTGCAGCTGGGTCTATCAACTCGGACCGAAAAATTTTGAACTGAAATTTGCACCCATTTATGACCAATGCTTACACACGTCGCAAAAACTTATCTTATCAGTGAGCCGTTCCCAAATTCACACGCCACCGGCCGATGCTGTTTAAGATTAAAGGCTTCTCTTCCTTTTATAGATGGAAAAGCAAAAGATGTACTCTTTGTCCCACCGATGTGGGATTGAATACAGGAGTGAAGGTAACCACCTTTTATAGAAGGAAAAACAAAGATTGATTCTTTGTCCCACCGATGTGGGATTGAGGGAGAATTGACTAGAAAATACTTGGGCTATCAAAGTTCACTTTTTTAAATGCTTATTCTATTAAATTATATATATATATATAATATATTATTTAACATAATTATGACATCACAGGTCGATTCCGGTTCGACTGGTGACCCATCCGTCCGGTCCCTTTTCCGGTTCGCTCACCGGTCCGGATTTTAAAACATTGTTGTGCTCATGATCTTAACCTCATGATGTTTAACTCCTTTATTGACACTTAGGACCCTTAATTTTTCAAAACAATGAAATAGGTGCCAAATCATATTTCATTTTGGCCCTTTCACTTGGGTCTTATTTTAAATTAGGCCCTCAAATTATTAGACAAATTAAACTTAATTTTTTATATATACCTAATAACTATATGGACCTATATTATTGGGGGTCCCAAAATTAGACAAAATTTGAGGACCTAAAGCGGTTGCTTTACGGGCTTTAGCCCAAAGCCGGCTCTGTAGGGGGCTTAAGTACACTCCAATTAGATCTCATGTGTGATTCTCCTTGCAGGTGCATGAATAAAAAGTAGCAGGCAAAATGCGTCCAACTGGCAATCAGGAGACTCAGAACAAGGGAAGTAAACGCAGATGTTGGTTGATGAAGAAGGTGGACAAGTGGGCCGAGGACAAGAAGGAGAAATTACACCTTGAGATTACTCATTTTGAAATTCATGGCTATACTCGTTCTCAGGGCCTTATCATCAAATTAAAAGTCGAATTTTCCTACCCTCTCTGTTGCGACATTACCAAGTGCTGGAAGTCCGCGACTTACAGTCTTAAAATCGACAAGAAGTAAGTTTGAATTCATAATGCATAGATTATTCATAATGTCTCTCACATAGAGTAGGACCTATGTATTACATGGAATCAACATCATATGAGAAAACATTATAGATAATTGGTTGCATTGAAATATTTATTGTACGTTCATATTGCAACATTCACCCATATATCTTATTTTGTATGCACGACTTGATTATATATATATAGGAAGATGTTTTATTGATGACTCCCTCAAAGATCTCCTCCGTGAGGGCCACCCTTTTTTTTTTATTTTTCGGACCAAATTTCTACGATCCGAACCGCTCAATGTGCTTAAAACACGTTTTCCATGGCCAACGCGGGGAATCACAAAAAAAACAAAACCGAAAAAGCTTCATCCGAGCAGTTTTTCATAATAACTGTACATATATAATTTTTCGAAAAATGCTCGAATGAAGCCCTTCCGGATATTATTTTTGGACAAATCCTCGCGGTGACCCTTAAAATCACGTTTTAAACACATTGAGCGGTTCCGATCGTCGAGATTCGACCCCGATCAATGAGGTCCGCAAATTACAAGTTTGAGGGAGTCCTTAGTAGAACGAGATCCTATATATATCTGTGTGCAATGGGAGTCCGGCCTTCAGAGGATGCAATTGGTGCATGGTTTTGCCTCTTCTCGATATACCTTTTATTGAGTTTCTAGTATATCTTTCTTTGCCGATCAAAAAAAGAAAAAAAGGGGTAAATTTCACTTACCTCCCTTGAGGTTTCTGATAGAAAATACAGAGGCCTCTCCTATACTTTCAAAAATTTCACTTTCCTCCCTTACATTTCAAACTAATTGTCACTTACCTCCCTTGTCGTTACTTTAATGTTAACGGTGTTAACTTTTTGCGTGAAATGAATGTAGTTCCCTTAGTATATATATTCTTCACCATAAAAAAGAAAACTTTTTTCAAATAAAAAACAAGAGTTAAAAAAAGTTTCAAAAAATTAAACCGTTTTTCATTTTAAAAAATAGTTTTTTGTGCAGGAAAGAAACTAGTTTTAAAGTAATTTTTTTCCCAAATTTTATTTTCAGATTTTTGAAAAAAACACTATTTCCAAAACTTTATTTTTAAAAAAATAACGGTTTACCAAAAACTAGTTTTTATCCTAAAATTTTTCATTTTTCAAAAACTATTCTATAAAAACTTTTTCCAAAATTATTTTTTCCCCTCAAAAAACTATTTCGATACTTTTTATTTATTAGATTTTTTTTAAATGAAGATCGATTTGATTTTTTTTTAAACTTTTTAATTTATTTTTAAAAAACTATTTTTTTAGGCTGGAGAATATATACTAAGGGTACTACAATCATTTAACGCAAAAAAGTTAATACCATTAATTAGCCTTAAAGTAACGGCAATGAAGGTAATTGACAATTAGTTTGAAAAGTAAGGGAGGACAATGAAATTTCAGAAAATATAGAGAATGTCTTTGTATTTGTCAAAAATCTCAGAAATTTACCCAAAGAAAAAAGAATGCACTCAAACATTGGATTAGAGGCATAACCCTCACCAAAAGAGGGTGAACAAAACCCCCACCTTGCTTGATTGAAATGGTGTGGGGTCCACAAAATCAATGCACTTTTGGTAAGCATGACATCACTTTGTAGTGAGATCACATTATTTATGGTGGACCCCATATCATTTTAACCAATTAGGGTGAGGGTTTTGTTCACCCTCTTTTGGTGAGGGTGAATAAATTTTTTTCCACATGGCCTGTACAGTCATAAGATTTAACACTTATTATTCTGATAATCATAACCTCGTAAAATAGGATGCATTTTCTGGGTATTTTTATGGGTTTCTTTGTTGGTATCGTAACCAGACCTCATAAAATAAAGAATCTTAATTGAATTAAAGAGTAATTACAGTATTGTTTTGAGCACACAATATCCGTGAATTCAAATATAGTTGATTTGACGTTGTTTTTGAGTTCTGTGTATTACTAGTATTTTATTTGGTTTCGTTTGAGTATTTATCTAGTATATATATTTCGTGAAAAGGGAACTTTTTAGTGGCGACGTGAAGCCTTCTAAGACGCCAAGAAAAAAGGGTGAGGGGAAAGAAGTGAAGTCTTCTAAGACGCCGGTAGAAGAAAAGAAGACAGTGGAGGTGGAGATAAATATTTCACCTGACCATCTGAAAGACAAATTTGAAGAAATAAAACAAAGTATTGCTCTTAACCGCCTAAAGTGTGAAGTGGAATTGAAGATGAGAGTCATCGGAATTCGAGATTCACTTCCTGCCACCTTTGCTGTAACGCCGGAGACGGTTTCTGGGGCTTTGAGAGAATATGGCATGCCCAAACTCAAGAACAACACAATGGAACACAACATAGCGGGCATCGCGTTAGACATTTACGAGGACAAGGATTTTATTGGCAATGTGGATAAATTGTTGAGGGTACTATTGCAGAAGTCACACCCAACACTTTATGCCTTCGTCCATCGGGGACTGGCTACTGCGAAAGAGCTGCAGTGAGCTGCGACCAAAGCTATGAATTTCACGGTCGGAGAAAAAAGGACTAATTAATAGTAGTGCGTACTGTTCAATAACATCGGCCGGGGATATAAAGTAGTCTATGTTTGCCAAAATAAATCAATTGGTTGAACTAACTAGTGTGTAAATTTAGACTTTGGCAGGCATGCACTTGTGGTAATAGTTAATTTCTGCCTACCTAAAGCCTACTTTATTCCAAAAATGATTTGTACAGCATATATGCATTAATTGTAATATATATGTAGTACTCCCTCCTCCGTTCCGCAATAATACTACTTCATTATTCTATTATGTGATGTTCAAAAATAATAGTCTCATTCAAAATGTCAAACCAAAAAGTATGTTGAATTACAAAAGTATAGTACTTGTCCCTTATAAATAATGCAGAATAATTTCTAAAGTGGGATTTAAGGGTTAATACTGGAATTCAAATTTCATTTTCAAATGAGACATGGATTTACTTTAAAAATGTGAAACTCCCAAAAGGGTCCATTAATATAGAACGGTAGAGGGAGTAGTAATAAATGATATACCCCTTTTTTGGGTGTGTATCATATGCACCTCTATAAAAGTTACTTTTTTTATAAGAGTTACGAGACATAACACAATATTGTGAATCATAGAAAATATTACGAATCATATGGCTGAAAAGTTATAAAACACTAAAAAATATTATTATTGTCAATAAGGTGACATAATATGAACCATACACACACCTAACTTTAAGGGGTGTGTATTGTAGTATTTCCTTACTGTGTATATAGAATACGTTTACATTATGCTAATTAGATTTTTGAAGATAACACTGATAGCCATAAATCGGAAATGATATTTTAGTATCTCGCTGGTATTAGTACATGTCGTACCAATGGGAAAACTGATACTTTATTGAGTACAATATTGAGAATAACCTTGGGGATTGTAAAAAAAAATACCGACTAAATAGGGCAACGACGAGAACGTGCTACCTATCAATGGTGTGAATGTAATATTCTGCCTGGGGCAGTTTTTTTTTTTTTTTTTTAGAATTTTAATTTGTCATTCTAAACCAATATTTTCATTTTCAACCCTAGTAGATTTGAATCATTATAATTCCATCCTATAATATGATTATGGGACAATTGTGCCCCTATTAAAATTACTTTAGTACTATATATTTTTATATATTCTAAATCTAAATCATCTTGTTTTCCATCCTTTAAAGCACGTCATTTATTTGTACAATTTTGGTTTCCACTAATTCCGAAAATCCTATATCTTTGGGTTTCATTTCCTTAAGTGTTTCAATTTTAAACTTGGTTGTTTCATTTCCTTAGCACAAGCTGGTTTTGAATTTCAAAATCACGTCCTCTCAAGTGAAGAATTAGCATACAAACAGATGATCCCATGAATGAAAATCTTCCCAATTAGCATACAAACAGCTGATTTTGTTTTTTTTTTTAAAAAGACGTGTTATAGTAGTTCAGGGGATCATCACTTTTACACGATGGACATGGTAATTTTTTACACCATGTAAATATGGTAAATCAGCGCACCATATGCATGTTCCCTGTACTAATAGATGATCCCACATGATAAATTCTTTCACCAGGTAAACATGATAAATCAGCTTACCATGTT
The DNA here is from genome assembly GCA_022606695.1 of Vaccinium macrocarpon. Classification (NCBI taxonomy): domain Eukaryota; kingdom Viridiplantae; phylum Streptophyta; class Magnoliopsida; order Ericales; family Ericaceae; genus Vaccinium; species Vaccinium macrocarpon. The sequence continues at coordinate 1,278,877 of CM040176.1, read as the reverse complement.
CCCTGTACAACACTCATTAATTAACACGTCCAAACATAATCAGATTCCATTAACACAATTCATCCAAAACACCATACCCAATTAAAAAAAATGTCACTAGCCAAAAAAAAATTATGAAACCTCCCGACTAGTCAACCATGGACTAAGTTTTTGTGATCCACAAACACTCATTTCTTCTTATGGGTGCGTGATGGTTTTTCGTATTCTTCACCACCTCCCTCCAATTGCTTGTTATGTATTTGGCTCCTTGTTTTCGGCCTCATCCATATACTGAGAAGAGGTCTACGAGAGCAGCTCATCATTCAAAAATGCGTGAATAATCTCTTTTGTGGTTTGGGCAAAGCCGGCTCTGGGCTAAAGCCCGTAAAGCAACCGCTTTAAGCCTCCAAATTTTGTCTAATTTTTGGGGCCCCCAATAATATAGGTCCATATAGTTACTAAGTATCAATAAAAAAATTAAGTTTAATTTGTCTAAAAAATTTGAGGGCCTAATTTAAAATAAGGCCCAAGTGAAAGGACCCAAATGTAATCTTGAAGATACTTTGAAAAGAGATGAGCTTTCTGATATTGATGGAAAGGATTATGATCGGAATTGAAAGTCTTGAGAGAAATTTTACAACATTTGTTACAAATAATCAACTTTTGGCATTTAAATACTCAAAACTACCAATCTTTTTCAATAACCAAACCTTAATAACCAAATTTTGGGGATCACAGCCTATCGAAAATAACAACGTTCTCTCTCCATTTTTCAAATACTTAATTCAAAACTCAATTTTTTTTGCACTTTCTCTCAAAAATTGAAATTATCAAATTTTTTTTGCGAGGGATGATATTCAAAAAATAGAGAATGAATAGCAGGTCCTTCATCTTACTTCAAAAAGGACAAGATATAAATGGAAAGGGGAAAAAAAATACATCACTAACATAAATTGTGGGACGCGCTTCTCCGATGAGACAACTTGAACCGTGGAGGATCAACGTAGACGAAGGATGTTGGGGCGAAAGGCCTGTCCGTACGGATGATCTACTTGAAGTATGACCTGCACAAGTAGCGCTCGTTAGTGCCTTGCCCGGACGGTGGTGGTTCGGGAAGACACTCCGACGATCAAGTAAGTTACTGATGGTAAGATGAGTATGAAGTGGAATGAATTTTGTAATCAGAGATGTTTTTTCTCCCTTACCTGATGGGGGAGCCCCCTTTTATAGGCAAAGTGAAGCCTCTTTACTTACGCCATTCCAGTTCCCTAGGCAATGTCACATCCTGAGCACATGGGTCTGTCGCAATCACCCAGCTACTTCAGCTAACGTCACCCTACTCTGAACCTGACATATCCCGGATTCCCACCAGCCTGTCACGTGACCTGCCAGACACCTCGGGCGAAACGCTTTGACACCACCTGACACTGCCTCAGTCCCATCTGTCAAATCGCCAACTACCCCGTGTCAGTTCGGCTCCATGAATCCTCGGCGATGTCACCCCTCGGCCAACACGTCACCGCCCGAATCAGTCCACGGTCCCCCTCCCCTCGGCGGACACCGTGGGACTAGCCAATGCAATCACAACCCTTCGGCGATCATGCCCCTCGGCTGAAATCGTGGCACCCGGGCGGCAACCATACTTAACCAGCCGAAGAGATTCCGATGGAGACGCAATCGGATGGTGCGCCGTGCTGCCAGGAGATCTTTACTTCCCATCTTGTGGAGGGGACGAGTTCGCCGAGACCCAACTGAACCTTTCGACCCTCCTGGACCTCGGCTGCTACATAAATTATACTAACCTCGAGGAAATTCAGAACTATCAAAGCAAAATAATTAAGGGTCCAAAGGAAATTATCAATTTTTAATCTTTATCAAAATGTGTTTAAGATTGATCTCATTTTAAATGCATTATGAATATCTTTTAAATGGTACTAATATTATAAAAAATATATATATATATGTACAAATTTAAAGTTGCGCCCATTCTATGAATAAAAATTGAGTGAATGATATTTTTTTATTATGGACATAAATGAATCATTGTAGAAGGGTTGATACTCAAACTTATAAATTCATTAAATAAATACTCAAAATGTGATGTGACAATATTTGAGTATCCATATTTAAGTATATCACTAGTGATGCTCTAACTGGGAGAGAGCAAAGAAAACGACGACGTGCAAATGAACATTCCTCTGAATCATCTGTTCGACAAATCGGAGGACATATATCATACTATAAAAGACGGCATCCTAAATTTGAATGGGTTATCACCTTCAGCCTTCCCCTTATCGGACGATTCAAACTTTCTATGGCGATGGACGTGAATTTGAAGATCTCCGATGTTTGGGAAAAATGCATGTCCTTTATATCGAAACAAAATAACCAGTACTACGTATGCCGTATCTTGTTACACCTCTACGAGCGCCAAGATGTTCTCGATCAGGAGCTTTTGGAAAACTGTTTGTCCAAAATGATAGTATCAGAAAAGGAGACCACAAGTTACAACGTAGCCCGTATCGCATTAGACATATAGAGGGCAAGAAGGTTTCTCCCAAAGTTTTGGGAAAATTGTTGTCTGAATTGTTCACCTCGCAAAAGGAAACGGGAGTCTACGTAGCCCAAATCGTGATAGATCTCTACGAGGGCAAGGATGTTTCTCATGACGCGGTGGATGGATTGTTGAAGGTAATATTCAAGTCGACAGTTTCCGAGGGCAAGAAGAACCTTAACAAATTCTTGGATAAACTTAATTGGTACGGCCATGTGTGGAGACAGATAATAAAATGGTCAGTTGATCAACCGATACCTGTTAATTTATAAGTGTCACCCATCCGTGGTATATACCAATGACGAATAAAGGTTAATTAGACCGTAATAAATGATTTGTACAGCATGTAATAAGTGACAAATTTAACACGGAAATTTTTTAATTATTTTTTTGGCCTATCTACTTTTTTTTTGGCCTTTGTTCAACACAGCGCAAAGTTTAACGAACCATTGGAGTCTGGAAAGCTCAAAAGTCAACAGATTAGACCTGACCTGCGACTTTACTAACAATCTCGGGACACACTCTCTCTCCTTAGATCTTCAAATTTGGTCACGATCGAACATAACTAAATGAATGAATTTATGAATTTGTAGGCTTCTAGAGACTATGAAAATTCGTTTTCCAAAACCTTGTTTTTATTACTTTGACTGATTCTTAATTCAATACTAGGAAGCAACCAGGCAATTACATCCATGGCCTCAAAAGTCAAATCGGTCTAATTATTCTATGATCCCAGAATACGGTCACGTTGTGCTCCATTACACTCTAATACTATTCATTTTCATGGGGTCTACGACTAAGTGTATAGATCTCACATGAATGTGTGGTGCTAAAATGATCAGGAGCATTGCATGAGTTGTGCTCCAGTGGCTTTGTTTGGTTTTTAGTTTACAAAACTTATCTCTAAAAGTTTTCAAGGTTTCGCCATCCGTTTTTTTTTTTTTTTTTGGTCTTTAAAAATATTGACTAAAGATGAAGAATTACGCAACCATATACGCAACTATTATCTCCAAAACTAGCAACCAACCAAAATTACAACCCAACTAGCCTTGCCTTGGGACGTAAGGGTTTACTCCCACCGAAAATCTCCGGTTCAATTTCCTTTGTCAGCAATCTCTTGGGGCCATTGGGAGTTATGCTCAGTCATTTTCTCGAAGGCCCCGAAGTAGTCGAGACGTGCGCAAGCTAACCCATACATCCGGTTATAAAAAATATAAATAAAAAAAGACTCAAAATTACTCCAACTATCCCTCGCAAAAAGTCTGCAATATACTCATCAGAAGCTTCTCTAAACTCTAACTATCATAAATACCAAAATTCATGCACCTTATGTCAAACCAGATATTCTTGTAAATTAGAATTGCCAACCTTTACCAAAGAAAAAAAATACAATTCAACACGCTGAATATGTCATCTTTTGACTAACGCTAGCTATATATACACTCCTAAAACCCATGCACATTTTTTGCCAATCTCAAATTCTCTCAGCTTCCTTTGTTACAATTCACAAACCAACTTCCAACATCTCACCCATAAAATGGACGAAAAGGGTGCATCCCCATTTGTTCCGGTTAATGTGTACCCCCGAAGCACCGGCGAATTCGAATCTGCCATGTCACACGAGGACGAAATTCGAAGGAAAAAAAGGCAAAGGCTATTTGTATACATTGCAGCATTTGCAGTATTCCAAGTAGTCGTAATCCTAGTCTTTGCACTAGTCGTGATGCGCGCAAAATCACCGGAAGTGGAAATCACTTCGGCCGCCGTTGAAGGCCTGAGTGTGGGCAATTCGTCATACAACATGACCCTCATTGCCCAACTGAAAATAAAGAACAAGAATTTTGGTGACTATAAATATGAGAGAACGGCTATGAACGTTAGCCACGGTGGCGTGACGGTGGGGGAGGGTATCATTTGGAACGGAAAAGCCAAGGCGAGGGATACGGAGATGGTGGTGGTTACCGCGACGGTTAACTCTGCCGCTTTGAGCGGCAATATGAGTTCCAGGATTTTAGTCCTCGAAAGTAAGGCTGCGTTGAGGGGTAAAGTCCATTTGGTGAAGATGTGGGGGATACAATTTCAAATTATGAAGAAGAGGAAGGGGGCTGAGATGAACTGTGTTATGGAGATTAATTTGGCTAGTGGGGCGGTTGAGGATTTGGATTGTGACGACTGAGAGTTCTGTGTTTCATTGGACTTTTTGGATATACAATTATTTTCATTTTCGTTTATTTTCCTTTTCGTTTTGGTTTTGTTTTCGATTTCTGGGTTTTAAATTGTACTAATGAGATGACGATGTTGATATTCGAATAATCGAAAGGATTATGTAATGGACTTCTTTTAATCTGTGGCGACATATTTTTCTCTTTTTTTTTTTCTTTTTTTTTTTGTGTGGCTGATTTGGATATGTTGAACGCGGCCATTAGCAAAATTCAAGACTAATAAGATCTTCGTATAATGTTTCCACGGAATTCAAATTTGAATACTTAAATCACGAAATGAGATCTTAGAAATTGCGAAACAATATGAAATTATATGCACAAAGTGCTTTATTTTTTTATCGGCAAAAAATACAACTGTAAACATAGAAAAAATAATAGCGGAAGGGTAACCCTGTAGTGGTCTATCTCACTTCCGGGAAAAAATGTCCCCTCGGGGACATCCGATAAAATTGAAACAGACTTCAGGGAAGAAATCTTCTTCATGTACAAAAACAAACTCTCATGTCTCCTCCAGAATATGAATCTACACATTTATTTACCATTTGTATAGTGATGACCTATTGAAACAACAATAACAAGCAACCCACCCCTTATAGTAAAAATGAATAAACAAATGAACCCGCCGCTTGCACCAACTATGACAACAACAAAAAGAGAAGCCGATACTTTAATTAATTACAAAATCTAACGCGGTGTCAGTATCTTGGAAGCAGTCTTGAGACCTGAGACACGCGCTCTGAGGAATTAAGAGGAACTGTTGAAAACTCCGATTCTGATTGTTCAGATTGCAGTATGTTTCCACGCGACAAAATGGGGCTGTCGTGGTTCAGGGATGGGCTTAACCTTGAGAAAGAAAAAGCAGCATTTGCTCCCGGATCAAGCACCGGTGAAGCAGCCACTGTATCGCTTGGACTTCTACTGTGCTGATTTCCCTTGGATGCATTGGTGGCTTCAGCCGATTCTCTCTTCTCTCTTTCTTCTGTTTCTTTGAGAAGGAAATCAACCCAAAGATCTGCAAAGGACTGAGAGAAAAGAAGCAGCACGAATGCATACTGCATTAGTCTTAAATAGAATGAGCAGTGGCAAAAAATACGGGTGACAGTAGAAACAATCCCATACGACATTGCTCATCAGAATATTGCGAGGCAAAGGCGTGCAATTGTCAACTTAGAGAATGTCACTCTAGGACCTAAGTTAGTGGTAAATACGTAGAAACAATTAGTTGTGGTTGGATTTCTGAAGAGGGGCTTGCTGAAAGCGGAAAGGGTATGGAATTTCATTCTGCACGTTTAATACATACTACAGCTGTTGATACTCACTGCGTAGTCCAAAAAATGTACTTAGTGATCTCCTGGTGGGCTACGATAAAAAAATTAAGAGAACTCTCATAGGTTGTTTTATCACTCAAAGAAACTCCGAACTTACAACAAGGCGACTGCTAGGAACAGAAACCAAAACAACTGATAGCAGAACAAACGGATATATGTCAAAAAGTGTTTAAATTCATTAAAAAAGAGATTCGAACCTGGTTTTCAGATGCCATGTTTGTGTTAGCTTCAGCCGAACCACCACTCAAGATGCCACCAACGAGCCGGCCTGGTAGTCCCAGAACACCGCGTACAACACCTTTACCGGTACCTTGCTGAGCAACACCTATCCTCTGCTTATCTTCTTCGGAAAATCCTAACATGCGGACCATAAGATCCAGCACCTTGCATCACCAGTGTGTTAATCAGTGCATAAGCAGGGTAAATGGAAAAGTTTGAACAGAGTAGCTGCTTTAAATAGAAAGGGGGAAGCAGTGATGATGGAAACATAATCTTCTATGCATCATCAGTGCCCATTACAGTACTGTACATATTATTGAAGAAACTAGAATGAGAATAGACCAATTCAGCCACAAACAGGTCAGGAAGGTGCTATCACTTTAACGTTAACATTGCAATTGAACGGGAAAAGACCCTTTCATGGCTAATTGACATCCTCTAGAACTTTTGGAGAGAAAATTATACTTAGCAATAAACTAGTGTGTTTGGGCCCACTAATAAACCAAACAGCTTATGCACAAGTGTGTTGGTAAGTGTGCCACAAGGAAAACCGCTGGCTCTGCTATTATATTCTCCTTAGGTGTATGGTTGAAGGTTGAAGATTGTCGCAAAATGATACCTCTTTGCTGTGGTTTCTCTGAAAGTAGGTCACCAATAGCTTGATCACTATTCGCCTGCCAAAATGCCATTCATTTGTCAGTACAGACTTGCAGTTTCAATAAAATGACAACTTCAATTCACCAACTAATATCTAAAAGCCAAATTCAACTAAGTTTTGTACCCTTTTCTGACAGGCAAGTTAAGGAAACTTGGACTCTAGTCTATTTATCGGGGAATGCAATGAAGCCTCTGGGATGTTCCCTACGGGAACATCTAGTACACAGCTTTTCACCGAAGAAAAATGCAATAAAATATGACCTACAATACGACTTTAAAAAATGGACAAGAATAATCATCTAAGATGGGCCAAGAAGGTACAGGATGCAGGTTATAACTGCAGCAGCCAACGAAACCATGAGAATAGCGTGGCTGTTGAAAGTTGAGTTGCATGCCTTAATCTAATTATATTGGAACATGAACACGACCCAGTGCCTTCAATCAGACACTATGCAAAACATACTTCAAGTCTTATAGCGGCTGTAAGAGGGGAGTTATAGCATGGCAGCATCTACTGGACAGGGAATATCAGCAAGAGGCCAGTCAAAAAAGTCAGAATGCCACACAGACATTGCGCAGCAGGAGCGCTCGCCAGAGAATGAGTGAGCGTAAGAGATATGGACTGTGGAGGCAGTGAGGCACAAATCTAGGAAGAGATCATGCAAATTAGATGGTACCTTTAAATTCCTAACCAATGAAAAGCAGACTGTGACATACAAAATATCAAATCAGAAATCAGAGAGGCTAACCGGTCGACGAAATAATCCGAGTCCATCGACATCCTATTGATTCGCGACATGTTCTGCTCAAGAGCACGACGCAGTTTTGCATTGTCCTCTTCAAGCTTATTTACTCTGTTTCTTCCTTCTGCTACCATCCTTTCAGCTTGTGAAAGCTTTTCCAAGATATCTTCCTTCTCCTTCCGTGATATCTCTGACTGTTCATGTGCACCCTGGTGGAAGCAAAGATAATTTGACACCCAACAAACTACGGAATTCAGATTCACATTTATCAAAAAAATTGCTACAGTTGTAATCTCAGACACAGAAAATACCTTTTCGCTAGTCGTGCCTCTAACAGATCAAAAGATAATGTACTTACGTAAACAAACTTCAGCAATTTTTTGAACTTTTGAAGGCACAATTACGCATAATGAATCAACGATATAGGGCGGAGCGAGCAAGATTCAATATCTTATACTTATTTCGAACAAAAACTCTAAAACTTGTAGTAAAAACCTACACATAATGAAACTTGAATGCCATTTGAAAATGCGGTGAGAATCTGGTTAGGTGAGTCGGTTAAAATCATTGCTGACATTAGCAATGCAAATGAACATCAGTCTACATTAAAAGTTCCACTGCAGACAAATAAAGAAGGCATCATGATGGATTTCTGTTATGAAAGGGCAGAATAAAGGAATTTGATAGAATTCTAAAGCAGATGCAGGAGTTCCTAAAGCAAAATCATTAACTTTGAAAAGTGAAGTACTACACCTTCAAAAGCTCAGCAAGTTTCACTGTTTCTTCTCTTGCATGTGCCAGATCTCCTTCCAAATGTTCCTGATTAGATTAAAGTGAACTTAAATAAAACCATAATTTGAAGACTGAATGGGTCTAGTCTGCCCAGAATGCTTAGTAATTGCAGTATAAGACGAGAGACATCGTTTACCTTAGCTTCAATTTCAGCATAGTACTGGCCTAAAGCAGTTTGAAGATTTAGAAGTTCAACATTTTTGGCATCTATTGTACTGATACAGCTTGCCAGCTTTCTATTTAGGTCATCAATGATCTCTCTGTGCTTTTGAAGCTCATTGTTATTCGCTATATTAACTTCGTCTTGACTTGCAATTGCCTGCTTCAGAACTTTCTGCAAATGTAGCATTTGTTGTTTCTGATACTCATTCTTTTCTCGTAGTTCTTCTATTATTTTATTGTCTTCATCCATCTTTTCTGATTCCTCAGATTCCTATACAGTAATGCAGCAAGAGAAACTGTTTTCAGTTTTGATTGCAAAAGATTTAAAAATATAAGTTCAGTTGAGATGGAATGATCCACCACTAGAATCTATGACTTGACGTAAAACGCAATACTGATTCTAGGATCAAGAAAACTGATACCATCATTTAGTCTAAGGGAGAACCAAGCTGAAACGTTCATAAAGCCGGGAAAAGGTGCAACACTCTAATGACTGTTCAAATCATGCATCAAATTAATTACCAAGTACGAAATCAGAAAAGAATATAGTGGCATCCAGACACTTCATAAAACTCCTGAAATTTAGGAATTATGTATACTAGCAAAGTTTTCTGGCAAATCATGTAGGAATTAAGTATTGTTATCTTTCCTCTTACGAAGGGGTCATAGTTGTGAACAATACAATATGCAACCTTATCTAACAAATGCTTCTTAAGGCGGTTCAGTTCTTGTAATGCTTTGTCCCTTTGGTGTCGAGCCTCCTTCAAATCTTTCTCCAGTTTCTGCATCGATTGTTCCATCTTTTCTTTTCCAGGAAAGCTTTCCAGTGACTGGACATTCTGCATGAAAAAATAACATTGGGGTAATAAGGAAGTTGCAAAACTCCATCATCAACCACCAAGTGTATGGTATAACTGTATAACGTTCCCAAACTATACTAAAAATACCTCATTCAAAGTATTTGACTGTTCATTTAAATTTTCTTGAGCATCACGCGCAAATTTATGTCCTGAGGAGTTCCTGGCTGTTTTCAAGGCAGCTTGAAGTTCAACCTTCTCCTTCTATAAAAAAATGAGAGAAAATTAGAACAAGCTCAAGGAGCAAGATCGCAAACGATGTTAATTTCAGCCTCGTAACGATAAAATAGTCTCAAGGAACAAAACTGCTAGCAATGCTAAATTTACCCTCATAAATCCATTTTTTTATTTTAAGCATGAAAACTTGTGAGATTACACATGCAAACTTGTCTGGAAAAGTAAAAAATAAAGTGGCACACTAACCCCTTTGTTCGTTAATGGAAGTGGTATACAAACCTTAAGATCGTTGTTTTCCTTTTCTAGGGATGCAATTACTCTTTTCAAACCGTCAGCAATATCATCTGCTTCTGCATTCTCCCTTTTATTCAACTCCATTTGCAGCTGTCTTACTTCTGCTATTTTCTGATTCAATTCATCACGAATTTCATTCATTTCCCCATCGGTCTACAAGAAAAGACAATGCCAACGGGAAGGGGGAGGGACACGGGAGAGAGACAAGAAAAGAGTAAGGTCAAGCCGCAAGAATCAAAGAAAAATTGCAGAACTATAGTTACTCCGATGACAACAACATTGAAGCACAGAAAGAAAATGAAAATTCAAACCAGCTAATAGCTATACATTCTTGAGAGCATTTCTACATTCATGCAATCAAAACTCCTGGGTTCTGATAAAAGATATATAGGATGAACCACAAGAAAAAGCACATACGTGTTGCCAACGCAGAGAACAAATCATGTCTTAGACTCTTATGTAACTTCATATTCATGTTCTACAAAATCACAACAAAATTCCCAGCACAATGTTACAGCAGACTGCAGACGACACCTGGGGTGCTTATTTGTTAACAGAGCGTAGGTTAACCCCTCACGAGTTTAATAATTGTATCAGTTTAACGGTAAATCCATTAAGTTTCACTCATATTTGTAAAGCAAATAGGAACTACCAAGAAATTATGGTCACTCTGAGGGAGGAAGGTCTAACTAAGAGGTTCAGGGGTCCCCCTACGAGATGACTGGCAAGTTACACAGACTCCAACATAGAGTGGTGGTTAGGGGTGCATATATAGGACTTAGACAATCAATTGCTATAAGGATACACAAAGTCAATTATAATGACTATTTGGCAGAATTCAATCCATTCAGAGAAATATAATAATGTTTTAGTCCACTTAACCTCTTTATAGAAATTATGGGACAAAACAAACAAAAACAGTTAGTCTACTACTGTTTCACAGCAACAGCTTGATTAGAAGTACCAGACAGATATCCAAACCCTTGTCCAAGTGCCAAGTGTTCGACAAGGGTCTTAGATTTATTTTGAAGAGACCATGCCACATAGCTTATAAGTAATGTCAGAACCATTTCAAGGATCTTCACTTACAACATTTTCCAGTCCACGAGGAACATGAAAATTTATAGGCCGGATAACTTTACAAATGAGACAAGATGAAAAACTTAGCTCACAATCAGGATAAAACTTAATATTAGGATGTTATTTACTTCCTCCGTACTTGTTTTAGGTCCTTTCCATTTCAGGATATCCCAAAATACATGTCCACTGTAAAGGGTCAAAAGACAATATCTTTGTAGTTATTCAAAAAAGTATCCTTACAAATGAGTGTTAAACACTATAAAGAGATGGAATAGAGGGGCAATTCTGGTAATAAATATTTTTTGGTTTGACTTGAAGTGCATTAAATGTGAGTCTCCTTAACAAGTTAGAACTCCAAAAGGGACTAAAGTTGTGGGACGGAGGGAGTATAGAAAAAACCAAAAAACATGCATTACGAGGTTATAGTCTCACCACAACAAGCAATAAACCAATATTAAAGAAACTCTTTAAACAAATATTTATGAAATCCTTTTCAAATAACAACATGAAAGAGCAAAAGTAATTTTTGATAAACTTTATAACTTCAGAGGGGGGAAATACACATCAATTATAATTGAAAGGAACACAATCCAGAACTCACTTTGTTCTTGTCTACTTTTAATAAATTCAGCTCCTCCCGAAAGGATCCGTTCAACTTCTGTTCCTCTAGGAATGAAAATGAGGATCAGTCGAGAAATTTAAGAAGACCTAACTTAATATTTCCACTAGCCTGAAAGGAGAAGGCAATACCTTGTAACTGTATCTGTATATTTGCTAATTTGCCACGTTCTTTCTCAAGTTCCAGCCCTAAGCTTTCTATTTGTGACTCATGAGTTGCTTGAATTGCTGCCAGAGACCTGTTTTTCTCTTCTAACAGATCTGCAAGATCCTAGAAGGCATTCATATATCTGTTGTCAAAATCAATCATAACCAAAACAATACCATATGATGGACTTTAAAAGAGGCAAGAAGACTTTAAATGAGGCAAGAAGAAAAAAGATTACATCATGACCAGAATAAAGTGAGAACTACCTAGATAATGTGCTAAACAAGAAAAATAACAATCAAAAAAAATTAATTAGATCAGCAAACTTGGAAACTTTAGCAGAGTAGCCACAAAGTCAATTTGGAATTACAAGATCGATACCCAATGTACAGCAAAAAATAGTTGATGTGCATACATTCAGCAAAAAATCAGTCAAACTAGATCCCTAGCAAGACATGAAGTCACAGAATCAGAATAAAACAAAGGCATCATTACCTTCTCATTGCCCTGGATATCAGAACGTTTTGATTCTATCCTAGTTCGAGTACTATCAGGTTGGATAGATTGTGCAATCCCATTACTTAGTTCATCATGTTTGGAGACGAAGCCATTGTTTGTACGGTTGCCCACGGATCGATTTTTTACAAAGCCTTTCTGCTGCCGATTAGGTGACTGATCAATATTCCCCTGGACAAATCCCAGATATGATCATCCAATACCCAATTCAAAAATGAACATTTGTATTTGCAAAATTCAAACCGAAGAAAAAGACGAAACAAATCAGATCATGCTTCTACCATAGTGGACTGTCTCTCTCGCCCACACTCTCACCCCTGCCATTGTTCTTTTTTCTGATAGGCAGATTAGGTAGACATGAACTTTATCCTTTATTGGGAGAAAGCCACCTAAGGTGTTGGGGTGTCTCTAAAGGGACAGGGCAGCAAAATCTAAATAGCAGCAATCATGTCAACAAAACATTATTTAATTTTAGTCACTTAATCATCTGGGGCTTAAACTTCCATCGTCCATACAAAACATAATATTCATAAGACAATGAGGAAAACCTAACAGAGACATCTACATGTCAAAAGACTCAAAGTAGAATAAACTTGAATAAAGATTGATACCTTGACACCATTCGGGCTGCTTGTCGATGTCTTGAAACTCTCATTTCTAGGTGAATTTAGAGCACCATTTGTTGATTCTAGATTTCGTCTCAACAATCCATTTTCCTCGTTCAATCTTAAAATCCAATCCTGTCAAATAAAAATTGAACCTAAAACTTTTCAAAGGCTCATCAAAAAAATACAAATATTCCAGTTTCATTCAGGATATTATGCTTGATTCTCTGCCTTAATTGGTCAAGTGAAAGGACCAAACCAGATAGGTGGCTAGTTGTGCTACAGAGCTGTATAACCAACACTACCATCAGCAATCACACTAAAGTACAAACCTTTCCTCCACAGCCCTAGTAAGGCTCCTGGCACAATGATTATTTTTGAACTGGTAAAATAATAAATAATTGCTCCTAATTTGACAATACTCTATTGAAAACATGGAACCATATCCATGAGACATATGCGAACCAGAATGGTCTCAAATATAGCTTAAAAACTTGTGCCAGGAAAAAAAGGTTACAACTGCTTTCGAGTCATAAGTAGAGGATTTAAACGCCGGACCTAAGTAACACCTAAAGATGTCTTCAGTTTTTCAGGCCCAGATTTAACTAACAGCCCTTGTTGTCCAAAAGGGAAACCTTGGATAACCTAGCTATCAAAAGAAAAATCAAAGCAACAAAGAAACCAGTCACGAAACAAATAAATACCTCTTTTTCCTTCAATAAAGCTGCATAATTAACTGATAACGCCTTGATTTCTGACTCAGACTCCTGAAGCCTCTTGATTTCTTCTTTGTACTGCTCAATCTGCAACAACAACAGAAATAGGAAAAGCTGATATCATTCACACAAGAAATTCGAAATCAATAAAAAGTAATACTAGCAATCAAGAGGAACTAGGCATTACAGCCAATGAATCAGAAGTAGTACACCTGTCGATCTAAACCAGGATCCAAACTAACAGAGGGCTCGAGCAGCCGCATTTGGACATGCTGGACTAACGAAGATAATTCTAACCGAACCTTAATCTGGACTAGATGGGCAAAGGCCTTGGTGAAGCCCAAGCCTCACAGTGATAAATATCTACTCTACAACATCTAAAATGTAGTTTGAGACAATTTTTTATTCGTCAGAATGGTTAATTATGAGGTTCCAACCTTAAATAACCACACCAAGAAAGTCGCCACGCTGCCCCAGCCAAACTCCCCAAGTGTCTTCCATCCGGATTGGCCAGCATAAGTAAGCCTTGGCATGCAATGTCTTGAAAAGACATGCCATGGCATGCTCGCTTCGTGCCGTGGCATGCATAGCCTTGCCCCACCACTGGCTTTCCTAAACATCTGGGCAAGCTTTCCAAAGGGACACATCCCAACCCGCAGTGGTCCACACCCGAGTCGATTGGTAGACCTACCCACTTCATGTGCCCTGTTGGGTAGAAGATGTAGTAGCTGCGTGGTACAAGTCTGTTTTTGGCTATCATGTCTCAACTATAGACTCTAAGAGTTTTTTTTTTCCTGATCGGCAACTCTAGACTCTGGAGTTATAAGACAGTTATCTATCCATACTACTATATCGCAAACGTGGTGTTGTTTGAGAAGTCTCCAAATGGCTATTCCTAATTTTCTAGAATTGTGAAATTTTTTGAAATGTTTGAAAATGTTAAAAACCAATTGCAAGACACATGTTCTAATCCAACCCACCCCCACACTTCTCTCCCACGTTCCCACTCTTAATCTTCTTCGAAATTTGAAATTCTCTTAGTCCCATTCCATAACTGAACACTTGAATAACATAAATGAAAAAGAGAAATGATTGCGCACTAAAAAGCATTTTGCATTCAAGGTTTTAAAATCTTAATACTCGGAGTATATAAAACTTGTTTACCTTAGTTTTATTTGTAATTGATGCTTCCTGTGTTTTGTTTATGTTTTAATCTTCTTTCAATCTTATGTTTCACTGTTTTACTGTTTTTTTTTCTTAATCTAATGCACACATAGATATACTCCCTCCGTCCCATGTTGCTTGCCTCTTTTGGGGAAGCATGCAAAAATGATCACTTTGTTCGCTTCACATTTTCAAAAAAAATTCCAAAAATATTCTTTCCCCATCTCTCATCTTTCTGATCATTAATCATATTTCTCTCTCTACTCATACCTCTTTATCCAATCATTATTCTCATTTCTCTCTCTATCTCTCTAATTATTACTTTTTTCAAAAACTCATCCAAACACTATCTCAAAAATATTTATCCAAATATTCTTCTCAAAACTCTCAACCAAACACAGCGGATGTGTTTATGAGAATTTTTTTTTTTTAAAATGGCACCAATTCAATGAGATCTTTAAATTGGTGTAAAAAAATTTGAAAATAAATAAATGCTAATACATTAGATCTTGCGTGCAAAATGCACGGAAACCCAAAAAGGGCAAGCAATTTGGGATGGAGGGAGTAGAAAGCTTCAAGCTCTTCCATACCGCAATTTCTCTAGGTTGCCACTATGAGGTGTCTTTCCATCATTACATGCCACCCAAATTTGTTTCCAATCTTTTTCCACCACAAATGAAAGGCTACTAGCAGTCTGCCTGTTTGTTTGATGCACGGGACAGTAGGAAAAAAAAAAAAAGGGAAAAGTTTCACATTGAGGTTTTTTCATTCCCCGTCCATCGAACAGGCACAAGAACTGAACGGTGTGCTGAAATGAGGCAGAATTCTCTTCCTGTCTTTGTTCCATAAGTCTAAATCTCCTCTAATTCAGGTATTTTACTTCATTTTCCTTGTTTCCCGTGTGCATTACTGCCTTCGATAGGAGACTTTAGCGACATAATCATTAAGTAGGAGTGTAGGACCCTCCACTCTCAATACTTGCCCTCTCAACACTCACGCGCAAATTGGAATGTTTTTCAAAGACGGTTTCACGATTCCCGTCGCCACTTATGTGACTCTGTATCAGACTTCACATAGCTCGCTATTTTTCACTAGCATAGGGAGTTCTAGTACCAATTTTCTACACAAACCAACGCTGTATCCCTCCATTACTCATAGCAGAGAAAAGAATGAGATTCAATAACATCAAGCAAAATTCACAAAGACGTTTAATAGATAAAAATAAACCTAAAGACAAGGGAAGAGTACCTCGGAATGGTAAGGAGAGTCGAATCCATTGGCGAGGGGAGAATGCGAATGCGCTGAACTGTTAGAGAATCGACGGTCGGTGGAGAAATGACCGTTTCGATCCGGCGAATTGTAGATCTCGAGAACTTCATCACGATCAACGTCGTCGTGAACGTCGAGCGCGATTTTGTGGAGGTTTTCCTTCAAATTCGCGATTGAACTCCACATCATCCAATCCCGCGACAAATTCCCCCCTCTCTCTATCTCTCTACAAGCCTCTCTATATATATACACCTATAAATGTGTACGGATGATGAGAGATTTTGGGTCCGGAATTGTGAGAGATCTCCGCTGGGGGGGGGCGCGGAAGAATTTAGACAAGGAGAGGTGAGAGCATCGATTTTTGAGGTGACGACGACAGACACAGAGAGACAGAGAGAGAGAGGAAGAAGTTGGAAACAACTTTGCTGAATTTATTTGTGAAGTTGTTTGGCCGCAGGGTAGATCTCTTCAGTTACTTGGATGGAACCGTGCTCGAGTACAATTACTACTGTATTCGCCGTGTTCATTTGAGAGTTTTGGGTCGATTTTGGTCTTCTTTTAATTTTACTTATATTATGGCCTTGTTTGGAAAGGTTCTCAAGAACCGATTTTCAACATCATTATTCAATTATTATTCCTATTTTTAAATATTATTCTTATTTTTCTCTCTATCTCTCTCTAATCATTAATACCTATTTTTTAATTATTACCCCTATTTCTCCCTCTAATCATTACAAAAACCAAAACCCAAAACCAAACCAAACACAACCTATCATTTTTTTATCTCTTCATTTATTATACTTGTTTACATCATCAAAACAAAACTAAACTTACTAACCAAACAAGACCATCGTACATTTATAACTTGGGCTCTTTTACAACCCGAATCCAGTTTTTGGGCGTATATGTGATCCAAGGGGTTTAATAATGTTGGATGGGTCCAGCTTCGTTATTAGTGGACCATAGAAGGTATTAGTATTAACCCAGTAGAAATTTTATTCCATCATGCTATCGTCATATTGTTGTTTGTATAACACCAGTAAGATTATATATTCGACGGATGCATAATTAGACTTAAAAAAAAGTAACCAAGTGGAAGATAAGCGGTCACCATGAATATGTAATCCGCGGGATACGATAGCCAACTCAACGCTCTTATCTGATGAATAAAATTTTAACGATTTTACAATCTCTGGAGAGGATGCATTGAAAGGATTGAAACTAATTGCATTCACCAAATAGAAGTGCACGGAAATTATTTCCTTAACATTCTAACCTGTGGTAACAAATAGGGGTCCAAACGAGTCCACCGAGCAAAGCCGAGTTTTAAAGTGCTTGAGCTCGAATTGTCTTTAAATGAGCCGAGTTTAGTTCATGTACTAAACGAGTCGAACCAAGCAGAGTCAAGTTTTAAAGTGTTTGAGCTCAACTTGTCTATAAATGAGCTGAGCTTAGTTCATGTACTAAACGAGTCGAGCCTATGAAAACGAGTCGAGCTTTTGAATATCGAGCTCGACTTATTTACCACTGAGTGAGCTAAGTCAAGCCTTAACAAACAAGTTAGACTGAAATTTGACACGCAGTGGAAAGCTTGGGACGTATACTTCAATGGAAAAGGTGTGAGGTTGAATGTAGCAAAAATAGAACAAGTGGGCCAAAATGAAATATTCCATAGTACAAGCCTGTTACTGTAATTTATTCCAGAAAACGAAAAAACGGATTTGCATAAATAGTCGCCTTCCCCAGTCAAAGCCCTAGGGCTAGCCTTCACAATTCCGGCTACAATTCTTTTTCTTCGTCTTCTCTGTTTCGACCATTTCGATTTCCCCTTCTGTTATCTTGGTCTATAATGGTATATTAGTTTACATATCAAATAGAGAATGATAGAGTTGCTATGAAGAAACCTGAATGAAAATATATGATTGCTTAGATGATGATTAAGTCTCTGGCAACATGCTATTTACCATGGTTCGTCTGAGCACGCCTCTCTCTCTCTCTCTCTCTCTCTCTCTCTCTCTCTCTCATGATTGATTGATGATAAGTTATATGTATATGTGTTTATAGCTATATACAGTGATAGTATTTGTAAAGCAGATGGCGAAGGTCCCAGCAGGGAGGGTAACTCCATTAACGAGGCCTCTCTAACAGTAGTTAGACTTTCCTTCGCAAACTGAATTGGCCGAATCGTAGGATGCCCAAATTGCTACCCATTTTGGTGCATCTTGAACCCTCGGCTATATGTTTTTCTTCTCTCTTTTTTGGTTAAGTAGCTATATGTATCTCCCTCAATCTTCAATGTATCTCCCTCAATCTTCCATGTTTTTGGCAACTATTTTCATATGCTAATCTATCAATAATTGATGAATGCTGAGCCAAAAAAAAATGCATATGAACCTCGCAAAATAATCTATAATGAATTGCTTAATGCATTTGAATCTCACAAAAATAACTAAGGACAGCGAAATAACAGAGGGCTGTAGTGCATTCGACATGTGTGCACACAATTGTGTGTGTAGCATTGCTCAACACCAATTAAGAAAACTAACAGCAATTTACATACAAAATCCCAGTAAAATTCATGGGTTTGCCGCAAAATTTGTTAGCATGACTAGAATCGTTTAGACTTAAAAAACATGGAGACTGGTTCTTCAGAAAAAAGGAAACCAAATGGTTGTTTTATTCTATTTATTTTTAAAAGTTAACTAGAACATTACAATTTCATGTTGTATACAATGGGCACGGGAATGGACACATTATATGAATGCTTGAACTTGTGCCTCTGTGTCCTGAAAGCGGACATGGCTGATGGAACCACCATGGACGTGGATGCTCCTTCAGGAACAGAATTAGATGAAATGCCTCTGAACACCTGAAAATAGGAAGATTTAGAAAGCAAATCACTAGCAAGACAACTCATTACTGACAAAGACCATCAAATAAACAAGACAAAGATAACAAGGTTCCAACGACTACATATGATTCAATGAAAATAGTGCCATATTTGGCACTTTTCGGTGCGAAGCAATGAAGTTTAGTAACAATGGCAACTGATGATCTCCAATTCTCCATGCTAATACAGTAAGGCTGACCCATACTGCATGATGCAGTTTGATAAGTAAACTAAAGAAAGATAACGGGATTGGTATCAATCTGGCAAACCAATAATATATCCATGGTTGCAGTAGGATGTTGCAAATACACAACAGTTGGGACAATGTTATGCTACCAAACCGGAAAAACAAGTCGGGAATGATGCCAGAAAGTGCATACTATATCCAATAAAACCATCTAGGACAAAACTAGTCACCAACAAAGCAATCCAAGCAGTCACTTAAGCTGAACAAGGTAGGATGCCCATATCTCGTCTGCTGGTTTTGGAGGTTGAACCCAGTGTCCTGGTATACGGCTGCACCAAACCATGGCAATAGAAAACGACAGGTGAGTTTTTCAAAGTTGAAGTCTGAAGTCAATGTGAAAAAGAAAAAAAAGTCAATGAGAAAAATAGATCAAGTAATGCAGCATTTCATGTCACAACTCAGGCTGAGAATGCTTCTGTAGACAATGATGTCTAATCGTAAACTTTCACCAAGAACCAGCTGGGAAAAACATAACTAAATTATGAGCATTTTTGTTTGATTATTGTATTCCAGTAGAAGCACATGATCTAAATGATCTTAGAGCCTAATGGACAATAAGACACTGGCATTACTTTCCAAAAATTTACCAACACAATAGCCCAAAAGGGAAAATGCCAAAAGTAATAAAGAAAGATTGGCTTGAAGTTCTTGCCATAGACTAAACAGGAAATGGAACACTGACAAAACGTGATAGATCTGCTCATGCTTTCCCTTAAATTAATAAAACATTGGTTGGTTCACGCTTTCTTACTTGGACAGTTTAGTATGCGCTTCATGCACTGTCCTTGACCTAAAAGGCCAAAACTTCAACTAGCAGGTTCACAGGTTACCTGCTAGATGGAGTACGTCTTCCTTGGTAAGTGATCTAGCTAAAATATATGACAGGGTCTTTAGTTCTGGTTAGAAAAGAGTTTAGACTAGACATTCTTTTCTGGTGCCGGTCAATCAGGTGGAGAAGAGGTCACTTTTACAGTTGTTCTTTAAAAGTGGATTCCATATACATTTATGTCATGCGACTCATGTCTACTATATGTTCAGATTCCAATAATAGAAAACTAATCTCACTATTTGAACTGAAGGATGACACAAATATCAATACAAAAGCAAGCATTTTAGGGCAAAAATGATGTTGTGATTTTACCTTCCCCCTGGTCTTATATATTGATCCCACGTTCTTCTAACCTGTATGCATGAAGAAACAATATTTTAGTCTATGCAGTTAGCTCTTGAGGACTCTGTGAACAATGAATATGAAATGAACACCATGGGTCCATATTAACTTCTGATTCCAGATGGACTGGAGTAACTGGTTAAGAAATAGACTATGGCGTACATTGAACCAAACATGGAAAGTTGGAATGGAATGGAGTAACTGGTTAAAACAGATACTGCTGCATGCGTAGGCTACCCAATTATGGGACATTTAGGACGTAAATAACCAAGTTTCTAACCCTACTACTTATCGGTACACATCTACCCACCAAATTTACCAGCCTCTGTGAACTTAAATACCAGTTGCAATTACCTCTACAAGTGTTCCCAAATCGGTATTACTGCCATGGTAATAGTGGTAAAACTCAATTGGTAAGCTTGCCACAGAATCATAGGCCCCACCATGGCTTTGTCCCTCTGATCCTTGGTTTCCAGATTCCTTGTCGGTCACCATACCTGAGCCTCTTCTGTTTTCACTTTCAACTGTTTTGTCTTCACCATCCTCATTTCCACCTTCATGACCTCTTACAACATTAGAGTCAGGCCCACAACCATGAATGGCTTTTCTAGATTCCTCGGCAGTTGCAATTGCACCCTTAGCGGCATCTGTGTCAGCTGCAGCCGTTGCTTGGCGCTCCTCTTCCTCAACTGCAGCTCGAACTCTTTCAAGGAACTTATCATCTTCCTCTGGGAGGAAATGGCCTGCAAGATTCCAGAAACAACTGTGATTTAAAGTAAAGAGAGAATAATTTGATCTAATTGGAACATTGACTTTGTTTTTGCATACATGAGCACCATATTTCACTACCCAGTACCCAAAAGTTGAAAGCAAAATGAAAGACGATGCAAAGAACAGTGTTTAACACTTGTATCTTGTTTCTTTAAACATGAAACCTTGGCGTCTAAGAAACACAGTAACAGCAAGTCTATAATAAGTTGAGAACATTCTGCAAGGAGGCACAACTAGCTCAGGTTGCCATCTTGCTCCCTTGAACAAAAATGGCAGTTTCCTTTTAAGTTATATTGTTTTTAGGAGTAAAATGGCAGAATGCTAACTGAAGCTCCACAATGGAGTATTAAGTTTGTTGAGATAAAGTTTTATGTGCCAGAAAAAATTCAACCAAATTGTAGTAGGTGAACGGTATGCGTCTAAAATCTCTGATTTATCCACAACTTTAGTATTTAAACAACATCACAAGTAAATCTATGTGAAGATATTACAAAGGATAAAATGTTTGCAAGAATTTAGAAAAAACCAAAGCGCTATGCATAATCCAACGCATGTATAAGTACTCTTAGTCATGAAATGAATGAAAATGCACACCTTGTTTTTTCAACTTTTGGATCCTGAGAGACCGCAACTCTTGCAACTTCTCCACAATCAATACAAGCTCAAGCTGAAAGACGTAATCTTAGTGCATATTTACCCAAAACAGAAAAATATTAAATCATAAAAGCAGCAACAGTATTCCACAAATGGAGATTTTAGCATGGGAGAGATAACCATGATGGGAATTAAAGCACACTCAAAAGGGCATCTGGCACTATCCAAGTGAGAAATAACAAGGTTAAAACCATCTGCACCATCCAAATGAGCTAACCTAGAATTCGCCTAAAAAAGAGGACTTCTGAACAAACCTGTATGCGTTTATAACTACCATATTGCTGACTACAATAACTGGAATGAGGCCACGCTTCATTGAAAAGAAGAAATGCATTTAACATGTTTCAAAAGGGAACTGGATCATGTTAACTTGTTAAGCTTCGGTAACTCTCACATGTGTACATTAGGCAGCATATATATTAAACATCAGACTTCAGAAGCACATTAACAGTCGCTACCACAACAAATCAATTCTCATAGTGCATAACTGTAGTTCTCACCTCAGATTCTAATCTATTCTTCTCTTCTTTTGCTTTAAGTTTTGCAATTTCCTTCATCTTTTCGACCTGCATTCTCATATCCCTCAGTTAATAAAGGTAATAAAAAATCACGTGCGTGTAAAATGTAAGGTATCCTACTATATGAACCTGATGGACAAAAAAAGCAATTAAAACACAAGATTTCTGTCAGAGAGTTTTATTAACACATTCCAGTGCTTGAATTTTTATAACCTAAAATGTGTAATGGTTTTTGCAAATGGTAACATTAAACACTAGAAATTAACAACGAACAAATAATTCAGAAACAAGATGGCTTTAAAAATGAAACTTTTGTAGCAATGCTATCCAAAACTCCAAATCCATTTATATTTTTTATTTCCCCTCGTCTCTCGTTATAACTTGAGAACATTGCAGGTGCAAATCTTAAGGCCCAAAAAAAGATGTAAAAACAATAAAATTTGCACCTTGTTCATCAATTATCAAAAGAAAGTACTAGATACTACTTGTAACCAGACCTTTTTGTCGAATCGTGAACCCCTAAATTAATTCTGTTGGCCACATTTTAGCCAATTAATCAGGTTTCTAAGCACAACAATAACAATAACATAACCCATTTAGTCCCCAATAATTGGGGGTATGGGCGAGGGATGGATAGAAGACAGACCTAACCTTTGGCAATAAATGCACAAAGTGACTGCTCCCAGAATACCACTAAAACAGATGGATTTGAGACAGACCTAACCTTTGGCAATAAATGCACAAAGTGGCTGCTCACAGAATACCACTGAAACAGTGGCCCCCTACACCGTCGAGTCAGGTTTCTGAGTATTAAAAAAAAAACTCCTTTGTCCTCATTTGCTTGTGCTCTATTTAGTTGAAACAAATACTATTCGAGTTGCTTTTGACCTGCCCCGTTAGTAGAGTAAAGACAAAAGCATAATGCTAATGATGGCCTAATGCTCATCTAGATCGTGCGTGCCATTTCGAACAACCTCTCATTTCTGAAATAAAACCAGAGAAACTAAAATCATCGTTTACCAAGTACCTAGCCACTTGTGTCAGGATAAGTGATGTAGGAAGTGTATTCCTGGCCCCACCTAATCGAGTTAGACAAACTGCAGACCATACTTATTGAAAGAGGTCAACTTGTGCTAGATTGCTACTGAACTAGAATGACATGGAACTGACTAAATAGTTGTCCCAAGAAAGAAAACTTATAATTGATGTTGAACAGTCTACACATGTTCGATCCCACATTACTATAGGAAACTCAACATGATCAAGTAGCATGACCAAATATATCACATGTTTAGTACCTTTCGTTTTGCAATATCCTTTGCAATTTCTCTAGCCCTCCACTCATCAGCTTCTTGATCAGCTTGGTCAAATTGCTCGTGCTCCTACACGCCATATTGATTATATAGAAGTGAACAACATAATCATCTAACAAGCATCAGTTTATCCATACAAAGATACATGTAGAGAAGGAGAGAGGAGTGGGGGTTGGGATTTTGAGCGGATTGAAGATGTAACTACCTTCACAAGCATTTCTGCGATTCTCCTCCTCTTTCTTTTCCTCCATCGTTTGTTTCTTCTGGACTTCTGCATTTTATTAGCCAATCTCACTGCTGCAGACTTTTCCTCCCACAGACTTGTTTCATTTGTGACGACTCTAAACGGCTCAAGTTGAGCTCCTAACTTTGACATTATATCATTTGCAGCTCGCAACGAAAGTGACTCTTGTGATACCAAATCAATTCTATTCTCTTCTAGGAACCTAGAAAGCCTCAACATTGAACCATCATCTACACCCTCCATAGGCCCTTTACCATCTTTGATCCTAATCAATGCCTCCAACTCTTTTTCCCTGTTGAAATCTAACATTTCAAATCAAACCCAGTATTCTATAAGACTACCGCATACACTTCAGCAATCTTAGTGGGTTTCTGGTGCACTGAATTACGGTAAAACATTGATTATTCAGGAGTGGAAGTCAAGAAGACAGCTTCTAGTTTTGGCTTATTGCCCATAATCAACTTAAAATACAGGAAAAAATTTGATTTCTAACAAGCTCCATTTTGATGCTTCTTGGCTCCTCTAAAATAATTGGCTTCTACCCTAAGTCAGTTACAAAACACACCCACAAAGATGGAGCTTCTTACATATTTTGTAAATGCTTTTAATCAGTTTTTTGGCCCATAAGTATAAAGAAGCTCCACCAAAGACATTGACACAAGTCCGAGACGAAAACACAAAACAAAGAAAAAAGAAATTATAAGCTGCTGTTAGGTTGCAATAAACACTCTCCCACTGATAGTATATAAAACCTTTAAAATGACAATTTTCTGTGAAATTTCGAGCAAAGGGACTACTCACATGGATTTTGCAAGTTCAATGGTGTCGTTTAACTCCTTGAACCGATCACTCACGTTTGTGGTTTCCCAAAAGGCAGAAGAGGGTGGAGGAGCAGGAGGTAGCATCGGTAACCATGGATGAGGCAGGGTTGATGAGAACGGACCAGGGTTCATCTGAACCATTGGATTCATCGGCGCCATTCGATTCATTGGCGGCATAGAGTTACCACTCTGCATCATAGCTTTTTTTTCGTCTTGAAAACCAAGAAAAGCTAGAAATTGCGCCAATAACATACGTAGGGTCCGGTATTTTGATCGGTAGAAAATTGTTTTCGATGGGAAGAGAACTAGAGAAGATTTCAGGGGGAATTGAAGGGAAATATGAAATTCGTGACCGTAAGCAAAGAAATTGGGCCAGATTTCAAAATATTTTAGCCCAAAACCAACTGTGGGCACAGACCAGTCCCGGGCCTGTATCATATGGGCTCTAGCCTGTTTTACATGCCGAGCTGACTACATATCCTTCAAGCATGGTATTTTTTTCACTTTTCTATATATTTTCACACATTTCAATACATTTTTAAACCTTAACAATAGTCTAGTGAACCAATTTTATAATTTTTCTTTTTTGAAAAATAAATTCATTTATACAACACCAATATATTTGTTCTGTCGTTAACTTCAAACTCCTAGAATTAGTCTATGTGCATGCAAACTGATCCAAATATTCAGTTATAAAAATAATATAAAAAGATTACAAGATTCTAGAGATTAAGTCTGTGTTTGGATGACCAAAATCTTGGGTAGGAATAGGAATATGATTACTAGGAATTTAATACGTAGAGGAATTGCATTTTGGTGTTTGATTTAATTCAATAATCTTGGGTGGGAAACAATTATTTTAAAATTTTATTAAAGTAAACATTTCATTTTCTTAATGAATGGACCAAGAATCTGAGATTCACATTGGGTAAGAGGGGGTTCAGTTTTCACTCAGTCTGAGAATGTGATTCCAATTCTTGTCTTTGTCAAATGTCGGAATCAAAAAAAGTCTGACATCACATTCTCGTTATTATCTCTTTCAAACATTACAATCATTGGTATAAGGTGTCACATTCTCCTCTTTGAAATTACTGTCATCCAAATTAAGCCTAAAGGGACGGGGAGGAGGAAAAAATGAACCCCCTTAGCTTTACAAGCTCGTTCAATTTAGCACATCCATTCGCATTGCGATTACACCAAGATAGAGGGACTGCTTGCTCTTCCTAACCCCATCCCACCTGGCACCTCCTTTTAATTTTATTTCTTTCATTTAAATTTAGAACTGCGATACACTTTTATGTTTCAAACTGTGCACTAATACATTTTTTCCCAGGCAAACATACAAAGTTTATTAAAAAAAAAAAGAAGAAGAAGAGAGAATTCATATCTACTAAACTGTTGAATTTTTTAAAAGAAATTTCTTCAAAACTTTATAATTTTAAGTTTTCGCATTTTGCGGTTTAGACAACAATTTTAGTGCAATTAAAGTACAATTTCATTGATAACTTTTAGATTATTGGATAAAGATGCTTTAACTGGTTTTACTGTATTGTTATGTTTAAAAAATTGACTATGCGCGTGCATATCATGCGTACCAGCTTGATCCCGTCCTGTATAATATTGTCTGACCCCCCTGAACTTCCAGTTAGGGAATAGGACAAGTACGCTTAATATCTTGTACATGGCATTTTAAAGCCAAAAGGCTTTGAAATATATAGAATTGAACTCTGTATTCACCAAGACGTGTTATCACATAGCTTTGTAAACACATCGGATTGGTCTGCTTGGGCATATTTCGTAATTAAATCGAACATTTTAGTTTGTATATTTTATAAGAAAGCGAAACTAAATATTAATAGTCCATTTTGTCCGATTTATTTATATTTTCTGTTTTGTTAGTTATGCCGCATTTTATAGCAAGAAAAAAGAACTACCATATTTCCACCATTTTTTTAAAGACAGGAACATAACCACTGTGTTCACTTCACATTTTCTAAAGAATTTCCAAAAAGATTATTTCCCCATATGTCATCTCTCCAATCATTAATCACATTTATCTATCTACTCATACTCCTCTCTCTAATCATTATTTTTAGTTATCTCTTTCTAATTATTACACATTTCTCTAATTATTACTTTTTTTCCAAAAACTCATCCAAACATTGTCTCAAAAAATTCTTTTCAAAAACTTTCAACCAAACAAAACCAACATTACCATAAACATTAAGGATTACAAATGGCATCTCGATTCTCGAGCTAGGTAGTGTGTTGCATGCAACAACTACAAATTGAAAACAAAAAGACGGAAAAACAAATATTGGTTGTGTTTGGATGGGTTTTGAAAAGAAATTTTTTAGATAGTATTTGGTTAAGTTTTTTAAAATGAGAAAATGAGATAATGATTAGAGAGAGATAAAGAGAGAAATTAAATAATGAGGTAATGAGTAGATAGAGTTTTTTTTTTGAAAATGAGGAATCTTTTTGAAATTTTTTTTTGAAAATGGGGAGAAAATGAAAGAGAACAAAGTCATTGTCTCTTACAATACAATCACACTAAACATCCGCATTGTCAACATTTACAAGTAGTAAGAAGCTATAAGCCACATGTAATTTTTTAAACTATAGTACAGAATAAGAAGTAAAAACCACATGTTTTCAAATCAAACCAGACTGAGCGATTTTTGGTTCGGGAAAACTCAAATCAAAGCAAACAATTTACCTTTAGAAACCAAATCAAATCACAGGTTTGGTACAATTTTGGTTTTGGGCATCAAATGAAATCAAAAAGCGCAAATCTACAAATAGATTAAAGGATCGGAATCATACCGATACAATTGAAACTGTAGAGGAAAAAATATCATTACGTCATAGATTAAGGGGAAAACTGGGAATTCCCATTTATATGAACTAGGGCTTCCGTCTCCTGGCGCTCCCCCTCCTGTATAAACGAAATAAACCCTAGTAGAGTCAAATCTCCGACGCCTCCCTCACACACTTGCAGAGAGAGAACGAGCTTCAGAAATGGAGGCTGTCAGGGTAAACTCGGCTTCTCTTTCTTGCCTCTCACGTCCGTCTTTGTTATCTAGACACACTGATCTGCGCCATTTATGTTCAATGCATATATAGCTGAGCTGTTTAAGTCCCCTTTCGTTGAGTGATTTGCAATTCCATCTGTTCCGACATGCGATTTGTGCCGTTAAACGGGCGTTATTGTGTGTAAAATGACCTTAGTAGTATAATCCTTGCCTTCTGGTCTCGCTTTCAATCCTCGTTGTAGCAAATTTTAGGTAGTTTGGTACGTTTTTTAAATATACTTTCACTCTCCCACCCACGTACGCGCACACAAATTATGTGGCTTAGGAATTGGGATGCGATTGTTAGGGACTTAGGGTTTGAAACTGATTTTCCTTCGTTATGGATTATTATATGCAGTTCCATCAGTATCAGGTTGTGGGAAGGGGTCTCCCTTCGGAAACCGATGAGCAACCAAAAATCTACCGCATGAAGCTCTGGGCCACAAACGAGGTCCGGGCCAAATCCAAGTTCTGGTATGTGTGTATATGTGTACGTATGTTCATCTGTATATGTTCTTATCATAGGTACATTTGATTGTGGTATTTTAGGTCTTGATTGATGTTGTGCTGGTGGTTAATGTGAGGGTTTTTTTTTATTTTGTCTTAAGGTATTTTCTGAGGAAGCTTAAGAAAGTCAAGAAAAGCAATGGTCAAATGCTCGCTATCAATGAGGTAGTATATTTTTATCCCAAATGCATAAATGTTTCGTGGAGTAAATTGCACATAAGGTTTGGAAATGAAGTAATGCCTTGTTTGAAAATTCATAATTCATGTTTGGACTACTGATGCTACTGAGTGGAAAAGAAGATAATTTGGATTGATCTAATCAAAGCTTCGATTCTTTGTAGTACCAGACTGGTTACTAGGTTTTATGTGTTGAATTACTTATATTTCTATATTTACATGAGTACCAGTTGGTGTGGCATGTTTGGTTTAAGAATAAATGTTACTGTTCTCTACTGTGGCTGCTTAGAAGACAAGAAATATTACTACTTTAAAAATATGGCTAACTAGCAAGATGAAAGTAATAATCACCATTCACCACACTTACTTTAAAAAGATGACTGTTGGTGTGATTATTACTATCATCTTTCTTCTCTATATATTTTCTCATATTTTTGGAGTTTTAATGTGCACAAATCACACACACTTTGTTCACTTTACATTTCCAAAAAATATTCCAAAAAGATTTTTTCTCCATCTCTCATCTACCCAATCATTAATCATATTTCTCTATCTACTCATACCCCTCTGTCCAATCATTATTCTCATTTCTCTCTCAATCTCTCTCCAATTATTACACATCTCTCTAATTATTACATTTTCCAAAAACTCACCCAAACACTCTCAAAAATATTTCTCAAAATATTCTTCTCGAAATTCTCAACCAAACACAGCAATAATGTTTCTGAGCCTGTTTTGTGTTTATTTAATTTGTACCCAAATGTCTGTAGTTGAATATGATGTCTTAGTTCCATGATGGGATTACTTGATTCTGCATAGACGGGATTACTTGATTCTGCGTAGACGGGATTACTTGATTCTGCATAGATGGGATTACTTGATTCTGCATAGACGGGATTACTTGATTCTGCATAGACGGGATTACTTGATTCTGCATAAACGTGATTATGTACAAAAAGCGAAAATTGATCTAATGTACATTGATCTAAGTTTTTTGTTTTCTAAGGATTTGAGCTAGAAAACAGAGGTTGTAGTTGTACCAGCTCCACTCTTTCTTTGGAGTGATTAGATCACTTTTAATGTTCTACATGCATATCTCCTGCTCATAGATCAATAGAAATTGATGATATTCTCTTGGTGCATTTCATTCTCTATTGATGTTGCAGTCATTTATGCACAGTGTCTGATTGTTTGCAAGTCTTTGATCTTATCTCCTTGTGAGCAATTTTCTGAATTTTGATTAGCAAGTTGTGTTTTGTTGTCTTTTTTTCTTTTCTTTTTTTAAACTAGGCAAGTCAATTCATTTCACAGCCATAAAGGCAAAAGATTTCATCTCAAAATACAGGACTGAACCAAAACTACCAAAATCTAGACGCGAGCAACTGCAACAGCCCACCGGCTCATAGGCCCAAAAGACACGTACTGTCAAGGCAGACCAACACAAGGTCAGCGTAGAGTCTGTCATCGATTTAGTAGTAGAGAATCCCGAAAAAGGACACCCAGCTCAACCCATTCGCAAAACTATACAGATGAAATCAACAAAAGCACTCGTATGGGGCAATAAATCCCACAACGGGGATAGCGAAAACAAAAAATGCAGAAGGGAAAAAAAAAAAAAACTAAACAATACATCAAAACCCAAATGGATTGAGTTGCCCGGATCCCCTCACTGAGTTGAGACGAGTCAACTGAGTTGCACCGAGTTTGAATGAGTCAAATATTTCCCACCACTGAATACCACTGGGTATGGGGAAGCCAGACCGGTTCTAAAGCCGAGCAATAGCCTTCGGCAAAACCCTTTCCTCCGGCCTCTCTTTATTGCTCCACCTGCAGCCGCCACGCAAGCCTGCCTCTAGACCCCTCCACCACGCCAAAACAGTCGCGAAGAACTCTAAAAAATGGCTACGGGAACACACTAAAGGGGAGAGAGAGAGAGGAACAAGGAGGAAAGGGGAGCTAAGGAGGGGGGAGGAGGTAGAAGGAGGAGGAGGGCCTCCCCCCGTGTTTTGTTGTCTAATATACGTCAATTGCTAAGAACTCGTTGCCAAATTTGGCCTTGTCAAATGCAGTTGAGTGAACCCTTTGTGTATTAAGCATGCGGATATGAGGGTTTATCATTTCTAGGTAGGATAATAATTGTGGCAATGGTACATTGTTGGCAATCCACTGGCTGTATGCTATATGTTAAAACGGTTTGCTTATACTTGGTGATCACTTGTTTTTGTTTATAAGACACATATAAGCAATCTCAACCAAATTGTTTGCCTAAGAAGTTTAATTCTTTTTTATCCAAATATTTCTCTATTTCTGCATGATATTCCACTATTATGAAGAATATGTCCTACTCGAATTTAACGCAATCTACTTTTAGATTTTTGAGAAGAATCCTACCAAGATCAAGAACTATGGAATCTGGCTGAGGTATCAAAGTCGTACTGGTTACCACAACATGTACAAGGAGTACCGCGACACCACTCTTAATGGTGCCGTTGAGCATATGTACACTGAAATGGCTTCCCGGCACAGGGTCCGCCACCACTGCATCCAGATCATCAAAACTGCCACTGTCCCAGCAAAACTATGCAAGAGGGAGAGCACAAAGCAGTTCCACAACTCCAAAATCAAGTTCCCCTTGGTGTCCAAGAAGGTTAGGCCTCCCTCAAGGAAGCTGAAGACTACCTACAAGGCTTCCAGGCCCAACTTGTTTGTGTAATCCTCTGATCTCTTCGTCGAAACAGAGCTCTATAAAGTTGGGCAAGACAGATTTACAAGTTTTGTTCCTTTTAGTTGAGACAAGCAGGGTTTTTTTTTTTTCGTGATTCTTGGATATTGTTTGTTTTTTATTGAGTGATGTCTAATTATGGATTTTTGAGGATCCTGTTTAGCTTTGGAAAGCCGGAGTTGCTGCTATTTGACAGGATTGTCCATTTTACTCCGTTAGTTCTTTTTGCATTTCTCTGTTGTTAGTACGGGGTGCCCATGGGATAGGATTAGCAATTGTTTGGTTGCACAAAATAGGAGAGCATGTTATATATATGCAGGTGAACGCATTTTGGGACGGAGGGAATAGCAGGTGAACACATTTCCTTTTTTGGAGAACTGTACAAAATGCAAATCATAAAAGAAAAAAAAAAAAAACGAGGGACGGAGGGAAGGAAGAAAACTTCTTTACAAGAACAAGAAACAAGTTTATGTAACTATTATGTACTCGAGCCAACAATATTACACAAGTTCAAAATAAAAATAAAATTATACTAGTCAGATTTTCCGTAAATCTTGTCTGAGTTTCAAAGCTAAAAATGCAAACAAAAAACCAGATTCGATATGTGACTCACGGATTGGATTGAAACCGAATCATAGGACTTTTAGTCCAGAAACGGACTGCATTTCAAAAACCATGACTTGCGAATTACGTTCGCATTCATAGAAATCTGGACTGTGAGCATGCCTACTTTCTCCACCATGTCCCACAAATCTTGTGAGCTAGTTAACACTTTCACTCGGATGCTCCAATTTTCGTAATTTTCTGTGGATAAACAAAGAATTTAGAAAGTGAAAATTTTGTTTGGAGTAGCCATTTGGTGGTTTAATATGGGGGGACTAAGGAAATATTTTTTGGGGGTGGAATTGATAAAAACTAAAGTCCGTTGTTGGGTTCGGACTAGTCTATAAGTTTGGAAAGAGGTACTATTTATTTATATAGTTTGAGAGAGGCCAAAGTAGTGAAAGAATTTCTAAATCTGGGTATTTGACTGTGTAATGCAAAAGTGCAGGGGGGTGACTGTATTTTTATATGGTTTGCATTAAAGAGATTTGAAGAAACAGAAAAAGAACTGCATCGATGAAACCGAAGAAGACGAAGAAACCGTTTCTTCGATCTGTAACAGCTGAGGTTTCAAACTGTCGATTACAACGTTTTATGAACTTTTTTTTCATCTTTTTTGTCAAAGGAATCGGAATCAGAATCAGAATCGGAAGAAGCAGAATTAAGGGGGCTGCTGAGCATAAAAAGAATTTAGAAGGGCTTTTTGTACAAAAAAAAAAATACGTGACATAGGTTGAACCTATGTCATGTCCCCAAAACGACGTCATTTAGTTCTAAAGACCTCTTTAGTATTGTAAAGACACTTTCTACTTGTATCAGTCATATTATAATGATCCGAAACATTCATCATTTAGATGTTTTTGTAACACACATCATGTAGAAATATCACGTTAATCGAATATATATTAGTGCTTCATCTGAATGAATTTTTGTTTTTTAAAATGGGCTTGGCTACATTGAATCAAACCCATCATCCCCCTGGGGATCAACTTGACGTCGTTTTGAGAAAAAAATCTGGTTTGAAGTGATCTCGGATACTTCAAGGACGTTTTCTATCAATATGGGCTACATTTTGAGGATCTGCAACATTCATTTTGTAGATATTACTATGACACAAATGATGTAAAAATATCACGTTAATCGGATACATATTGGTACTTCATCTGAATGAATTTTTGTTTCTTAAAATGGGCTTGGCTACATTGAATCAAATCCATGAATCGACTGCATTCCGGCTCTCTTCAGGCAGTCGGTGCTAAGCGTCTCTCCATTTCTAACAACGCTCTATAAGATTTTCTCCAATTGATTGGCCATCTATGTGGCTTTTACTTGATCAAATCAGTGTTCTCTCTCTCTCTCTCTCTCTCTCTCTCTCTCTCTCTACAATCATTATCTTGACATGGCAATCGCTAGCACTGGTGAAGAAGAAGTGAACCTGATAGCAGCTGAGCTGAACAAAACCCTAAAGATGGGGAGAGATTACTGGCTCCGGTACGTATTTCAATTCTCATGTATATTTGGGTATGTCTGTGAAAGGCGTGTTTTATTGCGAGTAATGTTTATTGGAAAAGAAGAAACATCGTAGGTTACTTGCTTGCAATTTGTAATGGTTTTTCGTATTGGCGTATGTGTACCCGTCAGGTTTTGTAAGGCTTCAAGAAATTTTTGTGTATAATTCATCTGTAATTTCTGTAGTTGAATATGATGTCTTAGTTCCATGACCGGATTACTTGATTCTGCATAAACGTGATTATGTACAAAAAGTGAAAATTGAAGTTTTTTGTGTTCTTTAAGGATTTGAGCTAGAAAACAGAGGTTGTAGTTGTCCCAACTCCATTCATTCTTTGGATTGATTAGATCACTTTTAATGTTCTACAGGCATAGATCCTGCTCATGGATCACTACAAATTGATGATATTCTCTTGTTGCATTTCATTCTCTATTGATGTTGCAGTCATTCATGCATAGTATCTGATCGTTTGCAAGTCTTTGATCTCACCTCCTTGTGAGCAATTTTCTGAATTTTGATTAGCAAGTTGTGTTTTGTTGTCTAATATATACGGCAATTGCTAAGAAGTAAAAAATAGTTGTTGCCAAATTTGGCCTTGTTGTTAGTTCAACTACAGTTGAATGAACTCCACGTGTATTGAGCATGCTAATGTGAGGGTTTATCATTTCTAGGTAGGATAACAATTTTGGTACTGGTACATTGTTGGCAATCCTTTGGCTGTATGATATATGTTAAACGGTTTGCTTATACTTATCGCTTGTTTATGAGACACGATAAGCAATCCAAACCAAATGGTGTGCCTAAGAAGTTTTATTCTCTTTTATCCAAATATTTGTCTCCATTTCTGCTTGATATTCCACTAGTATGAAGAATATGTCTTACTCGAATTTAACTCTTATCTACTTTTAGATTTTTTAGAAGAATCCTACCAAGATCAAGAACTATGGAATCTGGCTGAGGTATCAAAGTCGTACTGGTTACCACAACATGTACAAGGAATACCGCGACACCACTCTTAATGGTGCCGTTGAGCATATGTACACTGAAATGGCTTCCCGGCACAGGGTCCGCTACCACTGCATCCAGATCATCAAAACTGCTACTGTCCCAGCAAAACTATGCAAGAGGGAGAGCACAAAGCAGTTCCACAACTCCAAAATCAAGTTCCCCTTGGTGACCAAGAAGGTTAGGCCACCCTCAAAGAAGCTGAAGACTACCTACAAGGCTTCTAGGCCCAACTTGTTTGTGTAATCCTCTGATAACTTCGTCGAAACAGAGCTCTATAAAGTTGGGCAAGACAGATTCATAAGTTTTGTTCCTTTTAGTTGAGACAAGCAGGGTTTTTTTCGTGATTCTTGGATATTGTTTGTTTTTTTATCGAGTGATGTCTAATTATGGATTTTTGAGGATCCTGTTTAGCTTTGGAACGCCAGAGTTGCTGCTATTTGACAGGATTGTACATTTTACTCCGTTAGTTCCTTTTACACTTCTCTCTTGTTATTATGGCGTGCGGATGGGATAGGATTAGCAAAGGTGGTAGGGCCATTAATCCATTGTTTGGTTGCACAAAAAAAGGGGAGCATTAACAATCCCATGGGATTATCAATCTTCCCATGCATGGAATATACAATACCATATTGGACCAGGTATTGGGATTCTTGTCCGATGCGTCCACTGCAAAATTACCTCAGTGCCCTTGCTGTTTACCGCCTTACCAAGGTTTGTTGGATCACAGACAGACCCGCGGGAGAACTTGGGTATATGTTATACTCTCTACCTTTGCAGCTTTGCCCCTCGCAAGTTTGTCTCCGAGACAAAGCCACATCATGTTTGCAGCTTTTCATTTTGGTTCATAGGGAAGAAAGCAATTTCCATAGATGCTGATTGTCTCCTCGTTTCCTCAATTTTTACTTATTGGCAGCATGGAATAATGATAATAGACGAGGAAGGCCTGTGGGCATAATTCAAAAGAACATTTCTACCCACCGTGGGCATAATTCAAAAGGACATTTCTACTTCGACGTCTACTGAGCCGATTTGGACTCAACCATCTCACAATTATGTCCGAATCTGTGTCCTATAGGTTTGCATTTACCTTTTTCTAAGCAGATTTCATACAGTAGCGAACCAATAATCACAACATGATTGGATGACACAAAAGTGCTGAAAATATAGAAACAAAAGATTTTCCACAACAATTCCCAAGAGAGAAGACAACAATGAGAAATAAGAACAAAGAAAAAAATCCTCTTGCATTTTTGCCGTTTAAGTTCGTTATTACTCCATCCGTTACAAAATGGATGTCCAAATAAAAAAAACATCTATATTTTCTAATTTGTTATGTTCTCCCTTTTTATGAAATAAACTTTGTTTAATAAAACTATGTGAAATCTATCGAAAAAGATTTATATTTTATATATATAACATAACATATAACTTAAAAAATATAAATAAATTTATGAGAGGTGTAAATAGCAGTTTTGAACATCCATTTTGGAAACAAAGAGAGTATTTACAATCGCAAATAGAAGGTGAACACATTTCATTTTTCGAGAACTGTACAAAATACAAATCATAAAAGAAC
This sequence comes from Vaccinium macrocarpon, assembly GCA_022606695.1. Classification (NCBI taxonomy): domain Eukaryota; kingdom Viridiplantae; phylum Streptophyta; class Magnoliopsida; order Ericales; family Ericaceae; genus Vaccinium; species Vaccinium macrocarpon. Next base: position 1,242,971 of record CM040176.1, on the reverse strand, counting down.
AAAAAACGAGGGACCAAGTGAAGAAAACTCCTTTACAAGAGCAAGAAACAAGTGTATGTACCTATTGTATACTTGAGCCAACGATATTACACCAGTCAGATTTTCCATAAAGTTTGTTTCAGTTTCAAAGCTAAAAATACAACCAAAAACCGGATTTGATCTGTGACCCACGAATAGGATTGGAACCGTAGAACTTTCGGTCCGGACATGGATTGCATTTTAAAAAACCGTGAGCAGACCTACTTTATCCACTATGTCCCACAAATTTGGTGAGCCAATTAACACTTTCATTTGGGTGCTCCAATTCTCATAATTTTTGTTGGATAAACGAGGAATTTGGAGAGTGAAAAATTTGTTTGGAGCAGCCATTTGGTGGTTTAATAGGAGGGACTAAGGAAATATTTCTTTAGGGGAGGAATTGATAAACCTAAAGCTCGTTGTTGGGTTCGGTCTAGTCAATAAGTTTGGAAAGAGGTTTTTATTTTTATAGTTTGAGAGAGGCCAAAGCAGTAAAAGAATTTTTAACCTTGGGTCTTTGACTGGGTTAGGCAAAATTATAGGGGGGTGATTGTGTTCAGTGTTGAGGGCATGCCTCTGTAACAACTGAGGTTTCAAGCTGTCGATTACAACGTTTTATAAACTTATTTTTCATCTTTTTTGTCAAAGAAATCGGAATTAGAATCGGAAGAAGCCGTTTCTCTGCTTCTGGTAAGAAATGTGCGGGAGCAAAATTAAGGGTGGCTGTTGAGCATAAATAGAATTTAGAAGGGCTTTTTTGTAAAAAAAAAATTACGTGACATAGGTTGAACCTATGTCATGTCCCCAAAACGACGTCATTTAGTTCTAAAGACCTCTTTGGTACTGTAAAGACACTTTCTACCTGTATCAGTCATATTGTAATGATCCGAGACATTCATAATTTAGATATTTTGATAATACACATCATGTAGAAATATCGCATTAGTCGAATACATATTAATGCTTCATCTAAATGAATTTTTGTTTTTTAAAATGGGCTTGGCTACATTGAATCAAACCCATCATCCCCCTGGGGATCAACTTGACGTCGTTTTGAGACAAAAATCTGGTTTGAAGTGATCTCGGATACTTCAAGGACGTTTTCTATCAATATGGGCTACATTTTGAGGATCTGCAACATTCATTTTGTAGATATTACCATGACACAAATGATGTAAAAATATCACATTAATCGGATAAATATTGGTACTTCATCTGAATGAATTTTTGTTTCTTAAAATGGGCTTAGCTACATTGAATCAAATCCATGAATCGACTGTGTTCCAGCTATCTTTAGGCAGTCACAGTGCTAAGCGTTTCTCCATTTCTAACAACGCTCTATAAGATTTTCTCCAATTGATTGGCCATCTATGTGGCTTTTACTTGATCAAATCAGTGTTCTCTCTCTCTCTCTCTCTCTCTCTCTCTCTCTACAATCATTATCTTGACATGGCAATCGCTAGCACTGGTGAAGAAGAAGTGAACCTGATAGCAGCTGAGCTGAACAAAACCCTAAAGATGGGGAGAGATTCTGGGTCCGGTCCGTATTTCAATTCTCCGGTATATTTGGGTATGTATTTGAAACGCGTATGTTATTGCGAGTAGTGTTTATTGGAAAAGAAGAAAAAGGTTTACTTGCTCGATGATGCTATGTTAGACCATCGGACGTGCTTGCAATTTGGAAGCTTACAAGCATCGGTCCTATGGTTTTTCGTATTGGCGTATGTGTACCCACCAGGTTGTGTAGGGCTTCAAGAATTTTTGGTCTACCATATGAATCTTTTATTTTGGCTGTCTCTGTTGCTTTCAAGTTCCAAGAGAATTTGGGGGTGCGCTAGCTGTTCTCTTTCTTCCCATGGACACAGGATATATAAAAGCTCCTTTTGAAAATATTTCAGCTTGAAGTAATCTGGTTGAAGTTGGGTTGAGAAGAAGAAGAAAATTTATTTGAGAAAATATTTCTCTCTTTATTTTCCATGGTTCGTTTTTTGTTCTCTTTCTTCACTCCATAAGCACAAGGATTCCTTATCCACGGCCTTATCCATCCCAATACATATGCTCATGCTGCTTGTGCATAAGAATTAAGTAGTATGAATTAAGCATCCTGTCGGACCCTGCATAATATGAGATTCAGATTTTGGTTAAGCACCCTTGACGATCATAGAAAGATGAAGAGAAGAAAAGGGTTGACAACCAGATGAAGAGCATGCACTGGAAAACTTTTGGAGCAAACGAGTTCATTAAGCTTTGTGTACTCCCTACGGATTTGCTTCTTCCTAGGTATGAATTTGGAAACATTGCAAGTGTTATCAAACTTTTATTGGGTCAGTCCATACAGGGCTTTGCTCAGGCTTTAAAAAATACCTGCCAAGTGGCAGTTTGTTGCATAGGCTTCCGGGGATAAATAATCACCATACTGACATGGACTAAATGTGGTGAATGGTGATTATTACTGGTATCTTAGTTCTCTATATTTTGCCATATTTTTGGAGTTTTAATGTGCACGAATCACATAATGTTTATGAGCCTGTTTTGTGTATATTTCATTTGTACCCAAATGTCTATAGTTGACATGGTGTCTTAGCTTAGAAAGTGAAAATTGATCTAATATACATTGATCTAAAAGATTTTTTTGTGTTCTTTAGGCTTTGTTCGGATGGCTTCTTGCCATTTTTCCAAAAATGTTGTGGGGTCTAACCTCTGCCATTGAAATTTGTGGCGTCTACCCTCTGCCATTGCACGTACAGTTCAGTTGTTCACTTTTCGAGTGGGGGGCAGTTTTGTAATAAACGAGTGGCTGCTGCTGTTGTTTCCATTGTGTTTGTCCTGTGCCTGACAGACAGTAGTGTTATTTTCGTTTTTTATCTCCTAAACCGTACACCTTTTAGCTCTGGTGCGTAGTTTTCGTGTCAGGGTAGACCCCACAAAACTATTTTGGAAAAATGGCAAGAAGTCATCCGAACAAAGCCTTAAGGATTTGAGCTAGAAAATAGAGTTTGTACCCACTCCAGTCATTCTTTTGTGTGATTAGGTCACTTTTTCTATGTGCATAGCACCTGTTCATAGGTGATATTCTCTTGGTGCATTTCATTCGCTGTTGATGTTGCAGTCATTTATGAGTCTTATCTGATTGTTTAAGTCTTTGATCTCACCTCCTTGTGAGCAATTTTGTGAATTTTGATTAGCAAGTTGGGTTTTGTTGTCTAATCAATAATGATACATACACACCCTTTGGCTCACACTCTCCCACACCTTGCACACATGTCAAGTTATCAGGCATGCCACGTGGCACTGGCCCCACTTGGCACTGGGCCCCGCCACAGGACAAACTAAAAAAAAACTCTCTGTGTGCTCCCCACACCAAAACCCAACCTCCTTTCCGCTTCTTCCCCACAACCACCATCATCATCCCCAGATGGGGCTTGGATGTGACGGAGAAAAGCTTGCTGTCTATTGCTCGAAACTACAGATGTTACAAATGCCTAAATGCCGCCACGGGTCAATTCAATTTCGTTGTCACACCTTAGTCTCTCTGTTCTTACTCTCTTATGGGATCCAAATAGATAAACTGCTTGGCAATGTAAGCCTTTTTTACCGAATTCTTTTGGAATCTTGCTCATTTCTTTGTTGAATAGGCCTTTCTCAGATTCACTCAGAGAAGGCAAAATTGACCTTGGTCAATGTGTCCACAATGAAGTGGTGTTTTGGATACCCACACGGGGGCTCTTTTTTTCCATTCAGAAACATCACTCAAACTTGCTCAACATGGTCGCGACTCGGCCTGGGTCAAATCCCTCCAAACTAAACTGGATCTGGTGGATATGGAGGCGTTGGTGGTAGGGGTGGTGGGTCCAGACTCAATGGGTGGTGATGGTGGAGGACTGGTGATGGTAGTTGTGGCGGTGGGTGGGGGGAAGTTCGGAGAGGAGGTTGGGTTTTGGCGCCAGAGGGCAGATTGCAGAGATGAAGGGGAAGAGAGAGAGGGAGAGTTTGTTTTTTTTTAGTCTGTCTTGTGGCGGGGCCTAGTGCCACATCGCATGCCCGATAACTTGACACGTGGGTAGGGTGTGGGAGAGTGTGTCGTGAGCCAAAGGGTGTGTATGTAGCATTATTGTTGTCCAATATATACAACAATTGCTAAGAAATAGTAGTTGCCAAATTTGGTCTTCTTGTTAGTTCAACTACAGTTGAGTGAACTCTATGTGTATTGAGCATGCTAATGAGAGGGTTTATCATTTCTAGTTAGGATAACAATTGTGGTACTGCTACATTGTTGGCAATCCTTTGGCTGTATGCTATATGTTGAACGGTTTGCTTATACTTGGTGTGTTGATCGCTTGTTTATAAGACACAAATAAGCAATCTGAACCAAATGGTGTGCCTAAGAAGTTTAATTCCCTTTTATCCAAATATTTGTCTCTCTTTCTGCATGATATTCCACTATTATGAAGAATATGTCCTACTTGAACTTAACTCTATCTACTTTTAGATTTTTTAGAAGAATCCTACCAAGATCAAGAACTATGGAATCTGGCTGAGGTATCAGAGTCGTACTGGTTACCACAACATGTACCGGGAATACTGCGACATCACTCTTAATGATCCAATTTTCATGGTGCTCTTAATGGCTTCCTGGCGCAGGGTTCGCCACCACTGCATCCAGATCATCAAAACTGCTATGTCCCAGCAAAGCTATGCAAGAGGGAGAGCACAAAGCAGTTCCACAACTCCAAAATCAAGTTCCCCTTGGTGTCCAAGAAGGTTAAGCCACCCTCAAGGAAGCTGAAGGCTACCTACAAGGCTTCTGGGCCCAACTTGTTTGTGTAATCGTCTGATCGCTTTGTCGAAACAGAGCTCTTTAAAGTTGGGTAAGACAGATTCACAAGTTTTGTTGCTTTAGTTGAGACTAGCATTTTTTTTCTTTCCGCGATTCTTGGATATTGTTTGTTTTTTATTGAGTGATGTCTAAATATGGATTTTGGATGATCCTGTTTAGCTTTGGAACGCCAGAGTAGCTGCTATTTGACGGGATTGTCCATTTTACTCCGTTAGTTCCTTTTACATTTCTCTCTTGTTATTACGGCGTGCTGATGGGATAGGATTAGCAAAGGTGGTAGGGCCATTAATCCATTGTTTGGTCACACGAAGGAGAGCATTAACAATCCCATGGGATTATCAATCTTCCCATTGGACCAGGTACTGGGATTCCTGTCCGATGCATACACTGCAAAAGTACCTCAGTACCCTTGCTATTTACCGCCTTAGCAAGGGCTATTGGACCACAGACAGGCCTGCGGGAGAACTTGGTTCTGTTTGCGGCTTTGCCCCTTTCATGTATGTCTCCAAGTCAAAACCACATATGTTGGCAGCCTTTCATTTTGGTTTTTCTGGAAGAAAGAAATTTCCATAGATGCCGATTGTCTCATCGTTTCCTCACTTTTTACTCATTGGCAGTAAGGAAGAATGCCAAAAGCAATTCGGAAAGCCAACGAATTTATACAACTAATTGAAAATAATACACTGAGGAAGGCCCGTGGGTATGGTTCTAAAGAAGTTACATTTCTACTTCGATGTTTACTACATGCCGATTTGGAAACAATGATCTCACAAAGATTAATTCCACAATTATGTCTGAATCTGTGTCTTGTGCATCTATCTTCTCTCAGCGGATTTCATACAGTGGTGGACTGAAAATTACATCAGGGTTCGATGTTGCGGAAGAATGCTGAAAATATAGACAAGAATTTTCCACAACAATTCCCAAGAGAAAAGACAACAATGAGAAATAAGAACGAAGAATTAAATCCTGTGCATTTTTTGCTGTTTAAGTTCATTATTACTCCTTCCGTTCCAAAATGAATGTCCAAATCTAAAAAATACTTATATTTTCTAATTATATATATATATATATATATATATATATATATATATTTATAATTGTATAAGCTTTGTTTAATAAAATTAAGTGAGATCTATAAAACAAGATTTGTATTGCATATATATAACATTATGTATAATTTTAAATAAATTTATGAGAGGTGTGAACAGTAGTTTTGGACATCTTTTGGGATGGAAGGAGTATTTACAATTGCAAATAGCTGGTGAACACATTTCATTTTTTAAGAACTATACAAAATACAAATCCTAAAAAGAACGCGAGGATTGAGGGAAGAAAACTTATTTACAAGAGCAAGAAACAAGTGTATGTAACTATTTGTATACTCGAGCCAATGATATTACACTAGTTAAAAAACAAAATTACACTAGTCAAATTTTTCATAAAGTTTGTTTCAATTTCAAAGCTAAAATACAACCAAAAATCGGATTCGATCTGTGACTCACAGATAGGATTGGAACCATAAAATTTTTGGTCCGGACACGAATTGCATTTTAAAAAACCGTGAGCAGGCCTACTTTCTCCACCATGTCCCACAAATCTTGTGAGCCAATTAACACTTTCACTTGGGTGCTCCAATTCTCGTAATTTTCTTTGGATAAATAAGGATTTTGGAGAGTGAAAATTTTGTTTGGAGTAGCCATTTGGTGGTTTAATAGGAGGGACTAAGGAAATATTTCTTTAGGGGTGGAATTGATAAAACCTAAAGCCCGATGTTGGGTTCGGTCTAGTCAATAAGTTTGGAAAGAAGTTTTTATTTTTATAGTTTGAGAGGGGCAAAAGTTGTAAAAGAATTTTTAACCTTGGGTCTTTGACTGGGTTAGGCAAAAGTACAGGGTGGGTGACTGTGTTTTTATATGGTTTGCATTAAAGAGATTTGAAGAAACAGAAAAAGAACTGCATCGATGAAACCGAAGAAGACGAAGAAACCGTTTCTTCGATCTGTAACATCTGAGGTTTCAAGCTGTCGATTACAACGTTTTATGAACTTATTTTTCATCTTTTTTGTCAAGGGAATCGGAATCAGAATCGGAAGAAGCTGTTTCTCTGCTTCTGGTAAGAAATGTGCGGGAGCAGAATTAAGGGGGCTGCCGAGCATAAAAAGAATTTAGAAGGGCTTTTTTGTACAAAAAAAATTACGTGACATAGGTTGAATCTATGTCATGTCCCCAAAACGATGTCATTTAGTTCTAAAGACCTCTTTGGTACTGTAAAGACAATTTCTACCTGTATCAGTCATATTGTAATGATCCGATACATTCATCATTTAGATATTTTCATAACACATATCATGTATAAATATCGCCTTAATCGAATACATATCAGTGCTTCATCTGAATGATTTTTTGTTTTTTAAAATGGGCTTGGCTACATTGAATCAAACCCATCATCTCCCTTGGAGATTAACTTAACGTCGATTTGAGACAAAAATCTGGTTTGAAGTGATCTTGGGTACTTCAAGAATGTTTTCTATCAATATGAGCTATATTTTGAGGATCTGCAACATTCATTTTGTAGATATTACCATGACACAAATGATGTAAAAATATCACGTTAATCGGATACGTATTGGTACTTCATCTGAATGATTTTTTGTTTCTTAAAATGGACTTGGCTACATTGAATCAAATCCATCGTATCGACTGTTAAGCGTTATTCCATTTCTAACAACGCTTGCAAATCAATGAAACCAAACGCTTTATTGGATTTTCTCCAATTGATAGCCATTTATGAAGCTTTTACCTGATCAAATCAGTGTTCCCTCTCTCTCTTCAATCATTATTTGACATGGCAATGGCTAGCACTGGTGAAGAAGAAGAAGTGAACCAGATAGCAGCTGAGATGAACAAACCCTAAAAATGGGGAGAGATTTTGGCTCCACCAGGTTTTGTAGGGCTTCAAGAATTTTTTGTTCTACCACATGAATCTTTTGACACACACATTGTTCAGGGGGCTTGACTATCCTGTATTGTGCCCGTGTCTCCCCATTAACAAACTTTCGATCGAGTAATGGCCACTCAATGGAGAGTGATGGTTAATTGAGATGGAGTGGTTCTTCAATACCAGCACCTTCTCCGAGCACTCTTTGTTTCCCGCTGAATCATGGGAGCCCTCTCAGAACCGTAACGCAATGGGGATTCCATAAAATCAATGGGTTGATTTTAGCAAAACGTTTTCTCGTTTGCTAAAATCAAACGATTGATTATTTGCTAAAATCAAACGATTGATTATGGCACTGGGAAATAAAGACAGAACCTAGAGGCCTTGCTCAGGCTTTAAAAAATACCTCACAAGTGGCAGTTTGTCGGATAGGCTTTCGGGGATTAATGCAAACCATAAATAAGCTATACCAACCAGTGTAGTAAAAAGGGTTAATAATAATATCCGAGTATTTGCCGGTATTGGCGATGCCGTCCAATATATGGTCGTATCACCAACACCGTTACATTTTCTGATACCGCGATTTAAAGCCCTCGTTAAAATACACCCAATACCAGCACACGAGTCAGGTGTAGTAGATTAGTAGAGCCACACACGTTGCCAATGGGTATAGACACACTATCAACACTAAAAATCTTAAAACCAGCTACAAACATAATCCGAGACACTGCTAGAAACATGATTAGAATACTTATTAGACCTATAAAAACGGACCTAATGATATAAAAAGATGGGTCCTCAAGGAAATATTCCAAGTCCAAGCAAATTGTCTTCTATGCCGTCCTAGTATAATATACAAAGACCAGTTTGATTAGAAGAAGTCCTCTTGATAATCACACAGAAAAGCCATGAAAAGTTATTAATCGAGCTCGTGCAGAACGATCAATACTTTTTTACTGGCAGTGTTGCAGCTGTACAATCTAAGCAGGATGTAGCACATCAAACAAACAATGAAACACAGATATTTAATTGCAGTATAAGAATTAACATTACAGAAGTTGGATGCTGCGTTCCCCCTTTGCTCCCATTAGTATGTTCTTGCTAAGAAATCTCGGTAGAAATTTCCGGGTTTTTTTTTTCTTGTTTCAAATTTCCAGCTAAAGAAAACACTAATATTTGAATTTGAAAGCAGTGGAAAGATCGCAAAATGAAGAACAAAGAAGTACTTCAGGACTCATGGAGCAAGTTTCAAGCTGAAAGTGCAACAGTTGAGCATGGAGAAAACTGGAACTTTAGAAGCCTTTTAGTTTAGTCCCACATTGAGGAGGAGAGAGAGAGGAGAGAGAAGTTGGTGTATAAAAGAAAAGGCCCAACAGTAGAATAAGCATACCTTTCTCGGCCTTTTGGCTAAGATCAAGTGTAGTATCTGTTCTTATCAGTTTAATATCTGATACGTGAGCCATCGGCTCACATGATATTAAATTAATTTTTTGAGGGGAAGGGCCTATCACAATAGCTTGCTATTGGGGTTCCTTGAGCGTCGCCTTGGTGTTGCACTATTGCTTAGGCCTGGCGCACCCCACCCAAACCTAGTTCAAAGTTTCTATTCAAATTTGGCCCATAGGCTGGCTTGTTAACCATCACTTAAAATATTTCAGATTTGAAGATCACAGAAAGATGGAGAGAAGATGAGGGTAAACAACCAGATGAAGAGCATGCATCCGGGGATTCATCCAAACCGTGCATAAGCTAGCCCGAGAAATTGAGTTATCACCCGATATGGGTATTTAGCATTTACCTGCATATCTGCATTTACCTGCATATCGGCTGGTATTTGGCCAATGTTGTCCGATATATGGCAGTATCACCGACACCCTTACATTTCCTAATACTGCGATTTAAAGCCCTCATTAAAATAGAACCAATACCAGAACACAAAGCAGGGGTCTGCATATCGGCTGTTTCTTCTATGCAGGAAATAATAGGGAAGGGTTTTAGCCTTTAAGCCACTTACAATCTTTGAGTTTGCAAGTTTGAGTCATCATATGTTCGACGCCGAGAGTGTTTTTTCTTTTACTTCTTTTGCGTACAATACCCTGATGTATACCAAACCATGAAATTATAAGAGCAGAGAAGAAACAACAGGAGGCTGGTCGAAAAAAGAAAACGACATTACAGAAACACCAGTGAAGAAAACTTGGAAGGTTCTTTCCTGGTTTTTCCCTCTAGAATTAAGGCTAACAAATCTCAGTCGAAATTTCCCCCCTCTTTTTTTTTCATATCTCAAATTTCCAGCTAAAGAATACACAAATAAATGAATTTGGAAGCAGCAGAAAGATCGAAAAACGAAGAACACAGAAGTAACTCAGGACTTATGGAGCAAGTTTCTAGCTAAAAGTGCAACAGTTGAGCATGTGGAAGACTGGAAGTTTACAAGCCTTTGGTTTAGTCCCACATCGAGGATGAGAGAGAGAGGAGAAAGAAGTTGGAGTATAAAAGAGAAGGCCCGCATATTAAATAAGCATACCTTTCTCGGCCTTTTGGCTAAGATCAAGTGTAGTATCTGTTCTTATCAGTTTAATATCTGATACGTGGGCCATCGGCTCACATGATATTAAATTAATTTTTTAAGGGGGAGGGGCTCATTACAGTAGCTTGCTACTGGAGTTCTTCGAGTGTTGCCTTGGCGTTGCACTATAGCTTAGGCTGGCGCACCCCACCCAAATCTAGATCAAAATTTTGGTTCAATTTTGGCCTGTAGGCTGGCCCGTAAACTATTATTACTATTTTGATAATGTTTAAGCTTGAAATAATCAGGTTGAGGTTGCACTGAGGAGGATAATATTAATTTCAGAAGAAAAAAAACACTTTATTTTGCGTGGGTTGTTTTCAGTTTTCTTTATTCACTCCAGGTAACAAGCACAGGCCCGGCCCTGTCGCAATTGAGGCCGTAGCCTTGTTTTATGGGCCTTGAATTTTACTACTTGAGTTAGGCAAAAACAGATTTTTGGTATTTTTGGTAATTCTTTTCATCTTTTGCTGTTATTTTTTGGATTTCATCTATTCAAGAAGAGTCTAAAAAGTAAAGAAAAAGAAAAAAAATCACTAAAGAAGAAAAAATATCAAACCACCGGTATGTATATGATATTCTTTGGACTTCGATCCACATTATTATTATTTTATTCCTCTCGTCTAGAAAATTAATTTAAAAAATTATGAAAAAAATCTAAATAACAAATTGTGAAAAGTAATAAGGTAATACCATAAAGTACCGAAATTTAGAAAGAATAGCTCGTCTTCAAGTTGTAGACAAAAACTAGTGCAAAATACCATAATAACCGAAAATACCTTTTACTATTCAATAGGGAGGATGGCCCCTTGAAGGCCAACGGAAATATTATTTGCCACTTACAAAATAACCGGAAATATATTATCTGCTTACCGTGCATGCAAAGAAACTTTCAATTATTCAAATTCCTAAAGAAATGTGTTAAAATAATGCCCCTATCAAGTAAGGAAATATTAAGCGTTCCCCATCATACGCAATCTCACGACCCAATCTCAAGTGAAAAGACTCCCCCAATATGAACAATTTCGATCCTCGTATGAGTACTATATTAATCAGGAGCTCTCTCCTAGAATAGGTCCATTTCTATTGACTAATTCCTTTGAATTTTTAGGTTTTTTTGTTAGGTGACCCAAGAAAATTTCAAATTAGCTAAATATCATCATATTTATTTACATATAAAATAGTAGTACTCTCCAAGAGAAGGAATGTCGACTCCAAAAGATTGGTTAATGGTCAAAGCCTGGAGGCCTAGAGATTTTATCTTCTTAGGTTTCACATTCAAAATATTCTATCAACTTATGGTGCCAATTCGCTAATAAAAAATGATATTGATCTTTCAAATTTAATTGGTTTCGATAAATCTTTTAAAAGATTTTAGTTTAAGTGCATGGGTATGCTAAATATCTGAATATGGGGGAAAAGAAAGGGGGCGTGACTTGAATCATGCCATTAGAGTGAGAAATTATTACTCCATATATACTTGTTGCAGGAGCACCGCCAAGTGGAGTTCAAATGACTTATACGGTTATATCAGCATACAATGACAAGAAATTCAAGATTAAGTACATGGACACCATGTGCTTATGTGGTGGTAAAGGTCCCCGTAGCACCACAAACCACCACAAACGGTGTCTCAAGAGCACTAAATACTCCATTAGAGTGAGGTTCGAGGCTGAGGGTCCAAACTCTCATAAAACTGTCCCCATGACCAGACCTTTGTGTTTTCAGTTTGGGCGCAAGGAGTATATCCGAATATTTGCTTCGAGGTTGCCACGACTTTGTCGTTCTCTCTTTTCAAAAAGAAGAGATTTGTTATGCGCACAGATCACACACTTGGGGTTTACTTCGTGGTTCTTTAAGAAAAAATCGAGTAGTCCATTAATTTTAAAATATGTTTTTGGATGGCCTCGTAAAAAATCAGCTCAATTAGATAATTATGAGTACTAGATCCAAAAACATAATTTTTTATTCGGTGTTTAGAGTTATCAAAAATTGAAAATTTGAATCAAGTAATTGGAGTTATCCAATTAAAATGATTTCTTGCAAAATCACTCGAAAACGTATTTTAAAATTAATGAACGATTGAATTGTTTTTTACTATAAGATGCTAAAATATGTTTCACAAAGCGATATGTGCTCAATCTGTACGCTAAAAAGAAAGGGCAAAATGACGACAAAAACCAGCTGTAACTTTCATAGGTTGGAAGATGGGAAGTTTTCCTTGAAGCAATAACTTGACATGTCCGGTGTCCCCACCACCATCAATCCGACTAAAAACAGGAACCGATTTGAAGCAATGGCATGAACCTGCTGGTGTCCCCACAACCATCAATTGGTATCCATCAGAGCGTACCAATACTGCATCAGATCGATATGCTGAGACCATTGCAAAGATCGATGAGTGGAATCCACTCCATGATCACATGTAAATAGGACCGCAAATGAATAGAGTTGCTCGTGAATCATCCGAGATTTGATTTGGTAAGAATTCGTTTGAATTTTGTTTGGAGACTAAATTAGCCGAATTTTAACTCAATTTTAAGCTTGATTATTAAATGAGCCGAACTTGAACCTATCAGTATTCGGCTCCGTAAGGCTCACGAATCTGGGGTATGTGTATATATCTCATAAATTTTCACATATAACCTTCAATATGTATAAAGCTTTACATGTACATAATGAAAATTATATAACTTGTACATTTATAAATCTTTAAAAGTACGGTATACTTACATTTTAATATGTTAAAATAATTTTGAATATGTATGAACTTATTTATGTACAAAATAAAAAATTTATTAGTAGTTTAGACCTAAATAAGAGCATAAATATCTAATATTTTTACTTTTTAAGGCTCATGAACAAGTTTGAGTTTGACTCGAACCTAAGAAAGCTCGGCTCGTCAAATTTTTGTGGAGTTCGAGCTCGGCTTAGTTCACTTACAAAACTTAATAAACAAATCTGAACACTCTAAAGCTCGGCTTGTTTGCAGCCCTACGTACAAATGAGCCAAATCATTCTTCCTTATTCGGGGGTGTTTTACAAACTGACTATTTATTGGCAATAAGTGAGTGAAATGGGCTTTATTGAGTGAATTTGAATTAATGTATCGTAAGAGAGTGACTTGTCTCGCAAAACAAAATAAATCGTTTTTAAATTTAAATATATTACTATGCAGAACAACCCCATGAATGAAATATTAGTATAATTAAATAGTTACAAGTATCCGATGTCTATTTTGATATAGTATTATTTAAAGGTTTAAATTATTTCCGCGAGATCATGAATTGGGCGGCTCAGCGGCTGCACACGCCAGTTCATACCTACACCGTATACACCATCGTTGTAGTCATAGAATTATCGGACCACCATTATAGCGATTGAAAAGAGCCAGCCCACCAATAATAGCCCTAGCTTTTATTTTAGTGGCTGTAATTGTATTAGAGGCAGTCTAACATGGCGTCCACGAGGACCACTGCCTTTTATATCCCCCAAAGATGCCCCACTCCACTAATGCTGCTAATGCCTAATGTGCTATCCCACTTGCACAATTTACTTTCGGCTTGTTTATTTGACCGGAAATAAAAAAATGAGATAGAATTTATGAGATATGAAATTATTTGAATTATTAAAGGGTGCAGAAAATTCATATATGGTGTTTGTATTGGACGAAATATAGTCATTGAGAAACGCTTTTTTTATTTTTTATTTTTATAGCACATGGGCATGCAACATATTTACCACTAAATCAAGGACAACAAATACTAAATTTTGGGTCCCACTCTGTTTCAACTCGTATCCCACGGTCAAATCCTACATACTCCTTCTGTCCCATATTTGTTGTCTATTTATGGGTAAATATACTATTTTTCAATTGCTTATATCTTTCAATCTATAATGTTTTTACAATTTTGAAAATTTTGTTTAATAATACTCATCGAGAACTATAAAATAAGATTCTTATTGAATATATATAACATTATACATTTGAACATATAACTAATTTTTTGAGGTCTAATGAATAGTGCAACTGGATAACAAATATGGGACGGAGGGAGTACCAAACAAGGACTTTGGGATTCAATTTAGATTGGATGGAGATGTCTTGTTTCAATCGCTTATCTCATTATCGATGGTTTAAAGTTTTGTTTATACTACTCCCTTCATCCCATAAAATTTGATCATTATGAAACTACGTGTAATTTTCAAGCTAAAAAATAACGTGCTTACGAAAATAATTTTTTAGTCAATATGGATCTTGTTTGATAGATCTTATCGAGAACTTTTAAACGATGCAAAAAAAAATCAAAAATTATTTTGGTAAATACATTATTTTTTAGTTTGAAAATTATACGTAATTTCGTAGTGATCAAACTTTATGGGACGAAGGGAGTATCATCCGTATATTTTATTGAGTTGAGACTCTTACAAGTAAATATCTTCCAACAAGTTAGAACAAATAGAATAAATATGGGAAATGCTACAATATACTATCTTATTGGGGTGTATACTATATGCACCTCCAAATGTTACTACACGCACTAATATGTTACTCCCTCCCTTCCAATTTGATAGTTCACTATAAAACTCTATGTGCAGTCTTCAAATTAAAAAAATAATGTATTCATGAAAATAGTTTTTGAATTTTTTTTGGCACCGTATTGAAGTTTTCAATGAGATCAATTAAATAAGATTCATATTGATAAAAATATATATATATATATATATATATATATATATATATTTTTGTAAGTATATTATTTTTTAGTTTGAAAATTGCACGTAGTTTCGTAATAGACAATCAAATATGAATAGAGGAGTATGTTTTTTAGTGAAAATATAATGGATTTTATTGGTGAAAAGTTAAGATGAGCAACTGTTATGATTCATTGCGAAAATATTATGAATCATGTTGCTGAAAAATTACGAGTTTTTGGTACAAAATTTAGGAGATACACCAAAATGTTATGAATCTTTAAGAGGTGACGCAATTTGAATCAGACATTAAATGCATATGATACAGACATTTAAGAAGTTCAATCAAGAGGCTCAGACCCAATTAGATTACCATTCCCGACTCAAACGGTCCGAAGTGGTACTAACTAGTTCGTTCGGTGTGCAAGAGTGAAGCTTGTGATCAGGAGGTTCGACCCAGAATCAACAACCCAATTCATCCGAGTCATATATTTCGAACACCACAGTGTGTTTTACAGACTTCCCCATAAAAAACATATTTGGGCAGTTGAATATTTTCCTACCCTACTCCTCCAGAGAAGCCAAACTTAGAGCCGAAGATCTCTTTTTCTATTGAGGATTAGGGATTAAGGTTGAACTGATCTATTGTCCATATCCCAGAAAGATACTGTAGTAATACGAATATTCTATAAATAGAACAAGAACAAATGCTAGCTAGCTAGAAAGATACCCAAAAAAACCCAATAATCTATAGACAGGAAAAGGACAACTGCTAGCATTCTCAGAAATTCTTGTTTAATTTATTCTTGAAAACGTCATTAAGGGCATCGCTTACAACCTTGATTCCAACAACTCGCATTCGGAAACCATAAATTAATTCGAGTATAATAATGATAGTTTTATTTGTTTGGGCAGATATTTGATAAGTTGAGTCAAATACTTAATAAAATAATATTATTTTTAATATGACGGATGGTACGTACATACGTACGAGAAGCTAGACCAAAATGCACGAAATTACGTGTGAAGTGAAGTCTCCCCTATTTTTTAAATCGACTTTTCTAACCATCTCTTTCTGGGCTATAGAAAAAATGAAAATCACAAATTTGGAATACTCCATTTTTCATGAATATACATTCACTTTTTACATGCTATCTATCATCTTAACTGCGGACGGCGTTTACATTATTTTCAAATAATAAATTGTTGTAATTTTTGCTAGATAAGATTTTCCACCAGCCATTAGAGCATGTAAAAAACCAATTACAAATTTTTAATTAGTCAAAAAGTATGACTTTTTTGTTTAACTACATCACTTTCTCTTTCATAATTGCAACAATACTATTTATTTTACCTATTGTCTATTAAAATATGTATCTATTTTCTACTCCATTTAACGAGCAAACAAAAAAACCTTATGTCTTTGACATAACACTCAATTTGGTTTGATTTATGACTTTACTGTTTTTTTGTAGTTCTTTATTACACATGTAAAGAATAATTTAGTAGATTCGCATGATTAGAAATATAAAGAGAAATTATGAAAGACAGTAAAAAGAGAAATGCTAACGTGTGCAACGTATAAAAAGTAAACTTGTGAGTCTCATTTGTACATTAAAGTACACTTACTTGTACTTTAAAGTATATTTTTTAAGTGTACTTTAATTTACAAATGTAGTTTAACGTATAAGTGAGACTTAACAAATGTACTTCTTTTATATTCTTAACGGGTACAATGTTACACCGTTAGCAAAGAGAAAATTTTGGATGTAAATAGGGTGCCACGTGGTGCCCTTGCACCACATCTAAACTGTCCAATTAATGCAACCAAACGGCTCGGATCCGAGCACTCTATTTTCTCCCTTTGGCACACTCTCTCTCCTTAATCTAAGCCGTTCGTGCGTTGATTGAATAGTCCGAATGTGGTGCAAAGACATCACGTGGACTATATCATATTTGCATCCAAAATTTTCTCGTTAGCAAGACTCTAATTTAAAAGGTGTAACGGGTACAATGTTGGAGTATACATTTAGCAAGACCGTAAGTAAAAAGTGAAATTGCGCAAATCAATAATAGTTCCCGAATGGCTAGGGCGTTACTTGGTACCTTCGTGGTACCAGGTATCAACGGTGAAAATGTTTCCGTACAACGTTCCTACCGCGCAAATACCGTTCGAAATCAGAGTCGTTGAAGCACGGGGAACCAGATCCGGTCAAAGATCGTGATGGTCGTCGAAACGCGCTAATTAATCGTACAAACGGTGGCATAGGATCCTTTCCGCTCAAATGTAGCGTGGGAGTTAGGCGCGTGGTGCGGCTATCATTGACATTTAGCATATAAGCCTGTCTACATCTTGGCCAACCATTAAAAATAACAATGCTATGGGTATCCTAAAAATACACCCCAAATACACATCGGGTGATGTGCCGAATGAAGAGTCACTTTTATTTTTGGATGGGCTTCACATTGGGTTTTTCTTCACCACACAACTCACTCAGTGTGCATTTGGGGTACATTTTGGGGGTACCCATAGCATTTTTTCATTAAAAATGGCTCACCTCCCCCGGATTAGAATTTTTTCTGTAGCAATCGTACTTTCCAAAAATATCTAAGCAATGATTTAAATATGGGTAAATTACACTGAACTGCCATGAGGTTTATGACTTGTACACTGACCATCCCTACTTTATCTGAAATAGCACTGACCTCCCCTGAATTTAATGTTTTAGTATCAAAAACACCCTTCAACAATACCAATCGCGTTGTCTGATTGAGGTGAACAATAGTGGGTTCACGCGGGAATCACTTCAATCGGATGGTCCTAAGTGCTCGATCCAAAATCACCCCATTTCGTTCAAAAATTTTGAATCGAGCACTTGAACTGTCTTTTTGAGGTGATTCTCGCGCGTATCCACTTGGAATTCGATTATGGAATGAATGGACGGCTTGGATCGACTGTTGGGGACCCACAAGGGAGTACCCGGCGCCGTCTGTACTGTTGAAGAGTGCTTTTGATACTAACATATAAAACTTAGGAGAGGTCAATACTATTTCAGATAAAGTATGGGTGGTCGGTGTACAAGTTAGAAATCTCAAGGGAGGTCAGTGTAATTTACCCTTTAAATATTAACCATTCAAGATTACTAACCTCAATAATGGAGATAACTTTCTTGTCCGCAATAATACTTAACATAATATTTTTATTTTATTTTATTTACAAAAAATCAACTTAATTGAATATGTGTAAATAATTAATTTAATTTCTCACTTTTCATTCAGAATGTACTTCTAAATGATATTAAATCAACCACTTACGCATATCTAATTAGACCGATTTTTTTAAAATACACTAAAAATATTATTTTAAAATTAGTAAAGAGTGTGGGATCATTTTGACTACATCGTGGCCAATTATTAAAAATGCTCACCTTCCCTGGATTAGGAATTTTGTAGTAGCAATCAGACTTTCCAACAATATCTAAGCAATGATTTAAGTATTAACCATTCAACATTTAACCTCAAGAATGGGGGATAACTTTCTTGTTTGCAATAATACTTAACATAATACTTTTAGTGTCTTTTCAAAAAATCAGCTCAATTTAATATGCATAAATGGTTGATCAATATTCTCATATTTCATTCAGAATTTAGATAATATTGGATCAACCATTTTTACATATCCAATTGGAAGGATCAGGGGTGCTGGTGATCAACCCTGATGATCACATCCGAGCCGTCCATGATAAAATTTGGGCGGCTCGGATGTGATCACCAACAACCCTCTTGGGGATTGATTTTTTGAAATTGCACTAAAAAAATTATTTTAAAACTAATAAAGAGTGTGGATCATTTGTCTACATCGTGGCCAACTAGTATTGAAAATGGCTTACCTACCACCGGATTAGAAATCTTGCAGTAGCAATCGTACTTCCCAAAAATATCTAAGCAATGATTTAAGTGTTAACCATTTACTAACGTCAATAACGGGGATAACTTTTCTTGTTAGCAATAATGCTCCCTCCGTCCGAATTTGGTTATCCCTCTCTCTATTGCAACCGAAAAATGTATTTAAATTGATAAGTAATTATATGACCAAAATAGATTTTATTTGATAGATTTCGTATGGTTCTTATAACACAATATTTTTGAAATTACATAAAATATTATAGATTATGAAATATAATCATTTAAAAAATGGCAAGAACTTCCAAAATAGACTAACAAATTCGGATTGATGGAGTAATCAATAAGCCTACAACTACAGGTACAGAAATCGTACAAATGGCTTGTGGGTCTACTTTTGAGTCCCATACTGATGATTTGAATCATTTATTAATTTTAAAATAATATTTTTTGTGGCCTTCCAAAAAATCAGCTTAAATAGATATGCGTAAATGGTTGATCCAATATTCTCATCTTTCATTTAGAATTTAGATAATATTGGATCAACCAATTATGCATGTTTAATTGAGTTAGTTTTTTTGAAAAGACAATAAAAATTTATTTTAAACTTAATAGACAGTGTGAATTATTTGTCTAGGGCCAAAAATAGACCCCACAAGCTGTTGGTATGATTTCTATGCCCGTTACTTCTGTACAAGTAGTCTGGTCCCATAAGAATCAATATAATGAGGGGTAGGATCCCTCATCCCATATCCTATTAAAGTTGGCTAAGTTTCCTTACATAAATCAAACTTTCTTTTTTTGACTTAAAAAAAATTATTTCCTCTATTTAGACTTTTAATTGATATATGTAACGAGAATGATATGTATTAGAATTCGTATTTTGTGGGAGCTTCCATTTTAGCACGTTTAGAAATGTATGAAAACTTTGCCTTAGTCATTTAGGTAAGTTAGTGGAACCAATGGTAAATAGAAATTTTTTCCACTTTTTTTGTCGTTAATGTAATTTTTAATCACTGTAACAATTCACGTTAGCTGACTTGCCAATCTTTAATTTAACTAGTTGGCTCAAAAGATTCATCTCAAGTTATATAGTAATCGCTCACAATTTGTTACATATACTAGCTCCACTTCCAATTCACCCAATATTTTTTGACAACTTAATGGGTTCTCACAATAGCGATCGCATCAATCAAGACATTTCGAATAGGGAGAAAATCCAACAATATCTTTGAGAAACACTATAATAATCCCGTGTTAAATATATAGCACTAAATAAAATAGACAAATCATTCACAAAGGAAGGAAAGATTCGAAACTTTGACCTTCTATCGAGATGCAAGAACTCTGACAAACTATGTTAGCACAATAATTTAAAACAATATTACTAATTGATAATTAGCTAATGATCACATTATGCAGCATGTTTGAGTTCCAATATATCTACGTTAACCGGAACATGGTCCTAAGTACTTTTAAGTATAAAATAAATAAATACTACGAAAAATTAATTGTTAAAATGTTATTCTTCTAACATTTGTCCTTCTCGAAATTAAATTGTAGCTCTTCATCGTCCACTTGCGACACAAATGTAGGGACCCAATACTTCAATGAAATATAAACTACCAATCTTGTGTTTTATATAATCAAGGTAAATTTCACCTACCTCCCCTGAGGTTTCTGACAATTACAGGGACCTTCTCTAAGGTTTCTGAAATTCCACTGACCTCCCCTACTTTTGAAAATAATTGTCACATACCTCCCCTCCGTTAACTTCCATTAAGCTAACGGAAAACGCTGATGTCAACGCCACCTCACTCTCCTCCTTTTATTTTAAATGTTAAAATGTTTATAACTTTTGTTTTAGATATTCACTTTATATGAAATTTATATATTTAAAATCTACTAAAAAATATCTATAAAATGAGATCCATATTCAATGTGAAATTATGAAAAAATAAAATCTTATTCTTTCAATGTGAATTTTAATTATAATGTTACATAATTTAAATTATTTTCAATGTGTAAGTCAAAAAATTTCGCAAAAATTGTAATACCTCCATTCCAAATTGTTTGCCCCTTTAAGGAATGCATTCATTTTACACGCAAAAAATAATTTTCAAGCATTAATTTTTTTTCAACAAACTTTATACAAATTTAAAGATCTTATTGAGAAGAAAAAATTGGTGTAATTATTTTTCAAAAAAAGTTCTCATAGACACATTATTATTTTTTGTGTAAAATGCACGCACTCCCAAAAGCGAGGGCAAACAATTTGGAACAGAGGGAGTACGAAACATCATAAAATCTTTTGGTTTAACAATTTTGTTTTTTTCAAATATATTCTTAATTAAATGAACATGGTAAATTTGTAAGTCCATTTTTCTATTTAATGGTGACTTTGTCCCAATAAAATTTTAAATTTCCAATGCAAATTTTAATTATATTGTTTTTTTTTTGCCATTCGATATTCATTAATAGAGTTAGTTAGGTGTTAGTAGTAAACTACAAGGGTTGACTTCCTCTCCATAGAAGTCGAGCTCAGAACCTTACAAAAAAGTTGTAAGAATTTTGAGATTTAAAGTTTTGAGTTAAACATTGAAAATTTTAAATTATGTAGCATGATAATTCACATTGAAAATTAAAATTTTATTTTTTCATAATTTCACATTGAATATTGATCTCATTTTATAGATCTTTTCGAGTAGATTTTAAATATATACATTTCATAAAAAGTGAATAGATAAAACAAAAGTTATAAACATTTTTAGATTTAAAATAAAAAGAGGAGAGTGAGGTGGCGCTGACATCAGCATTTTCTGTTAGCTTTTCTAATAGAAGTTAACGGAGGGGAGGTATGTGACAATTATTTTCAAAAGTAGGGGAGCTCAATGAAATTTCAGAAACGTTAGGAGAGGTTCCTGTAATTTTCAGAAACCTCAAGGGAGGTAGGTGAAATTTACCCTATAATTAAATTGAATTCAAATTTGTGGACCACTGCTCATTCTGTATTTTAGACATTATGTCAGCACGCAATTACTAATTAGCATGTGACTAGTCTTTGGGGAAATGATTTTCAACCCCCCATTTTACAATTCATACTTCATTTTTTGTTTTTATCTTCATGAATTTACGATCTTACCCTTGGATGGGTGAAAAAGATGTATTAAAAAGGGTAATATTGTTAAATTCACTTGGACAAGGACAAAAAAAGGAGCGTGAATCGTAAAATGGGGTGTGTGAAAATCATTTCCCTAGTCTTTTTCCCTATTGTAAAACTTTTAAATGAGTTATTATTGGTGTTGTTCTAGCTCTTATAAAAGGAAATTATTTAATTGTAATTGTTGAAACATAATGGTTGTCCTTCAGTGCATTCATCTAATTCCCATTCATGGAGAATTTTGTGTTAATTTTAAAGCAAAATTAATGGGGTGTTGGGAGGCTATTTTCAACTTTTTTAGTTTTTTGTATTATGGTTTGGATGTATTTTCAATGTAATAGGGTGTTTAGGAAAAATGTGTAGAATGTATTTTGCAACAAGAATAATATTCGAGAGATATGAGTAGAATACATTATGTACGTTTTTTTGTTAACCAAAATGTGAAAAGAGAAAAACAAGAATTCAAAAAATTTCTGCCACCCTACTTTCACCTCTGCTCTCCAAATCACAAAAATCATAATACGTTTTGACAGGATGAGTTTTTTAAATTTTCCAGCCATACAATCAGAACTAAAAAATACGAAAAGAAAATGTGAAAGTAGGTTCCCAAAGGACCTAAACGGAAGCGGGGTCTTGCAGCGAGGTAACTCACTATAAGGTTGTATTGAGCTTCATCTGATCGTTCATCTAGGCACCAACGGCTTGGATTTAATTCAAATTTCAAATGATTCGAGTTGTTCATTGTTTGAATTAAAATTTGAACATTCATTATCAAGATAGACAGCCGAATGAGCTCATTATAACATTTTAGTAGTGAATTCCTCACTGCAAAGACCCGTACCCGAACCCAAACTCCCCTGGGTGATTGAGCCCGGTAAACATAGAGGCATTTGTCCAAAAAAAGTACTGATTGGGTTCTGGGACCCACTTTTGGGTCCTACAAGAGTGATCCAAACCGTTCATTATTATTAAAACATTTTTCCGAGGGGCTACATAAAAAATATCAGCTCAATCGGACGGTTAGAAGTGCTCAAACCAAACTCCCACAGTTTCAATGATTTTTTTTTATTGAAACAGTGAGAGTTTGGTTATAGAACTTCCGATTGATCTGAAATTTTGTGACACCCCTCAAAAAAATGTTCTAAGAATAATAAACGGTTTGAATTACTTATATGAGACTCAAAAGTGGATTCACAAATCCGATCGGTACGTTTTCTGGACAAATACCTCTGTATCTGTAGCATCTTCCCATTGAGCCGGTCTCCTTCCACACATGTTCGAGTCATGCACACATCTGACTTTACAGCCTTTGCCATTAAGTCATGAAATACCGACCCCACATTTTGCTGGCGCACACCACACAAAATATCTTGGCATCGAAAAAAAATGCCATGGGTATTTAAAAAATGAACCCCAAATACACATCGAATGGGTTGTGTAGTGAAGAAAAGCCCAGTGTGAAGGTCACCCATAAATATAAGTGGCTTCTCATTCGCCACATCACTTAGTGTGTATTTGAGGTGCATTTTTAAGTACCTATATTGTTCGCAACAAAATCCCCTCATTGATTATTTCCTACTTCTCGGTCCCACGGTAAGGGTGGGTTTCTCTAAATTTTTTAAAAGCATTCATGTAAAACGACACTATAAACAAAAAAAATAAAAAAATAAATTGTTAGGAATTTTTCCGTCTTTAGTTAATTGTTTTTAATTGTAGTTATTATAATTATTTAATGATTATCATGTGCATTTTCAATCAACTTATTAATTTACAAAGATATGGTCCTCTATAATCATTACTATATAGAATCTTGTATATTTCTATCAATTTAGAAAAGCATAATAGTATCACAAAAACGAAAATATCGTCTAAAATATTTTTTTTACGACATAATATTTGTTCGGCAAGTCTTGAATTGTTCAAACCGATGTTGGGCAAGCAAACTTTGTTGGAAATGGTTGTATACAAAATAATATTTACTTGGGAAAATAAAACCACTTAAAAATAATGTGAAAGAAATTAGGTATTAGAGTTGCACCTGGGGGTATTAGAGTTGCACCTGTTCGGGATATAACTGAACTTGCACCAGTTCATTTCCGAACCGGTGTGCTTCTTAATTTCCAGCCATGACTTGTCTAATAGGTACGTGTGCATCAGTTCCGAAATGGTACAACCATTTCTAACGGATGTACCCTTCTGGAACAGGTTCCAGGTTACCTATAAATTTGGGACGTTACCAACCATTTTTTTAAACTTAATTTGCTTAGTCACACACTGCACTTTCGCATATAGAGTCCGAGAGAGTTCTACATAATTTCTGTTCGTTGGGCATGCATTCGAAGTGCTGCGTTTGTGTGCGGAAAGATCGTTGTATCCTGGGAGGCGGACGTCCAGAATCGTGAGCACCATAGCGAGGGCGAAATCTGCTTTAAGGAAACAGTGATTCATCGCTGGCCTCGATCTACTTACCAAATTGATTTTGGTAATCTGTAAGTTAGCATAATTTTTTCGCTTATATTTTTCAGTTTATGCGCCACTGTTTTTGTTACCCATTAGTGAATCTGAAGTGATACATTTTGAAAGTGCTTTGTTCTATAACTCTATTTCCGTTTCCATCTTTTACCAAATCTGTTCTTTATATATGTTTTTACACAAAAAAAAAAAAAAAAACTTGTTTTCTACATTTAGTTGTCCAACAAACTTATAGTAAGGCTATTGAGGAAAAAGAAAAAGAAAACAATTACAATCCCCATCGAAATTTCAAACGTAGGTAGGGCAGTCTGGACGAATTCATCCGCTCATAGGTCCGTCCTTGACATAGAGCTTTCTTCTATTTTCAGTATATACATTTGCATAGTACCGTTAGAATGATGTACAACAAAGAAAGACATATTTTATGGAAAGATTTATTAATAAGTACAAGTCAAGAAATAATCATTAATTACATTTTTTTACTAGGGAAATTTGATTATGATATTTTTGTCGTAGAAACTTCTAATATCTTAGAAAAAAGAATTTCTTCAATGCCACTTGTTTTGGAATGATTTATTTTATTTTATTTGGACCTATTTCAAATATTTTTTTGAAGGAAATTAAGTAGTTTGATTCGACCTAATTTTAGACTTCCTAACTATAAATACGGATGTAACCCTTATTGTGTATTCATTTCAATCATTCAATAGTTCAATGTATTAACAGTTCTTTTTATATTCTTTGTCCGCAAAGGTTTTGTTTTCATTTTATTGTAGATTCAAGAGTCCGATAGTTCGAATGAAATCTAAATCCATTCGTCCATTACAACGAATTCTTGTTGTTCTTTCTCTATTACACTGCATCACTATGCAGTAGAGCTTCGAATAGTTGTTGATCTAAAACTATTTGATGGTCCTCGTGCCTAAAGGAACTCCACAAAAGCTCAATAAAAGAGAACTAGTATACTTAAACTTTTCTTAATAAATATAGATTTATTGTGACACTAGATATCATAAAACTCTTCATTTTTATATGTTCGTCATACCAGTCGTGAAGTCAACACTAAAATTAAATTGTGTATAATAGGCATGCCCTAGTGATCAAGAATCTCTCTGATACTATTCATAAATTATAAATGAGCTCACTAGATAATTCTTTTGTTTGATATCAAGATCTGATTTTGAGTCTTATATTTCCTCCACAATTAATTTGAAGTCTCTTAGACTAGATTATTATTTTTAAAAATGCTATAGACACTAACTAAGGTACTAACAAATGTTACAATATTTTATTTGACAAGTCCGTCATGTATTTCATCGTGCATTGATGTGGTAGTACTAGGTATGTATTTAGTGTGATAGTTTGCAAATTTAATGAATGTGGCATTGCTCTATTATTTCAACTTCAGATACGGTAAACTCAAATCTTGAGATATTCATCCGTATGTTTGTGTATGATTGAGATATAACATGGTAAAATAAGTTAATCTTACAACATTATAGGACGAAAACTTAACGACTGTACTTTAAGGCCTCGTTTGATTCGGGTATTAGGAGGGTGGGATTGGACTATTTTTGTCCAATCCCGCGTTATCCCTTGTTTGGTTCCGCAAAAATGGCATGAGATTAACAATCCCGGGACAAGTTTTATCCAATACGTATGGGATTACACAATACCTGGGGGGTGGTGGGATTGTTTAGTCCCGGATAAAATGAACGCGGAAGGGAAATCCACCAAATTCCAAAAATGTCACTTGTTTAATCCCGAAATGTAGTTTAGGGAACCAAACATGGGATTGGCCAAAACATGAGATATCCAAATGTTAATCCTGCATGAATCAAACAGGGGATTGTGTGAGATTCAGTACTAAATTAGTCCTAGGATAAATAGTCCAGGACTATCAATCCCAGGACTATTAATCCCACTTTTTTTAGTCCGCGAATCAAACGAGGCCTAATTATCTGAATGTTAGTACTATATTATGATATGATTGTTTTTTCTGGAATCATTCACAAGCGTAACGCCATGTGTTTTCTCTATTTATGAATTTAGAAAATCAAATTGATTCAACCCACCCATGGGTCTTGCATTTAAAAATTGAGAAGATTAGCCAAGGAGGGCACAAGTGAGGATGATATTACCCAGAGTTCTTCTAGTTCCGGACACAACTTGCACATGCGTTTTCATTTATGCCAGTATGCCACATGTTTTGGTGAGTCCAACTTTAATTTTTCAAGACTACATCAATTGTAGAATATGACCGTTTACAGGCCCGTTTGGATGTCGATTAGATTGATAGAGATTAAATAGTCAGATGGGATAAAATAGTAGAGGTGATTAAATAAGAATGGTGTCCCACATTGATGTAATAGTTAAAAAGGGAGGATTAAATAATCCATGGTTTGGATGAAAGATTAAAAAAGAAGGATAAAGAGGGTAGATGATGTAAAAATCAATCAAATAACTACTACAGTGTTAGAGCATCACTAGTGGTATACTCAAATATTGCCACATCACATTTTGAGTATTCATTTAATGGGTTTATAAGTTTGAGCATCTACCCTTCTACAATAGTTCATTTGTGTTCATAATAAAAAAATATACTATTCACTCTATTTTTATTCATAAAATGGGCACAACTTTAAATTTGTACATGTATCTTTTTATAATATTATAACCATTTAAAAGATATTCACAATATGTTTAAAATGAGATCAATCTTGAACATATTTTGGTAAAGATAAAAAATTGACAATTTCAATTTTTTAAAAATGAGATCAATCTTGAACATATTTTTGGTAAAGATAAAAATTGACAATTTCAATTTTTGGGTGAAAGTGTAAAAAAATTGAGTTTTGAATTAAGTATTTAAAAAATAGTGAGAGACTGTTGTTACTTTTGATACGGTGTGATCCCTAAAATTTAGTTATTGAGGTTTGGTTATTGAGAAAGATTGGTAGTTTTGAGTATCCAAATACCAAAAGTTGGGTATTTGTAACAAATGTTGTTAACTTTGAGTATTTATCCAAATACTATTGTGAGCCTCTTTTATGTATCAAAATACTCATCTTTGAGTATTTTTGTGTTTGAGTATACCACTAGTGATGCTCTTATGATACGAACGAATGGTTTAGTTTAGTCAATATTTTCAATTTTTGGTTTGTAGTTTACAAAATATATTTCTAAAAGTTTCATTGTTTTGTCATTCATATTTTTTTCTAATAAACTGTAATCAATTTTTTAATTTTTTATTATTTTCTTGGACCATTCAAAAAGCAAAAATGTTACAGTGTTAAAAAAACTAAAGACGAAAAATCACTCAACCTTATCCAAAATATTATCTCCAAAACATTTCTCAAAACTACAAACAAAACAAAGATTTGCTTGGTCAAGAATTATGTTATACTACTACACTAGCGAAAAACCCGTGCTATGCACAAGGTGAAATGATGGTATTACCAATGGCAGGGCTCAAAGGGGGGCCTTGCCACTCCCTAGTCCCAAAAAAATTATTTTTTTATTGCAAGAGCAGCGTTATTCTTTTAAAAATATGTATTTTTTTTGGTATTGAACATATTGACGAGTGATTAACCGATGAAAGTGTGTAATTTTTGGGTATTAAGCATGTTGATAGATGATTAACTTATGAAAGTATGTATCCTTTTGGGTATTAGAAATAATTAATCTTAGAACACTTATGCTCAATATCCAAAATAATTTAATTTCCTTTTACACTTATGCTCAATATCCAAAAATAATTTAATTTACTTTTTTAGGTATTTAAAAGTTGCTTTGCTTGGTCTATAGCTTCCTTCTTTTCTTTTTTTTTAAAAGCCTTCTAGAGAGAGAGAGAGAGAACAAAGGTGCGTGATACTGGCGGATCTAAGGATCCCGTAGTGCGCCGCCGCACTACGAAGTTGTAAGGCGGCTAAAACTACGTCATTTTAGGTGTGCAAAAAGAACACTGTAACGCCCCCAAAATTTGGGTTTGTTAATAAAGAATACATATACAATAACTGAGGTTTTTACAATAGTACCCATAAGAAATTACATAAATCCTCCTACCAAATACAATAATTCTCTACAAGGTTGACTAGGTTTCTTTACTTCATCGCACAACCGTAAGTCCCAGCGGTGTCCTGCTCTGCTCCGTAAGCCTTCAAGCCATAGTTCTCTCCTCCTGTCCATCTCCATAGTCTGGCATAATACGTCGGAGTCGCAGAACAACATCGTGGTATTATGCCAGGGTTACACAAGTGTAACACCGTGAGTGAAAACGCCCAATAGACTACGCTACCCAATTTCTAACTAGCAATTCTAAAACAATAAACTCAAAATCAGTATATAATATTTTTGAACAGTAAAACCATGCAATGCACCATGCGTGTCTATGCAGATCAGAGTACATGTGCAAAAACCGTAACTCATTTCAATGTCTCAAAACGGTGTCACGTGTCAGTTTTTCAAGCAGTATCTCATTTTAATAACGCATCACATGTCTCAAATCATTTTCTGGTAAAGTGTCGCTTTCAGCATTCTTCTTCAAATTTCAACCATGTCAATATCTCACACCACTCGAAGTTATTTGGCCTGCTGCTTACGCCTTTTCAGCTTGGACGATTTCAACCTTTCTACTCGAGGCTCTGGCCGTGGCATCATCAATTGAATCAGCCTTTTGTACGCTTCGCTCAGCTTCCAAAGGACTCACACCGATACGCTTCTCGCCGCTTCATATCAATCAACTTAACCAGCCTATTTATGAAGCCTGTTTCATCATATATTGGTGCACGCTTTTAGCCCAAACATCCAAGTTCTCCATTTAATCAGTAAAGCGGCGCCTCGGGCTGCATTACCACATCATTTACCCATTCCTCAAAGTTCCTTTCTCATGAATCTTGAGTGGTAAATACCATCTCATCACATTTTATTTTCAAATCTCATTTTATTTCATTTTCCGAAAATCTCATTTCTTGTTTTAAAAATCCTATTTTCATTCTCATCTCTATTTTCCCGTCAATCGCTATTCAAAATTATCTTATTTCTCGTGACATAACATATCGTGTATGTGCTCAATGCCACATGCTCAAAATAATGCCCATGCAATATTTTCCAAACACTTTTCCCATAAAAATCATATTTTTCCCTTGAAAAATTCCCACATAAAATCATGCACTTTAATGCACCAATTTTCTCAATAATTTCTTCATAAATTTTATTTTCTAACAAAATCCAATTTCTCTCATTTGTTTTAAAACTCCACCTATCTCCTTTCTAAAAGAAATAAAATTAGTAAACTATCTTTTTCTAGCTACTTCTTTTAAAAGACATTTTTTTTCTCTAGAAATCTCATGTCCAAAAGATTTAACCACTTTTGTCATAAAACTTTCTTTACCAAAAATTTAAACAAGTAATAAAAATTCTTCTTCTTCTTCTTCTTATTATTATTTATTTTTATTTTTTTAGAAAATCTAACTTTTCTAAAGAGATACTTCCAAATTTTCTAGAAACTTTCTTTTCCCAATAGACTTTGAGAAATCTTTCTTTTCATTTAGAGAACAATTTTTAAGTAACTCTTAAAATTTCTTTTTCATCACAACAAATTATTTATAAAATATAGCTAATAATTACTTAGTAGAAAATTTTGTAGAAGAATAATTACTATTTCTTTCTCCACATATTTATTAATTTAAAATCTCAAATTTTCTTACAACAAAACTAATGAACTCAATGTAAACTTTATTAGTAAAAAGTAAACTCTTTTATAAGCACAAACAAGCTACTAATTTTAGGAAGACTTAGTAACTCAATAATTTAATTTACTTCCATTAACTAGTTCTTCCAAGAAAAATTAATAAATAAAAATTTTCTAGAAATTCCATCTTCTAATAAACTTCTAATCAACTTAATCTCTTTAAATCACTTCTAATTTCATGAAGAAACATTCTAATTAGAAATCAATTAGAACCTCTAACTCCTTTCAACATGAAATCCTCTGTTTTAAACTTTCTTAGAAACTAAGTAGACATGCTTAGTACATGCATAAATTAACTTAAACAAGTTTCAAATCCCAACATAGAAAACTAATTAGAATTAACTAATTGAACTAGAAATAACTAATTAGAAGGTTGCTTTAGTAAATTACCTTAATTTCCGGGTGTTAACCGGAAGCCGGAAAGCAATCCTTGGTGTGGAGGCTTCTTAATCTACTCAACTTTCTTACTAATTAACTTAGTAAGAAGCTAATTAGAGTCTAAGTAAGTGGGTTAAAGTGGTAGTAGAATAGGATTAGAATGGGTTTGTTGTTGGGAAAAAGAAAGCATACAAAGTTTGTATGAGAGAAAGGTGATAAGTTAACAAAGAGGGGTGGCTTTTTATAGCAAAAGTGGCTCTTTCTTCCTCCCTCAAAACCCACGGCAATTCTGCCCCTTAAATGGCTGAAACATTACTCCCAAATGGGAGTGAATGCGCTCATTTAATGGCACATGGCAAGTACACCACTTGCACTCTAGGTTTTTAGGTTAGGTCTAGGTTATTACTTGCAAGCAAAGGAAGAATCTGGGGGGAAAGTACATTGAATTAAGGTGAAAAGTAGTAGTGGGGAAAAATACGCCTTTCGTTGTGTAGGTTTTTGCACGATCACCTTAGTTATGAGGTGTTTTTATGAGTTTATACACAAAAATGGTGCATGTGCTAACAAGTTGTAGCTATGGCTAGGTTTAATAGGCTTAGTAGAAAGAATATTCTTCCTTAAAACATGGAAGCATGTTTCATGGAACCTCAGCTGCCTTCTAGTCTAAAGTGTAGGCATAGCTTAAAGATGTGTGCTCATATTCAAGCACAATGCATGTCATGTCAAACTAGGCTTTAAGGGAAAGATTCTTGGGCAAATTTAGAGCAAAATTGGGAACTCTATTCCCCTCTATATGGCTGCCTCTCTCTCTCTCTCTCTTTCTCTTTCTCTCTCTCTCTCTCTCTCTCTCTCCATCCATGTGCACTTAAATGTACCCCATGTGCCACCAATTGCTATGAAGTCTCCTATATTAATGAAGCACATGCACTAATGCTTGGTGACCAAGTATGTGGGAAGTTTCCTCTCTCCTTCCTACAAGCACATGATAATCTAGGAAAAATCTAGAAATAAATGGAAAGAATACTAGTAAAAATCATATATTGATACTAGCACAAAAATAATTATTGACCCAAAATAGTGTTTACTAAAATAATTTTAAGAAATTTCTTAGAGAAAATATGAAAAACCAATTTTATAAACGAAATTTTTATTTAGCAAAAATTCGGGTCGTTACAAACACCACTACTTAATCCCTCAAAACTACGTCATTTTAACTTAGTTTTATTTGTTGAATTCCAAAATGTGAGCATTTTTAAGTGGGTGTTTATTTTATTCAAAACAAATCTGAATTTTGATTTCTTTTATATGTGAACATAAAAGTCACTTATTTTAGATTGGGGTTGGTTTGTTTTTTTATTTTAGGAGTAGAAGTTTCTCCCCTTAAAACCTAGCTCTCAAAACAAAAAGTCTACGATTAAACACATTTTTAAACTTCTTAATTTTTGGACTTCCTTCGGTTTTGTAAAACTAATGCCCGTTTTGGATGAGAAAGGGTTTCAGTGTATAATAATAAGAGTCAAGATTTGTAAATTGCCAGTTGTGTTTAGAAATTCTAAATTATGCCACTTATTATATTTAGGGGGTTTCTCACAAAAATATACCTACAACAGTACTAGTGAATGTCCGTGCCTAAAGACACTTTGTAAAAATTAGTATTTCTACAAAATAGATGAATTTTATCAGCTAATGTTGTCATGTACAAATTTAAAGTCACAAACAATTTTCTAGATTTTTGAAATGCCCACAAAAAAATAAAAATATTAATGTTAAACTTGACATAATCCCAATAGAGAGAAAATGCTATGATTCTAAACCTTTGCACACCCAAAACGATGTAGTTTTGGCCGCCTTACAAACCCATAGTGCGGAGGTGCACTACGAGATCCCCGAATCCGATACATACGGGGTTTACTTCCGGTCGCGTGTGCGGCGATCCTGGTGGCCGGACTGTGATATTTACTGTCGATTTTGAGGCTTCTTTAATCAGCTCCCGAATTTATGAGGTTAGATTTGTTGTTTTCTGAGTAGTATTTCCGCTATTACGGTTGCCTTGATCACCTGGTTACTCAATTTTTTGGGTTCAATTAGTAGACTCCTTAGTTTACTCTATTTCTTGGATGGCTACCTCGTGTTTACTTTGGTAGCTTACTTTGTCCTCAGTCTTAGTTGGTTAATGTGTTGCATATATAGTTTGTTGGTTTGTTCAACTGGATCCTCTGATCACCTGGTTAATGTGTTGCATAACCAGGTTACTCAATTTTTTGGGTTCAATTAGTAGACTCCTTAGTTTACTCTATTTCTTGGATGGCTACCTCGTGTTTACTTTGGTAGCTTACTTTGTCCTCAGTCTTAGTTGGTTAATGTGTTGCATATATAGTTTGTTGGTTTGTTCAACTGGATCCTCTGATCTATTGCTTATTTTGATTATTTGTGTGGATACCAAGTTGGTTTGTTCTTGTGCGCTCTGTTCTGTGGGTGTGGGTTGTTCTTTGTTTTGATGGCAAAAAGGTTTTCGGTTGAGGAGGGGCTTTCAAGTGATTCTTCACATAGGACTGATCGACTATCCAAGGAGGCCAAGGGTAAGGGCATAGCTTATTCTGTGGGCGAGGTTTCAAAGGGAAACTTTTGGCTTTCGCCTTTAAAAGACTATGATTTGGACCATATAGAACGAGATGAGATTCTGGACATGTTGTCCGATGGGTTTAGTTGTGATTTGGCTGCAGCTTCGCAAGTTGCGAAAGCTAGGGTAGCTGTTAAGGCGAAGTTATGTGAATTCTTTGATCTGGATAATGAGTCGTGGGAGGAAGTGCGGAACAAAATGATTGTAGACAAACTTTTTGGCCATACCAATTGGCCAACCCCAACCACATACGTGCCGGGGTGGGGTGTGCCCCACAAATGCCCCCACACCCCACGCTGAAATGTGAGTGCCAGGTTGTGGTTCAAGACAAAGCCATGGCCACTATCATTATTCAGTGCGGAATGATTCAGACCATTCTGTTTCAGAGGATATGGAGGCTGTCCCGACAGCTTGCGTGTGTCCTTGTCAGGTGAATTAGAATTCCCCTACTTTTGAGGTTGGCGAGTCTTCTCCCTCCACCACTAGCATGGAGGTGAATGCTTCCAGTTGTGTGGCTAGGACCCCTAAGGCACCCTGTTGCCCTTTTCCTAGTGTGGTATGCCTATATCTCCTAGCTGCTCTGTGATGGATGTTGAGCAGTCTACCTGTGAGCCTGCTGCTATTGAATCTTCTCACGATGTCTCTGAGGCTTCTTTGTCTTCTGAGGTGGGCGAGGCTTTTTAGGACATGGTGCCTGGTCCGAGGAATTTGAGGTCTAAATGTATTATGGCTATGGGGCATCATCGGGATAAGGACTTTGGCCCTTCGCCTACTAAACACGTAGGAAAATGGACTGTTTAGCAGACCCCTTTACTAATCGTAGCCCTCAACGTTGTACTTTATCATGATTGTTCGGTCGTCTTGTGCCTAATCTTTGTTTTGCAGGTTTTGTGTTTTGGCGTTGAGGGTTTGGTTGTTTTGTTCCTTTGAGCCTTGTCGGGGTTTTTCTTTCTTTTTTTTGGGGTTGTTCTACTTCGGTTGATGTGTTGGGTTGGGGGTTCTTTAATCATTTTTATGCTCCGGATGTGCTTTATTTATATTGTGAATATATGTGTATGTTTGCTAAAAAAAATAAAGAAATAAAAAATCCTTTTTTAATAAGAGAGATGGAATTTTGAAGTACATGAGGGGGCCCACAAGAGCATGATGCATCTCATAAAAATCCCATCCACAAACAAGGAAAATGTTAATTACTCCTAATAACTAGTCATCCAAGCGTATCTAAACAAACAACCAAAGATGTTAACCACTCCTTCAACCGTATCTTTAACTAAGATTATTAAGGAAGCAAGTCAAGCGCGTGGGTCTTCGAACGCGTCTAAGCCATCAATAAACGACCGACTCCTGCGGGCCCGCTACCGTGCAATCCGCTCATACACACATCCCCCTCTACTCCTATATATCCCCCTCTCTCTGTATATCTCAATTGGATCTGAAACCACCGCACCCACAATTTCTCGAACGCATCAAACAAGAAAAAAGGGAAAAAAAAAACCCGAATAGATAGCAGAACCAAATCAAAAACCATAACAAAACACCCCTCTCAGGGGTTGTTTTTGTTTTGAATTTGAAACAATACCCATTTGATTTTCGTTTGGTTTTTGTCTATCCATTCACACAAAAAGAATTTGCATTGTACGTATAGTTTTGAATTTGTGTGGTTGTTAACACTTGCTATGGCGATGGAAAAGAAGTACGTGACGCAAGAGGAGTTGAAACAACACAACAAACCAGGTGATTTGTGGATCTCCATCCAGGGTAAGGTTTACAATGTGACGGAATGGGTTAAGACACACCCGGGTGGGGATATCCCACTCCTGAATCTGGCTGGACAAGACGCTACAGACGCCTTTATTGCTTTCCATCCAGGTACTGCTTGGCAACACCTTGATCAATTCTTTACTGGCTATTACCTCAAGGATTTTCGAGGTTTCCGAGGTGTCCAGGATTACCGAAAACTCGCTTCGGAGTTTTCCAAATTGGGTATGTTTGATAAGAAAGGGCATACCGTGATTTACGCCCTCTTGTTTGTTACATTGCTGTTTGCTGCATCTGTTTATGGGGTTTTGGGTTCCAATAGTTTTTATGTTCATATGGGTGCTGGGGCTATATTGGGATTTGCTTGGGTTCAAGTGTCTTATTTAGGTCATGATTCTGGTCATTATAATATGATGACAACCAAGGGTTTCAATCAAATGGCTCAAATTTTGGCTGGGAATTGCTTGACTGGGATCAGCATTGCTTGGTGGAAATGGACACATAATGCCCACCATATTGCCTGTAATAGCCTTGACTATGACCCTGATCTCCAACACTTGCCGGTTTTCGCCGTCTCCACGAGCCTGTTCGAATCGATAACCTCTGTCTTTTACGGAAGAGAACTGTCGTTCGATCTGCTGTGTAAAGTATTTGTGAGCTTTCAGCACTATACGTTTTATCCCGTGATGTGCGTTGCAAGGGTCAATCTGTTTCTACAGACATTCTTGTTGTTGTTATCCAAAAGAAAAGTGCCCAACAGAGCTCTCAACATCTTGGGCATACTTGTGTTCTGGACTTGGTTTCCTCTTCTGGTTTCGTGCCTACCGAATTGGACAGAGAGGATTCTATTCGTGCTAGTCAGTTTTGCAGTCACCTCAATTCAGCACGTTCAGTTCTGCTTGAACCATTTCTCTGCAGATACTTACGTTGGAGCGCCTAAGGGAAACAATTGGTTCGAGAAACAGACGGCTGGGACAATCGACATATCATGTTCACCTTGGATGGATTGGTTCCATGGTGGGCTTCAGTTTCAGTTGGAGCACCATTTGTTTCCAAGATTGCCCCGGTGCCAATTGAGGAAGATTTCTCCTCTGGTGAGAGATCTATGCAAGAAGCACGACTTGCCCTATAGGAGCTTTTCTTTCTATGATGCAAATGTGAGGACGATCAAGACGCTCAGGGAAGCAGCAGTACACGCTAGGGGTTTGACATGGGAAGCGGTTACCATCTATGGATGAGGATCGCGAAGGTTTATCATTAATCCACCAGCACCTCATGGGGGTAATGATAATAATCTGTTTTTCTTGGGGAATTCAAGGGCGCAAAAAAAATTTTCATTTCTGTTTAGTTTTTGCTCTTAGCGGCTATTTGGTTCCAACTTGTTATTCATTTTCATCGTACTCTGCTTCTGGTTGAGTTTTTCATCGGGATATGTTTTGATCTCAAATTGTTAATTTATTGATATGTTAATTAGGGATGATATAATTTTCTTTGATATAAAGTAAGCTTTATATATTATGTAAATATCTCGTTGTTCTTCAATTTTTTATTAGCTCTGTTGGGATTTATCTGATTATTGATGCAATATTAAAGTGCTTTCTTTCCTCTGCCTTTTGTATCTCTATTGTCAGTTACCGATACTGCTTCTGTGGCTTTCTTGGTCATTGAAGTAAAAGGGATCAAACCCTGTTTTGTATGTGTAGAATTTAAGTCTGTGCATGAAACAGTTGCTCATGGTAGTTATACAGGACGCGGGGCTTGGAAATTTAAGCAGGATAAGAACTCTGAGTATTTAACTTGATTGCAGCTGTGAGAACCCTGGTATAGATTTTGAAGTTGCTTCTTCGAGGAAGGATTAAGGCCAATAAAATGATTTTTTCGACTATCACGGCATTCCAAATTTGCAACTGCATATGGTTACTTGTCAGAAAAATAACAGCATCCAAACTCTAATCATATAACCTTATGAGTTTTGATGCTCTAGACTCCAGAGAACAGAGTCTAGTTTTAGTGCCACACCAACCTCAACCGTACTTCATTAATATACATGTGATGAGAGTGTTACATGTTTTTCAATACATACATACAAAGAGCTAGAACATGCATTGTTTGTAAGCAGGCTACATACGTAATATGCGAAGTAGTGTGGCTTGGAACCATATGTACGCAAAATAACATATTTAGTTATGACTATTATATTACTTGGACCACAACAAGACAACTATATTTGTTAGAACCCTTAATTGCCGGAAGCACATTGGAGGTGAGATCAGCTACAGGAATGAACCCGTTTCCAGTTGCATCAGGAGCAGCCGAAAGTTATAGGAGGATCTTTGAGAATAGAATAGCTGAAACCCATGGCTTCCAAGCATACTTAAGATTGAGTATTGGCAAGGAGGGTAGTTGTGGAATTGATCCCTAACATAGTCAAAAAGACCGGTGTTTAGGATAGTCCCCTAAGAAAGTTATTCCGGAGGGAAGTCGCGACTTGTCTTGTATCCCCAGAAGAGGATAGGGAGTAACTCCTTGCCCTGTTCCGATAGAAAGTATCACCTTTACTTGCTTTGTCTGACATAATTTGATGTCTGAGCTTAAACCGGTGCAGCCATTACGGTAGGCATCATGGTGGCAAAATTGGGCATTGGAACCTATCCGTTCGCTAATAATGAAAGAAAAGCTATGTTTCTATTTGGAGCCTAACTGTTCCCTAACCGGTAGCACAAGTCTCTGCCGAAGTGCCTTTGTTTCTATTTTGACCCCAATATATGGTGATTCCTCCCCCATTCGAACCCACCACTAGTTGTAGCGTTAGCACTAGTGGCTGCTACGGTCATTTTCTTGAAGGCCATTCTAGGCTAGGCCTCCTTGAATTTGTTTTTCTTATTACAAAGAGTGGAGAGTAGGGAACTCTGCTGCTTTTTTGAATAACCATGGATGGCTGCTATTTCGTATCTATACCGTGGTGCACGGCGGACCAGTCATTTATCCCCAATTTTTGTGACAAATCTGAAGGAAATATTTTATTGCATCCGGAGCTATTGTTCTTTTGTGTTTTGGCATCTTCAAATCAGAGTTTGTCTTTTTGTTCATGGCACTGTGTGTATGGTTGCTGTCAAAACTTGAATAATTTCCTTAAAATGTGTCTTCAACTGCATGATGTTAACCATACGTGGAGTTAGCTGAATAACCTCCTGAGGAGAGTGGATTCATCGGATCTGGGGACCCAGGGGGTGCACGAGGGTGTAGTGCAGCATCCCAACCATCCGCTCAATCATCAATGGTTTGGATTTTAGGAAGATTTTTTCAAGAGAAGAAACTACTCTTCATGGGAAGAGTTTTTTTTAACAAAATCTAACCATTGAAAACACACTTTTACGGCCGAGATGCTGCATTACACCCTTGTAGAGCCCTCCTGCAGTACGGCGTCCCTGGGTCCAGAATCAACAGCCCTTAAAAATATGAAGAAGTCTGTTTTGTGCTTAACTGTACCTACATCAAATTGGCTGAATTGTTCTAAGGAACACCGAATTTGTTGTGGCGTTGTTGGGGTTGATTCTTGGATTGGAATTTCAGGATTGGATACACTTGTATACTTTTTTTCCCCTCTTTTTGAATTCGTTGATCTTTACATCGGGTGTCCAAGTCAACGAGTTTGTAACGCAGGCTGTGCAGCGACACTAAACAACGTTGTTTTCGACCAGCTGTTGTGTCCAAAACTCCAGCCCTCAAAAACATTGGAGTACATTTTTGTTTGAAGGCCGGCAGGACCTATCGTTCTGTTGGGTCCCTCCTTATTCTATTTTTTGTGGGCCCAATAATTTTTGTGTTAGCCCAAATAATTTGTCTTAACCCAAAAGATTAAAATTAGTGGGCTTATTTGTGGGTAGAAGTTTCTACAATTTTTTTTGAAAGCACATGTTTGGCACATGTTCTTATTAGCTTCTCTTGGAAGCTTGGAAGCCGGATAGTCTCTCGGGAAAATTGGATCAGTTAGTGGCTTTGGAAACCATTCCAATTTTGCATCCTCCATAACCATCATCAGAATCCCATCAGCCTTTGGTCGAGACAGAGAAAAACAACGAAATAGTGCAGCGTGTGTACGGGTGAATTGCATTGGTCCAAGTCAAGTCCAATTGGGATAATTTTTCTTGGGTTTTCTACGGAAGCTATTTCCAGCCGTCTGTTTGTGCGAATTTGTGATAGTTTTGTGCTCTGATTTGGCTCTCCATTTGCAGCACTTTGGAGAGTTTTGTTCACTCAAAATTGGTGAGATCTTTCCTATTGTTTATTATACTTTGTTGAATACACCTTAGGGTGTTTGTGAGATCTTTGGATCTCTTGTAAAACCCATTTGTACGAACTTTGGTGATAGTGAAATCGGACTTCGGTCCCGTGGACGTACCTCATATTTTTTGGGGGAACCACGTAAAATCGCTTGTGTCTCGCTTGCGCATTTCGGTTCTTATTTGCTACGCATTTTATTTTTCTTCCGTGATTTTCTCGTGGGAATTTTGGGTACTCTATTTTTCCCAACACGTTCCCCAGAATATATTTTCATAGTTTTTTTGTTTAAATTATTATTATGTGCTGGGAGAAAATATATAAGATGTTACTCATAATTCAAAATTATGAGTCAAATTTACTTTATTATACCATGTCTTGTGGGGTTCAGTCTGAGCACAAGGTAGTTTACCGTTGCATTATGCATCACGTGTTATTTTTATGTAGCGTAAACAATGTGTCGAAAAATCGTTTTTTCAGTTTTAAAAAGCACTGCACAAAAGTTAGAAGAATCAGAACTAGTTTTTTGAATATCATCTTAAAAAAATTTCTCCTCTATTTTGAACTCTTCTCGACTTCAAATCATGCGTAGCTCTTACCCAATTCACAGAGCAAAATGGAAGACCATTTGTTGCCATCACATTACCGTCTAAAATTCTATAAAAGCAGTCACTCGGGCCAACCTCTAACCTAAAAAAAAAAATGGATTTCATAATTTAAAAAGGGAAATAATTTTCACACCCTCTTTTATCCCTCAAAACTCATTTTTTTGTTGTCATTATTCACTTGAAATTACCAAATTACGGCGTGTGTGAAAATCATCTCTCTTTGACAATACCGTCTATTTTCTATTAAGAAAAAACCAGAAAAAATTACTTTACAAACCCATTTGATTCCTTTAATGAAAAAAAAATGCAGAAATTGATGAAATAATTAAATCGAAAATCAAAATAAAAATCCATATGAGGACCAGTATGAGCAAAAGATGGACCAGCCCACCAATTTTCAGGACCGGGGGCATTTAGTAAACAATTAAAACTTTCGTTCGATAATAAACGATCCAAATTATTTTTCATGAAAAATTTACGATAATTTTATTTACTTCGAATTTAATTTTATTTAATTCAAATTGTTGATTGCGGATCGCTGACCACCGTCTGTTTGGGCCCTTCAACCAACACACCTTAAATGGCTCCCAATAAACACGCTGTCATTTTCACTTGCAGCTGACTCCAAATATTAACTACCCTGGATGCTTCTCCCTCTCTCCTACCAAAAGGCAAAAGCTAGCTTCTCCAAATCTACCTTAACCGTTATAATAGCAATCTACAGATTCTCTCATTACCTTCTGACATTTCTCACTGGAAGGCCACAGAGAGAGGGAGAAATGGAAGTGGAGGAGTCACCGCCAGACAATCTGGAATCGATGACCTTCGACGAGGCGTCAATGGAACGTAGCAAAAGCTTCGTCGCAGCATTACAAGTTTGAATCTTTCGCTCTCTCTCAGAAATCTTGCTGTCAGATCTGGTTTTGTGCAGTATAATATGTGCGTGTATATGTGCATCTGATGAACATATACTTTTTGGTTGAAATTTTTTTTTAAAAAAAAGTATTACTAACTTCTACTTCATACTACATTGTTGACTTCTGATTTTTTGCTGAGAAAATTACATGAAGGGGAAAGGAAATTTTGTGTAGTGGAAAGGAAATCTTTTTGTGGCTTTCTGGATATGGGTTTTTCTCCCCTGGTTGCCACAGGGGTCTTTATCGTTCATCAAACTTCAGTCGCCTTTAGTCTTGCATGTTTGTATGTCTTTTTGCCACAATACTTCGAGTTAAATGTAATGATTCGTGTTCCCTAAGGCTTGGAGAAATCTATTTTGGTGGTTTTCTTTTCGGGCGATGAGCCGTGGGATGGATAACAAATCTGGTGGGATCTCACTTGTGCCATTTGAATGGGAAAACTGGTAGAAGGCTTATGTATCTGTCGGATGACCAATTTCCCAAAAGCAGGGATATAGGAGAACATTGGGTGTGTGGTATTGATAATCCCCACACAATTATTCGGGCGGATTACTCATCTATCAGATATATATTTCCTCATTTTAGACTGATCAATCAAATGCAGCTTTTGTGTTGTCTGAAACAATCAATGATTTCATTCAACCTTCGGTTTATTTATTTAGAACCAACCATGGATGGCACTTGCCTCTTTTAAGTGGTAGGTAACCTCATAGTGTGACAAATTTTACTCGCCTCTGCAGTTAGTTGGCATTGAGCTTTGTCCGTCTAAACCTTTAATGAAATAATCAGTTTAGCTTTGTGTTTCTCCGTATGATTTAGATCACTGTTCATATATATGCACAACCTTCAAGTATCCGGTGGTTAACGATTCAATTTGACATTATTACTTAGTACTTACTAGTATTTCCATCAGTGATAAGGATCTGAGCAATTTACAGTTTCCAAGTGGGTATATTCTTTCACGTTAGAAGTGAGCACAAGCTGTGATTTGTGCTATTGTAAAGTTCTTAGGTACCCTATATGGTTGGCAGTCTAATACTAAAATCTGTATTCCCTGTTGTCTAATGGAGGTGCTTGTCCAAGGATGTTCAATGATCCTTATATAATTCTCGCAATTGGTTAACCACTACCCATTTGAAGATTAAAATACCGTCCATTGTTAGTATTATTACTCTTGAATTTTGGTAGCTGTTCTGCTTGCACATTTGTCATGGGTAAGCACTTTCCGGGGTTTCTTAACAGGTAACTGTTGAGTTGTTGCCAGTCTGATCCTTATGTTACTACAATTTCAGGAACTCAAGAATTTGAGGCCTCAACTATATTCTGCTGCAGAATACTGTGAGAAGTCTTATCTTCATAGTGAACAGAAACAGATGTGAGACCCACTGTTACTATTGCGTTATTTTGAACATCTTAGTGAAATTTAAGCCTTTGGGTAATGGAGAGCCATAGCCCGCAGGTGACTACTCAATCTTCGTTATGTATGTGGTGGGGTTGATTCCTCCAGCTAACAGCATGTAGGCAATTACCTTTTCATCCAGTCTTCTCTTGAATGAACTAATTGCAAGGCGAGCAACTCATTTTTGTGCCTCCTGGCTGGAGGTTGGCTGGAATGCACACTGATGCTCAAGTCAGCCTCTGCTCAGGAAATCACGTAGCAGTAAAATATTTGGAGAGTTTTACCTCGTGTGCTCGATATCCTTTGGAGATGTCTTGCTCTTGCATGACATTTGCTGAGTGACATGTGGGTATCCGCTGCACAGCCAATCACTGCCACCCTGGCATCCACATGTTGCCGACTGAGTCAAATTGGCCCAGATGCGCTGGGTCCTCCCAGATGCGCTGGGTCCTCTCAGACAATGCTCGGCCTGGTAGCCGCGTGCTAGCCATTCTGCAAGGTGGTCTCAACACTCCCCTGCCCCGCCCCTCCCAAAGGGAAAAACCTGTCACAGCCCAAATGACTCACGTATACATTTTTGGCCCAACAGTCTACATGGACTTAGGGCTTATCAAGATGTTCGGCCCAGTATTTGGACATTTGATCCTCCAAAATGTATGTGAGA